>OX451740.1:257433648-258054425 GCA_948472305.1 Vicia faba
AAACATAAGGAAGATCTTTGAGTAAAATAGGGGAGATAACTCTTAGTTACTTGATCAAAAGCTTGCAAAAACATCCTTGATATCTTCAAAACATACTTCACAACACAATTTCAAAACATTTCCCAAATCAAACTTTCAAACATTGAAAACTTTTCAAAAGACAAAAAACACCTTTGTATACATTCAAACAAGAATCATTACAAAGGTCGTCATAATGATGGCCTCTTTTCAAAACATCTTTCAAAACCACACACAAAGCACCATTTCAAACAATTGAAGAGCACCATTTCAAACAATTGAAAAGCAAAGCAAGTGATTTAAGCAAGTAACTAAGAGCCCATGGATAACCATGGATAGAAAGGGTGCTAATACCTTCCCTTTCTATAATCTATTCCCTGAACCCAAGAAAACATCTCAAAGGTCTTTCCTGTGCTTTTTGACCTTTCCTTAGGATAAAATAAAAAAGTCGGTGGCGACTCTTGCTAAACCGAAACATTTGCAAACACAAACGCAAAATCCCAAGTCAGTTCTCCCACCGTATCACAGAATTGGCGACTCTGCTGGGGAAAACTTTAAAAGTGGAGTAACCTTAGGGCTTAGATCACCCTTTACATGATTATATTGTTTGCTTTGATTGCTTTACATTTGGTTCTCTTGTTTGGGCTTGAAATCCTCTACCCGGATTTGGGAACATTCATAGGTAAATAGCAATACGTTGTGGAAACTGTGTGGGGTATACTGACATGGTTGAAGCAATAGCTATATTAGTGCGACATATTTGTGAGTACCGGTAGCCTTTGAATCAATCAAAGAGAATACGGGGCCGCTGAGTGATGTCATAAAGCACTAATGAACTCTTAGAACCTTACTTGACCATCTTGGCCTTTTATTAGGGGTAGTGAGATGACCGGCTTTGGTGCAGTCCGAAGTTGGTAGATACTCGATGCTACACTCATTGAGGGTTGTTTTCTTGGAATATTTGGTCGCCAGTTAAGTGGCTAAACCAAAACAATGAACATAGAAAACAATCCAGTGATATTGAGCTCCTCAGAACCCGATTACTATTTATAGAACAGGTTTGAGCCAACTAAACTCAAGAGGGTATTTACCTATGAAACCTCATGCAAGCCTGAAACTAGGGTTTTGTGTGACTTGCTTGTACATGTGTTTGTGCATACATCATGAACATCATAAAGCATCATATGCATCCACTAACCATTTCAAGGGTTTGGATCTTCATCTTTGTTTTTGTTTTGTAGATCATGGAATCTCTTCGCAGGAAAACAATTCAAGTCAACCTTGTTAGAATCCCTCCTCAACTCAAGGAGCTTACTTCCAGGACTCCAGAGAATTCTCTCTTCAGTGAAATACATGGTAGGCTTCTCAACATGGTCAACTCCAACATTGAAAAAGACATGGTGAAAGTTCTCTTCCAGTTCTTTGACCCCTTACACCACTATTTCACATTCCCTGATTACCAACTAGTACCCACTTTGGAGGAATTTTCTCAACTCCTGAGAATTCTTGTTCTTCATCAACTACCCTACAACGGTACGGAAAAAGAACCAAAGCCTGAAGATGTTGCTCAAGCATTACACTTGCAACCATCTGACGTCAAGGGACATTGGGAAACCAGGAGTGGTGTCAAGGGTTTCTTGGCAAAGTTTCTGTTTGAGAAGGCACAAGACTGCTGGAACTCTCTAGATCTACAAGCTTTTGAAGAGATTATGGCACTCCTTATCTATGGGTTGGTCCTGTTCCCAAACTCTGATCAACTCATAGATGCAAATGCTGTCAAGATTTTCATATCCCAGAATCTTGTACCTACATTGCTTGGGGATATCCTACACTCCTTTTACACACGAACAATGAGGAAAAGAGGTGTTCTCATGTGTTGTATTCCTCTCTTATCAAGGTGGTTTATTTCTCACCTTCCATAATCAGTTTTGAAGAATGAGCAGGGTTTAAGGTGGTCACAACAGTTGATGACCCTCACATATTCTGATGTTTCCTCAGTTGAATTACGGACGAGTTCCTAAATCTCAACAGAGATGTTTCCTCAGTTGAATTACAGACGAGTTCCTAAATCTCAGCAGAGATATTTCCTCAGTTGAATTACAGGCGAGTTCCTAAATCTCAGCAGAGATGTTTCCTCAGTTGAATTACGGGCGAGTTCTTAAATATCAGCAGAGATGTTTCCTCAGTTGAATTACGGGCGAGTTCCTAAATCTCAGCAGAGATGTTTCCTCAGTTGAATTACGGACGAGTTCCTAAATCTCAGCAGAGATGTTTCCTTAGTTGAATTACGATCGAAGTTCCTAAATATCAGCAAAGATATTTCCTCAGTTGAGTACGGACGACCAAAGTTCCTAAATATAAACAGAGATGACTCCTCAGTTGAGTACGGACAATTGAAGTTCCTAAATATCAACAGAGACGACTCACCAGTAGAATAACGGACGCCGAAGCTCCTAAATTTCTACTTCTCTCAACAGAGACCACCCTTCCCCAGCGAAATCTTCTTCAATAACAGCTATACAAACTCTCGCTAAGGAATCTCTTATGCGATCGACACTCCTTCAGATGGCATCTTTAAGCCCATCCCCTCGTCAGCAATTTCCAAATGGCATATGTAAGCCCTTTCCCGACATCACAAGATAATTACCACTTCATGCGAGTGCAAATTTCTAGGCACTTTAGCGTTCAATCCTCTTCCACCTTCGGATCACGAAAGCCAATCTACATCCTCAGGTTTAAGAAAATTGAACAGGGTCAGCTGTTGTACCCCAAAATTTTCCCTCCCATATTTCTCAAAACATTTCAAGAAAGATCCTCAAGTTGCTCAAGGTAGTCCAAGGGTTGGCCAGACAAGCTCTCTCCTAAGGCAGTCTACCCCAAACTAGGGTTTTATGTTGCATCAAGATACTTGAGTCCAAGTGATCCAAAGTGCTCACCAGTGTCCTAATATGTTCTCAAGATCATTCATAACAAGTTTCAAGCCTTGCAGAGAAAGTTTGCTCAGTCAATTACTCAAAGGCCTGAAAATCGACTGTGCTAGGGCAAAAGTCAATTGTGGCCCACATACAGTCAAACTTCAAGATTTTTGGTCAACATCCTCATTTTGAAGTATATTTCATCATTTTATCAAGGTTTGATCATGATTCATCAAGGATTGCTTATAATTCATCAAGAATCAAAAGCTGCTAAATTATGGTTTTGTAGGAAAAGTCAACCCAACTTTGACCAAGCATAACTTTCTCATACTTTATGAGAAATGACCCATCCAAAGCCCGTTTTGAATAGGATGAAATTCCCTACAATCCATCTTCATCTCCCAAGTTCAAAATATGCACTCACAAGAAGTTATGAATTTGGACATTATAGGTCATTTTGAAAAGTCAACAAAAACACCTTTTTTGTCAAAACCTCATACACGAGCATGGAATATAAAATTGAGATGAGACCAAAAGGGTTGCTTAGAGGACATCTCAAGCTTACTAAAAAGTCCAAGAACGCCTCCAAAGAGTCAAAATTGAGGAAGTTATGCATTAATGAAGTTGACCTTTTTTGCAAAATGGCCAAAAGTCAACTATCCCTAAAACTTCAATTTTTGCCAAATGGGCCCAATCTTTTTCACTTGTTTTGAGTTGGCAACATAGCCCACGTGCTCTATCCTTTGCCACTTGTCCATATTTTATTTTTATTATTTATTTTGGTTTTTATTTGAATTAATTCAATTTAAATCAAAAACAAATCAAATAAAATCCAAAATATTGAAAGTAAGAGATTTTGTGCTTGTTTCAGGTTCCAATTACATAGCTAGCATCATTCAAATTCGTATCAAGGTATGTGTGCACAAAAAGATTGGAAATAAGCCAAATTTGGAAGGTTTTCAAAGTGAATCAAATCAAATATCAAAAGCATTGAAGGAGGAAGATTTGGATACAATTATCAACCCTAATGCATTGCTTGGTACATATAGAGTGCGTGCAGACCTAAAAAAGAGTTAGAAAGAGGCGCTAGAACAAGAACCAGATTTGGAAAAAAAAAAGCAAAAAAGTGTGAGATCGAATTGATAGTTAGAGGCATCCTCAAGGCTTGTTATCTATCCCAATCGCTTCCTGGGACTCTCAGCAAGCTAAAGCTATCAAGAACAAGTCTATTTCGGTCCCTAAACGCGCTGTAAGTCGTTCATAACTTTGCCATGTTCTTGAAATCGTATCTCATGATATAGGCATGGTTAGATGGAATTAATAACATATTCTTAATCTATACAGCATTTACAAGCTTCCTGCATTACTCAATTTCATTTATATGGTCTGTAACGAAATCCACCATTGTTAGGGTTTCAGACTTTGTTTTAGGGCTTTTGATTGCAGGGACAATTGGCCTTCATGAGTGATACCATTGTGATCAGGAGGACGAGACGAGTCTAACCATGGTGTGAGATGTTATTTCCATGGCCAGTGGAAGATTTTGAGAACGCATAGTCTGTAGCAACGGACATTTATCCGTAGGTATAGGCCAACAAACTTTTAGCCACGGTGCAGGGAGAAAGACGAATATGTGGCCAGCGTCCATTAGTTTATTTGAATTGCGTGCGGAAAATCCCATTATTTTATTTGTTTCATATATTATTATTATTTTGTAATATAATAACAATCAAAACCAAATGGCGTAGTGGTGGCCACGTGAGTACTTAAGGCGTTAGAGGCTGGAGGTCAGGGGTTCGATCCCTGCCTCCAGCATTTGCTATTTTTCTGTTTATTTTCAGGCAATTCAGTGCGTGCGAAGCCAGGAGATCCACCATAGACCTTCATCATCAACGCGCTAGATGGCTAGATGGCCAAATATGGTGGCCACCACTGAGAACGCACCATAAGCCAAGTCCAACGCACCACACAGGATCAAAAAGTCAGCATGGACCTCCACAAATGGGCCCAGATTCCTGCTATTTACACCCTCCAAAATGCTTAACTCAGGCCCATTTTCTTATCCTTTTTCTTTTTACATTTTAATTAATTATTTCATTTAGTTATTTTTACTAACCAATAAAATAATTTTATTTTTATCAAAAATCACCAAAAAATATTTTATGTCCAATTAAAATTAGAATATTTATTTTTTTAGCAATAAATTAATTAATTTAATTAAGTTTGATTAATTAGACAACTTTAATTTTTTTTTGTAAATAATTAAAATCAATTAGAATAAATAGGATTTATACTAACTTAATTACTTTATTTCTTTCCTAAAAATAAGCCAAAATCCAAAAATATGTCTTTTAATTATTTTTCATTAATTAATTTAATTAACCAATTAATTGCATTTTTAATTTAGAAAACTTATTTCTTTTTAATAAAAAAAACAACAAAAAAACAATTTTCTCTTTTAATTAGGATAGAAGGGTCAAAACCGTAGTTTCGCATTCGATCCAATTTTCTCGAGCACTTTATTATTATGTTGCCCAATTATTGTATCTGCTCCCGGTTTATAATAATTTAAATTAGGACATTTATTTATTTTTACCGCTTTAATTTCAAAGGGTTTGTTTTTGGCTATGTAAATACCTGAAGCCTTGTAATAGCTTAGTTTAAATTCCACACTTTAACTTCTGCAAATATTTAACTGCTAGATATGTGAATAATTAGGGTTTGCATGACAAGAATGTATGACTAATTTTAAACAGTTAGATCACCTTAAATGTGCAAAGATAAATAACTAAAATCAACACACTCGCACATGCGCACTCCTAGGGTACACTCCCACTTGGTTGCCTTTGTTAAAACATTCATTGAGTATAGGTTGCTTTAGAGGTTGTCCTCTTGTCTAAAAGATCAAAGTTGCCTCGGAAAGGTTGCCTCGGATATTGTTGCCTCGGATAAATGATCTAAGACATTAGGGTTACCACTAAGACATCCTAACATTGCTTTAGTGATTGTATGTCCCTCTCGAATTGACCCTCAAATCTCCAACGACAGTGCTACCTACTCACTAATAGTGGGATAGCATTGTCTAAAGGAAACAAACATAGAATGATTCCTTTTTCGAGTAGGTAGATTAGTTCTTAAGTACTTTCCCAATCAAAACAAAACTTTTTCACACTTACACTCTTTTACAAACAAAGTTTTCAAAAAAACACTTCATTACACTCTTGAAGACAGAAGCAAGAGTTAAATCGAAGTTGAAACAAAAACTTTTCAAAACCCACAAACACAAAGAAAAAATTTTTGAAAATGATGGGCAAGTACCTAAGAGCCCGTAGATAACCACGGACAGAAAGGGTGCTAATACCTTCCCTTTCTATAATCTACCCCCCGTACTCGGAAATATCTCGAAAAAGGAATTTTTCTGTGCTTTTTTACTTTCCTTGTTGGATAAAACAAAAGTCGGTGGTGACTCTTGCTTACTGTGACATTTTGCGAAACAAACGCAAAACGCAAACCAGCATTCCAAAAACACATCCCGGTTCTGGCCATCGTATCACACCGGGCTATAGAAGACACTGCTGTCATTGATCATTGTGGGGGATACCCTAATTCCCCTTTGCTTAGAATCAGAGGGGGTATAACCTACAATCCTTGTTTAGCTTTGCGACAATTTGGTCGTGCTCGGAGAGATGGTCCCATGAGCTACTTCTTGAGGATATTGCCTTTGATTACAAGGAAGATGTTGACGAGCATCGCCGAAGGTTCATACGAGCTTGGGGTATGGTGAACAGATCTGACCCCCAAGAGTTGGGACCAAGGACTTCCATTCCTATGCAGCCCTACCTCCAATGGGTCCAAGCTCGTGCCCAGAAGCTTGGGATACCTTATGAAGCCGTATTGCCTATGATTGTAGAGCCCACTAATGAAGAAGGTGTTCCTTACACGGTTCTTTATCCTTACATGCCCACTGATCCTGGGGCATTATAGAGGTCTTGGATTCAGCTAAAAGAGGAAAAGGATACTTACCGGGAGAAGTACCATGAGCAAGAAAGGAAGATTTTGAAGCTCACCAGGAAGCTCGAGGAAGAAAGAGTGATCAATGACTACGTCAGCACAAAGAGGAAGCGTCCATGGGATTTTTGATTTTTACTTTTCTAGTTTTAGATTGGTTTTTCATTTACTTCTTTGTAACACCTCAAAGGCATTGTTGAACCTTTTAAAAGTTAATCTAATAAAGTTTGTTTATTTTTGGTTTGCAAATTTAAATCTCCCAAAGTCTTTGAAATCATTACATACGCATCCCATTATCATGCACATCATTACAGGTACCATTACAGGTTTCTTATCTCCTTCGCTGTTTATTTCAGCAGAAATGTCTTCTGATCAAGCCATCAAAGATATTAAGGCATAGAACACCCAATTCCAAGAGATGTTCTTGAGCTTGGCTAAAGGGCAAGAGGATTTGAAGACTCTCATTCTGAAGGAGAAGAAGAAGAAGAAGAAGAAGAAGAAGAAGAAGAAGAAGAAGAAGGTCGTTCTTTTGAGTATGGGCAAAAGGTTTGGGGATAGGTTGAAGCAGCAAGCTGATATGATCTCCTCGTCCAAGGACGGGGAAAACTAAGAAGAAGAAAAGGGCTCCAGTCCTGCAGTTTTTGATAATGATAAGGATTTTGATGATGAGCAATATCCTCCTACCAAGGATAGGTACAAGCAGCTAGAAGACCGTCTGAGTGCTATGGAGATTCAGAAGATCCCTGGTTTAGATTTAGGAGAACTGGGATTGGTATCAGAAGTGGTGATCCCTCATAAGTTCAAAGCTTCGATTTTTGCCAAGCTCCATGCTTGTACTACACATTGAAACTTGTTTTCCCACTTTTCTTCAAAATCAAGTAACTTAGCAATTAGCTTGTAACTTGTACTTCTGACTCTCAAAAGCACTCAAGACCTTTTGCTTATACATACACAAGTTATTTGCAACAAATCCCACGCATGCTTGAGCCCTGAAAACACCAAGAACAGAGAATCACCAAAAACACCTCAAAACTTGCCATTTTTTAGTTTTGAATCCAATCTCCAAATTTACTCGTGTGTTTCTTGGCCTTTTACTTTCAAAATCTTCTAAACAACATACACAAATAATCCCAACACCTGCAACACCACTGTAACACCTCCATCATCATCCACCATTTTCAAAAACAGGACCTTGCACCTTGACTTCTCCAGAACTCCTCAGGCACTTTCAGCTCAAGCTAAGCATCAAATTAGCTTCCTGGGAACTTGAGGAAGCTAAGCCAATCATTGGAACTCACTAAAAGCTACTCAAACTCAAAACACAATACCCTCTTGCAATATGAGTTTTCTGACTTTTGAACTCTTCATACATGCATCATTAATGGTTTATTTGTGAATGTAAAATGTAGATATCATTGCCCTAAAGCTAACCATGTCCATAGTTTTCATTTATATTGCTTGAGCTTAGAGAAATTTAAGATTGAAGTTTCTAAAATTTTTAGGGTTCAGATTAGGGCCACTAAAATTCATGCTTGTCTTTGATCTATAATTTTATTGCTTTGCATTTCTAAAATCATGAGGAAATTTGCTACAAGTTTCCTGTTTACATTTTTCATTTTTGTTGAGAACTGAATAAGATATAGATGTTCTGGCTAGGCGTGAGGTTGAAGATGAAGTTGGCCTCACGAACGTGTTTGCCATATATATTTATAGTTTGATATTAGTAAACGGGTGTATAGCCACCCTAGTGGAAGAAGCGCGCGCCTGTGACTATAGGGACCTGGGTTCGAGCCCCAGTGGTACCCTTTTGAATTCTTTCATATTTTTTCACATATTTTGACTTTTTTGGCAGCGTTGGGCCTATAGCTTTGGGCCTGGCTTTTTTGTTACTTCTGACCCCCTGGCTGGATATTCACACCCTGGCCCTTTTTATTTTTCTTTTTCTTATTTTTATTTATTTGTTTTCTTAAATATTTTATCTAATACTAAAAATCAGGAAAAAAATATAAAAATATTAGATTATATTTTGATATAGTTTTTTTTTTACACAAAAAATATTTTATTTAATTATATTTTATTTATTTTACTAATTGATTTATAAATTTAATTAAAAACCAGGGTTTTAGTTATTTTCTTTTACACAATTAAAATATATTATTTTAAAATATAAAAAAAGACCAAAAATATTTTATAATACTATAAATTATTTTTAAGACCAAAAATACCAAAAATATTCTTCTTATAAACTTAATTTCTTTTTTAATCAATTAATAGATTAGGGTTTTATTTAAAGTCTTTTCCTAGTAAATTTAGGTTTTACTTTTCACTAATTTAATTAATTATTTTTCTTTTAGTTAATTAGGTTAAAACAAAAATCCCTTTTCCCTAAAAAATCCAAATAAAAGTCCATTTTCTTTCCATTTTACATTTTTTGTATTTATTCATTCTTGTACATTATTCATCCAAATTCAATATGGTTGTAATAGATAATTAGGCTTTATTTTCTTGCAATCCCCATTTGTAATTTGTACACCCCCCTCACACAAGTATTGTAATAGCATAGTAATTTTAAATTCCACAATTTATCGCTTTATATACAAATGCTAGTAATTAGGGTTTGTATGGAAAGACTAAAATCGATCAATTAGAAAACCCTAATCAAAGACAAAAACAAACATGAAAAACAATACACTTGCAAACAAGCACCCTTAGGGTAAAATCCACTTGGTTGCCTTACAAAATGGCCATGTTATGCATGTGAGGTATCTTAGCAAAAACAAACAAAATATAAGATCATAGTCCCTCAATGACGCTATCTATGTTTCCTTTCAAAATGATCTTAGTCCCTAAAGAAAAATGCTAAGATATCTTGCAACATTGCTAATCATGGTTATATGATGACCCTTGCCTGTCCCTTTTACATCCAAAGATAGGGTTACTTACCAAATTAATGGTAAGATAACAATGTCAAAGGAAAAAGGAAATAAACATGAAATACTTTTTGAGTAGGTAGAAAGTTCCTAGTTACTTGCTCAATTTTAAAACAAAACATCCTTGCTATTTTCAAAAACAAACACCTACACTCTCAAAACACCTTTCAAACTTGAAAACATTTTCAAAAGATCAACACCTTTGTATACATTCTTACGAACGAGAATCATTACAAAAGTTTGCCTAAACAATGACCTCTTTTCAAAAATACTTTCAAAAAACCACACAAAGCATATTTTCAAATAAAAGCAAGTGATCTTGCAAGTAACTAAGAGCCCATTGAAAACCATGGATGAAAAGGGTGTTAATACCTTACTTTTTCATAATCTACCCCCCGAACTCAAGAAATAATCTCAAAGGTCTTTCTTGTGCTTTTTCACCTTTCCTTTTAGATAAAAGAAAAGTCAGTGGCGACTCTTGCTAACCGTAACATTTGCGATAAAACACAAAACCTTCAAGTCAGTTCTCCCACCGTATCACAGAACTGGCAACTCAGCTGGGGAATATTCTAAAAGTGGGGTTACCTTAGGGTTAAGTCACATTTACTTGCTTTCATTATTTGACTTGTATGTTTTACATTATGGTTCTTTGTTTGGGTTTGAATCCTCTACCCGGATTTGGGATACCTTATAGGTAAGTAGAAATACGTTGTGGAAACTATGTGGGGTATACCGACATGGTCTAAGAAATAGCTATATTAGTGCGACATATTTGGGGGTACCGGTAGCCCTTGAGTAGTCAAGGAGAATACGAGGCCGCTGAGTGATGTCATGAAGCACTAATGAACTTTTAGAACCTTTACTTGACCAACTTGGCCTTTAAGACGTAGTGAGATGACCGACTTTGGTTCAGTCCAAAGTTGGTAGATACTCGATACTACACTCATTGAGGTTTGGTTTTTTGGGATATTTTGGTCGCCATTAAAGAGGCTTGTGCTAAAACAAAGATCAAAGAAACAAACCGGTGATATTGAGCTCCTTAGAACCCGGTTACTATTACTAAGGCAGGTTTGAGCCAACTAAACTTCAAGAGGGTACTTACCTATGAGACTCCATGCAAGCCTAAACCTGAGGACTTGTTTGCTTTGTTTGTGTATATTTACTTATACATAACATCATGAACATCATAACATCATACTCATATTCACTAACCATTTCAAGGATCTTGGGATTTATCTTTGTTTCTGTTTTGTAGGACATGGATTTTATTCGCAGGAAAACCATTCAAGTCAACCTCGTAAGAATTCCTTCTCAACTTAAAGAGCTGGCTTCAAGGATTCCTGAAAATTCTTCATTCACCAAAAGACATGGTCGCCTACTAAACTTGGTCACCTCCAACACTGATGAAGGTGTTCTTCCCGTTCTTTGATCCTTTACACCATTGCTTCACATTTCTCGATTATCAACTCGTGTCGACTTTGGAAGAATTCTCCCAACTCTTGAGGATTTATATTCTCAATCAAATACCTTTCAACAGTACAGAAAGAGATCCAAAGCCAGAAGAAATTGCTCAAGCTCTACACTTGCAACCTTCTGATATCACAACTAATTGGGAGACGAGGAGTGGTGTCAAGGGTTTCCTAGCAAAGTTCTTGTTTGAGAAAGCCCAAAATTGTTGGAACTATTTAGATTTGCAAGATTTTGAGGAAATTGTGGCTCTCCTCATCTATGGGATGGTTTTGTTTCCAAATCCTGACCAACTCATAGATGTGAACACTGTCAAAATCTTCATGTCCTGCAACCCGGTGCCTACTCTGTTAGGGGACATCTTACATTCTTTTCACACTCACACTATGAGGAAAAGAGGTATACTCATGTGTTGTACTCCTATCTTGGCAAGATGGTTTATTTTGCATCTTCCCCAATCTGTATTGAAGAACGAGCAAGGTTCAAGGTGGTCACGAAGGTTGATGACGCTCAAACATTCATACATCCATTGGTGTTCCTGGTCTATAGAGAATGTTACTATTGTCAACCGTTGTGGGGAATTCCCTAATGTCCCTTTACTTGGCATTAGAGGAGGTATCACCTACAACCCCTGCTTAGCCTTAAGACAGTTTGGTTACGCCCGAAGGGATGGCCCACGTGAGATGCTCATTCAAGGTTTGGTGTTTGACTACGAGAATGATGATCAAGGTCGCTGCAAAATATTTATCCGAGCTTGGAGGATGTTGAACAAGGTAGATGGCAAGACATTGAGGCACAAAAATTACATCCCTCTTGAGCCTTACCTCAAATGGGTACGAGCTCGCGCTCAAAGTCTTATGATGCCTTACCTCTCCATTCTCCCAATTATCATAGAGTCTGTTATGGAAGGAGATGTTACATACACTATCCTGCATCCTGACATGCCCACCTCTCTTGAAGACTTACAAAGATATTGGATACAACTTAAGGGGGAGTGAGACACTTTCGAAACCCAATTCTTTGCTAGCGAGAAGAAGGTTTTTAAACTCACTAAGCAACTTCATGAGGAGCGGACTCTGAATGCCTACATCGCACCAAAGAGGATGCGTATAACCTTTTTATCTTAGATTTTTTGTATTTTTTTGCCCAAAGAGGCATTGATGTACTCAAGCTTTAATTTATTAAAATAACGTATGTTTCCTTTTTGTCTAAAACAAATTTGAATATTTAAAATCCTTGAAATCATTGCATATGCATCTACCATTCATCATAACATAAGTAGGTTTCTTGCAACAAATCTCCTCATCTTTCTACTATTTATTTCAGTAAGATAGATCTCGAGCAGACGGTGAAAGACCTCCAAGCACAAAATGCTCAGTTTCAACAGATGTTCTTAACTCTAGCCAAAGGACAAGAAGAATTGAAGACCTTGCTGGTTGAAGAGAAAAAGAAGAAAACAAAGAAAATAACTGGAGTTCTGAATATGGGAAGAAGATTCCAAGGGAAAGCAATAAGGACCCTAGACTTTGCAACATCGTCTGGTGAGAAAGATAATTAAGAAGTAAAAGGCAAGGAAATAGTGGCCCAGCCAGATTCATAAGAGGAAGAGGAAGAAGAAGATTATTCTGAAGAATAATATCCTCCGGCCAACGACAAGTATAAGCATCTGGAAGAACTGTTAAGTGCAATGGAAATTCAAAAAGTGCCTGGACTGGACTTTGAGGAGTTGGGTTTAGTATCTGAGATTGTCATTCCTCCAAAATTCAAGGCACCGGTGTTCACCAAATACGACGGATTTTCATGTCCCAAAATGCACCTCTGGTCCTATGTGAGGAAAATACATCCTCACACTATTGACAAGGATTTATGGGTACACTTCTTTCAAGACAGTCTGTCTGGAACTCAACTTGATTGGTTTTATCATCTAGAAAGAGCCAATAATCATAATTGGGAAGATCTTGCCGCTGCCTTTTACAAACAATACCAATACAATGTAGATCTTGCTCCCACCCATACTCAACTCCAGAGTATGGCCATGGTTTCAAGTGAAGGCTTCAAAGACTATGCTAAAAAATGGAGGGACTTAGCAGGAAGAGTCCAGCCTTCCCTATCTGAAAGAGAGTTAGTAGACATGTTTTTGGGCACCTTGTCCGGTCCTTTCTTTAATCACTTAATTGGGAGTTCCTCGGCAGGTTTTACCGAATTGATATTGACCAGAGAAAGAGTGGAAGCCGAGATAAAGAATGGGAAGATTAAAAAAGACATATCCTTTGCTGCTGTAAGAAAACCATTCATTGGGAAAAAAAGAAGTTGTTGTTGTATATCCTCAGAGAAATCAAGATAGGACTGAACACCGTCCAATGGTGGGGGCTATCATGATTCCTAAACCTGCACTTGCTCAGCAAAGAAGCAACCAGCCAAGAACAGAAAGACCAGTCAGACAGTTCACTCAAATTAATATGACACAATCTCAAGTATTGCCAAATTTGTTAAGATCTAATCTAGTGACTTTGAAAGAAGCTCCAAAGAATCCTAACACAACCTCTCCTCATTATCATCCTAATTCCCGTTGTGCATACCATTCTGAGAGTCTCGGTGTGACACCCCAAATAATCCGATTATTAAATAATTAGAATTTTAATTATTAATTTAATTGGAAATTTAATTATTGGTATTTTTGGATTATTAGAATTAATTTAATTAATTAAAGGAAAGAAGTAGTGGTGGTGTGAAGAGTGATTAGAGGGTGTGAGGGGTAAAATACTCTACTCTTACTAATTACTAATTTAATTATTTTATTGGAATAATAAAAGGAGTATTAAAAGGAAAAAGAAGAGAAAGAGTTATTTTGGAATATTCATCATACGTGCATTTGAGAAGAGGAAAAAGAAGGAGAAAACCGGAAGCGTCAGAATTCGAAGAACCCACAAGGTAAGGGGTGATTTCGATTAGTTAATTCGTATTATCGGTTTAGATATTCAATAGTATGGATCATAGTATTTTAGGGAATCCCGGTTTGTAATTCTAGGGTTTTGTATAATTGTCCCTATTGCGTCGAATTGTAGGTTGAAAACCATTAGGGTGTCAGATGATAAAAAGAAATGATGAAATAATGTTGTTTGATGTTATAATGGTGCAAAATGGATGTGTTTTGGTGTTTCTCATGTTGCAATTCGTATGGGTATGTTTGGAATTGGTTTAGAATGAATAAATGTTGTCAAAAGTGCAGAATTTGACTCTGCATGTCGTGGGAACCGGTTCCCAGTGGGGAGGAACCGGGTTCCACTGTGTGAATTTATAAAAACTGGCAAAAATGCACGTAGGAACCGGTTCCTGTATAGGTAGGAATCGGGTTCCCATACATTTTTCCAGAAGCGTGATTTTTGAACTTCGCAGGAACCGGTTCCTGCATATGTAGGAACCGGGTTCTGCTGTAACTTTTTGAAAAATATTAAACTTTGAAAATTCATAACTTTCAAACCGTAAGTCCGTTTTGAGTGCCGTTTTGGACGTTATTTCTTAAATTTAATGCTCTATTTTATAAAATCAAAAGATTTCCTAAAACCTGAAATTATTTTGAAAATGAGTCAAATCCCGGAATAAGTGATTATTGGCTAACGCACATGGGTGTGTATGTAGCAGTGAACCTGTGATGGATGGATGTATTAGTATTGTGTGAATGAAAGGCATGTTTATGTTGCTAATGATGGTGTGCATGATCGTTGAGATATCATGTTTTTGGTTTTGGTTCAGTTATGATAAATTGATGTATTTCATAGACTGATTTGATGTTGCATGCTAGTGATGTGCGTGCATATGCATTATTTTGGTGAAGTTAATTCCCATTGTGTGGAATTTGACTTGTATTGCCGTTAACCGATACCCGGGTGATGATGGGTGGTTAGGCTGGATTCGTGTCCGGGTGTTTATGGACGAATCGATGGTTGTTGTATTCGGTTGATGATGGATCAGTGTTGGGTGACTTGGTCACATGTTGGTACCACATGCATTGTGTCTGCATTTGTGTTTGCATGGAATTGTAACATGTTAGGATGTCTTCCAGTGTTACAATTCTTTGGTTGATTATTGATTTGTGCATAATGACTTGTATGATTGGAACTGTGTGTTGAATCTGAATTTATGCTAAAATGGGTGAAATAATATGCTTGTGATATAATGTTGATTGAGAAGCTTATAATGCATGTTAATTATGAGAAATCTCACCCTTACTTTAACAATTTCAGATTAAAGTTAGCAGCTCAGAAGTTGGTGAGGATGGCTCTAGAGCTATGTTACTTTAAGTCTGCGTGTCAGTGTTGTGCTCTGATAGGTTGTAACACTGGGGAACGTTTAGTTGAGGAATTAGTTATTATTCAATTGTTTCTTTGAATTTCATTGGGAATAATTATGTTTTGGTTTATTCCGTTTTGGTTATGGTATTTTTCCGATGTGTAAGACATGGTCTTAATTTGATTGAATTATTTGAATAATGACCCTCAGTGTAGCATGACTACTGTTTTATTAGAAGTTTTATTTATTTCATAATTGTGACATCCCTTGTTCCGTGTTAACTCTGATGGAATATGTCTTTAATCATTGATATAATTAATATTATTCGGGGTATTTTAGAAGGGGTGTTACAATAGTGGTATCAGAGCATAGTCGGTCTTGTCTTGTGTTGTTATCCCTTTTGTATGCGACTAGTGTAAGATGACACTGTCGATACTTGTGTGCTGATGAGGTTGTTTTGTAATGTTACAGAAAAATGGCCGGAAGAGGTAACGGAAGAAACGACGATGTTATTGCTGAAGCATTGGGAATGTTGGCTGGAGTACTCGGAGGGAACCAGCAGGGAGCTATGATTGGTGCTGACCGACAATTGGGGAATTTTCAGAGGAATAATCCTCCGTTGTTCAAGGGTGCACATGATCCCAAAGGTGCTCAGAAGTGGTTGAAGGAGATCGAGAGGATCTTCAGAGTAATTGACTATGCTGAAGGGCTGAAGGTGAGATACGGAACTCACATGTTAGCAGAGAAAGCTGATGACTGGTGGGTTGCTACCAGAACTGAAATGGAAGAAGATGGTATTGCGTTGACTTGGGCTGTGTTCAGGAGGGCTTTTCTGAGGAGGTACTTTCCTGAGGACATCAGAGGCAAAAAGGAGATTGAGTTTCTGGAACTCAAGCAGGGTAACAAGACTGTCAGTGAGTATGCTTCAAAGTTTACTGAGTTAGCGAAGTATTATGCTCATTATACTAACGATGCAGATGGAGAATTTTCCAAATGTATCAAGTTTGAGAATGGTCTTCGTGATAAGATTAAACAGGGTATTCGGTATCAGCGTATCCGAAGATTTCTGATCTGGTTGACTGTAGTAGGATTTTAGAGGAGGATCTTGCTAGCACTAAGTTGAATGCTCGAGGGTATATTGATAGGAAGGGTAAGTGTGATCGGTGGATCTGGAACTTACTGTTTAACGCTGGTTCGCGAAATGTCGCGGAAGCAAGAGTCGCCACCGTCTTTTATTTTCTCCAAATGGAAAGGACAAAAGCACAGAAAAATTCCTTATAGAGATTGCTCTCGGTTCGGGAGGTAGATTATAGAAAGGGAAGGTGTTAGCACCATTTCTATCCATGGTTATCCATGGGCTCTTAGATACTTGCTCATTGTGTTTTCAAAAATGGTTTGTTTGCTTTTCAACTGTGGGTTTTAAAAAGTTTCTTTGAAAATTCCAGTTCGACTCTTGTATCGGTCCTCAAGAGTGTTTGAAAAGTTGTTTCGAAAGCTTTTTGAAAAGGTGTCGGTGTGAAAAGTATTTTTGATTTGTTTTAAAATTAGAGCAAGTATCTAGAGTTGTCTACCTACCCTAAGGAATTCGTCTGTGTAGATGTCCTTTAAAGTAGTGCCATCCCACCATTGAGAGGTAGGTAGCACCACCATTGGAGGTGTTCGGGTCAATTCGAGGTTCGGGACATGGTGATCACCAGAGCAATAGGAAGACACCTTAGAAGCTACCCTCATGCCAGGTTCCCGGATCATGAGGACTTACTAAGACATCCTCTACTCGACGATCACCTTTCAAGGCAAGGCAACAGTGAGGCGTACCCTAGGGGTGGTGTGTGATTTGTGTGTCGTTTTCATTGATATTTATCTTGTTCATGTCATGGGTGATCTACGCGTTGCTTTTAATTTTGTCATTCATTCTTGCATGCAATTTATTAGCAGTTAAAAAGATGCGGAAAATTAAAGTTCCTAAACTATTACAAAGGCGCGGGTCCACATCGCCAAATTTAAATCCAGGACCCGATTTGACAGGAAATAAAGAAGTGCGAGAAATTAAATTTACACGGCTTTGGGAGAATTACATAAATATTTAAAAGAAGGAAATAAATAAAATGCGCAAAGAGAATAAAAAAATCGCAAGCGAGGGCGTTGGACCCTTTTTAATGAAATTAAATTATGATTATTAAATTAATTAAATTAAAGAAAAAAAAGAAAAGATTTTTGAGGTTTTTGTACTTATGAATTTTTTATGAGATTAAAATATTAATTAACCCTAATTCTAGCTATTTTTTAATTTATTAAGAAAATATGAAAATTACCTAAAATTAAACCTAATTAATTAATGCAATTTGATTTACCAAAAATAAATAATATTAAATAATTAATTATGGTGAGGAGAAAAAAAGATAAAAGAAAAAGTAATTATATTAATTAACCTAATTCTACAAGTTTTTAATTTATTAAGAAAAGATATTAAAATTAACCCTAAATTTAAATCTAATTAATTAGTGAGATTTATTTACAAAAATATTAATTAAATAAATATATTTTGATTTTTATGACTTTTCTGTTTTTTACTATTTTTTATATTTTTATGAAAATAAGTTAAATTAAAGGAATTAATTAAAAAAGAAATAATTGAAATAAATAAAATAAGGAAAAGAAAGAAAATGCAATACCTTGGGGGTTCTGTCCCCAATTGGAGGTATGTTCAGTAATTCAGGCCCACTTGTCTATGGCCTCATTTGACTTTTATGCTGGCGTGTGTTTCGTTGACTGAGGCACACCATATGTTCTGAATCCTGGCCTCGGGTTTGACATAGTGGGACGGGTGGCACGCTTGAGTGAAGAGCGTATGGTGGACGCTTTGGACTGAAGCTGCATGAGAATACAATTAGAAGAAAAATATAAGGAAAGGGAGGGGGACCCGGGATCGAACCCAGGTCCTAGAGGTTACCAATGCATATGCCTGCCAACCGCGCTGCTGTGTTCCTTTGTATATTATATAATCAATAAACATTATAAGATAAAACAAACGTTAGTGCTTTTTTTTCCGCGCGAATTTCAAATGAACCAACCAACGCCTTACACCTCATCTTCTTCTTCCTCATTTGCTTTTTCCTGAAATATAAAAAGGGTTAGCGGGGGTTTTAAACCCCCCCCCCCCCAAAAAAATATGCTTTTTTTCAAAATAGTGATTAGGCTATGGTGTCATATAAATTAGGCGCGAGGTATGTATTCTGATCGTCCAAGCATGCTGATTTTGACCATGGCACTGAGACGTTCTAATTTTATCATATGCCTAAACGCCCAATTTAAAGCTTGAAGAACCCTAGCCTGTTTCAATGGTGAATCCTCTAATTTGGCACGAAAACTCAATTAAAGTATGCAGTTAGTTTCAGAATTAATCAATTAGTAGGAATCCATAAGAAAAATGCAATGAGAATGCTTGAATATTGAAACACGAATATGAAAAAAATGTGAAAAAGTTTGAATTCCCTATACCAATTCTGGGCATGTAAGGGTTAAAAAACAATGCAGGAAGCTTCCTTGACACTTTTGCAAGCTATTGGGATTGTTATCTCTCTCTGAATCGTGCTAGAATAGGGTTTTCAGTTTTCACTTTTTTTTGACAAAAACTCAAGCTTTGTTATGCTTTTCTGGCGCAGCTTTGTGGTTATGAGCATTAGGGTTAGGTTTGCACTTGTATAGAGAACGAATTTGATCAATAATCCAAGCCCATAGCCTTGCTTTTAATGATTTTCAAGATTTGATTTTCAAGAATCTTTTCCAATATTTCTTCATGCATATTTGATACAAATCATGTCCAATCACTTTAATTCCTTCCATATCTGATCATGCACGAAATCTTGAGCTTATTCCATGCATAAAAAGATTTAAAAAGTTAGGTTTGGTATTTTTCATATATTTTAATTAATTAAATGAATATTTAGCAATTAAAAATTCAAATAAATAAATAAAAATGATAAAAAAAACTTCCCTTTGGGCCAAATGGTCGTGCACATGCTTTGGATGATGGATTTTGGAAGAAAAAGATGCCCATTAGCATTTTTAAGACTTTTGAAGCAATGTTGACTTTTCAAAATATCCAAAAATTTCCCAACTTTCACAAGGCATAACTTGCTCAATTTTTAAGCTTTGCTCATGTTCTTGGACATGTTGGAAAGGTCTTTGAGTCCTATAACCAATGTCTTTGGTCCCATGTCATTTTGATTTACCAATCTCAAGTTATGGCCTTTGACTTAAAGTCCCTTTTTGTTGACTTTTGAAAATGACCTATAATGTTGAAATTGATAACTTTTTGTGAGAGCATTTCTTGGACTTGAAGTGTGAAGAGGAGTTGTAGGAAATGTCTTTATCTTCAAAATTAGCTTTGGATGGAATTTTTCTGGTAATCCATGTGAAAGTTATGCCTTGGTCAAGTTATAGTTGACTTTTTCAACTGTCCAAATATGGAAACTTTTGCATCTTGAGACTTTTTGAGCCAAGCTTTGAGAATCATGATCAAGCATTGATCAAATGATGTTTGTGGCTTAAAAATGAGATGTTGACCAAAAATTTGAACTTTTGACTGTCAAATGACCATTTTGCCCCTACAGTTGACTGTAGTGCCATTAGGGTTTTTGATTGTGCCATTTTGTGCTGTAAGTCTTGAAACTTGGTATGAGGATGCTTGACCATGTTTGTAGGCATGTGGGACTTGATTGGACCCTTGGAAACTTCATTTTCTTTGTCAGAACCAAAACCCTAGTTTTTGACTATTAGGAGGCCCTTGAACTGTGCAACCCTTGGGGAGATTTTGAAGCTTTGACTTGGCAAATCTTGAAGAATATGGGAGGGCAAATTTTGGGGTACAATAGTAAGCAACAGATGGATCGTGGTAAGCCTTATGATAGAAGTAATCAGAGACCCGGTGGTTGGAAGAAGTTTGGTGGAGGAGATTCTAGTTCTTCCATTAAGTGCTACAAGGGTGGTGAGACAGGACATCGTATGGTGGATTGCAAAAGTAATGATAAGAAGTGTTTCAAGTGTGGGAAACTCGGCCATGTGGCCAATGATTGTAGAGTAAGAGTGGTGACTTGTTACAACTGTGGTGAAGAAGGTCATACTCGTCCTCAGTGTACAAAACCCAAGAAGGAGCAAGCTGGTGGTAAAGTGTTTGCATTGTCTGGGTCAGAGACTAAGCCAGATGATCGGCTGATTAAAGGTACATGTTTTATTAATGATATACCTTTGATTGTGATTATTGATATTGGAGCTACGCATTCTTTTATTGCTTTGGATTGTGCTAAAAGATTGAATTTGGAAATTTCTAATATGGATGGAAGTATGGTTATTGATACTCCTGCGTCGGGTTCAGTGACTACTTCGTATGTTTGTAGGAATTGTCCTATTGTGATTTTTGGTAGGGGTTTCGGTATGGATTTAGTGTGCCTACCGTTAGAACAACTTGATATCATCCTTGGAATGAACTGGTTGGAATTCAACCAGGTTCATATCAACTGTTTTGCGAAGACGGTTATTTTTCCTGAAGAGGTTGGTGTCGAAGATGTGACTATGTCGGTTAAACAGATGAACCTAGTTGTGAAAGATTGTGCTGTGGTATTTATGTTGTATTCTGCAATAGAAGCGGAGGGAAAAGCAAAGAGTGATGGATTTCCAGTGGTGAATAAATTTCTAGAGGTGTTTCCGGATGACGTTAGTGAATTGCCACCTGAGAGGGAGGTAGAATTTACTATAGATTTGATTCCTGGAACTAGTCCGGTGTCGATGGCGCCTTACCGTATGTCGGCATCTGAATTAGCGGAGTTAAAGAAAAAGTTGGAGGAGTTACTTGAGAAGAAGTTTATTCGTCCGAGTGTTTCGCCGTGGGGTGCTCCGGTGTTGTTGGTTAAGAAGAAAGAAGGTTCAATGAGATTATGTGTTGATTACAGACAGCTGAATAAAGTTACAATCAAGAATCGGTATCCTTTGCCGAGGATCGATGATTTGATGGATCAACTAGTTGGAGCTTGTGTATTTAGTAAGATTGATCTGAGATCTGGATATCATCAGATTCGTGTGAAGTCGGAAGATATTTAGAAAACTGCATTTAGAACGAGGTATGGACATTACGAGTATTATGTTATGCCGTTTGGAGTTACTAATGCACCTGGTGTTTTCATGGAGTATATGAACAGGATATTTCATCCGTATCTTGATAAGTTTGTGGTGGTGTTCATTGATGATATTCTAATTTATTCGAAGAGCGATGAAGAGCATGCAGAACATCTCAGAGTTGTGTTGGAATTATTGAAAGAGAAGAAGCTTTATGCGAAGTTGTCCAAGTGTGAATTTTGGTTAAGTGAAGTAAGTTTTCTTGGCCATGTAATTTCCAAGAATGGAATTGCTGTGGATCCTACGAAGGTAGAAGCAGTATCTCAGTGGGAAGCACCTAAGAATGCTTCTGAGGTCCGTAGTTTTCTGGGTCTTGCAGGTTATTACAGGAAGTTTATAGAAGGATTTTCCAAATTAGCGTTACCGTTGACTAAGTTGACCAAGAAGGGTCGGATGTTTGTTTGGGATGTTGAATGTGAGAAAGGATTCCAAGAGCTGAAGAGGAGGTTGACAAGTGCTCCGATCTTGATTTTGCCAAATCCGACTAAGTCTTTTGTTGTGTATTGTGACACATCATTAATGGGATTAGGTGGTGTGTTGATGTAAGATAAGCAGGTGGTGGCTTATGCTTCGAGACAATTGAAAGTACATGAAAGGAATTATCCGACTCATGATTTGGAGTTGGCAGCTGTTGTGTTTGTTTTGAAGTTGTGGAGGCATTATTTATATGGTTCTCGGTTTGAGGTGTTCAGTGATCACAAAAGTCTGAGGTATCTCTTTGATCAGAAAGAGTTGAATATGAGGCAGAGGAGATGGTTATAATTTCTAAAGGATTATGATTTCGGTTTGAATTACCATCCTGGTAAGGCAAACGTTGTTGCGGATGCCTTGAGTAGGAAGTCCTTGCATATGTTGATGTTAATGGTCCGTGAGTTAGATTTGGTTGAGCAGTTCAGAGATTTAAGTTTGGTATGTGAAACTACTCCGAATAGTGTGAAATTGGGTATGTTGAAACTGACTAGTGGTATTCTGGAAGAAATTCGGAATGGACAGAAGTCCGATGTTGGGTTAGTTGATAAATTGACATTGATCAACCAAGGTCAAGGAGGCGAGTTCCGGATTGATGAGAATGGTGTTATGAGATTTGGTAATAGGGTGTGTGTTCCGGATGTTGCAGAGATTAGGAAGAGTATTTTGGAAGAAGGACATCGTAGTGGATTGAGTATTCATCCTGGTGCTACTAAAATGTACCATGATTTGAAGAAGTTGTTTTGGTGGCCGGGAATGAAAAAGGAAATTGCTGAGTTTGTGTATGCTTGTTTGGTTTGTCAGAAGTCGAAGATTGAGCATCAGAAACCGTCAGGATTGATGGAACCGTTGTTTGTTCCGGAATGGAAATGGGATGGAATCTCTATGGATTTTGTGTCTGGTTTGCCAAGGACATCGAAGAATTGTGATTCTATCTGGGTTATTGTTGATCGGTTGACGAAATCTGCTCACTTTATTCCGATAAGAATGGATTATCCGATGGAAAGGTTGGCAGAATTGTATGTTGAGAAGATTGTGAGTTTGCACGGTATTCCTTCTAGTATTGTGTCGGATCGAGATCCGAGGTTTACATCTAAATTCTGGACGGGATTGCAAGAAGCTTTGGGTACTAAGTTGCGTTTGAGTTCCGCTTATCATCCACAGACAGATGGTCAGATAGAGAGAACGATTCAGTCGTTGGAAGATTTGTTAAGAGCTTGTGTGTCGGAGAAAGGTGGAGCTTGGGATAGTTATCTACCATTGATTGAGTTTACCTACAACAATAGTTTTCATTCGAGCATTGGTATGGCTCCTTTTGAGGAATTGTATGGTAGGAGGTGTCGGACACCATTGTGTTGGTATGAATCTGGAGAGAGTGCTGTGATTGGACCGGAAATTGTCCAACAGACTTCGGAAAAGATTAAGATAATTCAAGAGAAGATGAGGACTTCTCAGAGTCGTCAGAAAAGTTATCACGATAAGAGGAGGAAAGATCTTGAGTTTAGCGAAGGAGAACATGTTTTTATGCGAGTTACTCCGATGACTGGTATTGGTCGAGCTTTGAAGTCAAAGAAGTTGACTCCATGTTTTATTGGTCCGTTTCAGATTACCAAGAGAGTTGGGAAAGTTGCTTATCATATTGCTTTGCCGCCGTCACTTGCAAATTTGCATGATGTTTTTCATGTATCTCAGCTAAGGAAGTACGTTGCTGATCCGTCTCATGAGATTCGGGTGGACGATATACAGGTACGAGAGAATTTGACTGTGGAAGCGGTACCTGCGAGAATTGAGGATCAGAAGTTGAAATAGTTGCGAGGCAAGGAGATCGCGTTGGTAAGAGTGGCTTGGGGAGGACCAGCAGATGGAAATGTCACTTGGGAGCGTCAGAATTTGAAGCGTCAGAATTCGAAGAACCCACAAGGTAAGGGTTGATTTCGATTAGTTAATTCGTATTATCGGTTTAGATATTCAATAGTATGGATCATAGTATGTTAGGGAATCCCAGTTTGTAATTCTAGGGTTCTGTAGAATTGTCCCTATTGCATCGAATTGTAGGTTGAAAACCATTAGGGTGTCAGATGATAAAAAGAAATGATGAAATAATGTTGTTTGATGTTATAATGGTGCAAAATGGATGTGTTTTGGTGTTTCTCATGTTGCAATTCGTATGGGTATGTTTGGAATTGGTTTATAATGAATAAATGTTGTCAAAAGTGCAGAATTTGACTCTGCAGGTCGTGGGAACCGGTTCCCAGTGGGGAGGAACCGGGTTCCACTGTGTGAATTTATAAAAACTGGCAAAAATGCACATAGGAACCGGTTCCTGTATAGGTAGGAATCGGGTTCCCATACATTTTTCCAGAAGCGTGATTTTTGAACTTCGCAGGAACCGGTTCCTGCATATGTAGGAACCGGGTTCTGCTGTAACTTTTTGAAAAATATTAAACTTTGAAAATTCATAACTTTCAAACCGTAAGTCCGTTTTGAGTGCCGTTTTGGACGTTATTTCTTAAATTTAATGCTCGATTTTATAAAATGAAAAGATTTCCTAAAACCTGAAATTATTTTGAAAATGAGTCAAATCCCGGAATAAGTGATTATTGGCTAACGCGCATGGGTGTATATGTAGCAGTGAACCTGTGATGGATGGATGTATTAGTATTGTGTGAATGAAAGGCATGTTTATGTTGCTAATGATGGTGTGCATGATCGTTGAGATATCATGTTTTTGGTTTTGGTTCAGTTATGATAAATTGATGTATTTCATAGACTGATTTGATGTTGCATGCTAGTGATGTGCGTGCATATGCATTGTTTTGGTGAAGTTAATTCCCATTGTGTGGAATTTGACTTGTATTGCCGTTAACCGATACCCGGGTGATGATGGGTGGTTAGGCTGGATTCGTGTCCGAGTGTTTATGGACGAATCGATGGTTGTTGTATCTGGTTGATGATGGATCAGTGTTGGGTGACTTGGTCACGTGTTGGTACCACATGCATTGTGTCTGCATTTGTGTTTGCATGGAATTGTAACATGTTAGGATGTCTTCCAGTGTTACAATTCTTTGGTTGATTATTTATTTATGCATAATGACTTGTATGATTGGAACTGCATGTTGAATCTGAATTTATGCTAAAATGGGTGAAATAATATGCTTGTGATATAATGTTGATTGAGAAGCTTATAATGCATGTTAATTATGAGAAATCTCACCCTTACTTTAACAATTTCAGATTAAAGTTAGCAGCTCAGGAGTTGGTGAGGATGGCTCTAGAGCTATGTTACTTTAAGTCCGCGTGTCAGTGTCGTGCTCTGATGGGTTGTAACACTAGGGAACGTTTAGTTGAGGAATTAGTTATTATTCAATTGTTTCTTTGAATTTCATTGGGAATAATTATGTTTTGGTTTATTCCGTTTTCGTTATGGTATTTTTCCGCTGTGTAAGACATGGTCTTAATTTGATTGAATTATTTGAATAATGACCCTCAGTGTAGCATGACTATTGTTTTATTGGAAGTTTTATTTATTTCATAATTGTGACATCCCTTGTTCCGTGTTAACTCTGATGGAATATGTCTTTAATCATTGATATAATTAATATTATTCAGGGTATTTTAGAAGGGGTGTTACACTCGGCCATGACACTAACAATTTGTGGGCTCTGAAAAACAAGGTACAAGACCTTCTTGAAGCCAAAGAGATTGAATTCGATGCGCCAGAAATTCCCAATGTTATCACTGCCCCTATGCCCAAGCACGACCGTGATGCCAACTCCGTTGAGGAGGATATGTTTGTTACTTTGGTTGATGAACTTATGACCCCACTCCTGACTATCAAAAAGAACTTGTTGAATGCCGGTGTATTCCCAGGCTGTGATGAAAGCTGTCATTTCTGTTTATTCTCACCAACCAGCTAACATTTGTTAAAAGCAGGCGTTCAATTCCTAATAGATAACAAGGAGATTTTGTTCGAGAAGACTTCTATTCCAATTGTTTCTTATAATGATGTTTTCATAGTGACCATTTCCTCCAATTCTTCCAGGGTCTCCACCAAAAGACCCGTTAGAATTATATTAGTTCCTAAAGTAGCTTCGTTGATAATTATAATGCCTGGACCAGTCCTATATTCGTCAGACAAAACCGTCCCATGGAATTATGGAGGTGATGTTTACTATCACGGTGTCAAGCAAGATTGGCCAACTGCTGAAAATTCAAGCTCTGAGAAAGTTGACTCTGATATCAGTAATATCGTAGGGACTAGTAAGATAACCCAAAGTGGAAGGGTATTCTCTCCAGAAATTGCTCCTCCAAAAGCTATTTATGTACCTGTAATCATTCATGTTGTTGTTGCTCCTCCAAAAGCTATTCCCAGTCCCGCAATCATCTCTGCTAATACTCCTATTGACAAAACTGTTACAGTCCTTGTTATCACCCCTACTGACATTCCTACTGTCGAGTCAACCGAGGCTCGAGGCAAAGGTATTCTGGTTGAGCCTGTTCGGATGAAGGCACAATCAGTAGCTATCCCTAAGACCTCCCGAAAAGAGATGGAGGAAATTCTAAAGATTATAAAAAGAAGCGACTACAACGTAGTTGAACAACTGGGGCAAACTCCATCAAAAATTTCCATGTTGGCTTTATTGTTATGTTTCGAGGCTCATGCAAAGGCCTTGGTAAAATTCCTTAAAACTGCCCATGTACCCCAAGAAACATCTGACGATCAGTTCCAAGACTTTTTAGCCAGCTTGACCGCAGATAATGGTTTAGGTTTTTCGGATGCTGATTTAACGCCAATGGGGAGGAAGCATAATGAGGCATTGCATGTCTCAGTCGATTGCAGGGGCACAACTTTGGCTCATGTCTTGGTGGATGCCGTTCATCTCTGAATGTGTTGCCTAAAAAGGCTCTTGATAGGCTTGACTGTGAAGGATTGACCTTGAAACCTAGCAACATAGTGGTGAGGGCCTTCGACGGCTCAAAAAGGATGGTGCATGGGGAAGTGGACATCCCCATAAAATTTGGAACCCAAACATTTGATTCAACTTTTTATGTAATGGATATTCGCTCTTCATATTCTTTCTTATTAGGCCGACCGTGGATTCAAAATGCTAGTGTCGTTACCTCTACGTTGCATCAAATGCTGAAATATCCAATTTAGGGGAAATCATCATTGTTCATGGAGAAGATGAGTATATGGTCAGCCATCTAAATTCCTTCAGATATGTGGAATTAGATGGTGAATTTATTGAAACTTAATTCCAGCACTTTGAAGAAGTCCCGCAAACTGTGGCAGTAACCAAGGCTCTTTCTCAAGTCCCAAAGATTACAAGGCCTCCGCTCAAGATGTCGTCTTTGAAAGATGCCAAGGCAGTGTGTGATACGGTGGTAGAACTGACTATGGTTTTGCGTTTATTTTCGCAAATGTTTCGGTTGAGCAAGAGTCGCCACCGACTTTTTATTTTATCCTAAGGAAAGGTTAAAAAGCACAGCAAAAACCTTTGAGATGTTTTCTTGGGTTTGGGGAGTAGATTATATAAAGGGAAGGTATTAGCACCCTTTCTATCCATGGTTATCCATGGGCTCTTAGTTACTTGCTTAGATCAACTTGCCTTTTGTTTCAATTGTTTGAAATGGTGCTTTGTGTGTGTGTGGGTTTGAAAATGTTTTTGAAAAGAGGCCAATGTGGTGGCAACCTTTGTAATGATCCATGTTGGGATGTATACAAAGGTGTACGTCTTTTGAAAAGGTTTTTATTTGTTTTTGAAAGTTTGTTTTGAAAGTGTTGTGATGTGAGGTTTTAGAAAATAGGCAAGTGTTTTGTTTTTGCAAGTTTGATTCAAGTAATTAAGAGGTTATCTACTCCTAAATTTCTCAAAGATTATTGCTATGTTTTAACCCTTTTAACAAGTTTGTTCCACCATTGCATTTGGTGGACAATCTTATGTTAGGATGTGAAAGGGACGGGCGCGGGTCATCGTTTAGACCATAGTTGCAATGGTGCCAAGTATCTTTGGGCAATTTTCCTTTAAGGGACTTGATCATTTGTTTAGGCAACTTTTTGAAAGCGTCATCGAGGGACTATGATCATTTGATTGTTTGTTTTGCCCAAAGAGACCTAACATGCAATATGGCCCATTTATTGAAGGCAACAAGTGGAATACCCTAGGGGGTGCAAGTGTGATTGTGTGTCCATTTTCATGCTTGTTTATCTTGAAATTAGGTCAAACTATTTTCGTTGTTTTTGATTCGCATACAAACCCTAATTCTAACATGGTATAATTAGAAAGCAATAAAGTGCGAAAATAAATTTACTAAGCTATTACAACACAATATATGGGAAAGGGGGTACAAATGTTCAAATGGGGATTTTGACAAGGAATTTAAACCTAACTATTACATCAAATTTGAATTCATACAAGATATTTAATTGCACCAATTAAATAGAAATAAAATAAATATACAAGATGCAAAAAATGTTTTTATATGTATGTAAAAAAGGTATTTTTATATGTCCAAATAAACAAAAAGAAAAGTATTATTTTTTTTGGGAGTTTTTCATGTTTAGGGCAAAACCCTAATTCTATTAAATAAAATGCATTATTTATTTATTATGTACAAGTATTTATTTATTATATATATGAAATAAAAATAAAAAATGTAGTATATTTGTCAAAATGATATTTTTACTATTAAATGTTAATAAAAAATAAAGTGTGTATATTCTTTGTATTTTACCCTAAATATTATAACAAATATATATATATATATATATATATATATATATATATATATATATATATATATATATATATATATATATATATATATATATATATATATATATATATATATATATATATATATATATATATATATATATATATATATATATATATATATATATATATATATATATATATATATATATATATATATATATATATATATATATATATATATATATATATATATATATATATATATATATATATATATATATATATATATATATATATATATATATATATATATATATATGTATGTATGTATGTATGTATTATTTTCTAAATATGTATTATATATACAAAAATAATAATATTTAATATTTAAAAAAAAAAGTATTTTTTATATAAAATATTTTCAGAAGATAAAACAAAATAAAAATGAAAATGAAATATGTTTATATTATTTTTGGTATTTTTTAAATAAAAGTAAGTTTACATATTTATTTATGTACAAATAACTAATCTAAACAAATAAATGCCTATAAATTCAAAAATGGTGTAAAAAATTATTTTTATATTTTTTATATTATGAGGAAAAATAAATAAGTCAAACCAAAAAAAGAAAAGTCAAAAAATCATTAAAATGAACAAAATGGGCTTAGGGGGTTCAGAAGTAAATGTATGGTGCAAATAAGAAAAATATTCCAGGCCCAGCCCAGAACCAGTCATCTTCAACCTCAGAACAAACTTGTTCAAGCAAGCACGCTTTTCCTATCTCCCAATTCCTGGACTTTTAAGCAAAACTTTCAACATGAAAAGTGTAGAGCATGAGAAGACGAATCCAGGGATATAAAAAACTTGACTTAACTCTCTAAGATGAGGGAGAATTTCTTCTCCCCCAATTCCTGACCTAGTTTTTCATCAATGTTCAGACTCAAAATTCTTGCAGCACACATAATATAAATGAAATCTAATTATATGGGCATGTTCAGGGCTATGAATGTGACATATTCTCTTCACAAACCTAAAGCTAACAATGCCTAATAAGAGAGATAGAACTTCATGAATATACCTGTTCAGTTGGAATCGTGCCTGGCAATGGAGGAGCTTTCAGGACAAGATGATGACTTGTACAGCTTCCTTGAAGTGTAGTGATGCTATTCCAATGCTTACTTTGCCTTGAAACACCTTGAATCGAGCTATGGACCTTCAACTGCAAGATAAGAAAGTGAAAATGGTGGAACTGGTTAGAGGAATTACAGGTCGTGTTTCATGTTTGGGTTAGCTTCAAGTGATGCTAGGGAATGTGTTTGATGAGCTTTTAGCAAGAAAGCATGAGAGGGGTGAGAGTTGGAACTCAATCTGCAGAGGTTACTCTGTTTGGGCAGTTTGAAGGTGATTCTAGGAATGGGGAGGTATTGGAGATGTTAGGGTCGTGCTTCAGCTTAGGATGAATGTTTGGAATGTGTTTAATAACTTTCTCTAAGCCTTGGTTGACTGATATGGAAGTTGGTACATGTTATGATGTGTTTCTTGAACTTTAAGCAAGCAATGGTCACTTTGTGTTCTAGACAGGTAGAGGCCCCCTAAACATGCTGCAAAGCCTCTCCTTGATCAGTGTGATTAACTCATAAACTTGTGCCAATTAGATTTGATCTGTACTTCTTGGATTTGCATTATGACATAAAGTTTGCTTTTGCAAAAATGGAAGAAATGTTTTATCTATTTTGGGATTAATCCTTTAGGCAATGCTTGAACACAAAAAACATGGTCTTGGCACAAAGGATTGGCATTAAATTTATGAGTGTAATTGAGATAAAAGGCCTGTAATCAATTTGTGCAAGCTGAGATTGAAATGCATAGTGTTATGAACATGTAACTTGGCCAATTCAAAAGTGAGTTTTTCCCATATTGCAAAATTCGATTCTCTCTAACCATGAGGTTGTTTGATGAGTTATTGGACATTTTGGAAATCTTGGAATGTGTACTACAATCCATCTTTGAAATGCAAATTGAAATTCCAAGTGGAAGTGTACGGAAAATGGTCTTGAAGTTAGGTAAAAAACTTGCCTAAAATAGGTCAAATTTTCACTAAGTTAAGAATGGTTTTGTACCCTTGTTCCAAAAATTGTAACATGAGATACAAGCTTCTTTTGGGAAAACTTTGTGAATCAAAGTTGTAGATTTTGCAACAAGCTACAACTTTCATGTTTTGACTTTTGCTTGAATCCAAATGAATCATGGTGAGAAAGTGGGGCAAAGTTAGGAAAAAATTAGGGTTTTCCATAACTTAGAAAAATTCTAAGTTATGAAAAAATTTCATTTCAAACCCTAATTTGCATTTCTTGATTTCTTGATGAACAAGTTTCATGATTTGGCATGTTTTGATGAAAAATGAATCTTGACTCTTGATTTTGACCAAAAAGTCAAAGTTTGACTTTTCAGTATACAGTCAAAATTGATCAATTGACTGGGAAATTCAACTGTCAATCTTGTATATTTGGGATCCTTTGAACTTGTTGAGCATGTCAAGATAATTCCATGGGGTCCTTGAGTCCATATGTGAGTTTGGTTTACCATTGGCTAGGTCAAACAATCAAAAATTGCCTTTGTGCAGTCAAAACCCTAAAAATGACCATTTTGCCCTTTTGATGATCTGATCAAATTTCTTGTGGAATTGTGATCCAAACTTGATCAAATGATCCATGTGAGTTCATAATGTTGATGTGGGTCAATTTTCATGAGATTTGACTGTCAATTGGCCACAGTTGACTTTTTCCCCAATATAGTTGATTTCTAGGTCAACTGTCCAATTGACTGGGCAAAATTTGGAATCAAGACTTGAAACTTGGTATGGATAAACTTGGGAGTCCAACATGGAGCATGAAAGTCATCTTAGGAATTTTAGGTCAAAATATCTTTGTGCAATCACAAACCCTAATTTGGGGTCCACAGTGCAAGGAGAAGTCTTGAGCAGAGGAAACCCTAACTGGGTCTTGATCCTCAAGGGTCTTGTGATGAGAAAATGTTTGAGGAAATGGGAGGGAAAATTTTGGGGTACAACAGTTGCCCCTGTTCAATCTTCTTGAACCTGAAGAGTTAGATTGGCAAGTTTGCCTTTCGTGACTCGAGGGTAAAAGGAGATTGGACACTAGAGTGCCCGGAAATTTGCACTCGCATGTTGGAGTATCAGCAATGTGATATCAGGAATGGGCTTACAGATGCCATTTGGAGAGATGGTGGATAGGGAGATGGGCTTATAGATGCCATCTGGAGATGCGACCGAACCTTGTCGGGAATGGGCTTATAGATGCCATTTGGAAGTGTTGATCGCCTAAGAGATTCCTTAGCGAGAACTTGTGTGTTTGAGAAAGACAGATGTTTTCCTGGCTTGTTACAGGTGTTTGATCTTCAATCTTCTCACGCAGATATGCCCTGGCTAGATACAGGTGTTGAATCTACAATCGGTTGCTCACAGATGTGCCCTGGCTGGATACAGAAATCGAATCCGGAAATAGTCGTCAACAGATATGCCCTGGATGGATACAGGAATCGAATCTTCGAACTCTTCAGACGTGCCCTGGCTAGATACAGGAATCGAGTCTGGAAATGTGGTCAACAGATATGCCCTTGCTAGATACATGAGTCGAATCTAGAATTGCGATAGTTGATAGATATGCCCTGGCTGGATACAGGAATCGAATCCGGAAATAGTCGTCAACAGATATGCCCTGGCTGGATACAGGAATCGAATCTTCGAACTCTTCAGACGTGCCCTGGCTAGATACAGGAATCGAGTCTGGAAATGTGGTCAACAGATATGCCCTGGCTAGATACAGGAGTCGAATCTGGAATTGTGACAGTTGAAGGTAGTTATTTTTGAGATTGTCTTTTTCCCTGAAAAGGCAAAAAAAACATAAGTTGTATGCAATGTCATGGCGTATGATATGCATGATGTCATGATGTTCAACATGAGATAGTGTTGTATGCACTTTATCATGTGTGTAAGCAAAATGTATGAAAATGTGAAATGTTTATGAATGTATTTTCGTCTTAGGAAAATAAATCCTTGACGACCGGCCGGGGAATTGCTCTGTGGAAGAGATACTTTGCTGAAGTTTTGATGAGAGCTTCACTGAGGATTTCAATGATGGATTCCACTGGGGATAACAAAGATAAACTCCACTGGGGATAGGAAGAACTTTGCCGAGGGCGATCTTCTGTGGTAATTAGCTGAGGATAACCCAGTTATAAGCTCTTGTGAGGAATAACTTTGAATAAAGCTCGGGAGAGACGTCCGTACTCTGCAGGGAACAAGCTTCAAGAACTGCTGGAGAGATGGATTCCACTCTCCTGGGGAAACTTGGATGTTTGTATATCGCCGGGGAACAATCTTAGATCAAGACTGCCGGGGGATGCTTGTTAATGAACTGCCTAAACTCCACCGGGGAATGTTGCTATCTTGTGAGGTTACCCAACTTCCTTTAGGCCGGCTGTAGACTAACTCTGCTTGGGGAGTGTGTTGCTGACTTGCTAGGGGAATAGGGTGCCTGTTGTAGGGCCGATGTATTGCTGAAACTCATCTTACTTTGTGGGGAGTTGAGATAACTTGGTCACATTCTTCAGTTGAATCCATCTTGGTACCTTGGCGGACAAAGCAACCAGACTGCATCAGACAACTTCACATTGCCCCCGTTTCTGATGTCACCTGTAATTAGTCTTTTGTTTCATATGCAAATATTTATGAATCAGCAATTTAATGTCAAATGCATATATCAAAAATGAACATTGGACGTTCTTCGCAAGACAAAACAGAAAAAAAGAAAAACAATTGGCAATTTGTCTGAAAAGTGTATTTGTATTGATCTTGAAATTTGCCTGTAAATAGGCGTTTTTTGTACAAGAGGTTGACGTCCTAGTAAGAGAACGCCGCCGAATAACACAAAGTTTATACAATTTTGAAAAGGAAACAAAACAGCTATGTGCACAATATTCCCACTGGGTTCCAACTCTGCTGTCGCCTTTATATCTTCAAGCGTCTCATCACTTTGCTGCTTAGTTGAAGGTGAAGCTGATCGGTCGATGCCGAAATCTGAGCCAGATAGTTGATGCCGAATTCCGGATGCGAAGTGATCCAATGAGACATAGTGTTACGCTTTATCCCTAACTTTTGCCTGGACCACCCTTTCGGGTTTTCAGTCCACCGGGATACCCATTTTTTCCCAAGCCGCCTTTTCAGGTTTTCGACTTGCCGGGTGTACAGATTTTTTTCGTTTCATCCCTTATTTTTGCCCGAACCCTTTTGGTTCGCCGGGAAGCCCTTATTTTTGCCTAGGTATGTCAACCTAGCGGGTCTTTTATTTATGCGTAGTATTTTTTCACTATGTCTGCATTGGCGGGGTGAGGAAGGTCGTCACCATCCATGGTGGTTAGAATCATGGCTCCTCCTGAGAACACATGTTTAACCACAAATGGCCCTTCATATGTAGGGGTCCATTTTCCCCGGGGATCACTTTGAGGAAGGATGATACGCTTGATTACCAGGTCCCCAACTTGATACTCTTGCGGTCTGACTTTCTTGTTAAATGCCCTGATCATCCGTTTTTGATACGTCTGACCATGACAGATAGCGGTGAGTCTCTTTTCGTCAATCAGGTTTAATTAATCAAGTCGAGTCTGGATCCAGTCATCTTCACTCAAGTTTGCATCCTTCATTATCCGGAGAGAGGGTATCTGGACTTCAATTGGCAAGACTGCTTCCATGCCATAAACCAAGGAGAAAGGAGTTGCCCTGGTTGACGTCCTTGCTGAGGTACGGTACCCATGAAGAACAAACGGTAACATCTCGTGCCAATCTTTATAGGTCACTGTCATCTTCTGCACAATTTTCTTGATATTCTTATTAGCTGCCTCTACAGCCCCATTCATCTTCGGCCGGTAAGGAGAAGAGTTGTGGTGCTGTATCTTGAATTGTTCGCAGAGCTCAGTGATCATCTTGTTATTCAGATTGGTACCATTGTCTGTAATGATTCTTTCTGGGACGCCGTACCGACAGATCAAGTTATGCCGGATGAAACGTGCCACGACGCTCTTGGTTACCGTTGCGTAGGAAGCTGCCTCAACCCACTTCGTGAAGTAATTGATTGCCACCAAGATGAAGCGATGCCCATTGGATGCCGTCGGTCGGATCTCACCGATCATGTCAATTCCCCACATTGAAAAAGGCCAAGGTGTCGTCAGGACGTTCATAGGAACCGGAGGGATGTGCACCTTGTCAACATAGATCTGGCATTTGTGACAAGTTCGAGAGTGTTGGTAACAATCAGCTTCCATTGTGGACCAGAAATATCCCGCCCGAAGGATTTTCTTTGCCATGGTGTGTCCACTGGAATGTGTTCCGAATGTACCTTCATGCAGTTCTATCATGATCTTCTCTGCTTCAGCCTTATCCACACAACGCAGTAGAGTTGAATCATGATTGCGATGTAGAGAATGTCGTTGCTGAGGAAGAATTTTGCAGCAAACCTCCTCATGAACTTCTTGTCATTGACAGATGCACCTTCAGGGTATTCCTGAGCTTCCAAGTACCTCTTCACCTCATGATACCAGGGTTTTTCAGTCACCTTTTCGGCCTCAAGATCGCAGCAGTATGCCGGTTCGTCCAACTTCCAGATAATGATCCGGGGAGCCTCATTGTCCTATTTGACTTTGAACATTGAAGACATCGTAGCTAGTGCGTCCGCTAGCTGATTCTCCTCTCTTGGGAAGTGTTCAAAAGTTATCTCTTCAAAGTGGGGAAGCAAAGTCTGCACATATTCCTTGTAAGGAATAAGATTCGGGTGTTTCGTATCCCACTCGTCTTTGATCTGATTGATCACGAGAGCGGAATCTCCGAAGACACTCAGAAACTTGATCCTCAAGTCGATCGCAGCTTGAAGACCCATGATACACGCCTCATACTCCGCCATGTTGTTGGTGCAGTTGAAACACAGTCGGGCAGTGAGTGGAGTATGAGTACCTTTGGGGGATATGATTACAGCGCCGATTCCATTACCCAAAGCGTTAGAGGCTCCGTCAAAATGCATAGACCATCGGGATCCTTCCTCAGGTCCTTCATCCGGTCCAGGCACTTCACAATCTGTTACTACCAGGATATCTTCGTCCGAAAATTCAAAGTTCAAGGATTGGTAATCGTCCACAGGTTGGTGTGCCAAATGATCTGCCAATACACTTCCCTTGATTGCTTTCTGAGTTGTGTACTGGATATCATATTCCGTCAAGATCATTTGCCATCTTGTTATTCTTCCAGACAAAGCAGGCTTTTCGAATATGTATTTGATGGGATCCATCTTTGAAATCAACAGTGTAGTGTGAGTCAACATATACTGTCTCAGCCAGCGAGCAGCCCATACCAGAGCGCAGCAAGTTTTCTCGAGCAGTGAGTAATGAGACTCACAGTCGGTAAACTTTTTGCTCAGGTAATAAATAGCGTGCTCTTTTCGGCCAGACTCGTCATGCTGCCCCAGCACACACCCCATTGAATTATCAAGCACTGTCAAGTATAGTATCAGAGGTCTCCCTTCCACTGGTGGCATAAGAATGGGTGGATCTTGGAGATATTCCTTGATTCTGTCAAAAGCGGCCTGACATTCATCGTTCCAACATACCACTTGATCTTTCTTCAGTAATTTGAAGATTGGCTCACAGGTAGCAGTCAGATGTGAGATGAATCGGGCGATGTAATTCAGTCATCCCAGAAAGCCTCTGACCTCTTTCTCTGTCTTTGGAGTTGGCATCTCTTGTATGGCTTTTACCTTGGCGGGGTCCACCTGAATACCTTTATCGCTTACAATGAAACCTAGCAATTTTCCGGACCTCACCCCAAAGGTGCATTTGTTGGGATTCAACCTCAGCTTGTATAACTTCAATCGGTCAAACAACTTCCGCAGATGGTCAAGATGTTCCTCCTCAGTTTGGGACCTCGCAATCATGTCATCAACGTATACCTCAATCTCATGATGGATCATATCATGAAATAAAGCAACCATGGCACGTTGGTAGGTTGCCCCAGCATTTTTCAACCCGAATGGCATGACCTTGTAGCAGAAGGTGCCCCACTGAGTCACAAAGGTAGTCTTTTCCATATCTTCCGGAGCCATCTTGATCTGATTATACCCTGAAAAACCGTCCATGAAGGAGAACACCTTGTGTTGAGCAGTATTGTCAACAAGAATGTCAATGTGAGGTAGACGAAAATCATCTTTGGGGCTTGCCCTGTTCAAATCCCTGTAGTCGACACACATCCTGACTTTTCCGTCCTTCTTCGGTACTGGCATCACATTGGCAACCCACTGAGGATAGGAAGTTACTGCTAGAAACCCGGCATTAAATTGCTTCATAACCTCAGCCTTAATCTTTTCAGACATCTCTGGGCGCATACGGCGGACCTTTTGCTTTACCGGAGGGCAGTCTTCCTTGGTTGGCAGGTGATGAACTACAATGTCGGCATCCAAACCAGGCATGTCCTCGTAGGACCAAGCAAATATCTCCATGTAATCATGTAGCATCTGGATCAATCGTTGCTTCACGCTGAGCTCTAGATTGGCACCGATCTTGACCTCTTTTCTATCTGTCTCAGTACCCAGGTTCACTGTTTCCACGGGCTCTTCATGCGGATGAATGGCCCTCTCTTCCTGAAGTAGTAGTCTTGCGAGTTCACCAGGCACTTCGCAATCATCTTCACCTTCATCTTCGGCCAAGTTGATCGGATTCTCGAAGTCATAACTGGTGGTAGCAGAGCTGTTACCAGTGAGATCCAGAGTGGATTGAAACCTGTATAAGTGAGTGTGTGTAAATATAGCTGTTTTGCAATATATAACACAGAAAGAAAAAGAGCGCAAGATTTGAAATGCAACAAACGTCCAATGTTTTGATTAATGATATATGGAAATGTCATACAAAAATCCCTCACAAATGGAGCTACGATGCCCCGGGTAGGACACCGAGCCAGAAAAGTTTCAACATATTGTTTGTTACAAATTGAAAATCAAAAGAGTTAATTACTGCGTGATAAATGTGATAGGAGTAAAATCCTTTGCCGTCCAGTTGCTTGGTCCATTGTTGGTGGTTGGATAGATCCAACTGTCAAAATCTGCTTCCTCTACGTCCTCTTCGATAGCATTCACCCTTGGGCTGGAGATGAACACCGGAGCATTTCTGATCTTTTCCTTGCGCACAGCCCTCTGAGCCTCTGCAGTGAAGCCCAGCCCAAACTTGTCATTCTTTTGAGTGAAGTCAGGAAGCTGACCCCAGTTTGCATAATTGCCTTTCTCGATTACAGCCCGGGCATCCTTCAAGGATGCTGTTGTACCCCAAAATTTGCCCTCCCATATTCTTTAAAGATTTGCCAAGTCAAAGCTTCAAAATCTCCCCAAGGGTTGCACAGTCAAAGATCTCCTATACAGTCAAGATTAGGGTTTTTGTTCTGATCAAGAAAATGAAGTGTCCAAAGGTCCAATCAAGTCTCACATGCCTACAAGTCTGGTCAAGTATCCTCATATCAAGTTTCAAGACATTCAGCTCAAAATTGCACAGTCAAAACCCTAATTGCACTACAGTCAACTGTAGGGGCAAAATGGTCATTTGACAGTCAAAAGTTCAAATTTTGGTCAACATATCATTTTGAAGCCACAAACATCATTTGATCAATGCTTGATCATGATTCTCAAAGTTTGGCTCAAAAATCATCAAGATGCAAAAGTTTCCTTATTTGGACAGCTGAAAAAGTCAACTGAAATTGACCAGGGCATAACTTTCACATGGATTATCAGAAAAATTCCATCCAAAGCTCATTTTGAAGATAAAGACATTTCCTACAACTCATCTTCATACTTCAAGTCCAAGAAATGCTCTCACAAAAAGTTATCAATTTCAACATTATAGGTCATTTTCAAAAGTCAACAAAAAGGGACTTTAAGTCAAAGGCCATAACTTGAAATTGGTAAATCAAAATGACATGGGACCAAAGATATTGGTTAGAGGACTCAAAGACATTTCCAAAATGTCCAAGAACATGAGAAAAGCTTAAAAATTGAGCAAGTTATGCCTTGTGGAAGTTGGGAAATTTTTGGATATTTTGAAAAAGTCAACATTGATTCAAATGACCTAAAATTGCTAATGGGCCCATTTTTCTTCCACAATTCATCATTCCAAACATGTGCACGACCACTTGGTCCAAAGGGAAGTTTTTATTCATTTTTTATTTATTTATTTGAATTTTTATTTATATTAATTCACTTAAATCAATTAAATATGTGAAAAATACTTAACTTAACCTAACAAATCTTTTTGTACATGTTTTAGTCTCAATAATTCGTGCATATGCAAATAAGGAAAGATTTGGAGAGATTGGAGCTGATTTGAACCAAAAACACATGGAAAAAGATATGGAAATCATGGTGGAAAAATCAAATCTTCAAATTCATGAATACAAGAGATTCTGATCAAATTTGTTAACCTAATGGACTCAGTACATAAGCCTAAAGGAAACCCTAATGTTCATACACACGCAGCAGCTCAACAAAGCCATAACCAAACTTGAAATTTTTCTCAAAAAAGTCAATTCTGAAATCATCTTTACAGGTTGATTAAAAGCACGATTCTCATCTCACTAGCTTCCTCAAGCATCATTGGACGATTCCCAATCAAAAACAGTCATCCAAACCTCAAGAATCGCTGTACAGAATCCAAATTTTTCTCATAAAATTGCATACTCGTATCTTAATTTTGAGGCATTTCCATGACATTTAGTTTATGTATTCTTATTCAATGATGCATTCTGATGCTTACCATGTGAACTAATTGCGTTTTTATGTGTTGTATGCAAAGATGCCATTGTTGATATTTAGGGTTCTTCAACCTTAGAATTAGGGCTTTTGAAATAAGGCAAAATTAGAGGCTGAGACCAAGGCCATTGGATTCAACGCGTTTGGACGAATAGAAACCAGCAATCGCGATCAATTTATGAGGCCTTGTGGCCTATTCGCTATTTTTTCATATGGTACTTTCAGCAACGCGTGAAAACCGTTGCTTATGTTGTTATTGTTTCAGGAAAAATAAAACACGAGGAAGAAGATGGTGTGGTGGCAAGACGTGATAGGGCTATTTGAAAACGCGCGCGCGAAGATTCATTAACATTGTTACTTCTTTTATAATCTTTGTTGTTTGTTTAATATTAATAACGCGTGAGTTGGCACAGTTGGTAAGCGAGAGCGTTGGCAATGTATATGACCTGGGTTCGAGCCCCAGGTCTGTGTTATTTCCCATATTATTTTGCAATCCACGTTCCCATGCAGTGCCAACATCAAGACGCACCATATGCCTTCCAGCATCCCACATCCACGTGTCCCTGGAGATCAAATCAAAGGCATAGATTGGAAGCGCATCATAAGCCTGGTCAAAGCGCTAGCACGCTACCTGGAAAAGGTCAAACGGACCCAGGTTGTTGGGCCAGAATTCTTGGATTAAACCTCCTATTTGGGGACTACCACCCCCCTGGTTTGCAATTCTCTATATTTTCCTTATATTTTATTTTCAATTATTATTTTATTTTCTTTATTGTTTTGAATTAATTAATTATTTTCACAAAATATAAAATATCACAAAAAATCAGAAAAAAGGAAAAACACAATAAATATTTTTGTTTTAATATTTTCATGAATAAATTTGCATGTAATTAAATTTAGTTTTTTAAATTAGGTTAATTTTAATACTTTTAACAAAAAAATCTAAAAAATGTAGAAATAGGTTAATTAATAATTTTTCATCCTTTTTATTTTTTTTCTTTCATAAATAATTAAATAACTAAATATTTATTTTCATGAATAAACTTGTAAATTAATTAGGGTTTCATTTAGGTTAAAAACTTCAATATTTTTCTTAATAACCTAAAAGCCATTAGAATTAGGGTTAGCGTTTAATTGCAATTAATTTTCTCCTATTAAATCCTAAAATACATAAAAATACCAAAAAAACAAAAACAATTTCTTTTCTTAAATTAATTAATTCATGTAATTTTAATATTTTGCAAAAAGGGTCCAACGCCCTCACTTCGACTTAATTGTTTATTCGCACATTTATTTTATTCCGTTTAAATATTTATGTATCTCTCCCGAAGCCATGTAAATTCCTCCTCGCACTTTTAATTCTTTATTTGCTTTTACTTCTTTATTTTCTGTCAAATCGGGTCCTGGTTAATTTTGGCGATGTGGACCCGCGCCTTTGTAATAGCTTAGGAATTTTACTTTTCGCAACTTTTAACTGTTAATCAAAAGCATGAAAGACTGTATGGACAAAAATAAAAACAAGCGTAGAACACCAATAACCTGACAAGACAAAAATAAATGAATCTGACACACAAATCACACACCACCCCTAGGGTACGCCTCACTGTTGCCTTGCCTCGAAAGGTGATCGTCGAGTAGAGGATGTCTTAGTAAGTCCTCATGATCCGGGAACCTGGCATGAGGGTAGCTTCTAAGGTGTCTTCCCATTGCTCTGGTGATCACCATGTCCCGAACCTCGAATTGACCGGAATACCTTCAACGGTGGTGCTACCTACCTCTCAATGGTGGGATGGCACTACTTTAAAGGACATTTACACAGACGAATTCCTTAGGGTAGGTAGACGACTCTAGATACTTGCTCTAATTTCAAAACAAATTCAAAAAATACTTTTCACACCGACACCTTTTCAAAAAGCTTTCGAAAGCAATTTTTCAAACACTCTTGAGGACCGATACAAGAGTCGAACTGGAATTTTCAAAGAAACTTTTTAAAACCCACAGTTGAAAAGCAAACGAACCATTTTTGAAAACACAAATGAGCAAGTATCTAAGAGCCCATGGACAACCATGGATAGAAAGGGTGCTAACACCTTCCCTTTCTATAATCTACCTCCCGAACCGAGAGCAATCTCTATAAGGAATTTTTCTGTGCTTTTGTCCTTTCCATTTGGAGAAAATAAAAGACGGTGGCGACTCTTGCTTCCGCGACATTTCGCGAACCAGCGTTAAACAGTCAGTTCCAGATCCACCGATCACAGAACTGGCGACTCTGCTGGGGATATCTTTATAAAGTGAGGTGTACCTTACGGCTAGTTCATAACTGTGTTTTCAATTGTTTTCCTTGCTTGCTTTATTATTGTGGGACTGTCTTGGGAGTTCTATAGATCCTAACCCGGATCTGGGGGATACCTTCTTAGAAAGTAGCAACAAGGCTGTGAGGGAACTGTGCGGGGTATACCGACATGGTTGAAACAGTCTGCTACGTTGATGTGGCACTTTGGTGTGTACCGGTAACCCTTGAGTTCAGTCAAGGAGAGTACGGGGCCTCCGCGTGGTGTCGTGAAGCATCAACAGACCTTAGGAACCTTAATTGAACTATCTTGGCCTCTTTAGGGTAGTGAGATAACTGACTTTGGTGCAGTCCGAGGTTGGTTGATACTCGATACTACACTCAATTGAGGGTTGCTTTCCTGGAATATTTCGGTCGCCAGTTCAGTGGCTAAATCGAAACGATGAACAATGAAAGCAATCCCGTGATATTGGGACCCTTAGAACCCGGTTACTTCTAATAGGACAGGTTGAGCCCACCAACTTCAAGAGGGTAATACCCAGACCCCATGCTGGCCTAAAACTCTAAGGGTTTCTCTTGTGTGACTTGTGTGCCTTCCAACTTGACTACTTGCATACTTGTTATCTGACACTTAAGTCTCTTGCAGGTTTTGTTTATAGTCCTTAATTGGGACTCATAACAGGGTGTACTAACTACTGGCAGGTTTTGTTTTTTTAGTCCTTAACTGGGACTCATGACAGGTGTTACGTGAGTTTCTTGCAGGTTTCTGTTTATAGTCCTTAATAAGGGCTCATAACAGGGTTTATTCATATTACCCCATGCATCATGACATCATACCATTGCATACATCCTAACCCATTTCAAGGATCTCAAGGGCTTGTGATGCAGGTCATATTGAATCAAACATCTAGCAAGGGGCAAAGAGGATTTATTTTCCTCTAGACAAAGTTGTCAGGGGCTATGACCCACTTGATATGGTGAGCTCTGACTCATGAAGAAGGTTCCCCTAACCAAGGTTGCTTGGAAATCAAAACCAGACATGATGACTAAAGTCAGGGGCTATGACCCACTGGATATGGTGAGCCTTTGACCTTGAAGAAGGACTCTCAACAACATGCGGTTCCTTCAATCAAGCTACCGGATCCAAATGCTAACAAATTTTCTTGTTTACCCCGCGAGGTCCTTGAAAACATTGCATGCATGTCATACACATCATTGCATAACAAGTACCCTTGTTGCAGGTTACTTACCCTTCCCGCTGTTTATTTCAGCAATGGCTTTCCAACCAGACAACCAGGATCTTCTTGCTCAAGAGACTCAGTTCGGGGAAATCCTCCTGAATTTATCTAAGGGGCAGGAGGAGTTAAGGACACTTCTCATGGAGACCTTTGTCAGGAACAGTGCTGAGGACGAACGGCTGAAACACCTACAAGCTGAGATGGATGCAATGAAAGCCCAAATGTTGGGGCAGAGGAATGCCATTCAAGGTTTAGCTCAAAGACAAGATGAGCTCCGGTTTCTCGTCAACCAACTGCTTCAGGGTAACCAACTGGGGCAAACATCTAAGGGTAAAAAGCCAGTCATCGTTCGACCATCTTTGAGACAAAGAGGCAAGGAGAAAGCTCCTCATATGGCTCCAGTATCACCAATTCAGTATCAACCTCACCAGCTTCAACCCGACAAGCCCAAAAGGCAATTCACCAAGCTCAACGTGTCGCTGCCTCAAGCCTTACAACAACTGCTGAGGTTGAACTTGGTAACTCTAAAGGATCCTCCTAAGAATCCCAACAGGACACCTTCAAGGTATAACCCCAACGCTCATTGCGCTTATCATTCTGACAGCCCGGGGCATGCTACAGAGGATTGTTGGACTCTGAAAAATAAGATCCAGGACCTGATTGAGGAAGGAGCTGTGGAATTCACCCAAGAGGGCTAGGCTGAGTACTTCTACCATCCCCACAGGATCCACCATGTGAAGTGACAAGCCCTGAGACTAGGAAATTTTTGTTCATTCGAATGTTCAAGTTGCAATTTTCTTTTGTTCAAACATTTATTCATGTTAAACATTGTTATTCCATTAATGCATCGCTTATGTCTGTTCTGAAACAATATATTCGTATTCACTAAATGCAAATTATTTCCATATTTTTTTTCTGATGTCAACTCTTGATCTAAAATTCTAAGCCTCTTGAGGGAGGATGACGAAAACGATACCATAATCTACAGTATGCTTTTGAACAGACCCCGCTGATGAGGTACAGGCATTGTTTCAATCCCTAAACATTGGAGTCATAAGGATGATAATCCCTCGTCAACCCCTCTGAGCCAAAGAAGTAGGAGTTTTTCTTTTCGAAATTTAAAACCCTTAATCATAACCTGGGGCAGGGTAGTCTCTCAGGTTATCCAAGTGCATAACGAATGGCACCAAAGGGATCCTTACAAAAAAGATAGTGATGGTTCCGAATGTTCAATAAAGAAAGGAAGTCATTACCAAAATCAAAAAACCCAATAAGTCAAAACCTATAAAGGGGACTTACGAAACAGGGGCATCCCGCTGACTGTGATTCCAAAAAAGGAAACAGTTCAGGCAAAAAAGAAAGAGGTCCTACAAACCCTCAGCAAAAAAAAGGAGATGACTGCCTATTCAAATAAACGTTCAATATCTGAATCATCACTGAAAAATCAGAGCAAAGACTCAAACAAGGTCTAACGTATGATCAACTGAGTTTAGGTTTGGAGAACATCACGAAGAGCGGGTGGGTACAAATAATTTGAGCCTTTATCCTTTGTTTCTTAAACCGTGAACCAGGCCATGTTATAACCCTTAAAAGTCCTAGCTGAAGCATGGGTTGGTTCAAAAGCATACTGTTACGAAAGGTATCCTGACTCCTGAAGGCTCGCTGCAAAACCTTGAGTTGACATCACGTTTTACAAGCATTCATTTGTTTTATGAAAAAAGAATGCATTTTCAAAATCTTCAAGACAGACATAAGCTTTGCATTTTTGATACAACATTGTTTGCATATGAATTTTTGTTTGAACAGCAGGAAAATTCGCACGAAGAATATCTGGTGAACAAAAGCATCTCCAATCAAGGGGCATGGCATGACTATTGGCCATTATCTGGGGCAGTCCAATCAAGATTCGGAGAATCTCTCAAAAGCCAAATAGCCTGTGGGCAAATCTCCGCCTGAGTCGCTTGGGGCATTCCAACAACGAATCTTGCCTGATCAAACACCTTCGGGTGGCCTGACAAAACACTTCTAACAGGGGCAACTCCCTACATTCTGAGAACATGGACATAGTCTAAAAGATACTATGCATAATCAAAGACCCGCTAGGTTGACATACCTAGGCAAAAATAAGGGCTTCCCGGCGAACCAAAAGGGTTCGGGCAAAATAAGGGATGAAATGAAAAATCTGTACACCCGGCAAGTCGAAAACCTGAAAAGGCGGCTTGGGCAAAAATGGGTATCCCGGTGGACTGAAAACCCGAAAGGGCGGTCCAGGCAAAAGTTAGGGATTAAAGCGTACGACTATGTCCTGTCATCTTGTCACCTACCTACCAGAAGAAGGTTTGTCCATCAACAACTATCAGCACCTCACAGGTCTTCCTCTCCCACCACTGAAACAGGGGCAATAAAGAGTTGTCTAAGCAATCTAATTGTTTCTATCCTCCAAGGCACCAAGGTAGGTTCAGCTAAAGAATATGACTAGTACATATTAATTCCCCAGAGAGCGATTCAGCAAAAAAGTGCATTCTTCTCCAGGCAGAGTTATCAAGTCTCAAGAAAATCGGGTATCCTCCAGCAGATCCCAACATTCCCCAGCAGCAATACATATATTCTTAACAAGCATCCCCGGCAGTCTCGCTCTAAAGATTGTTCCCCGGCGGCGTATCAACATTCAAAGGAATCACTTCTTCCCCAGCATATCAAAACTTCCCCAAAAGAGTCCAGTCCAATCCAGTTCCCCAGGAAAGATGGAATTCATATCCCCAAGCAATAAGCTTATCCCCAGTAGGTTCTGGAAGCTTATCCTCGCAGAGCACGAACGCGTCGCCCGGCTTTATTCAAAGAGTTATTTCCTTACCAGGATATAACTGGTTTATCCTCAGCCAAAAGCCACGGAAAGAGCGTCCTCGACGAAGTCTTCTTATCCCCAGCGAAGTCTATTAACACTTCCAACACAACAAGGGTATCCCCAGCAAGTTATTATCAACAACTCACCAAAGCATCCCTCTTCCCACAGAGTATTGCTTCCCAGCATGATCGCTAGAGTATCTTTTCTCCCCGCAGAATCTTCCATTTGCCAAGCTTATTCCGCAACGGAGTCATCTTCTCCTACCAGTGTTCTTGCAGTTATCATCCCCAGTGGAAGCAAAGCTTATTCTTCAATATCAGCCCAGGATATGGCTTCCCGGCACCCGTCAAGGATTTACTTTCCTAGACGAAAAACACATTCATAAAACATCACATACATCATTATAGCATGCATAGACGCATCATATCATACAAATCTCATTTATGTTGAGAACATCATTGCTTGATCCATATCATCCATTGCATATGACTGACCTTTACCTTTCAGGAAAGATTCAGCTAAATTCTCAGTCATATTTCAAGACCTAGACCGGTTCAGTTAATCGACTCTAAAGATTTCTTATCCAGTCCAAGGCCTTCTCTAGTCCAGCTAAATCGACTCCCAACAGATTTTTCTGATAAAGACTCAGTAGAAGTTATCCCAGATGGTTCCCTCTCCGACGGTGAGTGAGGTGATAATTCCTTTTCAGATGGTTCCCTCTCCGACGGTGAGTGAGGTGATAATTCCTTTTCAGATGGTTCCCTCTCCGACGGTGAGTGAGGTGATAATTCCTTTTCAGATGGTTCCCTCTCCGACGGTGAGTGAGGTGATAATCTCCTATGGTTCCCTCTCCGACGGTGAGTGAGGTGATAATTCCTTTTCAGATGGTTCCCTCTCTGACGGTGAGTGAGGTGATAATCTCCTATGGTTCCCTCTCCGACGGTGAGTGAGGTGATAATTCCTTTTCAGATGGTTCCCTCTCCAACGGTGAGTGAGGTGATAATTCCTTTTCCTATGGTTCCCTCTCCGACGGTGAGTGAGGTGGTAATTCCTTTCCTTATGGTTCCCTCTCCGATGGTGAGTGAGGTGATAATTCCTTTTCCTATGGTTCCCTCTCCGACGGTGAGTGAGGTGATAATTCCTTTTCCTTATGGTTCCCTCTCCGACGGTGAGTGAGGTGGTAATTCTTTTCCTTATGGTTCCCTCTCCGACGGTGAGTGAGGTGGTAATTCCTTTCCTTATGGTTCCCTCTCCGACGGTGAGTGAGGTGGTAATTCCTTTCCTTATGGTTCCCTCTCCGACGGTGAGTGAGGTGGTAATTCCTTTCCTTATGGTTCCCTCTCCGACGGTGAGTGAGGTGGTAATTCCTTTCCTTATGGTTCCCTCTCCGACGGTGAGTGAGGTGTTAATTCCTTTTCAGATGGTTCCCTCTCCGACGGTGAGTGAGGTGATAATTCCTTTTCAGATGGTTCCCTCTCCGACGGTGAGTGAGGTGATAATTCCTTTTCAGATGGTTCCCTCTCCGACGGTGAGTGAGGTGATAATTCCTTTTCCTATGGTTCCCTCTCCGACGGTGAGTGAGGTGGTAATTCCTTTCCTTATGGTTCCCTCTCCGACGATGAGTGAGGTGATAATTCCTTTTCAGATGGTTTCCTCTCCGACGGTGAGTGAGGTGATAATTCCTTTTCAGATGGTTCCCTCTCCGACGGTGAGTGAGGTGATAATTCCTTTTCCTGTGGTTCCCTCTCCGACGGTGAGTGAGGTGGTAATTCCTTTCCTTATGGTTCCATCTCCGACGGTGAGTGAGGTGTTAATTCCTTTTCAGATGGTTCCCTCTCCGACGGTGAGTGAGGTGATAATTCCTTTTCAGATGGTTCCCTCTCCGACGGTGAGTGAGGTGATTCCCTTTCAGATTATAATGGCCTATGGTTCTCTTCCCGATCCTGCGAAGATGGTAATTCCCACCAAGATTTTCCCAACGAGCATTGTTGAAGTTAAAGTCACCCAAGGTTCTCTTACCATTCATTCTAAGGTAGTAACCATCCCTGGTTCATTCATCATCGTTTGAAGCTCCAGACTCAGCTCCGGTGACCAGTCAGGACATATCTATACCAAACATCTGAAAACCAGTTCTTGCAACGTGTCAGGTACTCATTTTTCTTTTGCAGGTATGCAGGTTTTCGCTAAGGAATCTCTTACGCGATCAACATCCAGATGGCATCTATAAGCCCATCATCCTATTCATCAATCTCCAAATGGCATCTATAAGCCCATTCCTCCATCACCATCACTGCTATTATGTGAGCGCAAATTTCTGGGCACTCTAGTGTCCAATCAACTTCTACCTTCGGATTACGAAAGGCACGTCAGCCAATCTGCATCCTCAGGTCTAAGAAGATTGAACAGGGGCAACTGTTGTACCCTAAAATTTGCCCTCCCATATTCTTTAAAGATTTGCCAAGTCAAAGCTTCAAAATCTCCCCAAGGGTTGCATAGTCAAAGATCTCCTATACAGTCAAGATTAGGGTTTTTGTTCTGATCAAGAAAATGAAGTGTCCAAAGGTCCAATCAAGTCTCACATGCCTACAAGTCTGGTCAAGTATCCTCATATCAAGTTTCAAGACATTCAGCTCAAAATTGCACAGTCAAAACCCTAATTGCACTACAGTCAACTGCAGGGGCAAAATGGTCATTTGACAGTCAAAAGTTCAAATTTTGGTCAACATATCATTTTGAAGCCACAAACATCATTTGATCAATGCTTGATCATGATTCTCAAAGTTTGGCTCAAAAATCATCAAGATGCAAAAGTTTCCTTATTTGGACAGCTGAAAAAGTCAACTGAAATTGACCAGGGCATAACTTTCACATAGATTATCAGAAAAATTCCATCCAAAGCTCATTTTGAAGAGAAAGACATTTCCTACAACTCATCTTCATACTTCAAGTCCAAGAAATGCTCTCACAAAAAGTTATCAATTTCAACATTATAGGTCATTTTCAAAAGTCAACAAAAAGGGACTTTAAGTCAAAGGCCATAACTTGAAATTGGTAAATCAAAATGACATGGGACCAAAGATATTGGTTAGAGGACTCAAAGACATTTCCAAAATGTCCAAGAACATGAGAAAAGCTTAAAAATTGAGCAAGTTATGCCTTGTGGAAGTTGGGAAATTTTTGGATATTTTGAAAAAGTCAACATTGATTCAAATGACCTAAAATTGCTAATGGGCCCATTTTTCTTCCACAATTCATCATTCCAAACATGTGCACGACCACTTGGCCCAAAGGGAAGTTTTTATTCATTTTTTATTTATTTATTTGAATTTTTATTTATATTAATTCACTTAAATCAATTAAATATGTGAAAAATACTTAACTTAACCTAACAAATCTTTTTGTACATGTTTTAGTCTCAATAATTCGTGCATATGCAAATAAGGAAAGATTTGGAGAGATTGGAGCTGATTTGAACCAAAAACACATGGAAAAAGATATGGAAATCATGGTGGAAAAATCAAATCTTCAAATTCATGAATACAAGAGATTCTGATCAAATTTGTTAACCTAATGGACTCAGTACATAAGCCTAAAGGAAACCCTAATGTTCATACACACGCAGCAGCTCAACAAAGCCATAACCAAACTTGAAATTTTTCTCTAAAAAGTCAATTCTGAAATCATCTTTACAGGTTGATTAAAAGCACGATTCTCATCTCACTAGCTTCCTCAAGCATCATTGGACGATTCCCAATCAAAAACAGTCATCCAAACCTCAAGAATCGCTGTACAGAATCCAAATTTTTCTCATAAAATTGCATACTCGTATCTTAATTTTGAGGCATTTCCATGACATTTAGTTTATGTATTCTTATTCAATGATGCATTCTGATGCTTACCATGTGAACTAATTGCGTTTTTATGTGTTGTATGCAAAGATGCCATTGTTGATATTTAGGGTTCTTCAACCTTAGAATTAGGGCTTTTGAAATAAGGCAAAATTAGAGGCTGAGACCAAGGCCATTGGATTCAACGCGTTTGGACGAATAGAAACCAGCAATCGCGATCAATTTATGAGGCCTTGTGGCCTATTCGCTATTTTTTCATATGGTACTTTCAGCAACGCGTGAAAACCGTTGCTTATGTTGTTATTGTTTCAGGAAAAATAAAACACGAGGAAGAAGATGGTGTGGTGGCAAGACGTGATAGGGCTATTTGAAAACGCGCGCGCGAAGATTCATTAACATTGTTACTTCTTTTATAATCTTTGTTGTTTGTTTAATATTAATAACGCGTGAGTTGGCACAGTTGGTAAGCGAGAGCGTTGGCAATGTATATGACCTGGGTTCGAGCCCCAGGTCTGTGTTATTTCCCATATTATTTTGCAATCCACGTTCCCATGCAGTGCCAACATCAAGACGCACCATATGCCTTCCAGCATCCCACATCCACGTGTCCCTGGAGATCAAATCAAAGGCATAGATTGGAAGCGCATCATAAGCCTGGTCAAAGCGCTAGCACGCTACCTGGAAAAGGTCAAACGGACCCAGGTTGTTGGGCCAGAATTCTTGGATTAAACCTCCTATTTGGGGACTACCACCCCCCCTGGTTTGCAATTCTCTATATTTTCCTTATATTTTATTTTCAATTATTATTTTATTTTCTTTATTGTTTTGAATTAATTAATTATTTTCACAAAATATAAAATATCACAAAAAATCAGAAAAAAGGAAAAACACAATAAATATTTTTGTTTTAATATTTTCATGAATAAATTTGCATGTAATTAAATTTAGTTTTTTAAATTAGGTTAATTTTAATACTTTTAACAAAAAAATCTAAAAAATGTAGAAATAGGTTAATTAATAATTTTTCATCCTTTTTATTTTTTTTCTTTCATAAATAATTAAATAACTAAATATTTATTTTCATGAATAAACTTGTAAATTAATTAGGGTTTCATTTAGGTTAAAAACTTCAATATTTTTCTTAATAACCTAAAAGCCATTAGAATTAGGGTTAGCGTTTAATTGCAATTAATTTTCTCCTATTAAATCCTAAAATACATAAAAATACCAAAAAAACAAAAACAATTTCTTTTCTTAAATTAATTAATTCATGTAATTTTAATATTTTGCAAAAAGGGTCCAACGCCCTCACTTCGACTTAATTGTTTATTCGCACATTTATTTTATTCCGTTTAAATATTTATGTATCTCTCCCGAAGCCATGTAAATTCCTCCTCGCACTTTTAATTCTTTATTTGCTTTTACTTCTTTATTTTCTGTCAAATCGGGTCCTGGTTAATTTTGGCGATGTGGACCCGCGCCTTTGTAATAGCTTAGGAGTTTTACTTTTCGCAACTTTTAACTGTTAATCAAAAGCATGAAAGACTGTATGGACAAAAATAAAAACAAGCGTAGAACACCAATAACCTGACAAGACAAAAATAAATGAATCTGACACACAAATCACACACCACCCCTAGGGTACGCCTCACTGTTGCCTTGCCTCGAAAGGTGATCGTCGAGTAGAGGATGTCTTAGTAAGTCCTCATGATCCGGGAACCTGGCATGAGGGTAGCTTCTAAGGTGTCTTCCCATTGCTCTGGTGATCACCATGTCCCGAACCTCGAATTGACCCGAATACCTTCAACGGTGGTGCTACCTACCTCTCAATGGTGGGATGGCACTACTTTAAAGGACATTTACACAGACGAATTCCTTAGGGTAGGTAGACGACTCTAGATACTTGCTCTAATTTCAAAACAAATTCAAAAAATACTTTTCACACCGACACCTTTTCAAAAAGCTTTCGAAAGCAATTTTTCAAACACTCTTGAGGACCGATACAAGAGTCGAACTGGAATTTTCAAAGAAACTTTTTAAAACCCACAGTTGAAAAGCAAACGAACCATTTTTGAAAACACAAATGAGCAAGTATCTAAGAGCCCATGGACAACCATGGATAGAAAGGGTGCTAACACCTTCCCTTTCTATAATCTACCTCCCGAACCGAGAGCAATCTCTATAAGGAATTTTTCGGTGCTTTTGTCCTTTCCATTTGGAGAAAATAAAAGACGGTGGCGACTCTTGCTTCCGCGACATTTCGCGAACCAGCGTTAAACAGTCAGTTCCAGATCCACCGATCACAGATGCCATCTTCAACGGAAAGTCCTCTTCATCCACTGTTTCAGCTGATGCCAACGTTGGAGGTACTTCTTCAAAATGCTGAAAGGGGGTTTCAATAAACTCCCCGTCCATCTCGATATACCGGAATGAATTCAAGTGACTAACCATGTATTCCTCTTCACCCTGCACAGTAACAATCTTCCCTTTGACAGGGTATTTGAGCTTTTGGTGTAGAGTGGATGTTACTGCCCCAGCTTTGTGAATCCAGGGTCGACCCAACAAGCAGGAATAAGAAGGACGAATATCCATTACATAGAACGTTGAGTCGAAGACTTGGGAACCCACACGAATAGGAATGTCTACCTCACCATGCACCATCCTCTTAGAACCGTCGAAGGCTCTAACAATGATGTTACTAGGTTTCAACTCCAAGCCCTCACAATCCAAGCGATCCAATGCCTTTTTGGGCAAAACATTCAGGGAAGAACCGGTATCCACCAACACGTGTGCGAGAGTAGTGCCCCTGCATTCTATAGAGACATGCAGGGCATCATTGTGATTTTTCCCTTTGGCGGTAAGGTCAGCATCCGAGAACCCCAAGCCATTGTCAGCTGTCAGATTAGCCACACAGTCAGTGAATTGATCTGCAGAGGTCTCTTGCGGCACATGGGCCGTTTTCAGAAATGAAATTAGGGCTTTTGCATGGGCCTCTGAGCATAGCAGCAATGATAGCATAGAGATTTTGGAGGGAGTGTGCCCCAACTGTTCAACAACATTGAAGTCACTCTTTTTGATGATTTTAAGGATTTCCTCCATTTCTTGTTGGGAGGCCTCGACAGCGGTCTTTTTTGGTGCCTCCGTCCTGGCAGGCAAATCGGTAGCAACTTCTTTGCCCCGAGCATCAGAGGACTCGGCGGCAGTAGTAGACACAGGAACTTGATTCGGAACATGCACACTTGCAGGTGTGATGGTGAGAGGTTTTCGGATAACTGGCGGTGCAATGTCAGGCGAGAAGAGCCTGCCACTGCGGGTAATCTTGGCGGGACCAGTGATGTTACTGATACTGGTATTGGTACTGGTGTTGAACTCCTGCTTCGCTCCAAGCACATACACGTCGGCCCCATAATGCCATGGGACAACTTTATCAGACTCATAGGGGAGAGGCCCCGGAACAGTAATAGTAATGGGTGCAACAGACATAATTTGGACTGGCTTCCTCGGGGGAGCTTTGGTATAATTGTTGAAAATTGTGAGGACAGATACTTCTTCAGCGGAAACAAACGGAACAGCAGTTTTCTTGAACAGAATTTCTTTACTATCCATCAGGCTTTGGATGCCTGATTTCAGCAGTGGACAACCGGTAGGGATAACAGCACACAGGAGGCAACCCTTGCTACAACCCAGAAATAAACCGGCTAGTAGTAGGTTCCTCTTAACAGTTAAAAGAGGGGTAGCAACATCATTCACCGAAACAACATACAAATCTTCCTCGATGGCATTTACTCTATGCTAGGGCATAGGAGCAGTTACAACATTTGGCCTCTCAGGCGCCTCAAACTGAATTTCCTTCGCATCGATAAGGTCTTGCACCTTATTTCTCAGGGCCCAGCAATCATCAGTAGTATGCCCGGGGCTATCAGAATGATAAGCACAACGGGCATTTGGGTTATACTTAGGAGATACAGTATTCACGACCTTCGGCGCTTCTTTGACGGTCACCAAGTTGGTTGATAACAGTTGCGGTAAAATTTGTGATAAGGTCATACTCAGCCGAGTATACTGCCTTTTGGGCCTTTCACCTCTTTGTTGATTGTACTGCTGAGGAGCAGCAACAGGTTTTGAAATGACCAAGGCATTGACGGCTTGGCGACTTTCTGGCTTGACTTGTCTTCTAGGACCATATACTGCACTTGCTTCTTTCTTAAAAGGCCTCTTCTCAGTACTTGGGGAAGCAGCTTTTTGTATCTTTCCTGATCTGATGCCAGCTTCGATTCTTTCACCTGTCAGGATCAAATCCATAAACCCAGCGGAGGAGTTACCAACCAAATGATTGAAAAATGCACCAGACAAAGTCCCTAGAAACATATCAACCAGCTCACGATCAGTCAATGGAGGCTGCACCCTGCCAGCCAAATCTCTCCATTTTTGTGCATATTCTTTGAACCCTTCGCCCGTTCCTAGAGACATACCCTGAAGCTGGGTACGCGTAGGAGCGAGATCAGAATTGTATTGATATTGTCTGTAGAATGCGGTTGCCAAATCTTCCCAGTGTCGGATACTAGTTCCATCTAGTTGGTAGAACCACTCAAGCTGTGACCCCGAAAGGCTATCTTGGAAGAAGTGAATCCAAAGGTTCTTATCTGCCGTGTAAGGTTGGATCTTCCTTACGTACGACCTTAGATGCAGCTTTGGATAGGAAGCCCTGTCATATTTGGCAAAGGCAGGCGCCTTAAACTTGTGTGGGATTACTACCCCAGAAGATAACCCCAAATCTCTGAAATCCAGCCCCGACATATTCTGAATCTCCATGGCGCTCAAGCGGTCCTCTAATTGCTTGTATCTGTCGGCAGCAGGTGGGTATTGTTCGTCATTGTAGTCCGTCTCGTTGTCAGAGACTGTAGGACTAGGAGCTCCTCCCCCTTGGGGACTGTTTTTCTCAGCAGAAGAAGTAGTTGGATCAGCTTCATTATGGAGTGTGTTCCCAAACCTGCGTCCGGTGTTGAATAACGCAGTCCTCTTTTTATTCTTCTTCTTCAGGAGTAGAGTCTTCAACTCTTGCTGACCTTGGGCCAGGCTCAGGACCATCTCTTGAAACTGGGCACTTTGGGTCTGAAGGGCCTTGATTGCTTGCTCACTGGATGAGTCTGGATTCATGATGACTGTTCAAATAAACAGCGAAGAAGATTAAGCAACCTGTGAAAAAGGGTACCTGCTATGCATATGGTGCAATGAGATGCGTATGTTTTATGTTTTCAAAGACAAACAAGATTCAACTTTGTAGACAAAAAGGAAACACACTTCATTAGATTAAAATTTTAATTGTTCAACAACTTGCCCTTAGGCATTACAGGAATGAAAAATATTGGAAAGGAAATAAAAGCTATAAAAGGAAATATCAAAAGCCCATCAGTGCTCCCATGGCCTCCTCTTCTCAGTGTTGATGTAGTTATTCAGAACCCGCTCCTCCTCCAATTGCTTAGTCAGCCTCTGGATCTTCCGTTCCTGTTCGTTGAACTTTTCTCGATAAAAATCCCGTTCTTCCTTTAGCTGCGCCCAGGACCTCTTCATGGTGTCAAAATCAGTGGGTATCTGAGGAGGGAGGACAGTTGGAGGAACCCCATCTTCATCAGGAGATTCAAGAATGATAGGTCTGACAGCTTCATACGGCATACCTAACTTCTGAGCACGGATGCGGACCCATCTGCAAAAGGGTTCCATTGGTAGAGAAGTTTTTGGTCCCAACTCATGTGGATCAGCTTTGTGAATTCTATCCCAAGCCTTAATGAATCCCTGGCGTAGTTTGTCACTGTCTACCTGAAATTCAAAATGGAAGTGAGGAACCAACATCTCATGAGGCCCTACTCTTCTGGCTCTTCCAAACTGGCGGAGAGCTAAGCATGGATTATAAGAGATTCCTCCTTGGATACCAATCAACGGAACATTAGGGTATTCTCCGCAACGATCAATAACAGCTACCTCATCCAATCCTCTGAGAGTCCAAGTGATGTCATTATCAGTGAGAGACATTAGCCTATGAGCCCAACCCTTTCCTTCTTCATTCTTCAGCACGAACTTAGGAAGGTGCGAAATAAACCACCTCACTAGCAAAGGAGCACAACACCATGGAGTTCCCCGTTTTCGGGCAGTACGAGCATAGAGTTGTTGCAGGATATCACCCAAAAGAGTGGGTACAGGATTCCAAGACATGAAGATCCTTATGGTGTGGATACTGATAAAGGTGTCAGGATTGGGAAACAATACCAGACCATAGATTAAAAGAGCCAGAATGTCTTCGTACGCCTTGAAGTCCAAGTCATTCCAGAAATCATTAGCCTTGCCAACCAGAAATTTGACCAAAAAGCCCTTAACTCCACTTCTAGTTTCCCAGTTGGCCAATACCTCTTCTTTGGTCAAGGGGAGAATTGCAGCAACCTCTTCGGGCCTAGGAGTCTTTTCCCAACCAGTGAATGGAGTTTTTTCCAAAACAGGGATCCCAAGCAGATAAGAGAACTCTCCAGGGTAGGGACCAGCTGGAAGTCTTGAAAAGTGAAACAATGATACAGGGGGTCATAAAACTGGGTCAGAACACTTATCAGTTGTTGGTCCCATTTTGCAGTGATCAAGCCAAGGAGAGAACCATGCCTGTTGATGAAGGAAGAAGTGTTTGGAATCCTACCAACCAAATCCTTGAGCAAAGATGGTGGTTGAACAAAGTTGAGCCGGATAGTATTCCTACGCACGGGCATCATGATGTCCTACAAAACAGAGCAAGGATGAAACTTTTTTGTCTTTGAAATGGGTTAGTCCTTTATACAGGATGCATGCAATGGTATGATGGCATGATGCTATGATGAAGCACACCACAAGTATTCACACAGGCAAGCTTGGTAAGGCACACAAATCACACAAGACAACACTTAGGTTTCAAGCCAGCATGAAGTTTAGGTATTACCCTCTTTTAGTTTGGTTGGTTAAAACCTGTCCTATCAAAAGTAACCAGGTTCTAGAGGATCTCAAATCATTGGCTACCCTCAATCGGTTATAACTCCAGCATCGCAATCTTTTCTTGCGGCCAGAACCATCGCGAGAGTTTAGCCTCAATGAGTGTAGCATACTGCTACTGTCCTAATGGCCAAGTTTGGTCAATTTAAGGTTCTAAGGTTGGTTGGTGTTTAATGACTCCTTAGAAGACCCATATTCTCCTCGTTGCAATACAAGGGATATAGGTACAGACCAAGGTGCCACACCAACGTAGCCACTGCTTCACCCATGTCGGTCTACGCCGGACAGGTCCCTTACAGATTATGCTACCTAAAAAGGGTATTCCCCAGATCCGGGTTAGGATCTATGAAACTCCGATGCAAAGCCCACAAATATAAAAGCAAACAAAGCAAACAATTGAAAACAAGGGTGATCTAAGCCCTAAGGTTACTCCACTTTTAATATTTTCCCCAGCAGAGTCGCCAGTTCTGTGATACGGTGGGAGAACTGACTATGGTTTTGCGTTTGTTTTCGCAAATGTTTCGGTTGAGCAAGAGTCGCCACCGACTTTTTATTTTATCCTAAGGAAAGGTTAAAAAGCACAGCAAAAACCTTTGAGATGTTTTCTTGGGTTCGGGGAGTAGATTATAGAAAGGGAATGTATTAGCACCCTTTCTATCCATGGTTATCCATAGGCTCTTAGTTACTTGCTTAGATTAACTTGCCTTTTGTTTCAATTGTTTGAAATGGTGCTTTGTGTGTGTGTGGGTTTGAAAATGTTTTTGAAAAGAGGCCAATGTGGTGGCAACCTTTGTAATGATCCATGTTGGGATGTATACAAAGGTGTACGTCTTTTGAAAAGGTTTTCATTTGTTTTTGAAAGTTTGTTTTGAAAGTGTTGTGATGTGAGGTTTTAGAAAATAGGCAAGTGTTTTGTTTTTGCAAGTTTGATTCAAGTAACTAAGAGGTTATCTACTCCTAAATTTCTCAAAGATTATTGTTATGTTTTAACCCTTTTAACAAGTTTGTTCCACCATTGCATTTGGTGGACAATCTTATGTTAGGATGTGAAAGGGACGGGCGCGGGTCATCGTTTAGACCATAGTTGCAATGGTGCCAAGTATCTTTGGGCAATTTTCCTTTAAGGGACTTGATCATTTGTTTAGGCAACTTTTTGAAAGCGTCATCGAGGGACTATGATCATTTGATTGTTTGTTTTGCCCAAAGAGACCTAACATGCAATATGGCCCATTTATTGAAGGCAACAAGTGGAATACCCTAGGGGGTGCAAGTGTGATTGTGTGTCCATTTTCATGCTTGTTTATCTTGAAATTAGGTCAAACTATTTTCGTTGTTTTTGATTCGCATACAAACCCTAATTCTAACATGGTATAATTAGAAAGCAATAAAGTGCGAAAATAAATTTACTAAGCTATTACAACATAATATATGGGAAAGGGGGTACAAATGTTCAAATGGGGATTTTGACAAGGAATTTAAACCCAACTATTACATCAAATTTGAATTCATACAAGATATTTAATTGCACCAATTAAATAGAAATAAAATAAATATACAAGATGCAAAAAATGTTTTTATATGTATGTAAAAAAGGTATTTTTATATGTCCAAATAAACAAAAAGAAAAGTATTATTTTTTTTTGGGAGTTTTTCATGTTTAGGGCAAAACCCTAATTCTATTAAATAAAATGCATTATTTATTTATTATGTACAAGTATTTATTTATTATATATATGAAATAAAAATAAAAAATGTATTATATTTGTCAAAATGATATTTTTACTATTAAATGTTAATAAAAAATAAAGTGTGTATATTTTTGTATTTTACCCTAAATATAATAAATACATGAAAAATGAATTATTTTTGTATTTTTGTATATATATATGTATTATTTTCTAAATATGTATTATATATACAAAAATAATAATATTTAATATTTAAAAAAAAAAGTATTTTTTATATAAAATATTTTCAGAAGATAAAACAAAATAAAAATGAAAATGAAATGTGTTTATATTATTTTTGGTATTTTTTAAATAAAAGTAAGTTTACATATTTATTTATGTACAAATAACTAATCTAAACAAATAAATGCCTATAAATTCAAAAATGGTGTAAAAAATTATTTTTATATTTTTTATATTATGAGGAAAAATAAATAAGTCAAACCAAAAAAAGAAAAGTCAAAAAATCATTAAAATGAACAAAATGGGCTTAGGGGGTTCAGAAGTAAATGTATGGTGCAAATAAGAAAAATATTCCAGGCCCAGCCCAGAACCAGTCATCTTCAACCTCAGAACAAACTTGTTCAAGCAAGCACGCGTTTCCTATCTCCCAATTCCTGGACTTTTAAGCAAAACTTTCAACATGAAAAGTGTAGAGCATGAGAAGACGAATCCAGGGATATAAAAAACTTGACTTAACTCTCTAAGATGAGGGAGAATTTCTTCTCCCCCAATTCCTGACCTAGTTTTTCATCAATGTTCAGACTCAAAATTCTTGCAGCACACATAATATAAATGAAATCTAATTATATGGGCATGTTCAGGGCTATGAATGTGACATATTCTCTTCACAAACCTAAAGCTAACAATGCCTAATAAGAGAGATAGAACTTCATGAATATACTTGTTCAGTTGGAATCGTGCCTTGCAATGGAGGAGCTTTCAGGACAAGATGATGACTTGTACAACTTCCTTGAAGTGTAGTGATGCTATTCAAATGCTTACTTTGCCTTGAAACACCTTGAATCGAGCTATGGACCTTCAACTGCAAGATAAGAAAGTGAAAATGGTGGAACTGGTTAGAGGAATTACAGGTCGTGTTTTATGTTTGGGTTAGCTTCAAGTGATGCTAGGGAATGTGTTTGATGAGCTTTTAGCAAGAAAGCATGAGAGGGGTGAGAGTTGGAACTCAATCTGCAGAGGTTACTCTGTTTGGGCAGTTTGAAGGTGATTCTGGGAATGGGGAGGTATTGGAGATGTTAGGGTCGTGCTTCAGCTTAGGATGAATGTTTGGAATGTGTTTGATAACTTTCTCTAAGCCTTGGTTGACTGATATGGAAGTTGGTACATGTTATGATGTGTTTCTTGAACTTTAAGCAAGCAATGGTCACTTTGTGTTCTAGACAGGTAGAGGCCCCCTAAACATGCTGCAAAACCTCTCCTTGATCAGTGTGATTAACTCATAAACTTGTGTCAATTAGATTTGATCTGTACTTCTTGGATTTGCATTATGACATAAAGCTTGCTTTTGCAAAAATGGAAAAAATGCTTTATCTATTTTGGGATTAATCCTTTAGGCAATGCTTGAACACACAAAACATGGTCTTGGCACAAAGGATTGGCATTAAATTTATGAGTGTAATTGAGATAAAAGGCCTGTAATCAAGTTGTGCAAGCTGAGATTGAAATGCATAGTGTTATGAACATGTAACTTGGCCAATTCAAAAGTGAGTTTTTCCCATATTGCAAAATTCGATTCTCTCTAACCATGAGGTTGTTTGATGAGTTCTTGGACATTTTGGAAAGCTTGGAATGTGTAATACAATCCATCTTTGAAATGAAAATTGAAATTCCAAGTGGAAAAGTACGGAAAATGGTCTTGAAGTTAGGTAACAAACTTGCCTAAAATAGGTCAAATTTTCACTAAGTTAAGAATGGTTTGGTACCGTTGTTCCAAAAATTGTAACTTGAGATACAAGCTTCTTTTGGGAAAAATTTGTGAATCAAAGTTGTAGATTTTGCAACAAGATACAACTTTCATTTTTTGACTTTTGCTTGAATCCAAATGAATCATGGTGAGAAAGTGGGGCAAAGTTAGGAAAAAATTAGGGTTTTCCATAACTTAGAAAAATTCTAAGTTATGAAAAATTTTCATTTCAAACCCTAATTTGCATTTCTTGATTTCTTGATGAACAAGTTTCATGATTTGGCATGTTTTGATGAAAAATGAATCTTGACTCTTGATTTTGACCAAAAAGTCAAAGTTTGACTTTTCAGTATACAGTCAAAATTGATCAATTGACTGGGAAATTCAACTGTCAATCTTGTGTATTTGGGATCTTTTGAACTTGTTGAGCATGTCAAGATAATTCCATGGGGTCCTTGAGTCCATATGTGAGTTTGGTTTGCCATTGGCTAGGTCAAACAATCAAAAATTGCCTTTGTGCAGTCAAAACCCTAAAAATGACCATTTTGCCCTTTTGATGATCTGATCAAATTTCTTGTGGAATTGTGATCCAAACTTGATCAAATGATCCATGTGAGTTCATAATGTTGATGTGGGTCAATTTTCATGAGATTTGACTGTCAAATGGCCACAGTTGACTTTTTCCCCAATACAGTTGATTTCTAGGTCAACTGTCCAATTGACTGGGCAAAATTTGGAATCAAGACTTGAAACTTGGTATGGATAAACTTGGGAGTCCAACATAGAGCATGAAAGTCATCTTAGGAATTTTAGGTCAAAATATCTTTGTGCAATCACAAACCCTAATTTGGGGTCCACAGTGCAAGGAGAAGTCTTGAGCAGAGGAAACCCTAACTGGGTCTTGATCTTCAAGGGTCTTGTGATGAGAAAATGTTTGAGGAAATGGGAGGGCAAATTTTGGGGTACAACACGGTGATAGAAGAAGGTGGGTGCACTATTTGGGGCCAACTCCTAGATATCCCATACAAATCTGAAAATTTTGGTTTGGGTTTCACTTCAGGAGCCCAGAAAGCTGTACATCGTGCTCGTGCCGGAGGACCACCCTTGAAGATCAGTAACCACGAAGTTAACTCCGTGGAGGATAATGAAGACAACTATAACCTGGAGGATTGGATTTTCACAATTGTCAATGGAGGGCTCAGCAACTGGGAAGCTAGAGATTTTGTCCCGATAACTTTTATCCAACAGTAATTTGTCTTTAAATTTTGTCGGACCTGTAATATTAAACAATTCAGACTCTTAAAACATTGTGTCTTACCCGAGGCACAATGGTCCATTTGTAAGGGTTATTATCTCATTTCCATATGACATCAATGAGTTATGGACGTTTTTGCATACAAAATTTTATGCTCATTATTTTATTTTTCTTTTTACATTTTAATTTCTTTCAAAGATAGTTATACTCTTACACACACTCACATTCAAAATGCAGATCTATATCTATTTGGGATCCCATGGGTAATGATTCTGCTATGGCCTTCTGTGATTCTGAAAATCTAATCTACCAAGCTGAAGACGAAGGTGAGGAAGATTGTGAAGTACCAGGGGAACTCGCCAGTTTACTACAACAAGAAGAGAGGACCATTCAGCCCCATGAAGAACTAGTGGACACAATTAACCTAGGTACCGAAGAAGACAAGAAAGAAGTCAAGGTGGGTGCCAATCTGGAACCCAGTGTCAAAGAGCGTCTGATTCAGTTGCTACATGATTATGTTGAGGTCTTTTCCTGGTCGTACAAAGACATGTCAAGACTTGATGCAGATATCATAGTACATCGTCTACCTACAAAAGAGGACTGCCCACTGGTAAAATAAAAGGTTTGTCGCATGCGACCATACATGTCAGAGAAGATCAAGGTAGAAGTCATGAAACAATTCAACACCGGATTCTTGGTCGTCACTTCCTATCCACAATGGGTCACCAATGTGGTTCCCGTGCCTAAAAAGGACGGCAAGGTACGAATGTGCGTGGACTACAGAGATTTGAATAGGGCAAGCCCTAAGGATGATTTCCCACTTCCCCATATTGATATTCTAGTTGACAATACGACACAACACAAAGTGTTTTCCTTCATGGACGGTTTCTCAGGTTACAACCAAATCAAAATGGCGCCTGAGGACATGGAAAAAACAACCTTTGTCACACAGTGGGGCATATTCTATTTCAAGGTTATGGCATTCAGACTGAAGAATGTTGGGGCAACCTATCAGCGTGCCATGGTAGCCTTATTTCACGACATGATACATAATGAAATAGAGGTCTATGTGGATGATATGATAGCCAAATCTCAAATAGAAGAAGAACATCTTGATCATTTACAGAAATTGTTTGAGAGGTTAAAGAAGTACAAGTTGAGGTTGAACCCGGATAAATGCACATTTGGAGGGAGGTCCGGTAAACTTTTAGGCTTTGTCGTCAATGGTAAAGGTATTGAAGTAGATCCTGCCAAGGTGAAAGCAATACAAGAAATTCCTGCTCCTCGTACGGAGAAGGAAGTCAGAGGATTCTTAGGACGGTTAAACTACATTGCCAGATTCATTTCTCACCTAACAGCTACTTGTGAACCAATCTTCAAATTGCTGAAGAAAGATCAAGTAGTCAAATGGAATGATGACTGCTAAATTGCCTTCGACAAGATCAAAGAGTACTTACAAGAGCCTCTGGTTTTGATGCCACCAGTCGAGGGAAGACCATTGATCATGTATCTAACTGTTTTGGAAAATTTAACGGGGTGTGTATTGGGGCAGCATGACGAGTCTGGCCGAAAATAGAATGCTATTTATTACCTGAGCAAAAAGTTTACCGACTGTGAAACAAGATATTCACTGCTCGAGAAAACTTGTTGCACTCTGGAATGGGTTGCTCGCCGACTAAGACAGTATATGCTGACCCATACTACCTTATTGATATCTAAAATGGATCCAATAAAATACATCTTCGAGAAACCTGCCCTCTCTGGGAGAATAGTAAGATGGCAGATGATCCTGACAGAATATGACATACAGTATACTTCCCAGAAAGTAATAAAGGGTAGTGTACTAGCTGACCACCTTGCTCATCAAGTTGTGGATGACTACCAGTCCATGAAGTTCGAATTCCCAGATGAAGACATCATGATGGTAAACAACTGTGAAGAACTCATACCATATGGCGGACCTGAACAAGGATCCCGATGGACCCTGGTCTTTGATGGGGCGTCCAATGCACTCGGCAATGGTATAGGTGTTGTACTCATATCTCCTGAAGGATGTCATACCCCCTTTACTGCAAGACTCTGCTTCAATTGTACAATTAACATGGTGGAATAAGAAGCATGCATTTTTGGTCTCAAAGCTGCCATAGATTTCGGGATCAAATCCTTAAATGTATTCGGAGATTCAGCTTTGGTCATCAGCCAAATCAAAGGGGAATGGGACACCAAACACCCTAATCTTATCCCCTACAAAGAACATATGTTGACATTAATCCCACATTTTGAAAAGATTACCTTCGAGCATTTTCCGCGAGAAGAAAATCAGCTAGCAGACGCACTAGACACAATGTCATCCATGTTTAAACTTGAATGGGATAACGAGGATCCCCAGATCACCATTGAACAAATGGATGAACCAGCTCACTGTCACGAGATTAATACTGAAGAAGTAGTGGACCGACCTTGGTTTCACGAAGTCAAGAGGTATCTCGAGGCTCAATAATATTTGGAAGGAGCTTCAGTCAATGATAAGAAGTTCTTAAGGAGATTCTCTGCTAAGTTCTTCCTTAGTAATGGCATTCTCTACAAATGCAACCATGACTTTGTTTTGCTTCGTCGCGTAGACAAGGTTGAGGCAGAAAAGATCATGGCTGATCTACATGAAGGCACTTTTGGCACCCATTCCAGTGGGCATACGATGGCAAAGAAAATCCTACGGGAAGGATATTACTGGTCTACCATGGAAGCAGATTGTTATCAACACTCTCGAACTTGCCACAAGTGTCAGATTTATGCTGACAAGGTGCACGTACATCCGGTTCCTTTGAATATCTTGACGGCTCCTTGGCCTTTTTCTATGTGGGGAATCGATATGATTGGGGAAATCAAGCCAACAGCCTCTAATGGACACCGCTTCATCTTGGTGGCCATTGACTATTTCACAAAGTGGGTTGAGGCGACTTCTTTCGCTTTCGTTACCAAAAATGTTATAGCCCGGTTCATTAAACAGAATCTTATCTATCGATATGGTATCCCGGAGAGGATCATCATAGACAATGGTACGAATCTAAACAATACTATGATCACCGCTATGTGCAAGCAATTCAAGATCCAGCATCACAATTATTCCCCTTACCGGCCAAAGATGAATGGTGTTGTCAAAGCCTCAAATAAGAACATCAAAAAGATCATACCAAAAATGACAGTCACATACAAAGACTGGCATGAGATGCTACCATGGAGGTTGTCTTGCCTATTGAGGTCCAGATCCCCTCTCTAAGAATCATGAAGGATGCAGGTCGAACAAAGACGATTGGATCCAGACTCAACTTGATCAACTGAACTTGATTGATGAGAAAAGGCTTACTGCTGTCTGTCATGGTCAAATGTATAAAACACGGATGATCAAGGCTTTCAACAAAAGGTCAGACGCCAAGTGTATCAAGTCGGGGATCTGGTGATCAAACGTATCATACTACCACATGGTGATCCCATGGGTAAATAGACTCCTACATACGAAGGATCATTTGTGATCAAAAGCATATTCTCTGGTGGAGCAATGATCTTAACCACTATGGATGGCGACGACCTGCCGCACCCCGTGAATGCGGATATAGTCAAAAGATACTACGCATAAGAGACCCGCTAGGTTGACACACCTAGGCAAAACAAGGGCATCCCGACGAACCAAAAAGGTTCGGGCAAAAATTAGGGATAAAACAAAAAAAAATTGTACACCCGACAAGCTGAAAACTCGAAAGGGTGGTCCAGGCAAAAGTTAGGGAATTAAAAGCGTATGATTATGTCTCATTGGATCACCTTACAAACAACCTGCAAGCTCGACGGTTCTAATCAATTCAATCAGCTTCGGACAAGGCAACAAATAGATAAGATGCTCAGAGACATGGAGGCTGTAGCAGAATGGGAACCCCATGGGATTATTTCACATAACTATCTTTTCTTTGTACCAAATTTTCATTTTATACGACGACATTCTCTTACTAGAATGTTTGTCTCATTGTACAAAAAATACTTACTCGAAGTCAATACAAAGATATCCCTTTGAAAGTACAAAGCTATCTGTTTTTCTTTACTCTTATGTTTTGTTTACAAAAACGTCCAATGATTTATTTTTGAACATATGCATTTGAACATAACTACCATTTACAAATGAACAAAATAGAAAGACAATCACTGATGGCTTTAAGAGATAGGGAAATCTCTCTAAGCTATTTCCATAAAATCCCCCGCAGTGTGCAGTTTAATCCCCAACAGAACAAAACTTCCAGTTATCACTCCCCGGTAGAAGTCGCCAAATTTCTCAGGATTCCCCAACAGGATTTTACAAGCAGTACACGACATTTCCCTTACAACAGAGTTTATTTCTCTAAATAGAAATTCATCAACACTTCAACTTCACAACATGAAGACTTACACTCCATATCCTCAGCAGCAGTCGATATTTATTTTCCCCAAATCCAACAAGCAGTGCAGTAGATTAGCTTACATACGCATACGTCGCATCCATATATCATAAACATCGATAACACGAATGCATGTATCACAATCTAATTACACCATGCATTTCATACAACATGACATTACATATTAGCTAACATTTTACCCTTTTCAGGATAAGGTTAATCAATAGCTACCATTAACAATGTTCAAAGGCTTTTCAGATACAGTTCAGATACGCTCCAGACACGGATGCCATCCTGATACTCATTCAGATTCAACTTTCAGATATAGTTCATATACGCTCCAGACACGAATGCCATCCTGATACTCATTTAGATACATCCTTTAGATACAGTTTAGATATGCTCCATACACGGATGCCATTCTGATACTCATTCAGATTCAATCTTCAGATACGCTCTAGACACGAATGCCATCCTGATACTCATTCAGATTCAGCTTTCAGATACAGTTCAGATATGCTCCAGACATAGATGTCATCCTGATACTCATTCAGATTCAGCTTTCAGATACAGTTCAGATACGCTCCAGACACGGATGCCATCCTGATACTCATTCAGATTCAACTTTCAGATACAATTCAGATACGCTCCAGACACGGATGCCATTCTGATATTCATTCAGTTTCAGCTTACAGATACAGTTCAGAAATCATTTTTGAATTGCATCTTTAAGCCCACTCCCTATACCATCAACCATCACATCACCGAGTGCAAATTTTCGGGCACTCTAATGTCCAATCATCTTCCACCTTCGAGTCACGAATGGCAAAACTCGCCAATCTAACTCTTCAGGCTTAAGAAGATTGAACATGGGAAGCTGTTGTACCCCAAAATGTTCCCTCTCACTTACCAGTTATTTTCTCACAAAGATCTCTCTTGATTCAAGACTGCACTAGGGTTGATCAGCTCAAGACACCTCCTTAAGCACTAATGACCAAAATTAGGGTTTGAGATTGCACAAGGATATTTGAACTTACGATTCCCCATGTGACTTTAATAGATCATTATAGACCCTCAATATTACTCATGTAAATTTTCAAACTTTGGATCACACTTTTGCTCAGTCAATTGAGCAGTTGACCTAAAAATCAACTATATTAAAGAAAAAAGTCAATTATGGCCAATTTACAGTCAAACTTCATAATTTTTTATCCACATCAACATTTTAAACTCATATGTATCATTTGATCAAGTTTGGACCACAATTCCTTAAGAAATTTGATCAAATCTTCAAAAGGGCAAAATGGTCAAAAATAGGGTTTTGAATGGGAAAGGGCAATTTCTGATTTTTGACCTAGCAAATGATCAATTGGTTTAAGGCATGATATCAAGAGTCCAATTGCATCATTTTGACCTAATTACTTGGCTCAAAATATTTCTCAAGTCCAATGGATTGACAGATGAATTTTCAGTCAACTGATCAAAAGTCAACTGCATACTAAAAAGTCAAACTTTGACTTTTTGGTCAAAATCAAATGTCAAAGATCACAATTCATCAAAGCATGTCAAAATATGAAACTTATTCATCAATAAATCAATAATTCAAGATTTCATTTGAAAAGTTAAAATTTCTAAAACTTAGAAAATTTTCCAAGTGTTGGAAATTTCTTATTTTTTCGCAACTTTGAGCTAAATTTTCAGCATGATGCAAGATGATTCAAAAGAAACTTTCAACATAAAAGTTGTATACCTCCGTGAAATCTAAAACATTGCTTTACACAACTCCTTCCAAAAGTGCTTGGATCTCAAGTTATAATTTTAAGAACACATGGTCATGAAACAAAACACTTAGTGAAATTTTGCCCTAATTTGGTCAGGATTTTAACCTAACTTCATGGCACATTTTCATATAGTTACAAGGGGAATTTTCAAAAGTGATTCAAAGAGGGGTTGTATAGCACATTACAAGCTTTCCAAAACGTCCAAGAACTCCTTGAGATCATTTTTGATTAGGGAGAATCGAAGAGATGAAGTTAGGGTTTTCACACTTGAATTACAAGTCATTTTGTGATGAACAAAATTCAAAATTCAAACTTATGTTGCATAACCTCTACTTTTCAGGCCTCAAACTTGTTAGGAACTCCATAATTAATTGCTTTCAAAGCTGTTAGAGGTCTCAATTCAAGCATTCAATGCAAGGCCATGTGTGATACGGTGGGAAAGAACTGACTGTTTTTTGGAAGGCTGGTTTGCGTTTTGCGTTTGTGTTTGCAAAATGTCGCGGTAAGCAAGAGTCGTCACCGACTTTTATTTTATCCAACAAGGAAAGGAAAAAAGCACAGAAAAATTCCTTTTTCGAGATATTTCTCGGGTTCGGGGGGTAGATTATAGAAAGGGAAGGTGTTAGCACCCTTTCTATCTGTGGTTATCCACGGGCTCTTAGGTACTTGCTCATATTGTTTTCAAAATATTGCTTTCTTTGTGTTTGTGGGTTTGAAAAAGTTTTTGTTTTGAAAACTTCGATTTAACTCTTGCTTCTGTCCTCAAGAGTGTATGAAGTGTTTTTGAAAACTTTGTTCGAAAAGTGTAAGTGTGAAAAAGATTTTGTTTTTTGAAAGAGCAAGTACTTAAGAACCATCTACCTACTCGAAAAAGGAATCGTTCTATGTTATCTTCCTTTAGACAACGTTATCCCACTATTGATGAGCAGGTAGCATCGTCGTTGGAGTTTGAGGGTCAATTCGAATTAGGGACTTACGGTCACTAAAGCAATGTTAGGACGCCTTAGCGGTAACCCTAATGTCTTAGATCATTTGTTTGAGGCAAAAATATCCGAGGCAACCGTTTCGAGGCAACTATGATCTTTGGACAAGAGGACGACCTCTAAAGTGACCTATATTCAATGACCGCTTACAAAGGCTACCAAGTGGGTGTACCATAAGAGTGCGCATGTGCGAGTGTGTCGTTTTCAATTATTTTTATCTTTGTACATGTTAATGGTGGTCTATATTGATTTTAGTTTCAAACATTCAATCTTATCATGCATCCCTATTATCAAACATCTAACAGTTATATTTTTACGGAAAATAAATTGTGGAAATTAAATTACAAGGCGTCGGGTATTTACATCACCAAAAACAACCCTTTGAAATTTAAATATGGAAAAATAAATAAAGCGATAAAGATAACTAAATGGTCCTATTAGCTATTACAAGCTGGGAACAATTACAATATTGAATAAATAGATCGCGTGCGAGAAATTAAATTGGGTGCGAGTTTAGGGTTTTGTCCCTTTTTTAGAGAAAGTGTCTTTTTTTTTGTTTTTATTTTAAGAAAGAAATTATCCTAAATTAATTCTTACATTAATAAATAAATTAATTAATGAAAATAAATATTTTTGGATTTTTGGTATTTAAAGAAAGAAAGTAAAATTAATCAATGTTAGTAAAAACTTAATTAAGTCTAATTATTTTTAATTATTTACAAAAATATATTAAAGTTATTTCTAATTAAAGCCTAAATTAATTAAATTAATATTTGTTAATAAAAATAAAATTTTGATTTTATGAAGAAAATATTTTTGTGGTTTTAATTTTATAGAGAAAAAATTTGATTGGTTAGTTAATAATAAAAATAATTAAATCAAATAAAACAAAAATGAATGAAATAGAGAGAGTTAGGGGGGTATGGGCCTGTTTGGAGGTCAGAATAGCAAGTTGAGGCCCATTTGAATCTGGCCTCATTTGACTTCTGAGATTCCCTGCGCGCATGTTGACTTAGCTCTATGGTGGACTCTCAATATGAATCACCAGATCTGGCCTTTGGCCATCTGGTTGTTGGACATGTGAAGGCGCACGGTATGCTACAAGTCTGGATCTGCATGAGATTATCTTAAGAAAAAATATATTGAGAAATTGAGGGGACCTGGGATTCGAACCCAAGTCATGTTGGTCATTGGCAAGCACGCTTACCACTTGGCTGTTGTGCTTCATTTGTTAATTATATACAAAATAATAATAATAAGAGAAAACGAATTAATATGCCAGCACAACAAAATTAAGCGCTCCATGGTTTGAATTGGCCATTGGGGTATCGACATGTCTCCGTCTTCTTCCTCACGTCTGTGGATAAAACTCTGTAACACCTATAGCTACGGACACCGCCTGTCACTAAAGGTCACGTATACCTATAATCCACTGTGAGCCATGGAAATGAAATCTAAGGGTGGGGTTGTGCTTGTCTCATCATCCCGGTCACAACCATGCCCTTCTCGGCAGCCAATTTTTCCTGAAAGAGAAATACCCAAAAATAAACCACGAAACCCTAGCTATGGTACATGGCTTTACAAGTCAGATAAATAAAATTAACTAATGTCAAAAGCTTTGAAATCTCATGAGGATCACAAATATATCAATGATTTGCCAGAATAATGCAATAATAGAGAGTTATGATTTCGAATACAGGGCTAAGAAACGTGATACTTACAGCGCATTTGGGCGTGTATGGGAGCTTGCTTTGAGTTGGTTTCAACTTAGTGAACCTCCAGGAATTGATTGAGATCCTTCTTGGCTTCTGAGATCGCCTCTAAGTATGAATTCGGATTCAAGCTTTTTCCACAATTTTTCAAGTTTTGTATTGATTGTTCTTGCAGCCTCCAACCCTTTTGGTCTCATCTCAATTTGATATTCCATGCTCAAGTTATGTGCTTTGGCAAAAAAGGTGTTTTTGTTGACTTTCAAAAATGACCTATTGTTGTACCCCAAAATTTGCCCTCCCATATTCTTCAAGAATTGCAAAGAGCATGCTTCAAAATTTCCCTAAGTGTTGCATAGTTCAAGGGTCTCCTAACAGTCAAAAACTAGGGTTTTGGTTCTGGCAAAGAAATTGAAGTCTCCAAGGGTCCAATCAAGTCCCACATGCCTATAAACATTGTCAAGTATCCTCATACCAAGTTTCAAGACTTACAGCACAAAATTGCACAGTCAAAAACCATAATTGCCCTACAGTCAACTGCAGGGGCAAAATGGTCATTTGATAGTCAAAAGTTTAAGTTTTGGTCAACATCTCATTTTGAAGCCACAAACATCATTTGATCAATGCTTGATCATGATTCTCAAAGCTTGGCTCAAAAAGTCTCAAGATGCAAAAGTTTCCATATTTGGATAGTTGAAAAAGTCAACTGTAACTTGACCAAGGCATAACTTCCACATGGTTTATCAGAAAAATTCCATCCAAAGCTCATTTTGAAGAGAAAGACATTTCCTACAACTCCTCTTCACACTTCAAGTCCAAGAAATGCTCTCACAAAAAGTTATCAATTTCAACATTATAGGTCATTTTCAAAAGTCAACAAAAAGGGACTTTAAGTCAAAAGCCATAACTTGAGATTGGTAAATCAAAATGACATGGGACCAAAGGCATTGGTTAGAGGACTTCAAGACCTTTCCAAAATGTCCAAGAACATGATCAAATATGCCTTGTGGAAGTTGGGAAATTTTTGGATATTTTGAAAAGTCAACTTTGCTTCAAATGCCTTAAAATTGCTAATGGGCCACATTTTCTTCCAAGATTCATCATCCAAAGCATGTGCACGACCATTAGGCCCAAAGGGGATTTTTTCATCATTTTTATTTATTTATTTGAATTTTTAATTACAATTAATTCATTTAAACTAAATAAAATATGGAAAAATACTAAACCAAAGTTTTTAAATCTTTTTGTGCAGTGTAATCATTCATTAAAGACTCAAGATTCGTGCACAACTCAAATGGGGAAGATTGGACATGATTGGTATCAAATATGCATGAAAAAGATTTGAAAATATATGCCATGAAAATCAAATATCTTTCCATCAATGCAAAGGCTTTTTGATTCAAAATCTTTACCCTAATCATTCCCATACATATACTAATGCAAAACCTAAAGCTCAAAACCTGAATGTTGCGTCCCATCCCAAGAACCAAACTTGCACTTTTGTCAAAAAATTCTAAAACTGAAAACGTGATTCCAAGGCTTTTCAAGGCAAGAAAAACATCCTATTGTGTTCCTGAGGCTTCAAGGAACGTGCCTGAATCAAAAACCATCATCCCTAGCGCGAAGAATTGGTAGAATAACCTCGTTCTGTTCATGCTTTTTTTTGTATCCTTGTATCATGATTCATGCATTGTTTGTACTTTTTAATGTTGGATTTGTGTTCATTGGATCATTCTAAAGCTAACCACATGTTTTAATTGAGTTTTTAAGCATCGTACGCGATTTCGCCATTGAAGCATGCTAGGGTTCTTCAAGCTTCAAATTGGGCATTTTCGTATACTGTAAAATTAGGACTTCCCATTACCATGGCTAAACTCGGGAAGCTTGGACGAACATAACCCACTAATCGCGCCTAATTTATGTAGCAAGATGGGCTAATCGCTATTTTTAAAAAGCTTGCATTTTGGGGGGGTTTAAAACCCCCGCTAATCTTTTCTTGTTTCAGGGATAAATGAAGAAGATGATTATGTGGCATCATGTGATTGAACACTTTGAATTCTGGCGCGCGCTTTTCTGATTTATACCACTAGCGTTTGTCCTTTTTTATAATAATTATGGTTCATATAATATACAAAGAAGCACAACAGCGCGATTGGCAAGGCATCAGTGTGGTAACCTCTGGGACCTGGGTTCGATCCCCAGGTCCCCCATATTATTTCCATATTTTTCTTGCTAATATCTTCCTATGCAGCATGCCTCCTGATGATCACCATACATCCATAATCCACACATGCCACATGGCCACTGAGGGCAATCCAAAGGTGGAGATCTGATGAACACCATGGACATTGGTCAACGCACATGCACGCTTCTAGAAAAGTCAAACAAGGCCATAAACATTGGGCCCAAATTGCTGGAACAAAACCTCCACTTGGGGTCAACACCCCCTAGGGTTTGTGTTCATTTTCTTTTTCTATCTTTTTTATTATTTGTTTAAATTAATTATTTCCTCTTAAAACTTTAAATTAACATTTTCATAAAACATAAAAAATAACAAAAAATCAGAAAGTCATAAAGATTAAAATATATTTCATTTAATGTAATTTTTGTAAAAAAGTCTTATTAATTAATTAGGTTTTTTAGGGTTAACTTTTAACATTTTCTTAATAAATTTAAAATTTGTAGAATTAGGTTTTAATTACTTTTATCTTTTTTCTTTGCTTTTATCATTATTGATTATTAATTGTTTATTTTTGTAAATAAAACTTGCCATTAATTAATTAGGTTAATTCTAGGTTTAACTTTAACATGTTTTTTTAGTAATAAATTAAAGATAGCTAGAACTAGGTTTTAATTCCAATTTAATTTTTCTTATTAAAAATCCATAAATACAAGAAACTCCAAAAAATAAATCTTTTCTTTTTAGTTTAATTTAATTAATTGGTTAATCATAATTTAATTTCATTAAAAAGGGTCCAACGCCCTCGCTTTCGATTTTTAATTCTCTTCGCATTTTTATTTCCTTTTCTTATAATATTCATGTAATTCTCCCAAAGCCATGTAAATTAGACATTTATATTTCTCGCCTTTTACTTTACTTTATGTCAAATCGGGTCCTGGATTAAATTTGGCGATGTGGACCCGCGCCTTTGTAATAGCTTAGGAACTTTATATTTCTCGCAACCTTTTAACGGTTAATTAAATTGCATGCAAGAATGAATGTCAAAATAAAAAGAACGCGTAGATCACCCATGACATGAACAAGACAAAATATCTGAAAACGACACACAAATCACACACCACCCCTAGAGTACGCCTCACTGTTGCCTTGCCCCTCGAAAGGTGATCATCGAGTAGAGGATGTTTTAGTAAGTCCTCATGATCCGGGAACCTGGCATGAGGGTAGCTTCTAAGGTATCTTCCTATTGCTCTGGTGATCACCATGTCCCGAACCTCGAATTGACCCGAACACCTCCAACGGTGGTGCTACCTACCTCTCAATGGTGGGATGGCACTACTTTAAGGACGTTTACACAGACGAATTCCTTAGGGTAGGTAGACGACTCTAGATACTTGCTCTAATTTCAAAACAAATCAAAAAAATACTTTTCACACCGACACCTTTTCAAAAAGCTTTCGAAAGTAATTTTTCAAACACTCTTGAGGACCGATACAAGAGTCAAACTGAAATTTTCAAAGAACTTTTTAAAACCCACAGTTGAAAAGCAAACAAACCATTTTGAAAACACAAGTGAGCAAGTATTTAAGAGCCCATGGATAACCATGGATAGAAAGGGTGCTAACACCTTCCCTTTCTATAACCTACCTCCCGAACCGAGAGCAATCTCTATAAGGAATTTTTCTGTGCTTTTGTCCTTTCCATTTGGAGAAAATAAAAGACGGTGGCGACTCTTGCTTCCGCGACATTTCGCGAACCAGCGTTAAACAGTCAGTTCCAGATCCACCGATCACAGAACTGGCGACTCTGCTGGGGAATCTTTTAAAGTGAGGTGTACCTTAGGACTAAGATCACTGTGTTTTCAATTGCTTTGACTTGTTTGCTTTAAATTGTGGGACTGTCTTGGGAGTTACATAGATCCTAACCCGGATCTGGGGGTACCTTCTTAGAAAGTAGCAATAAGACTGTGAGGGAACTGTGCGGGGTATACCGACATGGTTGAAGCAGTCTGCTACGTTGATGTGGCATTTTGGTGAGTATCGGTAACCCTTGAGTTCAGTCAAGGAGAGTACGGGGCCTCCATGTGGTGTCATGAAGCATCAACTGACCTTAGGAACCTTAATTGAACTATCTTGGCCTCTTTAGGGTAGTGAGATAACTGACTTTGGTGCAGTCTGAGGTTGGTTGATACTCGATACTACACTCAATTGAGGGTTGCTTTCCTGGATATTTCGGTCGCCAGTTCAGTGGCTAAATCGAAACGATGAACAATGAAAGCAATCCCGTGATATTGGGACCCTTAGAACCCGGTTACTTCTAATAGGACAGGTTGAGCCCACCAACTTCAAGAGGGTAATACCCAGACCCCATGCTGGCCTAAACTCTAAGGGCTTGTCTTGTGTGACTTGTGTGCCTTACATGTTTGTCTTTGTAAATATCTGTGGTGTGTTTAATCATAGCATCATGACATCATCCAGCATCATATGCATTGACTAACCATTTCAGGGGTTCGAATCTTCATCTTTGTTCTTGTTTTGTAGGACATGGAAACTGTTCGCAGAAAGACAATTCAAATCAGCCTTGTAAGGATCCCTCCTCAGCTTAAGGAGCTCATATCCAGGATTCCCGAGAGCTCCTCATTCAGTGAAAGACATGGAAGACTCATCAGCTTGGTTAATACCAACATTGAGGAAGATATGATAAAGGTCTTATTCCAGTTCTTTGACCCTCTGCATCATTGTTTCACTTTCCTGGATTATCAGTTGGTACCTACATTGGAGGAGTTCTCCTGGCTCCTGAAGATCCCTATCCTTGATCAACTACCCTACAACGGTATGGAAAAGTAACCCAAGCTTGAAGATATTGCTAAAGCCTTACACCTACAATCATCTGACCTCAAGGGACACTAGGAAGTTAGAAGTGGTATCAAAGGGTTCTTAGCCAGGTTTCTGTTTGAAAAGGCCTATGAATGTTGGAACTCCCTTGACTTACAAGCTTTTGAAGAAGTTGTGGCCCTCCTTGTCTATGGTTTGGTGTTGTTCCCTAACCCAGATCAGCTTATAGATATCAGTGCTGTCCAGATCTTCATGTCCAGGAATCCTATACCTACGTTGCTGGGGGACATCCTTCACTCATGTTACACTCGAACCATGAGAAAAAGAGGTGTCCTTATGTGTTGCACTCCTCTCCTGGGAAGGTGGTTTATTTCTCACCTTCCACAATCAGTTTTGAAGAACGAGCGGGGTTTGAGATGGTCACAACGGTTGATGACTCTTACACATGCAGATATACATTGGTGCCCTCGGTCCAGAGAGGATGTCACTATCATTGATCGTTGCGGGGAGTACCCTAATGTTTCTTTACTTGGAATCAGAGGAGGTATTACTTACAACCCATGCCTGGCTTGGAGACAGTTTGGTTATGCTCGGAGGGATGGCCCTCATGACATGTTAATTCCTGACATAGTTTTTGACTTCGACAACGATGCACAAGGACTTCGCCAGAGATTTATCAGAGCTTGGAGGATGCCAAGTAAGATAGACAGTAAGACACTGGGGCACAGGAACTCCATCCCGTTGGAACCTTATCACAATTGGGTACGCGCCCGCTCCCAGAAGTTAGTGATGCCATATCCTCATATGCTCCCTGTGATCAAAGAGCCAGTCTTGGAAGGAGAAGTGTCCTACACGATTCAGCATCCTGATATACCCACATCCTGGGAAGAGATGCAGAAGAGCTGGATCCAGCTTAAGGAAGAACGGAATTCTCTTGAGACCAGTCTACATGCTAGTGAAAAGAAGGTCCTGGAGCTCACCCGCCTATTGCACGAGGAGAGGAATCTCAACACCTACATAGCTCCAAAGAGGATGCGTAGTGTCTTTTGGGATTGATTTGTTTTGTAATATGTGCCCATGAGGCTTTGATGTACTGAACAATTATTTCCTTAATGATAACGTGTGTTCCTTTTTTGTCTACAACAAATTTGAACTTTCGAACCCTTGAATGCATTGCATAAACACATATCATTCATCATGTGCATAGCAGGTTTTCTTCTTTTCAGGTTGCTTACTGTTCTTCGCTGTTTATTTCAGCATCATGAATCCCGACTCATCATCAACCGAGATGTCTATCAAGGCTCTTCAGGCGCAGAATGCGCAATTTCAGGAACTAATCATGGGTTTGGCCCAGGGCCAAGAAGAGCTGAAGGCTCTGCTCCTGAAGAAGGAGAAGAAGAAGAAGAGGAGAACTGTTCTTTTCAACTCGGGCCGAAGGTTTGGCAACACTCTGCAGAATGAAGAGGCTGGTTCTTCTATAGGCAAGGGTAGTCCCCAAGGGGAAAAAGGTCTTAGTCCGGTAGTCTCCGACAACGAGACTGATTTTGATGAGGAACAGTATCCTCCGGCTGAAGACCGGTATAAGCAATTGGAGGACAGACTGAATGCAATGGAGATCCAACAAGTGCTTGGGCTGGATTTCGGAGACTTGGGTTTGTCTACTGGTGTGATTATTCCTCACAAGTTCAAAGCACCATCTTTTACCAAGTATGACGGGGCGCCTTGTCCCAAGCTACACCTCAGATCTTATGTGCGGAAGATTCAACCGTACTCAGTGGACAAAAACTTGTGGATCCACTTCTTCCAAGAGAGTCTTTCAGGGACTCATCTCGAATGGTTCTATCAGCTGGATGGGACCAAGGTTCGTAACTGGGAGGAGTTGGCTACTGCTTTTTACAAGCAGTATCAATATAATGCCGACCTTGCCCCTACACGTACCCAACTCCAGGGTATGTCGTTAGGTTCAAGTGAAGGTTTTAAAGAGTACGCACAGAAGTGGAGGGATCTGGCTGGCAGGGTGCAGCCTCCGTTAACTGACCGGGAGTTAGTAGACATGTTCTTGGGGACCCTCTCTGGGCCATTTTTCAACCATCTTATTGGTAACTCATCTGCAGGGTTCACTGATCTTATTCTGACTGGAGAGAGAATAGAGGCTGGGATGAAGTCTGGCAAAATTCAGAAGGGTGCATCTTCAAGTTCTGAGAAGAAACCCTTTAAGAAGGAGGCTAGTGCTGTATATGGGTCTAGAAGACAAGAGAAATCTGAGCGCCGCCAATCTGTCAACGCGGTGATGATTGCTAAGCCTACTGCCGCTCCTCGGAAAACCAATCCTCAAAGGGCTGAAAGACCCAGGAGAGAGTTTACCCGTTTAAGTATGACCTTATCGCAAATCTTGCCGCAATTGCTGTCCACCAACCTAGTGACTGTCAGAGAGGCCCCGAAAGTTGTAAATACTGCCTCTCCCAAATACAATCCAAATGCCCGCTGTGCTTATCACTCCGATAGCCCGGGGCATTCCACTGATGACTGTTGGGCCTTAAGGAACAAGCTGCAGGACCTTATTGATGCGAATGAGGTACAATTTGAGGCATCTGAGAAGCCTAATGTAGTGACAGCTCCCCTGCCTGCTCATGGAGTGAATGCTATTAGGGACGAAGATGAGGTGGATGAAGCTGAGTTCGACAGCTGGATTTACCCGGCAACTGACAGTGGACCTAGCAATTGGACTGCAAAGGACAACCTACTTGTTTCTCTTGTTACTGAGTAATGATTTCCTTTGGTTTTATTATTTGTAATAAACAATTAAAACTCTATGGCCCGGTGTCTTACCCGAGGCACCGTGGCTTCATTTGTGAGGGCATATAAATTGTCATTTCATATATCATGAATAAAGATCTTGGACGTTTGCTCGCATTTCAAATCTTATGCTCCTTTTCTTTCTTTCCTTTCTTTATATTGCAAAAAACAGCTGTATTTACACACACTCACTCATACAGGTTTCAATCCACTCTGGATCTCACTGGTAACGACTCTGCTACTGCCAGTTATGACTTCGAAAATCCGATCAACTTAGCCGAAGACGAAGGTGAAGACGATTGCGAAGTGCCTGGCGAGCTTGCAAGACTGTTACTCCAGGAAGAGAGGGCAATTCAACCACACGAAGAGCCAGTAGAAACAATAAATCTGGGTACTGATACAGACAGAAAGGAGGTAAAGATTGGTGCCAACCTAGAGCTCAGCGTGAAGCAACGGTTGACTCAGATGCTACATGATTATATGGAGATCTTTGCCTGGTCCTACGAAGACATGCCCGGGTTGGATACCGACATTGTGGTCCATCACTTGCCTACTAAGGAAGACTGCCCTCTGGTTAAGCAAAAGGTCCGCCGTATGCGTCCAGAGATGTCTGAGAAGATCAAAGCCGAGGTTATGAAACAGTTTGATACCGGGTTTCTTGCAGTGACTTCTTATCCGTAGTGGGTTGCTAATGTAGTGCCAGTACCTAAGAAAGATGGAAAGGTCAGAATGTGCGTTGACTACAGGGATCTGAACAGGGCCAGCCCCAAAGATGACTTCCCTCTACCTCACATTGATGTCCTTGTTGACAATACAGCTCAGCATAAGGTGTTTTCTTTCATGGATGGCTTTTCAGGCTATAATCAGATCAAGATGGCACCTGAAGACATGGAAAAGACTATCTTTGTTACACAGTGGGGCACCTTCTGCTACAAGGTCATGCCTTTTGGACTGAAGAACGCTGGGGCAACCTACCAACGTGCCATGGTTGCTTTCTTTCATGACATGATCCATCATGAGATAGAAGTGTATGTTGACGACATGATCGCAAGGTCCCAGACTGAGGAAGAACACCTAGATCATCTGCAGAAACTGTTTGACCGTCTGAAGTTGTACAAGCTGAGGTTGAACCCGAACAAGTGCACCTTCGGGGTAAGGTCTGGAAAGTTGCTAGGCTTCGTTGTAAGTGACAAGGGTATTCAAGTGGACCCAGCCAAGGTTAAAGCTATTCAAGAGATGCCAGTTCCTAAGACAGAGAAGGAAGTCAAAGGCCTTTTAGGACGCCGGAATTACATTGCTCGGTTCATCTCGCACCTGACTGTTACCTGTGAGCCAATCTTCAAGCTGCTGAAGAAAGATCAAGTAGTACGTTGGAATGATGAATGTCAGGCTGCTTTTGACAGAATCAAAGAGTATCTTCAAGAACCACCCATCCTTATGCCACCGGTTGAGGGGAGACCTCTGATACTATACCTAACAGTGTTTGACAATTCAATGGGGTGTGTGTTGGGGCAGCATGACGAGTCTGGCCGAAAAGAGCATGCCATTTATTACCTTAGCAAAAAGTTTACCGACTGTGAGACCCGATACTCACTGCTTGAGAAAACTTGCTGCGCTTTGGTATGGGCTGCTCACCGGCTGAGACAGTATATGCTGACTCACACTACCTTGTTAATTTCAAAGATAGATCCTATAAAGTACATATTTGAAAAGCCTGCTCTATCTGGAAGAATAGCAAGATGGCAGATGATCTTGACAGAATACGACATACAATACACGACTCAGAAAGCCATCAAAGGAAGTGTATTGGCAGACCACTTGGCACATCAGGCAGTAGACGACTATCAGTCAATGAACTTCGAATTTCCTGACGAGAGCATCATGATAGTGACTGATTGTGAAGTACCTGGACCGGATGAAGGACCTGAGGAAGGATCCCGATGGTCTATGCACTTTGAAGGAGCCTCCAACGCTTTGGGTAATGGTATCGGCGTTGTGATCATATCTCCTCAGGGCACTCATACTCCACTCACTGCCCGGCTATGTTTCAACTGCACCAACAACATGGCAGAGTATGAGGCATGCATCATGGGTCTTCAAGCTGCGATCGACCTAAGGATCAAATTTCTGAGTGTCTTCGGAGATTCCGCTCTCGTGATCAATCAGATCAAAGGAGAGTGGGATACGAAACACCCGAATCTTATTCCTTACAAAGAATGTGTGTTGACCTTGATCCCCCACTTCACAGAGATAACCTTTGAACACTTTCCGAGAGAGGAGAATCAGCTGGCGGACGCGTTAGCTACAATGTCTTCTATGTTCAAGGTCAAATGGGATAATGAGGCTCCACGGATCATCATCTGGAAACTGGACGAACCGGCATACTGTTGTGATCTCAAGACTGAATTGGTGACTGAGAAGCCTTGGTACCATGAAGTAAAGAGATATTTGGAAGCTCAGGAATACCCTGAAGGTGCATCTGTCAACGATAAGAAGTTCCTGAGAAGGTTCGCAGCGAAGTTCTTCCTTAGCAACGGCATCTTGTACAAGCGAAACCATGATTCGACCTTACTGCGCTGTGTGGATAAGACTGAAGCAGAAAGGATTATGGAAGAGCTACATGAAGGGACTTTCGGAACACATTCCAGTGGACATACTATGGCAAAGAAGATCCTTCGGGCAGGGTATTTCTGGTCCACGATGGAAGCCGACTGCTACCAACATTCTTGGACATGCCATAAATGCCAGATATATGCAGACAAGGTGCACGTTCCTCCAGTTCCTCTAAATGTCCTGACTGCGCCTTGGCCGTTTGCAATGTGGGGCATAGATATGATCGGTGAGATTAAACCTACGGCATCCAATGGGCATCGCTTCATCCTGGTAGCGATTGATTACTTCACGAAGTGGGTTGAGGCAGCTTCCTACGCTACGGTAACCAAGACTGTTGTGGCACGGTTCATTCGGCATAATCTGATCTGTCGATACGGCGTCCCGGAAAGAATTATTACAGACAACGGTACCAATCTAAATAACAAGATGATCACTGAGCTCCGCGAGCAGTTCAAGATACAGCACCACAACTCTTCTCCTTACAGACCGAAGATGAATGGGGCTTGTTGTACCCCAAAATTTGCCCTCCCATATTCTTCAGGAAATTGCCAAGTCAAGTCACAAAATTCCCCAAGGGTTGTGCAGTGCAACTGTCTCCTATACAGTCAAAACTAGGGTTTGTGTTCTGATCAGGAAAATGAAGTTTTCAAAGGCCCAATCAAGTCTCACATACCTACAAAGATGGTCAATTACCCTCATATCAAGTTTCAAGGCATTCAGCTCAAAATTGCACAGTCAAAACCCTAGATTGCACTACAGTCAACTGTAGGGGCAAAATGGTCATTTGACAGTCAAAAGTTCAAATTTTTGGTCAACATATCATTTTGAAGCCACAAACATCATTTGATCAATGCTTGATCATGATTCTCAAAATTTGGCTCAGAAATCATCAAAGATGCAAAAGTTACTATATTTGGACAGTTGAAAAAGTCAACTGAAATTGACCAGGGCATAACTTTCACATGGATTATCAGAAAAATTCCATCCAAAGCTCATTTTGAAGAGAAAGACATTCCCTACAACTCATCTTCATATTCCAAGTCCAAGAAATGCTCTCACAAAAAGTTATCAATTTCAACATTATAGGTCATTTTCAAAAGTCAACAAAAAGGGACTTTAAGTCAAAGGCCATAACTTGAGATTGGTAAATCAAAATGACATGGGACCAAAGGCATTGGTTAGAGGACTCAAAGACCTTTCCAAAATGTCCAAGAACATGTGAAAAGCTTAAAAATTGAGCAAGTTATGCCTTGTGGAAGTTGGGAAATTTTTGGGAATTTTGAAAAGTCAACTTTGATTCAAATGACCTAAATTTGCTAATGGGCCCATTTTTCTTCCATGATTCATCATTCCAAGCCTATGCACGACCACTTGGCCCAAAGGGAAGCATTTTCTCATTTTTTATTTATTTATTTGAATTTTTATTTATATTAATTCAATTAAATTAATTAAATGTGTGAAAAATATCTAAATGAACCAAACAAATCTTTTTGTACACATTTCAAGGTCAATATTTCGTGCACATGCTGATTAGGAAGAATTGGATTGAATTGGTCATAATTTGCACAAAAACCATGTGAAAAAGATTGAAAATATAATGGAAAAAAATCAAATCTTCAATCCATAATTACAAGAGATTTTGTTGAACTTTGTTAACCTAATATGCTCATTACATAACCAGGAATACAACCCTAAGCCTTGGACACTGAATGCTGCGCAGGAAACACACTTGCAAACTTGGAAAAATTGCCATAAAACCAAATTCTGAAATCAGTGTTCAAGCACGATTAAAAGCCTAATTCCTTTTCCAATAGCTTCCTTGTGTTCCTCTGAAGCTAGCTGAATCATTCCCCAGGTCCCATACTTAAAGAAACGCAAGGTTGCTATCAAAATTGGTAAAGGAAATTTCGAAACTGCTTCTCATTATACATGCATCTTTAACATATTCTATTGCTATTTTTATACTCAGGGTGATGTTTACAAACTAACTGTATGGTTTAATTAAAGTTTCATGCCCTATAGGAGAATTCACCATTAGAGATGCTTAGGGTTCCGACGTTTTCAAATTGGGCGTTTTCAATTCTTATAAAATTAAGACGTACCAATGCCATGACTGAAATCTACAGGTTGAGACGAAGAAGATAGGACGTTCGCGCTCAATTTATGAGCCTTCAAGACCTAATCGCTATTATGGAATTAGGCCTGTTTTGAGGGGGTTCAAAACCCCCGTTAAACGTTTATTATTTTTCAGGCAGAAAGAAACAATGAAGAAGACGATGTGCTGTCCATCAGCGATAGGCCGGTTTTAAATTTTCGCGCGCCCTCCACTAACGCCTTCGTTTTTTTTTATAATATTTATTCGTTTATATTATAACAAACGCGTTAACATGGTTCAATTGGCAAGCGAAGAAGGCATTCACGTCCAAGACCTGGGTTCGAATCCCAGGTCTGTCTTGTTTCCTATATTATTTTGCAAATTGTGTTCCCATGCAGCGTCCAAGATAAAAGCGTACCATGCATCCTCAAGAATCAGCAGCCACGCGTCCCATGAGATCAAGCCAAGGGCGAAGATTGGGAGAGCACCCTGAACGTGAGTCAACAAGCGCATACGTGGCCTGGAAAAGTCAAATGATTTCAAACTTATTGGGCCAGCATTCACAATCACACCTCCACTTTGGGGCTACCCCCCCCCCCCCTGGTTTGCCATTCTTTTTATTTTTCTTATATTTTATTTAAATTATTATTATTTTCTTGATTGTTTAATTTAATTAATTATTTCTTAACAAAATACAAAAACATCATAAAAAATCAAAAAGACAAAAAATATAATAAATGTTTTACTTTATTATTTTCATAAATAATTGTATATAAATTAATAAATTTACATTAGGTGCTTTAAGTTTAATTCTTTTTAATAAATCTAAAAAAGGGTAGAATTAGGTTCAATTAACAATTTCCATCCCTTTTAATTTTTTCCTTCTTATCATAATATTATTATTTATTTATTTTCATAATTAAATTGTATATAAATAATTTGAATTTTTTTTATTAATAACCAAGTATTAAAAAAATATTTCGCAAATAACCGGGTTTCGGAAAAAATTACGCAAATAACCATGTTTGAGATGGCTCCACAAAGGAGGAGCCAAGTCATTTGGCGCATGCACCTAGGGTTTTGCCCTAGGCGCCATCTCACTTGGCGCCTCCATTGGCTTTTAGCCAAGTGAGATGGCGCATGCTCCTTAAAAAGGAGAGGAGGCGCCATCTCACTTGGCGCCTAGGGCAAAACTAGGGTTTTTTGCCGTTTTATAAATAATTCGTCCGTTTCTTTGAAATTTCTCACACTTTCTCGCACTGTATTTTTATTTTGTACTCCCTTATTTACGTAATGACGTCGCCTATGATTTTTAGCAGAGATGGTTACGTTATATTCTCCGCCACGAAACCCGCGATGAAAATGAAATTCTGGCACATTCACTCCATGGAGCGTCTGAAGCGGGAGTTGATGCGGTGGCTAGATGGAGACATCGCCGAGGGGGAAAAAATTCGAAGGATCCAGCGAAAACGAACAACAACCTCGCATGCGACAGGAAGACCTAATGTGTGGTTGGAGGAAGTCAAAACAGACAGTGATGTAATGCTGATGATGCATGGGTCAGATGAAATTGTGTTAACAGTTGTAATTTCCTAGATTGATTATCGTTAATCATTGTTGTACGCGAAAACCCTAATTTAATTTCCTAGATTGATTATCGTTAATCATTGTTGTACGCGAAAACCCTAATGTAATTTCCTATATTGAATTTCTTAAATTGTGTGAACAGTTTTATTAACGGAAAACCCATAATGTTTACAACACAAATATTGAAAAGATTTATTGTATTACAAAATTTATGTGGTCGAGCCAGACGCCCGATTCGGACAGTTTTTGCGATTGTGTCCGACCTGACGGCATAAACCACACTTTCTTTCCAACCTGTCAAGATCGTCCATTTCTGTTGTTATGCGCCTGCTTTTGGGACGACCCTTCTTGTTCCTTCGCATTTGGTCATTGTGCCAAACTATATCACCGCTGTATTCAGGCCAATAGTCCGGTTTTGCCACCAAAGGAAAGTTGTTGTTGTAAACAGTTAGCAACGTCTCAGATTTATAAACGTTTGATAGCAGTTGAAGCGCGTCTTGATGGGTATGCGCACAAGCGGCAATGACATGAGAGCAAGGCATACGAAAAGCTTGAAACCTGCCACAATCGCACCATTGAGAAGGTAAAATGACCCTGTATTCCTGTCTTGCCAGGCCTTCATTGTGGTCAATTGTCTCTTTCACAATGAAGTTGTGGCTATGGCGGTCAAACCGTGTAACCATGTGAGTGTTGGCTTTTGCACTTTCAGCCTTAATGTATTTCATACAACTTTCACTCCACAGTTGTCCTGATTGTAAGACCGAATACCACATTTCACCTCTTTTGGCAAATAACGCAGCCATCCTAAAATACGTGGATTTCACCAAGGCAGTGATGGGGAGGTTTCGTATGCCCTTGAATACCCCATTCATTGATTCAATGAGATTTGTTGTCATATGCCCCCATCTTTGGCCATTATCGTATGACCTAGTCCACTTTTCGACCGGTATGTTGTCGATCCACGTACCGGCTTCTGGGTTAGACAAACGGATCTCGTTGCGGTAATATTTGAATGTGGGCTGTGTCAGTGCGTATCCCGCATTCATCACCGCTTTCCGCAATGTTTTGTCCTTGACCTCCCTCGAGAAATTCTGGACGATATGCCTGATGCAATAGACATGCGTAGAAGGAGGGTCATGCCAACCATTTGCCGGATTATTATAGGCACTTTCAATAGAGGCATGTCTGTCCGAGATCAAACATAGATCCTATAGGTACTGCGTGAGGGGTATGGATTACGGCAAGAATCCCAGATTCAATGTCGCACTCTACCGGAATCTGTTGGATCACCTAGGCCCAGATGACGTAAGTCGTAGCTTTTAACTTTTGTTCATTTTATTTATTTATACATTACTTTTGCGCTTACCTGATTTAAATTTTATCGCAGTTCGTCTGGAGACCATATTTGGGTTTGGACCATTCTCCAAATCCAGAGGATGCAGCAACTTGGACTGCAAAGACTGCACTCATTCGGTTCAACATTGTGGAGATGCACCACAGCGACCGCGTGAAGATGCAGTTCGGAATGATCCAAGAGATACCAAGTGACCCAACAGATTTGTCCCCCTGGCATCTAAAAAGGGTCGACGCCCAGTGGAATCTAACCAACTGGAAAGACTTTGCTCCAGAATGGTGTAAAATGTGGCAAAGGCGTCACCGCTACATCTTGCAATCCCCTGTTTTCCTTACTCAAGGTAACATGCGACACACCGATCAATATATGTCGTGGTACAGGTCGGTTAGTAACCCAGATATGCACGTGTCTCATCCGAGGTACTTGGTTGACCCACGCACACAATGGGCACAACCCTCGATTCCCCACCAACAAACCCAAAATCCTTCAACCTCAAACCCACCCCCAAGAAGAAACAGACCAACAAACACACAACCACATTCCCCACCACAACACAACTACAACCAAATGCCGTACTACCAACCACAGTCACCGCCAAACTACCAATACCCAGATATGCCTCAAACCCAACCACAATACCAACCCCAATACCAGCAAACCCACATACCCCATACCCAATTTCAGTCTTCCACATATCCCAATATGGGGCCCTCAACATCCAGCCTTAGCCCTGATATGGGAATGTCAGAAGATTACGACCAACCCGACCAAACCTACCATCAACCACCATATCACCAAACAACCCAACATCCACAGTACCAAACACCCCAATATCCATTTCCTTTCTACCCCCCATACTCATACGACCAATGCTACCGACCAACCATGGAACCCCACCCACCGCCAACACGACCAAACTTCGAGGGCATGGGTAACCGACTGTACCAGAGCGGATCTTCGAGATACGGAGATCTTACTGATTTTATGGATTCGGATCGCATTGACTTCGCTGGGCCATCGACCTTGCCGCAACAGGAAACGAGACGGCACCCAGCAAGAGAAAGGCGAGGACGGGGATGCGGAACTGGGGGTCATTACCGGGTTCCTGGGGATCATTGATGTATCTTTTTTTTTTCAGTATTTTTTGTATCTATTTTTTTACTGTTATTTAAATGTAAAACAGTTGAATGTAATTATTTTTTTTCAAATAAAAAATCAATTTTGGTTATCTCTGTCTAATACGCAACGCGCAGGAAAGGAAAAAAAAAATTTTTTTTTTGACCTACTTTTCCACATAGGCGCCATCTCATTTGGCTTAGGGCTTGCCATTTGCCCTTAGGCGCCAAATGAGATGGCGCCTCCCTTATAAAAATAGGAGGATGCGCCAAATGAGATGGCTCCTCCTTTGTGGAGCCATCTCAAACATGGTTATTTGCGTAATTTTTTCCGAAACCCGGTTATTTGCGAAATATTTTTTTAATACTTGGTTATTAATAAAAAAAATTCAAATAATTTAGGTTTAAATTAGGTTAAAAATTCAATATTTTTCTTAATAACTAAAAAATAATTAGAATTAGGTTTAACATTTCATTTTAATTTTAATTAATTCTTTTTTCTCCTTAAATCCTAAAAAACACAAGATACCAAAAACATTTGACTTTAACTTTAATTCCTCATTAACTTTAATTGTTTGCAAAAGGGTCCAACGCCCATATTTTTTAATTGTCTAATTTGCGCATTTATTTTATGTCGTTTATTATAATTATGTAATTCTCCCAAAGCGTTGTAACAATTTATACTTTTCGCACTTTTATTCGCTTTATTTATTTTCCGTCAAATCGGGTCCGGTTCAATTTTGGCGATGTGGACCCGCGCCATTTGTAATAGCCTTAGATTTACTTTCCTCGCAAATATTAACTGTTAAATAAGCATGCAAGAATGAATGTCCTAATTAAAATCAAGCGTAGATCACAATAACCTGACAAGACAAAATATTTGAAAACGACACACGAATCGCACACACCACCCCTAGGGTACGCCTCACTGTTGCCTTGCCCTCGAAAGGTGGTCGTCGAGTAGAGGATGTCTTAGTAAGTCCTCATGATCCGGGAACCTGGCATGAGGGTAGCTTCTAAGGTGTCTTCCCATTGCTCTGGTGATCACCATGTCCCGAACCTCGAATTGACCCGAACACCTCCAACGGTGGTGCTACCTACCTCTCAATGGTGGGATGGCACTACTTTTAAGGACATTTACACAGACGAATTCCTTAGGGTAGGTAGACAACTCTAGATACTTGCTCTCTTCAAAACAAATCAAAATCTTTTCACACCGACACTTTTCAAAAGCTTTCAAAGCAAATTTTTCAAACACTCTGACGTACGAGTCGAACTGAAATTTTTCAAAGAAACTTTTTTAAAACCCACAGTTGAAAAGCAAACAAACAATTTTTCGAAAACACATTGAGCAAGTACCTAAGAGCCCATGGATAACCATGGATAGAAAGGGTGCTAACACCTTCCCTTTCTATAACCTACCTCCCGAACCGAGAGCAATCTCTTAAAGGAATTTTTCTGTGCTTTTGTCCTTTCCATTTGGAGAAAATAAAAGACGGTGGCGACTCTTGCTTCCGCGACATTTTGCGAACCAGCGTTAAACAGTCAGTTCCAGATCCACCGATCACAGAACTGGCGACTCTGCTGGGGATTAAACTTAAAGTGAGGTGTACCTTAGGGCTAGCTCATAACTATGTTTTCAATTGTTTTCCTTGTGTGCTTTAAATTGTGGGTTGCTTGGGAGTTCTATAGATCCTAACCCGGATCTGGGGGATACCCTTCTTAGAAAGTAGCAACAAGGCTGTGAGGGAACTGTGCGGGGTATACCGACATGGTTGAAACAGTCTGCTACGTTGATGCGGCACTTTGGTGTGTACCGGTAACCCTTGAGTTCAGTCAAGGAGAGTACGGGGCCTCCGCGTGGTGTCGTGAAGCATTAACAGACCTTAGGAACCTTAATTGAACTATCTTGGCCTCTTTAGGGTAGTGAGATAACTGACTTTGGTGCAGTCCGAGGTTGGTTGATACTCGATACTACGCTCAATTGAGGGTTGCTTTCCTGGAATATTTCGGTCGCCAGTTCAGTGGCTAAATCGAAACGATGAACAATGAAAGCAATCCCGTGATATTGGGAACCTTAGAACCCGGTTACTTTGATTAGGACAGGTTGAACCCACCAACTTCAAGAGGGTACTATCCAGACCCCATGCTGGCCTAAACCCTAAGGGTTTCTCTTGTGTGACTTGTGTGCCTTTGTACTTGCCTACTTGCATGCTTGTTAGCTGACACATGAATTTCTTGCAGGTTCTGTTTATAGTCCTTAACTAGGACTCATAACAAGGTTTACCAAATTTCTGGCAGGGTTGTTTATAGTCCTTAATTGGGACTCATAACAGGGTACTAAATTTCTTGCAGGGTTGTTTATAGTCCTTAATTGGGACTCATAACAGGGTTTACCTACATCACCCCATGCATAGCATGACATCATACCATTGCATACATCCTAACCCGTTTCAAGGATCTCAAGGGCTTGTGATGCAGGTCATGATGAACAATTATCCCAGCAAGGGGCAAAGAGGATTTATTTTCCTCTAGCCAGGGTTGTCAGGGGCTATGACCCACTGGATATGGTGAGCCTTTGACCCTTGACGAAGGACTCTCAACAGAATGAAGTTCTTACAATCAAGTTACCGGTTTTCAAATCCTAACAAATTTTTTGCCTACCCCGCGAGGTCCTTGAAATCATTGCATGCATGTCATACCCATCATTGCATTACAGGTACCCCTTTTGCAGGTCACTTACCTTTCTCGCTGTTTATTTCAGCAATGGCCTTCCAACCAGATAACCAGGGTCTTCAGGCTCAAGAGACTCAGTTCAGGGAAATCTTCCTAGGGCTATCCAAGGGGCAAGAAGAGCTGAGGACCCTCCTCATGGGGAATCTGATCAGAAAAAGTCCCGAAGATGACAAGGACGAGCAGCTGAAACGTCTACAAGCTGAGGTAGACACACTGAAAACCCAGATGCTGGGGCAAAGGGCACTCATTCAAGGTTTAGCTCAGGAGCAAGTAGAGTTGAGGACCACGATCAGTCAACTCCACCAAAGTAAATCCAACATGAAGCTACCAATCCGAGTCAGGGATCAAGTCTTTGATCAGCTACCAAGAGGACAACAGTCTGGTATGGTGAAGAGTGGACCTCCCCAAATTGTTACTACTTCACAAACCCAGCATCAACGGGGTAATCGGCGTAAGCGATATACACCTGGGAGACATTTCTCTGAGACTGGTATACCATCATCTATAATGCTGAAACGCTTGTTGGAGGTTAATCTGGTTACTTTAAAGGGTCCTCCCCAGAATCCCGATACCTCTGCTCCTACTTACAACCCTGATGAAAGATGTGCCTACCATTCTGACAGTCCTGGACATGACACCGACGACTGTTGGAGCTTGAAGAACAAGATCCAGGACTTGATCGACGAAAGGGTGCTGGAGTTCATGCCGGGCGGCCAAATAAAAATCTTCTGCTAAGAATATTCCATCTGGGATGACTAGTTCAAATTAAGAAGCTTTTGTTCATTAGAAATTTCAAGTTGCAATTTTCTTTTGTTTAAACATTTATTCATGTTAAAACATTGTTATTCCATTAATGCATCGCTTATGTCTATTTTGAATCAATATATTCGCATTTACTATATGCAAATTGTTTCATATTTTTTCTGATGTCAACTCTCGTTAATTCTAAGCCTCCTGAGGGAGGATGACGAAAACGATACCGCGATCATTACAGTATGCTTTTGAACAGACCTCGCTGATGAGGTACAGGCATTGTTTCAATCCCTAAACACTGGAGTTATAAGGATGATAATCCCTCGTCAACCCATCAGAGCCAAAGAAGTAGGAGTTTTTATTTTCGAAAATCAAAACCCTTAATCATAACCTGGGGCAGGGTAGTTCTCTCAGTTGATCCAAATGCATCTTTACAAAACGAACAAAGACAGTGATGGTTCAGAACAATCAAAAGGACAGGCAGTCATCATCAAAATTCATAAATGAAAAGCCCAAAAAGTCTAAACCTACAAAGGGGACTTATGAAACTGGGGCATCCCGCTGACTGTAATTCCAAAAAAGGAAACAGCTCAGGCAAAAAAAGAAAGGGATAACAAAAAATCAAAAAGGAAGAGGTCATACAAGCCCTCAACCAAAACAAAAATGACTGCCCATTCAAAATAAGTTATCAACATCTGAACCATTATTGGAACATCAAAGCAAAGACTCAAACAAGGTCTAACGTATGATCAACTGAGTTTAGGTTTGGAGAACATCACGAAGAGCGGGTGGGTACAAATAAAATTTGAGCCTTTATCCTTTGTTTCTTAAACCGTGAACCAGGCCACGTTATAACCCTCAAAAGTCCTAGCTGAAGCATGGGTTAGTTCGAAAGCATACTGTTACGAAGGTATCCTGACTCCTTAAGGCTACGGTAAATACAGAGTTGACATCATGCTTTACAAACATTCACATGTTTTATGGAAAAAATGCATTTTCAAAATCTTCAAGACAGACATAAGCTTTGCATTCTTAACATAACTTTGTTTGCATATGACTTTTTGTTTGAACAGTATAAAAGTTTACACGACGAATGCCTAATGAACAGAAGTACCTCCAATCAAGGGGCATGGTACGACTATTGTCCATCATCTGGGGCAGTCCAATCAAGATTCGGAGAATCTCTCAAAAGGCCAACCAGCCTGGGGCAAATCTCCACCTGAGTCACTTAGGGGCATTTCAACAACAAATCTCGCCTGATCAAACATCTTCTGATGACAAAACACTTCTAAACAGGGGCAACTCCCTAACGTTCTGAGAACATGGACGTAGTCGAAAAAATACTACGCACAATCAAAGACCCGCTAGGTTGACGTACCTAGGCAAAAATAAGGGCTTCCCGGCGAACCAAAAGGGTTCGGGCAAAAATCAGGGATGAAAATGAAAAAAATCTGTACACCCGGCAAGTCGAAAACCTGAAAAGGCGGCTTGAGCAAAAATGGGTATCCCGGTGGACTGAAAACCCGAAAGGGCGGTCCAGGCAAAAGTTAGGGATTAAAGCGTACGACTATGTCCTGCCATCTGTCTACCAAAAGAAGGTTTGTCCGTCAACAACTATCAGCACCCCACAAGTGCCTCCACCATAGAAACAGGGGCAATAATGAGTGGTCTAAGCAATCTGTTTGTTCTGTCCTCCAGGGTATCAAGGTATGTTCCGTGGAAGAACATAACCAATACAGTTCAATACTCCCCCAGGAGAGTCCAATCCAGTTCCCCTAGAAAGATGGAATTCATATCCCCAAACAATAAGTCTACCCCCAGTATGATTCTGGAAGCTTATCCCTCGCAAAATATGAACGCGTCGTCCGGCTTGATTTAAAGAGTTATTTCCTTAACAGGATATAACTGGGTTATCCTCAGCCAAAAGCCACGGAAAGAGAGTCCTCGACAAAGTCTTCCTATCCCCAGCGAAGTCTATCAACACTTCCAGCACAACAAGGGTATCCTCAGCAAACTATCAACATTCAGCAAAGCATCTCTATCCCCCACAGAGTATTGCTTCCCAGCATGGTCGTTAGGGTATCTTTTCTCCCCGCAGAATCTTCCATTTGCCAAGTTTATTCCGCAACGGAGTCATCTTCTCCTACCGGTATACTTGCAACTATCAACCCCAGCGGAAGCAAAAGCTATTCTTCCACATCAGCCCAGGATGCGACTTCCCGGCACCCGTCAAGGATTTATTTTCCTACAACGAAAATATACATTCATAAACATCATATCCTCATACATTATAGCATGCATATGCATCATACTACATGAATCTCATTAATTTTGAAGACATACAGTTCATGCATCATGATTTTGCATACAATTATGTTTTGCCTTTTCAGGAAAAAGATCAATACAAATGACTACTATCAAACTATTGCAATTCTGTCTAGATATAGTTTCAGATATGATCCAGAGATGGTGACGTTCTGATGCTGCTTCCAGATTTCCTTCTAGATATAGTTTCAGATATGATCCAGAGATGGTGACGTTCTGATGCTGCTTCCAGATTTCCTTCTAGATATAGTTTCGGATATGATCCAGAGATGGTGACGTTCTGATACTGCTTCCAGAAGTCCTTCTTCAGATGTTTCCCTCTCCGACGATGAGTGTGAGGTGATATTCTCTTATGGTTCCCTCTCCAACGGCGTGTGAGGTGGTAAGTCCTTTTTCAGATGTTTCCCTCTCCGACGATGAGTGTGAGGTGATATTCTCCTATGGTTCCCTCTCCGACGGTGTGTGAGGTGGTAAGTCCTTTTTCAGATGTTTCCCTCTCCGACGATGAGTGTGAGGTGATAGTCTCCTATGGTTCCCTCTCCAACGGTGTGTGAGGTGGTAAGTCCTCTTCAGATGTTTCCCTCTCCGACGATGAGTGTGAGGTGATATTCTCTTATGGTTCCCTCTCCAACGGCGTGTGAGGTGGTAATTCCTTTTTCAGATGTTTCCCTCTCCGACGATGAGTGTGAGGTGATAGTCTCTTATGGTTCCCTCTCCAACGGCGTGTGAGGTGGTAATTCCTTTTTCAGATGTTTCCCTCTCCGACGATGAGTGTGAGGTGATAGTCTCTTATGGTCCCCTCTCCGACGATGAGTGTGAGGTGGTAATTCCTTTTTCAGATGTTTCCCTCTCCGACGATGAGTGTGAGGTGATAGTCTCTTATGGTCCCCTCTCCGACGATGAGTGTGAGGTGGTAATTCCTCTTCAGATGTTTCCCTCTCCGACGATGAGTGTGAGGTGATAATCTCTTATGGTCCCCTCTCCGGCAAGTGCGTGAGGTGGTAATTCCTTTTTCAAGATGTTTCCCTCTCCGACGATGAGTGTGAGGTGATAATCTCTTATGGTCCCCTCTCCGGCAAGTGCGTGAGGTGGTAATTCCTTTTTCAAGATGTTTCCCTCTCCGACGATGAGTGTGAGGTGATAATCTCTTATGGTCCCCTCTCCGGCAAGTGCGTGAGGTGGTAATTCCTTCTTCAGATGTTTCCCTCTCCGACGATGAGTGTGAGGTGATAGTCTTATGGTCCCCTCTCTGGCAAGTGCGTGAGGTGGTAATTCCTTCTTCAGATGTTTCCCTCTCCGACGATGAGTGTGAGGTGATAGTCTCTTATGGTCCCCTCTCCGACAAGAGCGTGAGGTGGTAATTCCTTTTTCAGATGTTTCCCTCTCCGACGATGAGTGTGAGGTGATAGTCTCCTATGGTCTCCTCTCCAACGGTGAGTGAGGTGACAATTCCTTTTCCTATGATTCCCTCTCTGACGGCGAGTGAGGTGATTCCCCTTCAGATTATAATTGATTATGGCTCTCTTCCCGATCCTGCGAAGATGGTAATTCCCGCCAAAATTTTTCTCAACGAGCGTTGTTGAAGTTAAAATCGCCCAAGGTTCTCTTACCATTCATGCTAAGGCAGTAACCATACCTGGTTCATTCATCAGCGTTTGAAGCTCCAGACTCAGCTCCTGTAACCAGTCAGGACATATCTATGCCAAGCATCTAAAATCAGCTCCTGCAACGTGTCGGGTACTCATTTTTCTTTTGCAGGTATGCAGGTTCTCGCTAAGGAATCTCTTACGCGATCAACATCCAGATGGCATCTATAAGCCCATCATCCTACCCAGCAATCTCTAAATGGCATCTATAAGCCCATTCTCCGTCATCACTGCTACTATGTGAGCGCAAATTTCTGGGCACTCTAGTGTTCAATCATCTTCTACCCTCGGACTACGAAAGGCACGTCAGCCAATCTGCATCCTCAGGTCTAAGAAGATTGAACAGGGGCAACTGTTGTACCCCAAAATTTGCCCTCCCATATTCTTCAGGAAATTGCCAAGTCAAGTCACAAAATTCCCCAAGGGTTGTGCAGTGCAACTGTCTCCTATACAGTCAAAACTAGGGTTTGTGTTCTGATCAGGAAAATGAAGTTTTCAAAGGCCCAATCAAGTCTCACATACCTACAAAGATGGTCAATTACCCTCATATCAAGTTTCAAGGCATTCAGCTCAAAATTGCACAGTCAAAACCCTAGATTGCACTACAGTCAACTGTAGGGGCAAAATGGTCATTTGACAGTCAAAAGTTCAAATTTTTGGTCAACATATCATTTTGAAGCCACAAACATCATTTGATCAATGCTTGATCATGATTCTCAAAATTTGGCTCAGAAATCATCAAAGATGCAAAAGTTACTATATTTGGACAGTTGAAAAAGTCAACTGAAATTGACCAGGGCATAACTTTCACATGGATTATCAGAAAAATTCCATCCAAAGCTCATTTTGAAGAGAAAGACATTCCCTACAACTCATATTCATATTCCAAGTCCAAGAAATGCTCTCACAAAAAGTTATCAATTTCAACATTATAGGTCATTTTCAAAAGTCAACAAAAAGGGACTTTAAGTCAAAGGCCATAACTTGAGATTGGTAAATCAAAATGACATGGGACCAAAGGCATTGGTTAGAGGACTCAAAGACCTTTCCAAAATGTCCAAGAACATGTGAAAAGCTTAAAAATTGAGCAAGTTATGCCTTGTGGAAGTTGGGAAATTTTTGGGAATTTTGAAAAGTCAACTTTGATTCAAATGACCTAAATTTGCTAATGGGCCCATTTTTCTTCCATGATTCATCATTCCAAGCCTATGCACGACCACTTGGCCCAAAGGGAAGCATTTTCTCATTTTTTATTTATTTATTTGAATTTTTATTTATATTAATTCAATTAAATTAATTAAATGTGTGAAAAATATCTAAATGAACCAAACAAATCTTTTTGTACACATTTCAAGGTCAATATTTCGTGCACATGCTGATTAGGAAGAATTGGATTGAATTGGTCATAATTTGCACAAAAACCATGTGAAAAAGATTGAAAATATAATGGAAAAAAATCAAATCTTCAATCCATAATTACAAGAGATTTTGTTGAACTTTGTTAACCTAATATGCTCATTACATAACCAGGAATACAACCCTAAGCCTTGGACACTGAATGCTGCGCAGGAAACACACTTGCAAACTTGGAAAAATTGCCATAAAACCAAATTCTGAAATCAGTGTTCAAGCACGATTAAAAGCCTAATTCCTTTTCCAATAGCTTCCTTGTGTTCCTCTGAAGCTAGCTGAATCATTCCCCAGGTCCCATACTTAAAGAAACGCAAGGTTGCTATCAAAATTGGTAAAGGAAATTTCGAAACTGCTTCTCATTATACATGCATCTTTAACATATTCTATTGCTATTTTTATACTCAGGGTGATGTTTACAAACTAACTGTATGGTTTAATTAAAGTTTCATGCCCTATAGGAGAATTCACCATTAGAGATGCTTAGGGTTCCGACGTTTTCAAATTGGGCGTTTTCAATTCTTATAAAATTAAGACGTACCAATGCCATGACTGAAATCTACAGGTTGAGACGAAGAAGATAGGACGTTCGCGCTCAATTTATGAGCCTTCAAGACCTAATCGCTATTATGGAATTAGGCCTGTTTTGAGGGGGTTCAAAACCCCCGTTAAACGTTTATTATTTTTCAGGCAGAAAGAAACAATGAAGAAGACGATGTGCTGTCCATCAGCGATAGGCCGGTTTTAAATTTTCGCGCGCCCTCCACTAACGCCTTCGTTTTTTTTTATAATATTTATTCGTTTATATTATAACAAACGCGTTAACATGGTTCAATTGGCAAGCGAAGAAGGCATTCACGTCCAAGACCTGGGTTCGAATCCCAGGTCTGTCTTGTTTCCTATATTATTTTGCAAATTGTGTTCCCATGCAGCGTCCAAGATAAAAGCGTACCATGCATCCTCAAGAATCAGCAGCCACGCGTCCCATGAGATCAAGCCAAGGGCGAAGATTGGGAGAGCACCCTGAACGTGAGTCAACAAGCGCATACGTGGCCTGGAAAAGTCAAATGATTTCAAACTTATTGGGCCAGCATTCACAATCACACCTCCACTTTGGGGCTACCCCCCCCCCCCCCCCCCCCCTGGTTTGCCATTCTTTTTATTTTTCTTATATTTTATTTAAATTATTATTATTTTCTTGATTGTTTAATTTAATTAATTATTTCTTAACAAAATACAAAAACATCATAAAAAATCAAAAAGACAAAAAATATAATAAATGTTTTACTTTATTATTTTCATAAATAATTGTATATAAATTAATAAATTTACATTAGGTGCTTTAAGTTTAATTCTTTTTAATAAATCTAAAAAAGGATAGAATTAGGTTCAATTAACAATTTCCATCCCTTTTAATTTTTTCCTTCTTATCATAATATTATTATTTATTTATTTTCATAATTAAATTGTATATAAATAATTTAGGTTTAAATTAGGTTAAAAATTCAATATTTTTCTTAATAACTAAAAAATAATTAGAATTAGGTTTAACATTTCATTTTAATTTTAATTAATTCTTTTTTCTCCTTAAATCCTAAAAAACACAAGATACCAAAAACATTTGACTTTAACTTTAATTCCTCATTAACTTTAATTGTTTGCAAAAGGGTCCAACGCCCATATTTTTTAATTGTCTAATTTGCGCATTTATTTTATGTCGTTTATTATAATTATGTAATTCTCCCAAAGCGTTGTAACAATTTATACTTTTCGCACTTTTATTCGCTTTATTTATTTTCCGTCAAATCGGGTCCGGTTCAATTTTGGCGATGTGGACCCGCGCCATTTGTAATAGCCTTAGATTTACTTTCCTCGCAAATATTAACTGTTAAATAAGCATGCAAGAATGAATGTCCTAATTAAAATCAAGCGTAGATCACAATAACCTGACAAGACAAAATATTTGAAAACGACACACGAATCGCACACACCACCCCTAGGGTACGCCTCACTGTTGCCTTGCCCTCGAAAGGTGGTCGTCGAGTAGAGGATGTCTTAGTAAGTCCTCATGATCCGGGAACCTGGCATGAGGGTAGCTTCTAAGGTGTCTTCCCATTGCTCTGGTGATCACCATGTCCCGAACCTCGAATTGACCCGAACACCTCCAACGGTGGTGCTACCTACCTCTCAATGGTGGGATGGCACTACTTTTAAGGACATTTACACAGACGAATTCCTTAGGGTAGGTAGACAACTCTAGATACTTGCTCTCTTCAAAACAAATCAAAATCTTTTCACACCGACACTTTTCAAAAGCTTTCAAAGCAAATTTTTCAAACACTCTGACGTACGAGTCGAACTGAAATTTTTCAAAGAAACTTTTTTAAAACCCACAGTTGAAAAGCAAACAAACAATTTTTCGAAAACACATTGAGCAAGTACCTAAGAGCCCATGGATAACCATGGATAGAAAGGGTGCTAACACCTTCCCTTTCTATAACCTACCTCCCGAACCGAGAGCAATCTCTTAAAGGAATTTTTCTGTGCTTTTGTCCTTTCCATTTGGAGAAAATAAAAGACGGTGGCGACTCTTGCTTCCGCGACATTTCGCGAACCAGCGTTAAACAGTCAGTTCCAGATCCACCGATCACAGGGCTGTAGAAGCAGCAAATAAGAACATAAAGAAAATCGTGCAGAAGATGACAGTGACTTATAAAGATTGGCACGAGATGTTACCGTTTGCTCTACATGGGTACCGTACCTCAGTCAGGACGTCAACCGGGGCAACTCCTTTCTCCTTGGTCTACGGTATGGAGGCAGTCTTACCGATCAAAGTGCAAATACCCTCTCTCCGGATAATGAAGGATGCAGATCTGAACGAAGAGGATTGGATCCAGACACGACTTGATCAGCTAAACCTTATTGACGAAAAGAGACTTGCTGCTATCTGTCATGGTCAGACGTATCAGAAACGAATGATCAGGGCATTTAACAAAAAGGTCAGACCACAGGAGTATCAAGTTGGGGATCTGGTAATCAAGCGAATCATCCTTCCTCAGAGTGATCCAAGGGGCAAATGGACCCCTACGTACGAAGGGCCATTTGTGGTTAAACATGTGTTCTCAGGAGGAGCCATGATTCTAACCAATATGGATGGTGACGACCTTCCTCACCCCGCCAATGCAGACATAGTGAAAAAATACTACGCATGAAAAAAAGACCCGCTAGGCTGACATGCCTAGGCAAAAATTAGGGCTCCCGGCGAACCAAAAGGGTTCGGGAAAAATGAAGGGATGAAATGAAAAAAATCCGTACACCCGGCAAGTCGAAAACCTGAAAAGGCGGCTTGGGCAAAAATGGGTATCCCGGTGGACTGAAAACCCGAAAGGGCGGTTCAGGCAAAAGTAAGGGATAAAGCGTAATACTATGTCTCATTGGATCACTTTGCATCCAGAATCCGGTATCTACGTCAAGTTCAGACGGCATCGATCAGTCAGCTTCACCTTCAACTAAGGTCATCAAGTGATGAGACGCTCGGAGCTATAAAGGCAATAGCAGAGTCGAAACCCAGTGGATCATTCATTTCACACAGCTGTTTTATTCTCTTTTGTCAAACTTGTATAAACTCTTTTGTTCGGCGGCGTTCTCTTACTAGGACGTCAGCCTCTTGTACATAAAACGCCTATTTACAGGCAAATTCAAAATCAATACAAAAATCACTTTTCAGTTAAAATTGCCATTTGTTTTTCCTTTTCTGTTTTGTTTTGCGAAGAACGTCAAAGGTTCAATTTGTGATATATGCATTGACAATAATTTGCTAACTCATGAATATTTGCATACGAAACAAAGGATTAATTACATGTAACATTAGAAACAGGGGCAATAAAGAGTTGTCTAAGCGATCTAATTGTTCTGTCCTCCAAGGTACCAAGGTAGGTTCAGCTAAAGAATATAACCAGATATCTTAATTCCCCAGAGAGTGAGCCAGCAAGTCAGTGCACTCTCCCCAAGCAAAGTTATTATAACCTTAAGAAAGTCGAGTATCCTCCAGCAGATTTCAACATTCCCCGGCATGATATACATTCTTAACTAGCATCCCCGACAGTCTTGGCCTAAAGATTGTTCCCCGGCGGTATATCAAACATTCAGTGGAATCACTTTCGATACATCTCAAAACTTCCCCAGGAGAGTCCAATTCAGCTTCCCCAGGAAAGTTGGGATCCATCTCCCCAGCAGTAAGCTTATCCCCAGTAGATTCTGGAAGCTTACCCTCGCAGAGCACGAACGCGTCTCCCGGCGTTATTCAAAGAGTTATTTCCCTACCAGGATATAACTGGGTTATCCTCAGCCAAAAGCCACGGAAAGAGCGTCCTCGACGAAGCCTTCTTATCCCCAGCGAAGTCTATTAACGCTCCCAACATAACAATGGTATCCCCAGCGAAGTTGCCATCAACATCTCAACAAAGTATCTCTCTCCCCATAGAGTTTTGCTTCCCAGCAAGATCGTTAGAGTACGTTTCTCCCCGCAGAGTAATTCATTCGCCAAGTTTATTCCCCAACGGAGTTATCTTCTCCTACCGATATTCTTGCAACTATCATCCCCAGCGGAAGCAAAGATCTATTTTTTCAACATCAGCCCAGGAGTGACTTCCCGGCACCCGTCAAGGATTTACTTTCCTAGGCGAAAAACATACGTTCATAAACATCGCATTTCCATACATCATAGCATGCATATACGCACCATATCTTACAATCTCATTTATGTTGAGAACATCATTGCTTGATCCATATCATGCATTGCGTATAACTGACTGTTGTACCCCAAAATTTGCTCTCGCATTTTTTCTCAATAAATCTCAGCTTCAGGCATTTCCTGACTTTTCAAACTGGCTCAAGAATCGGACAAACGGACTTTTCTCGTCAGTCAAACAAAAATTAGGGTTTTACTGATTTTCAGGGCTCTGGATTGTTTCACACAATTGGCTTAGGGTTGTGGTTGATTCTGGCTCAATTTTGATCAGGCGAATGTTCATTGGCATTTAATCAGGAATTAAGGTTTTATGGGCATATTCTCAGAAAGATTAAAATTCCACAACACTTTGCAAGTTATTCCAAGATTCGGGTTGAATTTGCATTGTTTTTGATTTAATCAGTAAAAGAGACAGTTGGTTTGAATTCACATTAGTTAGGTTGAGCCAATCAAAAGAAGTACGCAGTTTAGATTTACAGTGTTTGTTGAAAATCAGTGAAGAGGGAATGCGCCTGTTTGGTTTGTTTCGGTTAACTGTCATTTTGCTTTGGAGATACCAGGTTTAACTGATCAGTGTGCTAAAGCATTGTTTATTTATTTATTATTCTAAATTAAGTGATTGAAATTTATTTTTCAATTATTTTAATTCAAAGAGTTTTAAATAAATAAATAAACAATAAAGAGAGAAAACAGAATTAAACTGGATAATGGAAACTTTTATTTATCTTTAAATTAACTGTACAATTGATGTTTGGAATTTAATTACAAACATTGGTTTTACATTGATTTAAATTTAAATAAAAAAAGAAAACTATCCTATTTATTTCTAAATTCTTCATGCTTCACTTTATTCCTCTCCATCCGAATATTCATCTGCAAAAGAAAAGGAGAAAAGTCAAATAAACAGTTAAATTGAAAAGCAGATAAAATAATAAACGACAAATTGCAGTCATCATTAAGGGCCACTGATTGGGATCAGTTAACCCTCTCTGCAAATCACGGGATTTCTCCCGGTTCACAAAGAGGGAAGAATTTTTATGCAAAGTTGAAAGAATGCAAAATGTCAAAATGCATAAATTCAAAATGTCAAACTGCATAGTTCAAGTTCAACCAAACTGAAGAAAATCCAAGTTACAACTTTCTATCAAAATCCAAAAAGTACAATTTGCTGTCAAAAAAGTACAAAGGCTACTCAAAGCTATCAAAGAGGAAGATTTTGAAAGATATCAAAAAGCACAAAAGCTGTCAAGAAGAGATCAAATATGCAGAGGAAAGTATGATATGCAAGCAACTCATTTTGATCATTTCCCAATTGAAGTGACCCTTTCAGAAAAGTACACAAGAAAAACATTTAAAATTCTTTTAAGTGTACTATAGAGAGAGAAAAAGAAGAGATAAGATGCAGGTTTTTAGGCTTTAGGCAGGGATAGATAAAAAAGATATAACACACAAGAACACATACAGTTCAGGAGAGAGGCAGAACTTTCAGAAAAAAAAGATACAAACTGATAAACCTGCTAAGCATTTTTAAAACCAGCCTCATAACCAGTTCAAGCCTCAAGCCTCACACTGCCTGAAGCCTAACAACACAACCAGTTCAAGCCTCAAGCCTCACACTGCCTGAAGCCTAACAACATAACCAGTTCAAGCCTCAAGCCTCACCCTGCCTGAACCCTTTCAATCAAACACTTCAAACCTGCAAGCATAATCTGCACAAGACCTGCAGAAGCCTAACCACAACCTGCATTAGCACAAACTGCATGAACCAGAAACAAAGCCATACTGCATAAACCTGTCAAACACCTAAAACCTGCTAGCATAATCTAAAGCCAAAATCCTCCATAACCATACGAACCTGCAAAGCCTAAACTGATAAGCCTAATCCCAGACTAAAACCATACAAACCTATCAAACATCAGAACCTGCCTAAAGCTTTGAAGCAAGCCTCACCTGAACCAGAAACAAAAGCCATATCAGCATATAACCTGCTGAAGCTCAAAACATGTGCACCCAAACCATTACCTCCTGTCAAAAAGCCTCATAACCTTAACTCTGTCCAAGCTGGAACCATCAAAACACAAACTCACCATAAGGCATGTCCAGTTTCAAGCCTAACACATCAAACACAGGAGCCCACATGAGAACCCTCAGAGGAATGCTCATCATTGGGTCATAAACAAACATTCAAGGCAAAGGGAGAAGAGAACGAGAAGTGCATTCAAAGCAGGCCCTCAGGAAATTCGTCATCGGGCAATCCAAAGCATATCCAAGCATATTCAAAGGCAACTCAGTGTCAAAACCCTCGAGCCCTCAGTAAGAATACATCACTGGGCAAAAAGCAATCATAATCAACAGTTTCAAAGGGCAAGCTCAAGGCAAAAGAGAAGAAGAACGTAAAAGGAAGCGAATCAAAGGGCAACACAGGCATCAATCCCAAAGGCAACCAAAACAACAAGCATACAGTGGTAAAGAAGAAGAAGAAAGAGGCAAATTCAAGATAAGGTTTTCAGTCAGTTCAAATCATCATGAAACCCTAAGCAAAGGAGAAAAGATACAGAGGTACCAAGTGTCGTCCAAGCCAGCTTCATCGTGCAAAGCCTCTGCACCACTGAGCCTCCTCAGCGCTTCCTCGTCCTCTCCTCCCCATCGTCTTCCTCTCAAGGTAGTATATTCCCTCCTCATCTTTCTTTTCATCACCTCGTTAAAACAAACACAACGAACACGAAGATCAGAACATATAAATCATGACATGCAAAAATCTAAAAAACGCCTAAACAAGTTCGAAACAGTACACTACCATTGTTTGAGGACTGTCTAATCCATCTGAGAGGAGAAGAGGTGGTAGCAGGGTAGCTCAGGCAGAGAGGCATTGTCCAGTAGCCACGGCAAAGAAATTGAACGGAACTCCATGAACGCGCCGCTGCAAACCCTAAGCATTGTCAAACTGGATACTAAAACCATGAACCCTAAAAACCAACGCTTGCACTGTGGGCTTCGCCCGTTTCTGAATGCCCAAGCCCATTCTTTTCAAAAAAAACGTCTTTTAACATCTTGCACTAATTAACCACTCTTTTTTTTACTTAATACTAATTGCATTCTATTATTACACTAACAATATTTTTTATACAAACATAATTAAAAATACAAAATATGATAATAATACTTTAATACAAAAAAATACTTAAAAACATATTTCTATATATACATAACTCTAATAAATTTAATAGAACCATTTTTTTTTATATACAATATAGTAAAAATTGAAAATACCTTTTTTCTTTTAAATGTTCCTTTTGTACATAACAATATAAAAATACGCTTCTTTTTTAATATATATAATTCAATTCTTGACATTTAATACTTTTTGTATATAATGACAAAAATACATTTTTTACATCACATAATTAAAATTGAAAACACTTTTTTTCCTTAAATTCAAATATTCTTACTAATAAACAAAAATACTTTTTTCCACTTTGTTTCTTGATATTTATTTAAATATATTTTTTATAATAGATAAAGATACATTTTGATACATAATATAATTGAAAACATTTTCTTTTCATTAAAACTTTCTTTTTATACATATCAAAATACAAGATTATAAGACTAATTAATTAAATAGACATTTAATTTTTCTTTAAGTTAAACAATACCTAATACACATTAATTTCACCTTGTCGCATTTGTAAATAATCACATACGCATATACTTGTACACTTACAATACATCTCACACTTACACAACACAATACATTGCTCCTGTACATACTTGTTTATCTTATACATGTATATTCGTTATTTACATTTTGATCGCAAATTCGATTTGGTTGTAACTTATTGGATACTATAAGTCTCATCCCCATTCATAAACTTGTACCCCCACTCCCGGATACTTATTTTGTAATAGCGTAGATTTTACATTTTCGCAATTTACCGCTTTCAATTATACCATGGTTAGACCTAGGGTTTGCATGTACATAAAATCAAACGCTAGATGACCTAATACACGACAAATACATGTAATCAATACACAATCACACTTGCACCCTCTAGGGTAATCCCACATGTTGCCTTCCAAAATGGGCCATGCTTGCACGTCGAGTATCTTTGGCGAAACAAATTCAAATGATCATGAGCCCCTCGATGACGCTTTTGAACGTTGCCTAAAACGGAATGATCATAGTCCCTTCAAAGCAAATTGCCAAAGACACTTGACACCATTGCATTCATGGTCCATACGATGACCCGCGCCCGTCCCGAATAAACTTCCTAAACGCAAGATTGTCCATCAAATTCAATGGTGGAACAAAATTGTTAAAAAGGGTTAAAACATAACAAAAAACTTTTGAGTACAATAGGGTAGACAAAACTCTTAGTTACTTGAGATCAACTTGCAAAAACACTTGCCTTCTTTTCAAAAAACCACAATCCACAAGCACCTTCAAAATAAACTCTCAAAACATTTTGAAACATCTTTTCGAAAAGATACACGCCTTTGTAAAATATTCGAGTAAAGAATTGTTACAAGGTTAGCCTAAGACAAGGCATCTTCTTCCAAAACATTTTTAAAACACACTCACACATCACAATTTCAAGCAATCAAAAATCAAGGCAAGTGATCTAAAAAACCAAGTAACTAAGAGCCCATGGATAACCATGGATGAAAAGGGTGCTAATACCTTCCCTTTTCATAAACTACCCCCCGAACCCACGAAATATCTCAAAAGGTTTTTGCTGTGCTTTTTTGACCTTTCCTTTAGGATAAAATAAAAAAGTCGGTGGCGACTCTTGCTCAACCGCACAAGTGCGAATACGAACGCGAAACCATAGTCAATTCTCCCACCGTATCACAGAACTGGAGACTCTGCTGGGGAGAATAATAGAAGTGGGGTTACCTTAGGGTTTAGATCACCTTTACTTTCTTGCTTTGATTGACTTGATTGCTTTATCTTTTGGGTTCTTGTTTGGGTTTGTTGTAAATCCTCCACCCGGATTTGGGGGCACCTTCTTAGGTAAATAGCAAAAAAACTGTGAGGGAACTGTGCGGGGTATACCGACACGGTTGAAGCAGTAAGCTATGTTAGTGTGACATATTTGTGAGTACCGGTAACCCTTGAGTAGTCAAGGAGAGTACGGGGCCGCTGTGTGATGTCATGAAGCACTAACGAACTCTTAGAACCTTAATTGACCATCTTAGCCTTTTTAGGGGTAGTGAGATAACCGACTTTGGTGCAGTCCGAAGTTGGTAGATACTCGATACTACACTCATTTGAGGATTGTTTCTTGGAATATTTTGGTCGCCAGTAAGTGGCTAAACCGAAACAATGAACACAGAAAACAATCCAATGATATTGAGCTCCTTAGAACCCAGTTTCTATTTTAGGACAGGATGAGCCAACTAACTTCAAGAGGGTACTTACCTGAACCCCATGCAAGCCTAAACCTAAGGACTTGTTTGCTTTGTGTGAATATGTTTGCCTGTATATACACTCACTTGCTTTCTGCATACATGTGCATAACATCATGACATCATACCATAGCATTTTCAATAACCATTTCAAGGATCTCGAGGGTTCTTTTGATGCAGGGTTACGTTGAACCAGATGCCTATCAAGGGGCAAGAGGTTTCTCCTCTAACCAATGCAATCAAAGATCAAGTGCAACAACTGGAATCAGGGGCTATGACCCACTTGACATGGTGAGCTTGATTCTAGTGGAAGGACGTCCACCGATGCAGAGATCTCCAATCCGAGAGCAAAGTTCAACCTCTAACACTTTCTTGTGTTTACCCCAAGAGATCCTTGAAAGCATGCATCCACATATCATGCATTGCATTTTGACAATCTTTCCTTTTTCAGGTTTCCTTACTCTCCTGCTGTTTATTTCAGCAAGAGATGGCTCTAGAAAGGTCTGTCAAAGACATCCAAGACCAGACTGCTCAGCTACAGGAGATGTTCCTGAACTTGTCTCTGGGGCAAGAAGAGATGAAAGCTTTCCTCACCAAAAGCTTGGAGAATTCCAACAATGCCAGGAGTGATCAGATTGCGTTGTTGCAGTTTGATCTGACAACCTTGAGGACCCAAGTGATGGGACAGTTGGTGGGCCAGATGGCTCTCATCCAAGACCTATCTCAAAGACAAGAGGAACTCAGAGTTCTTGTCCGCCAGCTGCTTCCAAACAACCAACTGGGGCAAACATCTGAGGTTGAAAAGCAAGTCACCGCTCAGCCTCCCTCCACTCAAGAAGACAAGGGGAAAGCTCCTTTGATTGCTTCAGGGTCACAAGCCCATCAACAACCTCGCCAGCATCAACAGGGCAATCGGCGTAAGCAAGAAACGTCGGGAAGACAGTTCACGGAGACTGAAATACCATCATTCTTCATACTGAAGCGCCTGTTGGAGGTCAATTTGCTTACCCTGAAGGATCCTCCTCAGAAGCCCAATATCTCCTCTCCTCACTATTATCCCGACGCATTCTGTGTTTACCACTCCTACAGCCCGGGACACGACACCAACGATTGTTGGGCCTTGAAGAACAAGATTCAAGATCTGATCGACATTGGAGTGCTGGAATTCATGCCAGACGGCAAGATGAAAATCTTCCGTTAAAGGGTTCTTCGCCTGAAGTGACGAAGCTCGAGCTGAAAGACTTTTGCTTCTTTTTGAATTTTCAAAGTTGTAATTTCGTTTGCTGTCAAACAATTATCTGTTGATGTTAAACTCTGTTTTCATTAATGCATTGCATATGTTTATCTTGAATCCATCCATTCGTTTCACTACTCTTATGCTTTTCTTTATGATATTTGACTCTTGATAAAAAGCTACAAGCCTTTAGAGGGAGGATGACGAAATAATACCATGATCTTATACAGTATGCTTTTAAACAGACCGTGCTGATGATGTACAGGCATTTCTTTCAATTCCCAAACACTGGAGTTATAAGGAAGTTAATCCCTAGTCAACCCCTTCGAGCCAAAGAAGTAGGAGTTTTCTGTTTTAAAACGATCAAAACCCTTGATATAAACCCGGGGCAGGGTAGTATCTCAGTTAATTCAAAAGAAAATGCACATTGAAGTCGCAAACTCTCAAGTTCATAATACAATGAACGATGTCAAAAAGAGAAAGCATTCCTTTGAAATCAAAAGACAGGGGTGGTTCCCCATCACATAGACAGTCAATCTCTCAAAAGAGAAAATCCCACTGAGCCAAAACCTATAAAGGAGGTTTAAGAAAGCTGGGGCATCCCGCTGACAGTAATCCCGGAAAACGGTAACAGTCAGGCAAAAGTTAGGGATAACAAATCAAAATCAAAATAGTGAGGTCATTACAAAATCCTCAACAACATGAAAAATGTTGAAAAAGAAAAAGGAGATGATGACTGTCTCCCCAAATTCAACTGGTGAACCATTGCCCAAAAGTCATTCCAAACTCAAAATAGAGTATGACGCAATTAACTGAGCTTAGGTTGAAGGACATCACGAAGAGCGGGTGGGTACAAATATACTTTGAGCCTTTATCCTTTGTTTCTTAAACCGTGAACCAAGCCACATTACAACCCTTCAAAAGTCCTAATTGAAGCATGGGTTAGTTCGAAAGCATACTGTTACAAAAGGGTATCCTGACTCTTGTAGGGCTTTGCTCTAAATCTTGTGTTAACTTGTCTTATGAAAAGTTTTCTGCTAAAAACGCATTTTTCAAAATTTTGAGACAAACATAAACTTTGCATTATTCGAATATCACTGTCTGCATTTGACCTTTTTTGTTTGACAGCGAAGAAATTCATACAGCGAATGTTCGGAGGAACGAAAACTCTCTCAGTAAGTCAAAATCACTTCAAGAGGATGACACTTCCATCAAATCTCCTATCAACAAGGGGCATGACATGTCACAATTCAATTAACCTGGGGCAGTCCAGTCAAGGTCCAATAGATCTTTCAAAATTCAATTAACCTGGGGCAGTCCAGTCAAGGTCCAACAGATCTTTCAAAGTTCAGTTAACCTGGGGCAGTCCAGTCAAGATTTCAAGAAATCTCTCAATATGCAGAGTAATCTGATTCAAGACTCCTTCTTCACCACTTGGGGCATTCGAATGTCAAAAGTGTTCAACAAATCAACTACAACATTTCCAGATTCGACTCCTGTATCCAGCCAGGTAATGTCTATCAACTATCACCTTTCCAGATTCGATTCCTGTATCCAGCCAGGGCATGTCTGAAGAATTCCGGATCAACACCTGTAACAACCCAGGAAAACATCTGTGAACGACCGATTGTAGACCAACACCTGTAATAAGCCAGGAAATTATCTACATCACCACTTGGGGCATTCGAATGTCAAAAGTGTTCAAAAACCGATGCAGTTTTACACAAGCTCATCATCAAGAAACCCTACACCGGTTCCTCTTCAAGATTTCTGAAAACAGTTTACGGATTCTTCCCAACAACGGATGTTAATCTACCAACTTGTTCAGATGCAACCTTTGAAACAGTTTACGGACGCTTCCCAACAACGGATGCGGCTCTATTGCTGATTCAATTTCAAGATTTCTGAAAATAGTTCACGGGTTCTCCAAGTAAACAGATGTTGACCTATCACTTATTCAGATTCTTCTTCAAGACTTCTGAAAACAGTTCATGGATTCTTCCCAACAACGGATGTTAATCTACCAACTTGTTCACATGCAACCTTTGAAATAGTTTACGGACGCTTCCCAACAACGGATGCGGCTCTATTGCTGATTCAATTTCAAGATTTCTGAAAATAGTTCACGGGTTCTCCAAGTAAACAGATGTTGACCTATCACTTGTTCAGATTCTTCTTCAAGACTTCTGAAAACAGTTCATGGATTCTTCCCAACAACGGATGTTAATCTACCAACTTGTTCAGATGCAACCTTTGAAACAGTTTACGGACGCTTCCCAACAACGGATGCGGCTCTATTGCTGATTCAACTTCAAGATTTCTGAAAACAGTTCACGGGTTCTCCAAGTAAACGGATGTTAACCTATCGCTTGTTCAGATTCTTCTTCAAGACTTCTGAAAACAATTCATGGATTCTTCCCAACAACGGATGTTAATCTATCAGCTTGTTCAGATGCAACCTTTGAAATTAGTTTACGGACGCTTCCCAACAACGGATGCGGCTCTATTGCTGATTCAATCTTAAGATTTCTAAAAACAGTTCACGGGTTCTCCAAGTAACGGATGTTAACCTATCGCTTGTTCAGATTCTTCTCAAGCTAGCTCCATTCAGAGTCAAGCTTCATCATCCCCAGCAAAGCTAAAACTTCAAATTATCAATCCCCAGCGGAGCCAGACCATTGAACCTTCTCCCCACAAAGTTTTGGAGAGGGCAAATCTTGAGTTCCCCAGTGAAGTCGCCAGAGTTACTTCCCATCAAGCTGAAGATTCTCAATCTGGCCTCCCCAGCATGAGTCTACTAGTTTGGAACTCCCCAGTAGAGGTCATCAGGAATTCTCTTCCCCAGCAACAGCCAAGGAATTATTTTCCCGGCAGCGGTCAAGATTCTTTTATCTTCGGCCATCTCAGATTCATTTATCCTCAGCAAGATTAGCTCATCAGCTTACATGCGCATTCATCACATTCATGTCATAAATATTGATGTCACGTACATTGCATCATGCATCATAACATTGCATACAACTAACCCTTTGCCTTTTCAGGTAAGATCAGTCGACAGACACAGATCATCTCCCAAGATTCATCCAGAATTAGTTCAGATGTGACCCGGACACAGCGACATTCTGACACTTATTCCAGATTCATTCAGACGCATCATCAGGAAACCCTACACCGGTTCCTCTTCAACATTAAGACTTCTGAAAACAGTTTACGGATTCTTCCCTACAACGGATGTCAATCTACCAACTTGTTCAGACTCTTCTCAACTTCTGAAAATAGTTTACGGATTCTTCCCTACAACGGATGTCAATCTACCAACTTGTTCAGGTGCAATTTTTGAAAACAGTTTACGGATTCTTCCCTACAACGGATGTCAATCTACCAACTTGTTCAGACTCTTCTCAACTTCTGAAAATAGTTTACGGATTCTTCCCAACAACGGATGTCAATCTACCAACTTGTTTAGGTGCAATTTTTGAAAACAGTTTACGGATTCTTCCCTACAACGGATGTCAATCTACAACTTGTTCAGACTCTTCTCAACTTCTGAAAATAGTTTACGGATGCTTCCCAACAACGGATGTCAATCTACCAACTTGTTCAGGTGCAATTTTTGAAAACAGTTTACGGATTCTTCCCTACAACGGATGTCAATCTACCAACTTGTTCAGACTCTTCTCAACTTTTGAAAACAGTTTACAGATTCTTCCCTACAACGGATGTCAATCTACCGACTTGTTCAGACTCTTCTCAACTTTTGAAAACAAGTTCACGGACGCTTCCCAACAACGGACGTTGCTCTATTGCTTATTCAATCCCAACTCCTGAAAATAGTTTACGGATTCTCCGAAACGTGGATGTCAATCTATCGCTTGCTCAGACCCCAATTCAGAGATGTTCCGAAACATGGAGGCCCTTCTGATACTTATCCACTCACCATTGACATACAGTTCAACATAACCAGATGGCATCTACAAGCCCATCCTCCTACCAGCAATCGCCGAATGGCATCTGTAAGCCCATTCTCAGATGGCATCTCTAAGCCCATTCCCCGACAAGATTCTATCACACCAGATGGCATCTTTAAGCCCATCACCAAATGGCATCTGTAAGCCCATTCACCTCTACCGTCATATTGCCGAGTGCAAATTTTCTGGGCACTTTAGTGTCCAATCTTCTTTTACCTTCAAGTCGCGAAAGGCAAACTTGCCAATCTAACTCTTCAGGTCCAAGAAGATTGAACAGGGGCAACTGTTGTACCCCAAAATTTTCCCTCGCATTTTTTCTCAATAAATCTCAGCTTCAGGCATTTCCTGACTTTTCAAACTGGCTCAAGAATCGGACAAACGGACTTTTCTCGTCAGTCAAACAAAAATTAGGGTTTTACTGATTTTCAGGGCTCTGGATTGTTTCACACAATTGGCTTAGGGTTGTGGTTGATTCTGGCTCAATTTTTATCAGGCGAATATTCATTGGCATTTAATCAGGAATTAAGGTTTTATGGGCATATTCTCAGAAAGATTAAAATTCCACAGCACTTTGCAAGTTATTCCAAGATTCGGGTTGAATTCGCATTGTTTTTGATTTAATCAGTAAAAGAGACAGTTGGTTTGAATTCACATTAGTTAGGTTGAGCCAATCAAAAGAAGTACGCAGTTTGGATTTACAGTGTTTGTTGAAAATCAGTGAAGAGGGAATGCGCCTGTTTGGTTTGTTTCGGTTAACTGTCATTTTGCTTTGGAGATACCAGGTTTAACTGATCAGTGTGCTAAAGCATTGTTTATTTATTTATTATTCTAAATTAAGTGATTGAAATTTATTTTTCAATTATTTTAATTCAAAGAGTTTTAAATAAATAAATAAACAATAAAGAGAGAAAACAGAATTAAACTGGATAATGGAAACTTTTATTTATCTTTAAATTAACTGTACAATTGATGTTTGGAATTTAATTACAAACATTGGTTTTACATTGATTTAAATTTAAATAAAAAAAGAAAACTATCCTATTTATTTCTAAATTCTTCATGCTTCACTTTATTCCTCTCCATCCGAATATTCATCTGCAAAAGAAAAGGAGAAAAGTCAAATAAACAGTTAAATTGAAAAGCAGATAAAATAATAAACGACAAATTGCAGTCATCATTAAGGGCCACTGATTGGGATCAGTTAACCCTCTCTGCAAATCACGGGATTTCTCCCGGTTCACAAAGAGGGAAGAATTTTTATGCAAAGTTGAAAGAATGCAAAATGTCAAAATGCATAAATTCAAAATGTCAAACTGCATAGTTCAAGTTCAACCAAACTGAAGAAAATCCAAGTTACAACTTTCTATCAAAATCCAAAAAGTACAATTTGCTGTCAAAAAAGTACAAAGGCTACTCAAAGCTATCAAAGAGGAAGATTTTGAAAGATATCAAAAAGCACAAAAGCTGTCAAGAAGAGATCAAATATGCAGAGGAAAGTATGATATGCAAGCAACTCATTTTCATCATTTCCCAATTGAAGTGACCCTTTCAGAAAAGTACACAAGAAAAACATTTAAAATTCTTTTAAGTGTACTATAGAGAGAGAAAAAGAAGAGATAAGATGCAGGTTTTTAGGCTTTAGGCAGGGATAGATAAAAAAGATATAACACACAAGAACACATACAGTTCAGGAGAGAGGCAGAACTTTCAGAAAAAAAAGATACAAACTGATAAACCTGCTAAGCATTTTTAAAACCAGCCTCATAACCAGTTCAAGCCTCAAGCCTCACACTGCCTGAAGCCTAACAACACAACCAGTTCAAGCCTCAAGCCTCACACTGCCTGAAGCCTAACAACATAACCAGTTCAAGCCTCAAGCCTCACCCTGCCTGAACCCTTTCAATCAAACACTTCAAACCTGCAAGCATAATCTGCACAAGACCTGCAGAAGCCTAACCACAACCTACATTAGCATAAACTGCATGAACCAGAAACAAAGCCATACTGCATAAACCTGTCAAACACCTAAAACCTGCTAGCATAATCTAAAGCCAAAATCCTCCATAACCATACGAACCTGCAAAGCCTAAACTAATAAGCCTAATCCCAGACTAAAACCATACAAACCTATCAAACATCAGAACCTGCCTAAAGCTTTGAAGCAAGCCTCACCTGAACCAGAAACAAAAGCCATATCAGCATATAACATGTTGAAGCTCAAAACATGTGCACCCAAACCATTACCTCCTGTCAAAAAGCCTCATAACCTTAACTCTGTCCAAGCTGGAACCATCAAAACACAAACTCACCATAAGGCCTGTCCAGTTTCAAGCCTAACACATCAAACACAGGAGCCCACATGAGAACCCTCAGAGGAATGCTCATCATTGGGTCATAAACAAACATTCAAGGCAAAGGGAGAAGAGAACGAGAAGTGCATTCAAAGCAGGCCCTCAGGAAATTCGTCACCGGGCAATCCAAAGCATATCCAAGCATATTCAAAGGCAACTCAGTGTCAAAACCCTCGAGCCCTCAGTAAGAATACATCACTGGGCAAAAAGCAATCATAATCAACAGTTTCAAAGGGCAAGCTCAAGGCAAAAGAGAAGAAGAACGTAAAAGGAAGCGAATCAAAGGGCAACACAGGCATCAATCCCAAAGGCAACCAAAACAACAAGCATACAGTGGTAAAGAAGAAGAAGAAAGAGGCAAATTCAAGATAAGGTTTTCAGTCAGTTCAAATCATCATGAAACCCTAAGCAAAGGAGAAAAGATACAGAGGTACCAAGTGTCGTCCAAGCCAGCTTCATCGTGCAAAGCCTCTGCACCACTGAGCCTCCTCAACGCTTCCTCGTCCTCTCCTCCCCATCGTCTTCCTCTCAAGGTAGTATATTCCCTCCTCATCTTTCTTTTCATCACCTCGTTAAAACAAACACAACGAACACGAAGATCAGAACATATAAATCATGACATGCAAAAATCTAAAAAACGCCTAAACAAGTTCGAAACAGTACACTACCATTGTTTGAGGACTGTCTAATCCATCTGAGAGGAGAAGAGGTGGTAGCGGGGTAGCTCAGGCAGAGAGGCATTGTCCAGTAGCCACGGCAAAGAAATTGACCGGAACTCCATGAACGCGCCGCTGCAAACCCTAAGCATTGTCAAACTGGATACTAAAACCATGAACCCTAAAAACCAACGCTTGCACTGTGGGCTTCGCCCGTTTCTGAATGCCCAAGCCCATTCTTTTAAAAAAAAACGTCTTTTAACATCTTGCACTAATTAACCACTCTTTTTTTTACTTAATACTAATTGCATTCTATTATTACACTAACAATATTTTTTATACAAACATAATTAAAAATACAAAATATGATAATAATACTTTAATACAAAAAAATACTTAAAAACATATTTCTATATATACATAACTCTAATAAATTTAATAGAACCATTTTTTTTATATACAATATAGTAAAAATTGAAAATACCTTTTTTCTTTTAAATGTTCCTTTTGTACATAACAATATAAAAATACGCTTCTTTTTTAATATATATAATTCAATTCTTGATATTTAATACTTTTTGTATATAATGACAAAAATACATTTTTTACATCACATAATTAAAATTGAAAACACTTTTTTTCCTTAAATTCAAATATTCTTACTAATAAACAAAAATACTTTTTTCCACTTTGTTTCTTGATATTTATTTAAATATATTTTTTATAATAGATAAAGATACATTTTGATACATAATATAATTGAAAACATTTTCTTTTCATTAAAACTTTCTTTTTATACATATCAAAATACAAGATTATAAGACTAATTAATTAAATAGACATTTAATTTTTCTTTAAGTTAAACAATACCTAATACACATTAATTTCACCTTGTCGCATTTGTAAATAATCACATACGCATATACTTGTACACTTACAATACATCTCACACTTACACAACACAATACATTGCTCCTGTACATACTTGTTTATCTTATACATGTATATTCGTTATTTACATTTTGATCGCAAATTCGATTTGGTTGTAACTTATTGGATACTATAAGTCTCATCCCCATTCATAAACTTGTACCCCCACTCCCGGATACTTATTTTGTAATAGCGTAGATTTTACATTTTCGCAATTTACCGCTTTCAATTATACCATGGTTAGACCTAGGGTTTGCATGTACATAAAATCAAACGCTAGATAACCTAATACAAGACAAATACATGTAATCAATACACAATCACACTTGCACCCTCTAGGGTAATCCCACATGTTGCCTTCCAAAATGGGCCATGCTTGCACGTCGAGTATCTTTGGCGAAACAAATTCAAATGATCATGAGTCCCTCGATGACGCTTTCGAACATTGCCTAAAACAGAATGATCATAGTCCCTTCAAAGCAAATTGCCAAAGACACTTGACACCATTGCATTCATGGTCCATACGATGACCCACGCCCGTCCCGAATAAACTTCCTAAACGCAAGATTGTCCATCAAATTCAATGGTGGAACAAAATTGTTAAAAAGGGTTAAAACATAACAAAAAACTTTTGAGTACAATAGGGTAGACAAAACTCTTAGTTACTTGAGATCAACTTGCAAAAACACTTGCCTTCTTTTCAAAAAACCACAATCCACAAGCACCTTCAAAATAAACTCTCAAAACATTTTGAAACATCTTTTCGAAAAGATACACGCCTTTGTAAAATATTCGAGTAAAGAATTGTTACAAGGTTAGCCTAAGACAAGGCATCTTCTTCCAAAACATTTTTAAAACACACTCACACACCACAATTTCAAGCAATCAAAAATCAAGGCAAGTGATCTAAAAAACCAAGTAACTAAGAGCCCATGGATAACCATGGATGAAAAGGGTGCTAATACCTTCCCTTTTCATAAACTACCCCTCGAACCCACGAAATATCTCAAAAGGTTTTTGCTGTGCTTTTTTGACCTTTCCTTTAGGATAAAATAAAAAGTCGGTGGCGACTCTTGCTCAACCGCACAAGTGCGAATACGAACGCGAAACCATAGTCAGTTCTCCCACCGTATCACACTGACCTTTACCTTTCAGGAAAGATCCAGTTAAGTTCTCAGCCATTTCAAGACCTAGACCGGTTCAGTTAAATCGACCCTAAGATTTTTCTATTTCTTATCCAGTCAAAAGCCTTCTCTGGTTCAGTCAGATCGACCCTAAGATCTCCCTGTTTCTTATCTAGTTGAAGATTTCAAGACCTAGACCGGTTCAGTTAAATCGACCCTAAGATTTTTCTGTTTCTTATCCAGTCAAAGGCCTTCTCTGGTTCAGTCAGATCGACCCTAAGATCTCCCTGTTTCTTATCCAGTTGAAGATTTCAAGACCTAGACCGGTTCAGTTAAATCGACCCTAAGATTTTTCTGTTTCTTATCCAGTCAAAGGCCTCTCTAGTCCAGTTAAATCGATCCCTAACAGATTTTCCTGATAAAGACTCAGTAGAAGACATCCAAGATTCTCTCAGCGTTACTGTTGAGGTTGAAGTCGCCCAAGATTCTCTCAGCGTTACTGTTGAGATAGTAATCGTCCAAGGTTCTCTCAGCGTTCCTGTTGAGGTAGTAATCATCCCAGGTTCTCTCACCGTTCCTGTTGAGGTAGTAACCTTCCCTGGTTCATTCATCGATGTTTGAAGCTCCAGATTCAATTCCTGTAACCAGTCAGGGCGCAGCTATACAAAAATTTTGAAGACCAGCTCCTGTAACAGGCCAGGTAATCATTTTTCTTTTTCAGGTACGCAAGTTCTCGCTAAGGAATCTCCTACGCGATCAACATCCAGATGGCATCTATAAGCCCATCCACCTTCCATCATCTCTTGGCATGGCATCTATAAGCCCATCATCCTATTCATCAATCTCCAAATGGCATCTGTAAGCCCATTCCACCATCACACTACTATGTGAGCGCAAATTTCTGGGCACTCTAGTGTTCAATCATCTTCCACCTTCGGATTACGAAAGGCACGTCAGCCAATCTGCATCCTCAGGTCTAAGAAGATTGAACAGAGGCAACTGTTGTACCCCAAAATTTTCCCTCCCATATTCTTCAAGAATTGCAAAGAGCATGCTTCAAAATTTCCCTAAGGGTTGCATAGTTCAAGGGCCTCCTAACAGTCAAAAACTAGGGTTTTGGTTCTGGCAAAGAAATTGAAGTCTCCAACGGTCCAATCAAGTCCCACATGCCTATAAACATTGTCAAGTATCCTCATACCAAGTTTCAAGACTTACAGCACAAAATTGCACAGTCAAAAACCCTAATTGCCCTACAGTCAACTGCAGGGGCAAAATGGTCATTTGACAGTCAAAAGTTCAAGTTTTGGTCAACATCTCATTTTGAAGCCACAAACATCATTTGACCAATGCTTGATCATGATTCTCAAAGCTTGGCTCAAAAAGTCTCAAGATGCAAAAGTTTCCATATTTGGACAGTTGAAAAAGTCAACTGTAACTTGACCAAGGCATAACTTCCACATGGTTTATCAGAAAAATTCCATCCAAAGCTCATTTTGAAGAGAAAGACATTTCCTACAACTCCTCTTCACACTTCAAGTCCAAGAAATGCTCTCACAAAAAGTTATCAATTTCAACATTATAGGTCATTTTCAAAAGTCAACAAAAAGGGACTTTAAGTCAAAAGCCATAACTTGATATTGGTAAATCAAAATGACATGGGACCAAAGGCATTGGTTAGAGGACTTCAAGACCTTTCCAAAATGTCCAATAACATGATCAAATATGCCTTGTGGAAGTTGGGAAATTTTTGGATATTTTGAAAAGTCAACTTTGCTTCAAATGCCTTAAAATTGATAATGGGCCACATTTTCTTCCAAGATTCATCATCCAAAGCATGTGCACGACCATTAGGCCCAAAGGGGATTTTTTCATCATTTTTATTTATTTATTTGAATTTTTAATTACAATTAATTCATTTAAACTAAATAAAATATGGAAAATACTAAACCAAAGTTTTTAAATCTTTTTGTGCAGTGTAATCATTCATTAAAGACTCAAGATTCGTGCACAACTCAAATGGGGAAGATTGGACATGATTGGTATCAAATATGCATGAAAAAGATTTGAAAATATATGCCATGAAAATCAAATATCTTTCCATCAATGCAAAGGCTTTTTGATTCAAAATCTTTACCCTAATCATTCCCATACATATACTAATGCAAAACCTAAAGCTCAAAACCTGAATGCTGCGTCCCATCCCAAGAACCAAACTTGCACTTTTGTCAAAAAATTCTAAAACTGAAAACGTGATTCCAAGGCTTTTCAAGGCAAGAAAACCATCCTATTGTGTTCCTGAGGCTTCAAGGAACGTGCCTGAATCAAAAACCATCATCCCTAGCGCGAAGAATTGGTAGAATAACCTCGTTCTGTTCATGCTTTTTTTTGTATCCTTGTATCATGATTCATGCATTGTTTGTACTTTTTAATGTTGGATTTGTGTTCATTGGATCATTCTAAAGCTAACCACATGTTTTAATTGAGTTTTTAAGCATCGTACGCGATTTCGCCATTGAAGCATGCTAGGGTTCTTCAAGCTTCAAATTGGGCATTTTCGTATACTGTAAAATTAAGACTTCCCATTACCATGGCTAAACTCAGGAAGCTTGGACGAACATAACCCACTAATCGCGCCTAATTTATGTAGCAAGATGGGCTAATCGCTATTTTTAAAAAGCTTGCATTTTGGGGGGGTTTAAAACCCCCGCTAATCTTTTCTTGTTTCAGGGATAAATGAAGAAGATGATTATGTGGCATCATGTGATTGAACACTTTGAATTCTGGCGCGCACTTTTCTGATTTATACCACTAGCGTTTGTCCTTTTTTATAATAATTATGGTTCATATAATATACAAAGAAGCACAATAGCGCGATTGGCAAGGCATCAGTGTGGTAACCTCTGGGACCTGGGTTCGATCCCCAGGTCCCCCATATTATTTCCATATTTTTCTTGCTAATATCTTCCTATGCAGCATGCCTCCTGATGATCACTATACACCCATAATCCACACATGCCACATGGCCACTGAGGGCAATCCAAAGGTGGAGATCTGATGAACACCATGGACATTGGTCAACGCACATGCACGCTTCCAGAAAAGTCAAACAAGGCCATAAACATTGGGCCCAAATTGCTGGAACAAAACCTCCACTTGGGGTCAACACCCCCTAGGGTTTGTGTTCATTTTCTTTTTCTATCTTTTTTATTATTTGTTTAAATTAATTATTTCCTCTTAAAACTTTAAATTAACATTTTCATAAAACATAAAAAATAACAAAAAATCAGAAAGTCATAAAGATTAAAATATATTTCATTTAATGTAATTTTTGTAAAAAAGTCTTATTAATTAATTAGGTTTTTTAGGGTTAACTTTTAACATTTTCCTAATAAATTTAAAATTTGTAGAATTAGGTTTTAATTACTTTTATCTTTTTTCTTTGCTTTTATCATTATTGATTATTAATTGTTTATTTTTGTAAATAAAACTTGCCATTAATTAATTAGGTTAATTCTAGGTTTAACTTTAACATGTTTTTTTTAATAATAAATTAAAGATAGCTAGAACTAGGTTTTAATTCCAATTTAATTTTTCTTATTAAAAATCCATAAATACAAGAAACTCCAAAAAAATAAATCTTTTCTTTTTAGTTTAATTTAATTAATTGGTTAATCATAATTTAATTTCATTAAAAAGGGTCCAACGCCCTCGCTTTCGATTTTTAATTCTCTTCGCATTTTTATTTCCTTTTCTTATAATATTCATGTAATTCTCCCAAAGCCATGTAAATTAGACATTTATATTTCTCGCCTTTTACTTTACTTTATGTCAAATCGGGTCCTGGATTAAATTTGGCGATGTGGACCCGCGCCTTTGTAATAGCTTAGGAACTTTATATTTCTCGCAACCTTTTAACGGTTAATTAAATTGCATGCAAGAATGAATGTCAAAATAAAAAGAACGCGTAGATCACCCATGACATGAACAAGACAAAATATCTGAAAACGACACACAAATCACACACCACCCCTAGGGTACGCCTCACTGTTGCCTTGCCCCTCGAAAGGTGATCGTCGAGTAGAGGATGTTTTAGTAAGTCCTCATGATCCGGGAACCTGGCATGAGGGTAGCTTCTAAGGTATCTTCCTATTGCTCTGGTGATCACCATGTCCCGAACCTCGAATTGACCCGAACACCTCCAACGGTGGTGCTACCTACCTCTCAATGGTGGGATGGCACTACTTTAAGGACGTTTACACAGACGAATCCTTAGGGTAGGTAGACGACTCTAGATACTTGCTCTAATTTCAAAACAAATCAAAAAAATACTTTTCACACCGACACCTTTTCAAAAAGCTTTCGAAAGCAATTTTTCAAACACTCTTGAGGACCGATACAAGAGTCGAACTGAAATTTTCAAAGAACTTTTTAAAACCCACAGTTGAAAAGCAAACAAACCATTTTGAAAACACAAGTGAGCAAGTATCTAAGAGCCCATGGATAACCATGGATAGAAAGGGTGCTAACACCTTCCCTTTCTATAACCTACCTCCCGAACCGAGAGCAATCTCTATAAGGAATTTTTGTGTGCTTTTGTCCTTTCCATTTGGAGAAAATAAAAGACGGTGGCGACTCTTGCTTCCGCGACATTTCGCGAACCAGCGTTAAACAGTCAGTTCCAGATCCACCGATCACAGAACTGGCGACTCTGCTGGGGAATCTTTTAAAGTGAGGTGTACCTTAGGACTAAGATCTCTGTGTTTTCAATTGCTTTGACTTGTTTGCTTTAAATTGTGGGACTGTCTTGGGAGTTACATAGATCCTAACCCGGATCTGGGGGTACCTTCTTAGAAAGTAGCAACAAGACTGTGAGGGAACTGTGCGGGGTATACCGACATGGTTGAAGCAGTCTGCTACGTTGATGTGGCATTTTGGTGAGTACCGGTAACCCTTGAGTTCAGTCAAGGAGAGTACGGGGCCTCCATGTGGTGTTATGAAGCATCAACTGACCTTAGGAACCTTAATTGAACTATCTTGGCCTCTTTAGGGTAGTGAGATAACTGACTTTGGTGTAGTCCGAGGTTGGTTGATACTCGATACTACACTCAATTGAGGGTTGCTTTCCTGCAATATTTCGGTCGCCAGTTCAGTGGCTAAATCGAAACGATGAACAATGAAAGCAATCCCGTGATATTGGGACCCTTAGAACCCGGTTACTTCTAATAGGACAGGTTGAGCCCACCAACTTCAAGAGGGTAATACCCAGACCCCATGCTGGCCTAAACTCTAAGGGCTTGTCTTGTGTGACTTGTGTGCCTTACATGTTTGTCTTTGTAAATATCTGTGGTGTGTTTAATCATAGCATCATGACATCATCCAGCATCATATGCATTGACTAACCATTTCAGGGGTTCGAATCTTCATCTTTGTTCTTGTTTTGTAGGACATGGAAACTGTTCGCAGAAAGACAATTCAAATCAGCCTTGTAAGGATCCCTCCTCAGCTTAAGGAGCTCATATCCAGGATTCCCGAGAGCTCCTCATTCAGTGAAAGACATGGAAGACTCATCAGCTTGGTCAATACCAACATTGAGGAAGATATGATAAAGGTCCTATTCCAGTTCTTTGACCCTCTGCATCACTGTTTCACTTTCCTGGATTATCAGTTGGTACCTACATTGGAGGAGTTCTCCCGGCTCCTGAAGATCCCTATCCTTGATCAACTACCCTACAACGGTACGGAAAAGGAACCCAAGCTTGAAGAGATTGCTAAAGCCTTACACCTACAATCATCTGACCTCAAGGGACACTGGGAAGTTAGAAGTGGTATCAAAGGGTTCTTAGCCAGGTTTCTGTTTGAAAAGGCCTATGAATGTTGGAACTCCCTTGACTTACAAGCTTTTGAAGAAGTTGTGGCCCTCCTTGTCTATGGTTTGGTGTTGTTCCCTAACCCAGATCAGCTTATAGATATCAGTGCTGTCCAGATCTTCATGTCCAGGAATCCTATACCTACGTTGCTGGGGGACATCCTTCACTCATGTTACACTCGAACCATGAGAAAAAGAGGTGTCCTTATGTGTTGCACTCCTCTCCTGGGAAGGTGGTTTATTTCGCACCTTCCACAATCAGTTTTGAAGAACGAGCGGGGTTTGAGATGGTCACAACGGTTGATGACTCTTACACATGCAGATATACATTGGTGCCCTTGGTCCAGAGAGGATGTCACTATCATTGATCGTTGCGGGGAGTACCCTAATGTTCCTTTACTTGGAATCAGAGGAGGTATTACTTACAACCCATGCCTGGCTTGGAGACAGTTTGGTTATGCTCGGAGGGATGGCCCTCATGACATGTTAATTCCTGACATAGTTTTTGACTTCGACAACGATGCACAAGGACTTCGCCAGAGATTTATCAGAGCTTGGAGGATGCCAAGTAAGATAGACAGTAAGACACTGGGGCACAGGAACTCCATCCCGTTGGAACCTTATCTCAATTGGGTACGCGCCCGCTCCCAGAAGTTAGTGATGCCATATACTCATATGCTCCCTGTGATCAAAGAGCCAGTCTTGGAAGGAGAAGTGTCCTACACGATTCAGCATCCTGATATACCCACATCCTGGGAAGAGATGCAGAAGAGCTGGATCCAGCTTAAGGAAGAACGGAATTCTCTTGAGACCAGTCTACATGCTAGTGAAAAGAAGGTCCTGGAGCTCACCCGCCTATTGCACGAGGAGAGGAATCTCAACACCTACATAGCTCCAAAGAGGATGCGTAGTGTCTTTTGGGAATGATTTGTTTTGTAATATGTGCCCATGAGGCTTTGATGTACTGAACAATTATTTCCTTAATGATAACATGTGTTCCTTTTTTGTCTACAACAAATTTGAACTTTTGAACCCTTGAATGCATTGCATAAACACATATCATTCATCATGTGCATAGCAGGTTTTCTTCTTTTCAGGTTGCTTACTGTTCTTCGCTGTTTATTTCAGCATCATGAATCTCGACTCATCATCAACCGAGATGTCTATCAAGGCTCTTCAGGCGCAGAATGCGCAATTTCAGGAACTAATCATGGGTTTGGCCCAGGGCCAAGAAGAGCTGAAGGCTCTGCTCCTGAAGAAGGAGAAGAAGAAGAAGAAGAGGAGAACTGTTCTTTTCAACTCGGGCCGAAGGTTTGGCAACACTCTGCAGAATGAAGAGGCTGGTTCTTCTATAGGCAAGGGTAGTCCCCAAGGGGAAAAAGGTCCTAGTCCGGTAGTCTCCGACAACGAGACTGATTTTGATGAGGAACAGTATCCTCTGGCTGAAGACCGGTATAAGCAATTGGAGGATAGACTGAATGCAATGGAGATCCAACAAGTGCCTGGGCTGGATTTCGGAGACTTGGGTTTGTCTACTGGTGTGATTATTCCTCACAAGTTCAAAGCACCATCTTTTACCAAGTATGACGGGGCGTCTTGTCCCAAGCTACACCTCAGGTCTTATGTGCGGAAGATTCAACCGTACTCAGTGAACAAAAACTTGTGGATCCACTTCTTCCAGGAGAGTCTTTCAGGGACTCATCTCGAATGGTTCTATCAGCTGGATGGGACCAAGGTTCGTAACTGGGAGGAGTTGGCTACTGCTTTTTATAAGCAGTATCAATATAATGCCGACCTTGCCCCTACACGTACCCAACTCCAGGGTATGTCGTTAGGTTCAAGTGAAGGTTTTAAAGAGTACGCACAGAAGTGGAGGGATCTGGATGGCAGGGTGCAGCCTCCGTTAACTGACCGGGAGTTAGTAGACATGTTCTTGGGGACCCTCTCTGGGCCATTTTTCAACCATCTTATTGGTAACTCATCTGCAGGGTTCACTGATCTTATTCTGACTGGAGAGAGAATAGAGGCTGGGATGAAGTCTGGCAAAATTCAGAAGGGTGCATCTTCAAGTTCTAAGAAGAAACCCTTTAAGAAGGAGGCTAGTGCTGTATATGGGTCTAGAAGACAAGAGAAATCTGAGCGCCGCCAATCTGTCAACGCGGTGATGATTGCTAAGCCTGCTGTCGCTCCTCGGCAAACCAATCCTAAAAGGGTTGAAAGACCCAGGAGAGAGTTTACCCGTTTAAGTATGACCTTATCGCAAATCTTGCCGCAATTGCTGTCCACCAACCTAGTGACTGTCAGAGAGGCCCCGAAAGTTGTGAATACTGCCTCTCCCAAATACAATCCAAATGCCCGCTGTGCTTATCACTCCGATAGCCCGGGGCATTCCACTGATGACTGTTGGGCCTTAAGGAACAAGCTGCAGAACCTTATTGATGCGAATGAGGTACAATTTGAGGCATCTGAGAAGCCTAATGTAGTGACAGCTCCCCTGCCTGCTCATGGAGTGAATGCTATTAGGGACGAAGATGAGGTGGATGAAGCTGAGTTCGACAGCTGGATTTACCCGGCAACTGACAGTGGACCTAGCAATTGGACTGCAAAGGACAACTTACTTGTTTCTCTTGTTACTGAGTAATGATTTCCTTTGGTTTTATTATTTGTAATAAACAATTAAAACTCTATAGCCCGATGTCTTACCCGAGGCACCGTGGCTTCATTTGTGAGGGCATATAAATTGTCATTTCATATATCATGAATAAAGATCTTGGACGTTTGCTCGCATTTCAAATCTTATGCTCCTTTTCTTTCTTTCCTTTCTTTATATTGCAAAAAACAGCTGTATTTACACACACTCACTCATACAGGTTTCAATCCACTCTGGATCTCACTGGTAACGACTCTGCTACTGCCAGTTATGACTTCGAAAATCCGATCAACTTAGCCGAAGACGAAGGTGAAGACGATTGCGAAGTGCCTGGCGAGCTTGCAAGACTGTTACTCCAGGAAGAGAGGGCAATTCAACCACACGAAGAGCCAGTAGAAACAATAAATCTGGGTACTGATACAGACAGAAAGGAGGTAAAGATTGGTGCCAACCTAGAGCTCAGCGTGAAGCAACGGTTGACTCAGATGCTACATGATTATATGGAGATCTTTGCCTGGTCCTACAAAGACATGCCCGGGTTGGATACCGACATTGTGGTCCATCACTTGCCTACTAAGGAAGACTGCCCTCTAGTTAAGCAAAAGGTCCGCCGTATGCGTCCAGAGATGTCTGAGAAGATCAAAGCCGAGGTTATAAAACAGTTTGATGCCGGGTTTCTTGCAGTGACTTCTTATCCGCAGTGGGTTGCTAATGTAGTGCCAGTACCTAAGAAAGATGGAAAGGTCAGAATGTGCGTTGACTACAGGGATCTGAACAGGGCCAGCCCCAAAGATGACTTCCCTCTACCTCACATTGATGTCCTTGTTGACAATACAGCTCAGCATAAGGTGTTTTCTTTCATGGATGGCTTTTCAGGCTATAATCAGATCAAGATGGCACCTGAAGACATGGAAAAGACTATCTTTGTTACACAGTGGGGCACCTTCTGCTACAAGGTCATGCCTTTTGGACTGAAGAACGCTGGGGCAACCTACCAACGTGCCATGGTTGCTTTATTTCATGACATGATCCATCATGAGATAGAAGTGTATGTTGACAACATGATCGCAAGGTCCCAGACTGAGGAAGAACACCTAGATCATCTGCAGAAACTGTTTGACCGTCTGAAGTTGTACAAGCTGAGGTTGAACCCGAACAAGTGCACCTTCGGGGTAAGGTCTGGAAAGTTGCTAGGCTTCGTTGTAAGTGACAAGGGTATTCAAGTGGACCCAGCCAAGGTTAAAGCTATTCAAGAGATGCCAGTTCCTAAGATAGAGAAGGAAGTCAGAGGCCTTTTAGGACGCCGGAATTACATTGCTTGGTTCATCTTGCACCTGACTGCTACCTGTGAGCCAATCTTCAAGCTGCTGAAGAAAGATCAGGTAGTACGTTGGAATGATGAATGTCAGGCTGCTTTTGACAGAATCAAAGAGTATCTTCAAGAACCACCAATCCTTATGCCACCGGTTGAGGGGAGACCTCTGATACTATACCTAACAGTGCTTGACAATTCAATGGGGTGTGTGCTGGGGCAGCATGACGAGTCTGGCCGAAAAGAGCATGCCATTTATTACCTTAGCAAAAAGTTTACCGACTGTGAGACCCGATACTCACTGCTTGAGAAAACTTGCTGCGCTTTGGTATGGGCTGCTCGCCGGCTGAGACAGTATATGCTGACTCACACTACCTTGTTAATTTCAAAGATGGATCCTATAAAGTACATATTTGAAAAGCCTACTCTATCTGGAAGAATAGCAAGATGGCAGATGATCTTGACAGAATACGACATACAATACACGACTCAGAAAGCCATCAAAGGAAGTGTATTGGCAGACCACTTGGCACATCAGGCAGTAGACGACTATCAGTCAATGAACTTCGAATTTCCTGACGAGAGCATCATGATAGTGACTGATTGTGAAGTACCTGGACCGGATGAAGGACCTGAGGAAGGATCCCGATGGTCTATGCACTTTGACGGAGCCTCCAACGCTTTAGGTAATGGTATCGGCGTTGTGATCATATCTCCTCAGGGCACTCATACTCCACTCACTACCCGGCTATGTTTCAACTACACCAACAACATGGCAGAGTATGAGGCATGCATCATGGGTCTTCAAGCTGCGATCGACCTAAGGATCAAATTTCTGAGTGTCTTCGGAGATTCCGCTCTCGTGATCAATCAGATCAAAGGAGAGTGGGATACGAAACACCCGAATCTTATTCCTTACAAAGAATGTGTGTTGACCTTGATCCCCCACTTCACAGAGATAACCTTTGAACACTTTCCGAGAGAGGAGAATCAGCTGGCGGATGCGTTAGCTACAATGTCTTCTATGTTCAAGGTCAAATGGGATAATGAGGCTCCACGGATCATCATCTGGAAACTGGACGAACCGGCATACTGTTGTGATCTCGAGACTGAATTGGTGACTGAGAAGCCTTGGTACCATGAAGTAAAGAGATATTTGGAAGCTCAGGAATACCCTGAAGGTGCATCTGTCAACGATAAGAAGTTCCTGAGAAGGTTCGCAACGAAGTTCTTCCTTAGCAACGGCATCTTGTACAAGCGAAACCATGATTCGACCTTACTGCGCTGTGTGGATAAGACTGAAGCAGAAAGGATTATGGAAGAGCTACATGAAGGGACTTTCGGAACACATTCCAGTGGACACACTATGGCAAAGAAGATCCTTCGGGCAGGGTATTTCTGGTCCACGATGGAAGCCGACTGCTACCAACATTCTTGGACATGCCATAAATGCCAGATATATGCAGACAAGGTGCACGTTCCTCCAGTTCCTCTAAATGTCCTGACTGCGCCTTGGCCGTTTGCAATGTGGGGCATAGATATGATCGGTGAGATTAAACCTACGGCATCCAATGGGCATCGCTTCATCCTGGTAGCGATTGATTACTTCACGAAGTGGGTTGAGGCAGCTTCCTACGCTACAGTAACCAAGAATGTTGTGGCACGGTTCATTCGGCATAATCTGATCTGTCGATACGGCGTCCCGGAAAGAATTATTACAGACAACGGTACCAATCTAAATAACAAGATGATCACTGAGCTCCGCGAGCAGTTCAAGATACAGCACCACAACTCTTCTCCTTACAGACCGAAGATGAATGGGGCTGTAGAAGCAGCAAATAAGAACATAAAGAAAATCGTGCAGAAGATGGCAGTGACTTATAAAGATTGGCACGAGATGTTACCGTTTGCTCTACATGGGTACCGTACCTCAGTCAGGACGTCAACCGGGGCAACTCCTTTCTCCTTGGTCTACGGTATGGAGGCAGTCTTACCGATCGAAGTGCAAATACCCTCTCTCCGGATAATGAAGGATGCAGATCTGAACGAAGAGGATTGGATCCAGACACGACTTGATCAGCTAAACCTTATTGACGAAAAGAGACTTGCTGCTATCTGTCATGGTCAGACGTATCAGAAACGAATGATCAGGGCATTTAACAAAAAGGTCAGACCACATGAGTATCAAGTTGGGGATCTGGTAATCAAGCGAATCATCCTTCCTCAGAATGATCCAAGGGGCAAATGGACCCCTACGTACGAAGGGCCATTTGTGGTTAAACATGTGTTCTCAGGAGGAGACATGATTCTAACCAATATGGATGGTGACGACCTTCCTCACCCCGCCAATGCAGACATAGTGAAAAAATACTACGCATGAAAAAAAGACCCGCTAGGCTGACATGCCTAGGCAAAAATTAGGGCTCCCGGCGAACCAAAAGGGTTCGGGCAAAATGAAGGGATGAAATGAAAAAAATTCGTACACCCGACAAGTCGAAAACCTGAAAAGGCGGCTTGGGCAAAAATGGGTATCCCGGTGGACTGAAAACCCGAAAGGGCAGTTCAGGCAAAAGTAAGGGATAAAGCGTAATACTATGTCTCATTGGATCACTTTGCATCCAGAATCCGGTATCTACGTCAAGTTCAGACGGCATCGATCAGTCAGCTTCACCTTCAACTAAGGTCATCAAGTGATGAGACGCTCGGAGCTATAAAGGCAATAGCAGAGTTGAAACCCAGTGGATCATTCATTTCACACAGCTGTTTTATTCTCTTTTGTCAAACTTGTATAAACTCTTTTGTTCGGCGGCATTCTCTTACTAGGACGTCAGCCTCTTGTACATAAAACGCCTATTTACAGGAAAATTCAAAATCAATATAAAAATCACTTTTCAGTTAAAATTGCCATTTGTTTTTCCTTTGCTGTTTTGTTTTGCGAAGAACGTCCAAGGTTCAATTTGTGATATATGCATTGACAATAATTTGCTAACTCATGAATATTTGCATACGAAACAAAGGATTAATTACAGGTAACATTAGAAACAGGGGCAATAAAGAGTTGTCTAAGCGATCTAATTGTTTTGTCCTCCAAGGTACCAAGGTAGGTTCAGCTAAAGAACATAACCAGATATCTTAATTCCCCAGAGAGTGAGCCAGCAAGTCAGTGCACTCTCCCCAAGCAAAGCTATTATAACCTTAAGAAAGTCGAGTATCCTCCAGCAGATTTCAACATTCCCCAGCATGATATACATTCTTAACTAGCATCCCCGGCAGTCTTGGCCTAAAGATTGTTCCCCGGCGGTATATCAAACATTCAGTGGAATCACTTTCGATACATCTCAAAACTTCCCCAGGAGAGTCCAATTCAGCTTCCCCGGGAAAGTTGGGATCCATCTCCCCAGCAGTAAGCTTATCCCCAGTAGATTCTGGAAGCTTACCCTCGCAGAGCACGAACGTGTCTCCCGGCGTTATTCAAAGAGTTATTTCCCTACCAGGATATAACTGGGTTATCCTCAGCCAAAAGCCACGGAAAGAGCGTCCTCGACGAAGCCTTCTTATCCCCAACGAAGTCTATTAACGCTCCCAACATAACAATGGTATCCCCAGCGAAGTTGCCATCAACATCTCAACAAAGTATCTCTCTCCCCACAGAGTTTTGCTTCCCAGCAAGATCGTTAGAGTACTTTTCTCCCCGCAGAGTAATTCATTCGCCAAGTTTATTCCCCAACGGAGTTATCTTCTCCTACCGATATTCTTGCAACTATCATCCCCAGCGGAAGCAAAGATCTATTTTTTCAACATCAGCCCAGGAGTGACTTCCCGGAACCCGTCAAGGATTTACTTTCCTAGGCGAAAAACATATGTTCATAAACATCGCATTTCCATACATCATAGCATGCATATACGCACCATATCTTACAATCTCATTTATGTTGAGAACATCATTGCTTGATCCATATCATGCATTGCGTATAACTGACCTTTACCTTTCAAGAAAGATCCAGTTAAGTTCTCAGCCATTTCAAGACCTAGATCGGTTCAGTTAAATCGACCCTAAGATTTTTCTGTTTCTTATCCAGTCAAAAGCCTTCTCTGGTTCAGTCAGATCGACCCTAAGATCTCCCTGTTTCTTATCCAGTTGAAGATTTCAAGACCTAGACCGGTTCAGTTAAATCGACCCTAAGATTTTTCTGTTTCTTATCCAGTCAAAGGCCTTCTCTGGTTCAGTCAGATCGACCCTAAGATCTCCCTATTTCTTATCCAGTTGAAGATTTCAAGACCTAGACCGGTTCAGTTAAATCGACCCTAAGATTTTTCTGTTTCTTATCCAGTCAAAGGCCTCTCTAGTCCAGTTAAATCGATCCCTAACAGATTTTCCTGATAAAGACTCAGTAGAAGACATCCAAGATTCTCTCAGCGTTACTGTTGAGGTTGAAGTCGCCCAAGATTCTCTCAGCGTTACTATTGAGATAGTAATCGTCCAAGGTTCTCTCAGCGTTCCTGTTGAGGTAGTAATCATCCCAGGTTCTCTCACCGTTCCTGTTGAGGTAGTAACCTTCCCTGGTTCATTCATCGATGTTTGAAGCTCCAGATTCAATTCATGTAACCAGTCAGGGCGCAGCTATACAAAAAGTTTGAAGACCAGCTCCTGTAACAGGCCAGGTAATCATTTTTCTTTTTCAGGTACGCAAGTTCTCGCTAAGGAATCTCCTACGCGATCAACATCCAGATGGCATCTATAAGCCCATCCACCTTCCATCATCTCTTGGCATGGCATCTATAAGCCCATCATCCTATTCATCAATCTCCAAATGGCATCTGTAAGCCCATTCCACCATCACACTACTATGTGAGCGCAAATTTCTGGGCACTCTAGTGTTCAATCATCTTCCACCTTCGGATTACGAAAGGCACGTCAGCCAATCTACATCCTCAGGTCTAAGAAGATTGAATAGGGGCAACTGTTGTACCCCAAAATTTGCCCTCCCATATTCTTCAAGAATTGCAAAGAGCATGCTTCAAAATTTCCCTAAGGGTTGCATAGTTCAAGGGCCTCCTAACAGTCAAAAACTAGGGTTTTGGTTCTGGCAAAGAAATTGAAGTCTCCAAGGGTCCAATCAAGTCCCACATGCCTATAAACATTGTCAAGTATTCTCATACCAAGTTTCAAGACTTACAACACAAAATTGCACAGTCAAAAACCCTAATTGCCCTACAGTCAACTGCAGGGGCAAAATGGTCATTTGACAGTCAAAAGTTCAAGTTTTGGTCAACATCTCATTTTGAAGCCACAAACATCATTTGATCAATGCTTGATCATGATTCTCAAAGCTTGGCTCAAAAAGTCTCAAGATGCAAAAGTTTCCATATTTGGACAGTTGAAAAATTCAACTGTAACTTGACCAAGGCATAACTTCCACATGGTTTATCAGAAAAATTCCATCCAAAGCTCATTTTGAAGAGAAAGACATTTCCTACAACTCCTCTTCACACTTCAAGTCCAAGAAATGCTCTCACAAAAAGTTATCAATTTCAACATTATAGGTCATTTTCAAAAGTCAACAAAAAGGGACTTTAAGTCAAAAGCCATAACTTGAGATTGGTAAATCAAAATGACATGGGATCAAAGACATTGGTTAGAGGACTTCAAGACCTTTCCAAAATGTCCAAGAACATGATCAAATATGCCTTGTGGAAGTTGGGAAATTTTTGGATATTTTGAAAAGTCAACTTTGCTTCAAATGCCTTAAAATTGCTAATGGGCCACATTTTCTTCCAAGATTCATCATCCAAAGCATGTGCACGACCATTAGGCCCAAAGGGGATTTTTTCATCATTTTTATTTATTTATTTGAATTTTTAATTACAATTAATTCATTTAAACTAAATAAAATATGGAAAAATACTAAACCAAAGTTTTTAAATCTTTTTGTGCAGTGTAATCATTCATTAAAGACTCAAGATTCGTGCACAACTCAAATGGGGAAGATTGGACATGATTGGTATCAAATATGCATGAAAAAGATTTGAAAATATATGCCATGAAAATCAAATATCTTTCCATCAATGCAAAGGCTTTTTGATTCAAAATCTTTACCCTAATCATTCCCATACATATACTAATGCAAAACCTAAAGCTCAAAACCTGAATGCTGCGCCCCATCCCAAGAACCAAACTTGCACTTTTGTCAAAAAATTCTAAAATTGAAAACGTGATTCCAAGGCTTTTCAAGGCAAGAAAACCATCCTATTGTGTTCCTGAGGCTTCAAGGAACGTGCCTGAATCAAAAACCATCATCCCTAGCGCGAAGAATTGGTAGAATAACCTCGTTCTGTTCATGCTTTTTTTTGTATCCTTGTATCATGATTCATGCATTGTTTGTACTTTTTAATGTTGGATTTGTGTTCATTGGATCATTCTAAAGCTAACCACATGTTTTAATTGAGTTTTTAAGCATCGTACGCGATTTCGCCATTGAAGCATGCTAGGGTTCTTCAAGCTTCAAATTGGGCATTTTCGTATACTGTAAAATTAGGACTTCCCATTACCATGGCTAAACTCAGGAAGCTTGGACGAACATAACCCACTAATCGCGCCTAATTTATGTAGCAAGATGGGCTAATCGCTATTTTTAAAAAGCTTGCATTTTGGGGGGGTTTAAAACCCCCGCTAATCTTTTCTTGTTTCAGGGATAAATGAAGAAGATGATTATGTGGCATCATGTGATTGAACACTTTGAATTTTGGCGCGCGCTTTTCTGATTTATACCACTAGCGTTTGTCCTTTTTTATAATAATTATGATTCATATAATATACAAAGAAGCACAACAGCGCGATTGGCAAGGCATCAGTGTGGTAACCTCTGGGACCTGGGTTCGATCCCCAGGTCCCCCATATTATTTCCATATTTTTCTTGCTAATATCTTCCTATGCAGCATGCCTCTTGATGATCACCATACACCCATAATCCACACATGCCACATGGCCACTGAGGGCAATCTAAAGGTGGAGATCTGATGAACACCATGGACATTGGTCAACGCACATGCACGCTTCCAGAAAAGTCAAACAAGGCCATAAACATTGGGCCCAAATTGCTGGAACAAAACCTCCACTTGGGGTCAACACCCCCTAGGGTTTGTGTTCATTTTCTTTTTCTATCTTTTTTATTATTTGTTTAAATTAATTATTTCCTCTTAAAACTTTAAATTAACATTTTCATAAAACATAAAAAATAACAAAAAATCAGAAAGTCATAAAGATTAAAATATATTTCATTTAATGTAATTTTTGTAAAAAAGTCTTATTAATTAATTAGGTTTTTTAGGGTTAACTTTTAACATTTTCCTAATAAATTTAAATTTTGTAGAATTAGGTTTTAATTACTTTTTTCTTTTTTCTTTGCTTTTATCATTATTGATTATTAATTGTTTATTTTTGTAAATAAAACTTGCCATTAATTAATTAGGTTAATTCTAGGTTTAACTTTAACATGTTTTTTTTAATAATAAATTAAAGATAGATAGAACTAGGTTTTAATTCCAATTTAATTTTTCTTATTAAAAATCCATAAATACAAGAAACTCCAAAAAATAAATCTTTTCTTTTTAGTTTAATTTAATTAATTGGTTAATCATAATTTAATTTCATTAAAAAGGGTCCAACGCCCTCGCTTTCGATTTTTAATTCTCTTCGCATTTTTATTTCCTTTTCTTATAATATTCATGTAATTCTCCCAAAGCCATGTAAATTAGACATTTATATTTCTCGCCTTTTACTTTACTTTATGTCAAATCGTGTCCTGGATTAAATTTGGCGATGTGGACCCGCGCCTTTGTAATAGCTTAGGAACTTTATATTTCTCGCAACCTTTTAACGGTTAATTAAATTGCATGCAAGAATGAATGTCAAAATAAAAAGAACGCGTAGATCACCCATGACATGAACAAGACAAAATATCTGAAAACGACACACAAATCACACACCACCCCTAGGGTACGCCTCATTGTTGCCTTGCCCCTCGAAAGGTAATCGTCGAGTAGAGGATGTTTTAGTAAGTCCTCATGATCCGAGAACCTGGCATGAGGGTAGCTTCTAAGGTATCTTCCTATTGCTCTGGTGATCACCATGTCCCGAACCTCGAATTGACCCGAACACCTCCAACGGTGGTGCTACCTACCTCTCAATGGTGGGATGGCACTACTTTAAGGACGTTTACACAGACGAATTCCTTAGGGTAGGTAGACGACTCTAGATACTTGCTCTAATTTCAAAACAAATCAAAAAAATACTTTTCACACCGACACCTTTTCAAAAAGCTTTCGAAAGCAATTTTTCAAACAATCTTGAGGACCGATACAAGAGTCGAACTGAAATTTTCAAAGAACTTTTTAAAACCCACAGTTGAAAAGCAAACAAACCATTTTGAAAACACAAGTGAGCAAGTATCTAAGAGCCCATGGATAACCATAGATAGAAAGGGTGCTAACATCTTCCCTTTCTATAACCTACCTCCCGAACCGAGAGCAATCTCTATAAGGAATTTTTCTGTGCTTTTGTCCTTTCCATTTGGAGAAAATAAAAGACGGTGGCGACTCTTGCTTCCGCGACATTTCGCGAACCAGCGTTAAACAGTCAGTTCCAGATCCACCGATCACACCTATAATGTCCAAATTTGTAACTTCTTGTGAGTGCATTTCTTGATCTTGGGGTATGAAGATGGATTGTAGGAAATTGCATCCTATTCAAAATTAGCTTTAGATGGGTCATTTCTCTTAAAGTATGAGAAAGTTATGCTTGGTCAAAGTTGAGTTGACTTTTCCTGCAAAACCCTAATTTAACAACTTTTGAGTCTTGATGAATTGTGAGCAATCCTTGATGAATCATGATCAACCCTTGATAAAATGATTAAATATCCTTCAAAATGAGAATGTTGACAAAAAATCTTGAAGTTTGACTGTTTATAGGTCACAGTTGACTTTTGCCATAGCACAATCAATTTTTGGACCCTTTGAGCAAGTGACTGAGCAAACTTCCTATGCAAGGCTTAAAATTTGACATGGATGACCTTGAGAACATATTAGTATGTTGGGGAGCACTTGAGGTCATTTGGACTCAAGGATCTTGATGCAACACAAAACCCTAATTTGGGGTTAACTGCCTTAGGAGATGACTTGTCTGACCCACTCTTGAGCTACCTTGAGCCACTTGGAGATTTTTCTTGCAATGTCTTGAGAAATATGAGAGGGAAAATTTTGGGTACAACAGATGCCCCTGTTCAATCTTCTTAAACCTGAGGATGTAGATTGGCTTTCGTGCCTTTCGTGATCCGAAGGTGGAAGAGGATTGAACACTAGAGTGCCCAGAAATTTGCACTCGCATGAAATGGTATCAGCCTTGTGATGTCAGGAATGGGCTTACAGATGTAATTTGGAGATTGTTGGCGGGAGGATGGGCTTAAAGATGCCATTTGCAGGAGTGTCGATCGCATAAGAGATTCCTTAGCGAGATCTTGTATACCTGTTGTTGTAGAAGATTCCGCTGGGGAAGTCTATCTTTTATTGAGATTTAGGAACTTTCTCGTACCTCAGCTGAGAGAACATCTTTGTTGAATTTTAAGAACTTGTCTATAATTCAACTGGGGGAAGCATCTTCATCAAGATCTAGGAACTGTCTGGTCTTCAACAGAGTATACTGTTGAGATTGTAGAACCCGTCCACACTATGACGGAGGAAAATTGTCGAGATTGAGAACCTTATCTGAAATTCAACCGATGATAATTCAGTTGAGATTTAAGAACCGGTCAGGTCTTCGACTGAGGGAAACATCTTCATCAAGATCTAGGAACTGTCTGGTCTTCAACAGAGTATACTGTTGAGATTGTAAAACTCGTCCACACTATGACGGAGGAAATTGTCGAGATTGAGAACCTTATCTGAAATTCAACCGATGATAATTCAGTTGAGATTTAAGAACCGGTCAAGTCTTAGACTGAGGGAAACATCTTCATCAAGATCTAGGAACTGTCTGGTCTTCAACAGAGTATATTGTTGAGATTATAGAACTCGTCCACACTATGATGGAGGAAATTGTTGAGATTGAGAACCTTATCTGAAATTCAACCGAGGATAATTCAGTTGAGATTTAAGAACCGGCCAGGTCTTCGACTGAGGGAAACATCTTCATCAAGATCTAGGAACTGTTTGGTCTTCAATGGAGTATATTGTTGAGATTGTAGAACTCGTCCACACTATGACGGAGGAAATTGTCGAGATTGAGAACCTTATCTGAAATTCAACCGAGGATAATTCAGTTGAGATTTAAGAACCGGTCAGGTCTTCAACTGAGGGAAACATCTTCATCAAGATCTAGGAACTGTCTGGTCTTCAACAGAGTATACTGTTGAGATTGTAAAACTCGTCCACACTATGACGGAGGAAATTGTCGAGATTGAGAACCTTATCTGAAATTCAACCGATGATAATTCAGTTGAGATTTAAGAACCAGTCAGGTCTTCGACTGAGGGAAACATCTTCATCAAGATCTAGGAACTGTCTGGTCTTCAATAGAGTATATTGTTGAGATTGTAGAACTCGTTCACACTATGACGGAGGAAATTGTCGAGATTGAGAACCTTATATGAAATTCAACCGAGGATAATTCAATTGAGATTTAAGAACCAGTCAGGTCTTCGACGTAGCTGAGAACTTTAACTGTATCTTTCTTGAAAGGTAAAGGTCAGTCGTATGCAATGCATGATATATATCAAGCAATGATGTTCCCAAAATAAATGGGATTGTTTTGCATGATGTGTATATGCATGTATCATGATGTATGGAAATGTAATGTTTTTAGCCGGGGAAATAAATCTCGGACAGCTGCTGGAGAATAGAGTTGAATTCTTCGTTTCCGCTGAGGGTGGCGAACAAAGATGATTGTAAGAATAGACCTGCAGGAGAGGATAACTCTGTTGGGGGATAAACTGATGAGGAGATTACTCTGTGGGGAAGAGATGCTTTGTTGAGGATTCCACCGATAAATTCCGTTGGGGACGAATTACCGTTGATGGTGATACTGAATCCTGTTGGGGATTGAATTCCTGTTTGTGAAAGGAAAGAACTCCACTGGGGATGATCTTTTAGTTGCGACTTCACTGGGGATAACCTTTGAGACTCTTATGGGGATAATCCTTTGAGCTTTGCTGGAGACAATCTTCTTTTGAACTCGGTTGGGGTTATTTATTTTTATACTCCGTCGGGGACGAACTTCCGGAGTCTACTGGGGATGATTCTTCAACTCCATTAGGGAAGCTTTTTCAGACTGCGCTGTAAAATTTTTAACTCCACTGGGGATATCTTGTATTCTGTCGGGGAATATTCTTATACTCCGCTGGGGAATATTAAGACTGTCGGGGATATTAAGCCTTTTCAGCACTGATGGTAGATAAACTCTGCTTAGGGGAGGATATTACCGATTCATTCATTCACAGTTGCAAGTCTCAGCTGGGGAGAGCTATCATTATTGTCTTACTCTGCGGGGAGTGAATGCATATCAATCATGTTCTTTAGCTGAATCTACCGTTGTACCTGGTGAATAGAGCAACTGTACAGTTTGGACAATTCTCATTTCCCCCTGTTTCTGATATTACCAGTAATCATATTTTTGTTTCGCATGCAAATATTTATGAGCGGCAATTAATGTCAAGTGCATATATCAAAAATGAACATTGGACGTTCTTTGCAAAACAAAACAGATAAAGGAAAAATAGTTTGAATTTTTTTTGAAAATGAATTGTATTGATTTTTGAAGTTTGGCCTGTGAATAGACGTTTTTGTACAAGAGGCTGACGTCCTAGTAAGAGAACGCTGCCGAATAAATAGAATTTATATAATTTGTGAAAAGAAAACAAAACAGCTATGTGAACAATCCCACTGGGTTTCAACCCTGCTATTGCCTTTATGTCCTTGAGCACCTCATCACTTTGCTACTGGTTTAAGGTAGGTCAGATCGATTAGTACCGTCCGAGCTTGATAGTCGATACCGCAGTCTGGATGCAAGGTGGTCCAATGAGACATAGCGTTACGCTTTGATCCCTAATTTTTTCCAGGACCTCCCTTTCGGGTTTTCAGTCCACCGGTATACCCCTTTTTGCCCAAGCCGCCTTTTCAGGTTTTCGACTTGCTGGGTGTACATATTTTTTTCATTTTCATCCCTTATTTTTGCCCGAACCCTTTTGGTTCGCCAGGAAGCCCTTATTTTTGCCTAGGCCAGTCAACCTAGCGGGTCATTGATTATGCGTAGTATCTTTTCACTATGTCTGCATTGACGGGGTGAGGAAGGTCGTCACCATCCATGGTGGTTAGAATCATAGCTCCTCCTGAGAAAATGTTCTTAACCACAAATGGCCCTTCGTAAGTAGGGGTCCATTTGCCTCTGGGATCACCTTGAGGTAAGATGATGCACTTGATAACTAAGTCCCCAACTTGATACTCTTGTCGTCTAACTTTCTTATTAAATGCCTTGATCATTCGTTTTTGATATGTCTGACCATGACAAATAGCAGTAAGTCTATTTTCATCGATTAAGTTCAGTTGATCAAGCCGGGTCTGAATCCAGTCATCTTCGCTCAAACCTGCATTCTTCATGATCCGAAGAGAGGGTATCTGAACTTCGATGGGCAAGACTGCCTCCATGCCATAAACCAATGAATAGGGGGTTGCCCTTGTTGACGTCTGTGCTGAGGTACGGTACCCATGAAGAGCAAAAGGTAACATCTCATGCCAGTCTTTGTATGTCATTGTCATATTCTGCACAATCTTCTTGATATTCTTATTAGCCGCTTCAACAGCCTCATTCATCTTCGGCCGGTAGGGAGAAGAGTTGTGATGCTGTATCTTGAACTGCTTGCAGAGCCCAGTGATCATTTTATTGTTGAGATTTGTACCATTTTCCGTAATGATCCTCTCTGGTACACTATATCGACATATCAGATTATGCCGAATAAAACGTGCCACGACGTTCTTGGTTACAGTAGCAAAGGAAGCTGCTTTAACCCACTTCGTAAAGTAATCGATAACTACCAGGATGAAACGATGCCTGTTGGACGCTGTAGGTCTGATCTCGCCGATCATATCAAGGCCCCACATTGCAAAAGGCCAAGGTGCCGTCAAGACGTTCAGAGGTACTAAAGGTATGTGCACCTTATCAGCATAGACTTGGCACTTATAACATGTCCGAGAATGCTGATAACAGTCGGCTTCCATGGTGGACCAAAAATATCCTGCCCGTAGGATTTTCTTTTCCATGATGTGTCCACTGGAATGAGTTCCGAAAGTACCTTCATGTAAATCTTCCATGATCCTTTCTGCTTCATTCTTATCCACACATCGCAGTAAGGTTGAATCATGGTTGCGCTTGTAGAGAATACCATTGTTGATGAAGAACTTCGTCGTGAACCTTCTCAGAAACTTCTTGTCATTAACAGATGCACCCTCGGGGTATTCCTGAGGCTCAAGATACCTTTTCACCTCATGAAACCAGGGTTTATCGGTTGCCTCTTCAGTCTCAATGTCAAAGCAATGTGCAGGTTCGTCCAATCTTTCAATGATTATCTAGGGAGCTTTATTATCCCAATTGACTTTGAACATAGAAGACATCGTAGCCAGCGCGTCCGCCAACTAATTCTCCTCTCTTGGGAAGTGTTCAAAGGTTATCTCCTCAAAGTGGGGAAGCAATGTCAACACATACTCCTTGTAAGGAATAAGATTTGGGTGTTTCGTATCCCACTCGCCTTTGATCTGACTGATCACAAGAGCGGAATCTCTGAAGACACTTAGAAACTTAATCCTTAGGTCAATTGTTGCTCGAAGACCCATGATGCACGCTTCATACTCCTCCATATTGTTGGTGGAGTTGAAACATAATCAGGCGGTAAACGGAGTATGAGAGCCTTTAGGAGATATGATCATGGTGCCAATGTCATTACCCAAAGCGTTTGAAGCTCCATCAAAGTACATAGACCATCGGGATCCCTCCTCAGGTCCTTCATCCGGTCCAGGTGTCTCACAGTCAGTTACTATCATGATATTCTCGTCCGGGAATTCAAAGTTCATAGACTGGTAATTATCCACTGCTTGATGTGCCAAATGGTCTGCTAACACACTTCCCTTGATTGCCTTTTGGGTCATGTATTGGATATCATACCCAGTCAAGATCATCTGCCATCTTGCTATTCTTCCGGACAAAGCAGGCTTCTCAAAGATATACTTGAGTGGATCCATCTTTGATATCAATAGAGTAGTGTGAGTCAACATATACTGTCTCAGTCGGCGAGCAGCCCATGCCAAAGCGCAGCAAGTTTTCTCGAGCAACGAGTATCGAGTCTCGCAGTCGGTAAACTTTTTGCTAAGGTAATAAATGGCATGCTCTTTTCGGCCAGACTCGTCATGCTGACCCAGCACACACCCCATTTAATTATTGAGTATTGTCAAGTATAAGATCAAAGGTCTCCCTTCAACCAGAGGCATCAGAATGGGTGGATCTTGGAGATACTCTTTGATCCTTTTGAAAGCGGCCCGACATTCATCGTTCCAACATACTACTTGATCTTTCTTCAGTAGTTTGAAGACTGGCTCACAAGTAGCAGTCAGGTGCGAGATGAATCGGGCAATATAGTTCAAACGTCCCAGAAAGCCTTTGACTTCTTTTTCTATTCTGGGAGCTGGCATTTCCTGTATAGCTTTCACCTTTGCAGGATCCACTTGAATACCCTTGTCACTTACGATGAAACCCAACAGCTTACCAGATCTCACCCTGAAGGTGCACTTGTTCGGGTTTAACCTTAACTTGTACAACTTCAACCTGTCAAATAGCTTTTGAAGGTGGTCCAGATGTTCTTCTTCAGTTTGGGATCTTGTAATCATGTCATCGACGTACACCTCGATCTCATGATGGATCATGTCATGAAACAAAGCAACCATGGCACGCTGATATGTTGCCCCAGCATTTTTCAATCCAAAAGGCATGACCTTGTAGAAAAAGGTGCCCCATTGTGTAACAAAGGTTGCCGTCTCCATGTCTTCGGGAGCCATTTTAATCTGATTATAACCGGAGAAACCATCCATAAAGGAGAATACCTTGTGTTGAGCGGTGTTGTCAACCACAACGTCGATATGAGGCAGAGAGAAATCATCCTTGGGACTCGCCCTGTTCATATCCCTATAGTCAACACACATTCGAACCTTACCATCCTTCTTCGACACAGGAACCACATTGGCAACCCACTGCGGGTAAAAAGTAACTGCTAAAAAACCGGCATCAAACTGCTTCATAACTTCAGCCTTGATTTTCTCAAACATATCCGGGCGCATTCGGCGAACCTTCTCTTTTACTGGATGGCAGTCTTCCTTGGTAGGCAATCGGTGAACCACAATATCGATATCCAACCCAGGCATATCTTCGTAAGACCAGGCAAAGATCTCAACATAGTCACGCAGCATCTGAATCAACCGTTGCTCCACACTAGCTTCCAGATTTGCATCGATCTTAACTTCTTTCTTGTCTATCTCTGTACCCAGATTCACTGTTTCCACTGATTCTTCATGTGGCTATATAACCTTCTCTTCTTGAAGTAGCAGTCTAGCAAGTTCAACAGGCACTTTGCAATCATCTTCACCTTTGTCTTCGGCTAAGTTGATCGGACTTTCGAAGTCATAACTGGCAGTAGTAGAGTCATTACCAGTGAGATCCAGAGTGGATGTAGACCTGTATATGTGAGTGTGTGTAAAATAGTTGTTTTGCAATATATAATAAAAGAAAGACAAGGAGCACAAAATTTTGAAATGAAAGAAAACGTCCAATGCTTTTATTAATGATATATGTGGATGACACACATAAAGCCCTCACAAATGAAGCCACGGTGCCCTGGGTAAGACACCGGGCCGTAAGGTTTAAAACATTGTCTGTTACAAATTTAAAACAAAAGTCTCATTACTGGGTAACAAAAGAAATTGGGATGAAGTCCTTTGCTGTCCAGTTGCTTAGTCCACCGTCGGTCGTTGGGTAGATCCAACTGTCAAACTCAGACTCTTCAACATCATCTTCGATGGCATTCACTCCTGAATTGTTAATGAACAGGGGAGGTCTTCCGATCCGTGCATTCCGAACAGCCCTTTGATCTTCTGCACTGAAACCCAAACCAAACTTGTTAGTCTTATGTGCAAAATCAGGGAGTTGGCCCCAATTTGCACACCTACCTTTCTCGACAACAGCCCGGGCATCCTTGAAGGAAGCCATCTTCATGGGAGGATCTTCAACCACAGTCTCAGTTGATGCTTGTGTCTGGGGAACCTCTTCAAAATGCTGAAATGGGGTCTCAATGAACTCCCCATCTTTTTCTACATATCGGAAAGAGTTGAGGTGGCTCACCATGTACTCCTCTTCTCCTTGTACTGTCACAATTTTCCCTTTCACTGGGTACTTCAGCTTCTGGTGGAGCGTTGAGGTTACTGCCCCAACTTTGTGGATCCATGGACGACCTATCAAGCAAGAATAAGATGGCCGAATGTCCATCACATAGAATGTAGATGTGAAAACCTGAGAACCAACCTTAATCGGAATATCCACTTCTCCATGCACCATCCTCTTAGACCCATCAAAGGCCCTGACTACAATGTTGCTTGGTTTCAGCTTCAACTCTTCACAGTCTAACCAGTCTAGAGCTTTCTTAGGCAAAAAGTTCAATGAGGAACCAGTGTCTACCAATACATGAGCAAGAGTAGTGCCTCTGCATTCAATGGAGACATGCAGGGCATCGTTGTGATTCTTCCCCTTGACAGTCAAATTGGCGTCATAGAAACCCAACCCATTATCAGCAGTCAGACTAGCCACGCAATCTTTAAACTGATCAGCTGATGTTTCTTGAGGTACGTGTGCAGTCTTCAGGAATGCAATCAGAGCCTTGGCATGGGCCTCTGAGCATAGCAACAGTGATAACATAGAGATTTTGGATGGGGTTTTCCCCAACTGCTCGACTACATTGTAGTCGCTCTTTTTGATGATCTTCAAAATTTCCTCCATCTCTTGTCTAGAGGCTTCAACAGTAATTTTCTTCGGTGCCTCCGTCTAGGCAGGCTCATCGGTGGTCCCTTTGCCCCGAGCGTCAGATGACTCAGTAACAGGGGTAAGAATTGGAACTTTAACAGGGATAGCAGCAGGTACACTGGCAGGTGTGATAACAACAGGTTTCCGAACCGTTGGCAGAGAGATATCAGGGGAGAAAAGTCTTCCACTGCGGGTGACTTTGGCAGGCCCAACAATATTGCTGACGTCAGTATCAGCATCCAAATCTTGTTTAACTCCGTGATAATAAACATCAGCCTCGTAGTGCCAAGGGACAACTTTATCAGATGTATAGGGGATAGGCCTTGGAACAGTAATGATCAACGACGTAATTCTTAGAACAGATGTAATTCTAACAGGCTTTCTCGTGGGAGCCTTGGAAGAATTATCGAAAATGGTGATTATAGCAACTTCTTCAGTATGAACTAAAGGAACAACAATCTTCTCAAACAGGATTTCTTTATTATCCATCAGGCGTTGGACACTTGACTTCAAAAGATGGAAACTGGTAGGTAGGACAGAACACATACGGCAACCTTCGTCGCAACCCAGAAATAAACCGGCTAGCAAAAGGTTCTTTTTCACAGTCATCAATGGAGTAGCAATATCCTTCACAGAAACCACAAACGAGTCTTCATCTATAGCATTTACTCCATGCTTGGGCATAGGAGCAGTCACAACATTAGGTCTTTCAGGTGCTTCGAACTCAATCTCCTTCGCATCAATTAAGTCTTGTACTTTGTTCTTCAAAACCCAACAATCATCTATATCATGCCCCGGGCTATCAGAGTGAAAAGCATAGCGGGCATTAGGGTTGTACTTTGGTGATGTAGTGTTGGGATTCTGCGGGGCCTCCCTTGGAATCACTAGATTGGTTTTCAATAACTGTGGCAGAATATGAGATAAAGTCATGTTGAGCTGAGTGAATTATCTTCGAGGTTTCTCGGCCCTTGGCTGATTGTTGCACTGAGGAGCACCAGCAGGTCTTGAAATAAAAACCACATTAACAGCTTGGCGGCGTTCAGGTCTATTCTGGCTTTTTGAACTGTAAACAGCACTAGAATCCTTCTTGAAAGGCTTCTTCTTGGTGCTTGATGAAGCACCCTTCTGTATTTTACCAGACTTAATACCAACCTCAATCCTTTCCCCAGTCATAATCAGCTCCGTAAACCCGGACGAAGAACTTCCAATCAGATGGTTGAAATACGGACCAGACAAGGTCCCCAGAAACATATCTATTAGCTCCCTATCAGCCAAGGGTGGTTGCACTCTTCCAGCGAGGTCCCTCCACTTCTGAGCATAATCTTTGAAACCTTCTCCCGCACCCATTGATATACCCTGGAGTTGGGTACGCGTAGGAGCGAGGTCGGCATTGTATTGGTACTGTTTGTAAAAAGCAGCAGCCAAATCTTCCCAATTACGAATTCTAGTCCCTTCCAACTGGTAAAACCATTCAAGCTGAGTCCCTGAAAGTCTGTCTTAAAAGAAGTGGACCCATAGGTTCTTGTCAACGGTGTACGGCTGAATCTTCCTAACATACGACCGGAGGTGTAGTTTCAGGCAAGAAACTCTGTCGTATTTAGCAAAGGCTGGTGCTTTAAACTTGTGGGGAATTACCACCCCAAATAACAGCCCCAAATCTCCAAAGTTCAGACCAGGCACTTTCTGTACTTCCATCGCACTCAACCGGTCTTCCAGTTGCTTGTATCTATCCTCATATGGAGGATACTGGTCTTCTTCGAAGTTCATCTCATTATATGAAACCACAGGGCTAGGAGCCCTTCTTTCTTCCTGACTATCTTTCCCTCCAGACGAGTTGGTCAAATCAACTTCATCTCATAGCCTGTTTCCAAACATGTGGCCCATGTTAAACAGGACCGTCTTCTTCTTCTTCTTCTTCTTCTTCTTCTTCTCTTTCAAGATAAGGGCCTTCAGATCTTGCTGACCCTTAGCCAAAGTCATGAACAATTCTTGGAACTGGGCGTTTTGAGTCTGCAGAGCCTTGATTGCTTGTTCAGTTGATGGTTCAGAAGACATGATGCTGAAATAAACAGCGAAGAAGATGAGAAAACCTGTAAGGGTACCTATTATGAGGTGCATGGAATGAAATGCGTATGATATGATTTCAAAGACATCGAGAGATTCAAATTTGTAAACAAGAAATGAAGCACACTTTTATTAGATAAACTTGAAATTCAAATTGTTCAACAGACGCCTTTAAGGCGTTACAGGAAAGGAAATACTGAAAAGTAAATAAAAACTGGAAATAATCAAATGACATCAGCGCTCCCATGGTCGTTTCCCCTTGGTACTGACATAGTCTTTGATGATCTGCTCATTCTCCAGCTACCTTGTCAATTTCTGGATCTTTCGCTCTTACTCGTGATACTTTTCTCTATAAGTATACCGCTCTTCCCTTAGATGCATCCAGGACCTCTTCAATGCCCCAATGTCGGTAGGCATGTAAGGGTGTAAGATAGTATGAGGAACCCCCTCCTCATCAACAACTTCAATAATAATAGGCAAGACGGCTTCATAGGGCATTCCCAGCTTTTGGGCACGTATGAGAACCCATCAGAGATATGGTTCCATTGGTAGAGAAGTCTTTGCACCCAACTCGTGTGGATCAGATCTGCATACTCTATCCCAAGCCCTTATGAATCTGCGGCGTTGCTCGTCACTATCCCCTTGGAAATCAAAGATTATACTAGGCATTAGCAGCTCATGGGGTCCTTCTCTCCTAGCACGCCCAAACTGGCGTAAGGCCAAGCACGGATTATAAGTGATCCCTCCATTGGATCCTATCAGTGGAACATTGGGGTATTCCCCACAGCGATCAATAATGGCCACCTCGTCCATACCCTTAATAGTCCAAATGATGTCATTGTGAGAGAGAGACATAACCCTATAAGCCCAGCCCATGCCTTCTTTGTTCTTCAGAACTGATTTGGGGAGGTGAGAAATAAACCACCTCGCCAATAACGGAGCACAGCACATCAAGGTTCCCCGCTTCCGAGTAGTACGGGCATAAAGCTAATGAAGAATGTCACCCAAGAGAGTGGGTACAGGATTACCAGAGATGAAGATTTTTACCGCATTCACATCAACAAAGGAGTCAGAGTTAGGAAACAATACCAAGCCATATATCAAAAGAGCCAGAATATCTTCGAATGTCTGGAAGTCTAGACTATCCCAAAAATGATTAGCCTTACCAGCCAAGAACTTAGTCAAAAAGCCCTTTGCTCCACTTCTAGTCTCCCAATTAGCTATTACCTCAGCCTTTGTCAGATGAAGGGCTGAAGTAATCTCTTCCGGCCTAAGGATCTTCTCCCAACTTGTGAACAGGGTCTGCTCCAGAATAGAGATACCAAGAAGATCAGAGAACTCTTCCAAGGTGGGGACCAATTGGTAGTCCTGAAAAGTAAAGCAATGGTATAGTGGATCAAAGAATTGGACTAGGACACTCATCATCTGCTCGTCCAGTTTGGAAGTGACCAAACTAAGAAGATACCCATGTCTTCTGATGAAGGAAGTAGTATCTGACATCTTTGCAACCAATTCTTTAAGCACAATGGGAACCTGTACAAAGTTGATCCGGATGGTGTTCCTACGCATAGGTGCCATGACCTACAAAACAGAACAAAGATGAATCCCTCTTGTCTTTGAAATAGGTTAGTCCAATGCAAGATGTATGCAATGTTATGATGTCATGATGTCATGATAGAAAGCACACCACAAGTATCCACAAATAGCAAACATGGTAAAGGCACACAAGTCACACAGAGAACCCTTAGATTTCAGGCTGGCAAGGAGTCTAGGTACTACCGTCTTTCAGTTCAGTTGGTATAAAACCTGTCCTAAAAATAGTAATCGGGTTCTAGAGGATCTCAATATCACTGACTACCATCGATCGATCATAATTCCAGTTTAGCAACCTTTTCTTGCGGACGGAATCATCGCTAGAGTTTAGTCTCAATGAGTGTAGCATACTGCTACTGTTCTATGGCCAAGTTGGTCAATTTAAAGGTTCTAAGTTCAGTTGGTGCTTAATGACCCCTTAGCAGACCCATATTCTCCTCGTTGCGCCACAAGGGATATCGGTACATACTAAAGTGCCACACTAACGTAGCTACTGCTTCAACCGTATCGGTCTACGCTGTACAGTTCCCTCACAGTTTATTGCTACTTACCTAAAGGGTGTTCCCCAGATCCGGGTTAGGATCTATAATAACTCCGATACAAGCCCACAAATATAAAGCATACAAGTCAATCAATTGAAAACATTATGAACTATTCCTAAGGTACACCCCACTTATTAATTTTCCCCAGCAAAGTCGCTAGTTCTGTGATACGGTGGGAAAGAACTGACTGTTTTTTGGAAGGCTGGTTTGCGTTTTGCGTTTGTGTTTGCAAAATGTCGCGGTAAGCAAGAGTCGCCACCGACTTTTATTTTATCCAACAAGGAAAAGAAAAAAGCACAGAAAAATTCATTTTTCGAGATATTTCTCAGGTTCGGGGGGTAGATTATAGAAAGGGAAGGTGTTAGCACCCTTTCTATCCGTGGTTATCCACGGGCTCTTAGGTACTTGCTCATATTGTTTTCAAAATATTGCTTTCTTTGTGTTTGTGGGTTTGAAAAAGTTTTTGTTTTTGAAAACTTCGATTTAACTCTTGCTTCTGTCCTCAAGAGTGTATGAAGTGTTTTTGAAAACTTTGTTCGAAAAGTGTAAGTGTGTAAAAGATTTTGTTTTTTGAAAGAGCAAGTACTTAAGGACCATCTACCTACTCGAAAAAGGAATCGTTCTATGTTATCTTCCTTTAGACAACACTATCCCACTATTGATGAGCAGGTAGCATCGTCGTTGGAGTTTGAGGGTCAATTCGAATTAGGGACTTACGGTCACTAAAGCAATGTTAGGACGCCTTAGCGGTAACCCTAATGTCTTAGATCATTTGTTTGAGGCAACAATATCCGAGGAAACCGTTTCGAGGCAACTATGATCTTTGGACAATAGGACGACCTCTAAAGTGACCTATACTCAATGACCGCTTACGAAGGCAACCAAGTGGGGTGTACCCTAAGAGTGCACATGTGAGAGTGTGTCATTTTCAGTTATTTTTATCTTTGTACATGTTAATGGTGGTCTATGTTGATTTTAGTTTAAAACATTCAATCTTATCATGCATCCCTATTATCAAACATCTAACAGTTATATTTTTGCAGAAAATAAATTGCGGAAATTAAATTACAAGGCATCGGGTATTTACATCGCCAAAAACAACCCTTTGAAATTTAAATGCGGAAAAATAAATAAAGCGATAAAGATAATTAAATGGTCCTATTAGCTATTACAAGCCGAGAACAATTACAATATTGAATAAATAGATCGCGTGCAGGAAATTAAATCGGGTGCAAGTTTAGGGTTTTGACCCTTTTTTAGAGAAAGTATATTTTTTGTTGTTGTTATTTTAAGAAAGAAACTATCCTAAATTAATTATTACATTAATAAATAAATAAATTAATTAATTAATGAAAATAAATATTTTTGGATTTTTGGTATTTAAAGAAAGAAAGTAAAATTAGTAAATGTTAGTAAAAACCTAATTAAGTCTAATTATTTTTAATTATTTACAAAAATATATTAAAGTTATTTCTAATTAAAGCCTAAATTATTTAAATTAATATTTCTTAATAAAAATAAAAATTTGATTTTATGAAGAAAATATTTTTGTGGTTTTAATTTTATAGAGAAAAAAATCGATTGGTTAGTTAATAATAAAAATAATTAAATCAAATAAAACAAAAATAAATGAAATAGAGAGAGTTAGGGGGTATGGGCCTGTTTGGAGGTCAGAATAGCAAGTTGAGGCCCATTTGAATCTGGCCTCGTTTGACTTCTGAGATTCCCTGCGCGCATGTTGACTTGGCTCCATGGAGGACTCTCAATTTGAATCACCAGATCTGGCCTTTGGCCATCTGGTTGTTGGACATGTGAAGGCGCACGGTATGCTACAAGCCTGGATCTGCATGAGATTATCTTAAGAAAAAATATATTGAGAAATTGAGGGGACCTGGGATTCGAACCCAGGTCTTGTTGGTCATTGGCAAGCACGCTTACCACTTGGCTGTTGTGCTTCATTTGTTAATTATATACAAAATAATAATAACAATAAGAGAAAATGAATTAATATGCCAGCACAACAAAATTAAGTGCGCCATGGTTTGAATTGGACATTGGGGTATCAACACGTCTCCGTCTTCTTCCTCACGTTCGTGGCTAAAACTCTGTAACACCTATAGCCACGGACATCGCCTGTCAATAAAGGTCACGTATACCTATAATCCGCTGTGAGTCATGGAAATGAAATCTAAGGGCAGGGTTGTGCTTGTCTCATCATCCCGGTCACAACCGTGCCCTTCTCGACAACCAATTTTTCCTGAAAGAGAAATACCCAAAAACAAACCACGAAACCCTAGCTATGGTACATGGCTTTACAAGTCAGATAAATAAAATTAACTAATGCCAAAAGCTTTGAAATCTCATGAGGATCACAAATATATCAATGATTTTCCATAATGATTCAAGAATAGAGAGCTATGATTTTGAATACAGGGCTAAGAAACGTGATACTTACAGCGCGTTTGGGCGTGTATGGAAGCTTGCTTTGAGTTGGTTTCAACTCAGTGAACCTCTAGGAATCGATTGAGATCCTTCTTCGCTTCTGAGATCGCCTCTAAGTATGAATTCAGATTCAAGATTTTTCCATACTTTTTCAAGTTTTGTCTTGATTGCTCTTGCAGCCTCCAACCCTTTTGGTCTCATCTCAATTTGATATTCCATGCTCAAGTTATGAGCTTTGGCAAAAAAGGTGTTTTTGTTGACTTTCAAAAATGACCTATAATGTCCAAATTTGTAACTTCTTGTGAGTGCATTTATTGATCTTAGGGTATGAAGATGGATTGTAGGAAATTGCATCCTCTTAAAAATGAGCTTTAGATGGGTCATTTCTCATAAAGTATGAGAAAGTTATGCTTGGTCAAAGTTGAGTTGACTTTTCCTGCAAAACCCTAATTTAGCAACTTTTGAGTCTTGATGAATTGTGAGCAATCCTTGATGAATCATGATCAACCCTTTATAAAATGATGAAATATCCTTCAAAATGATAATGTTGACAAAAAATCTTGAAGTTTGACTGTTTATAGATCACAGTTGACTTTTGCCCTAGCACAGTCGATTTTTGGACCCTTTGAGCAATTGACTGAGCAAACTTCCTCTGCAAGGCTTGAAATTTGACATGGATGACCTTGAGAACATATTAGGATGTTGGGGAGAACTTGAGGTCATTTGGACTCAAGGATCTTGATGCAACACAAAACCCTAATTTGGGGTTGACTGCCTTAGGAGATGACTTGTCTGACCCACTCTTGAGCTACCTTGAGCCACTTGGAGATTTTTCTTGCAATGTCTTGAGAAATATGAGAGGGAAAATTTTGTGGTACAACACCATGCTTTATATCAATTTTGGAAAGAAAGTGCACAATGCCATTTTGATAAAGTAGCTTTTTGCATAAAACTTGTTCTTGAGCCTTGCACTTGTTCTTTTCTGATCATACATGTCTCATAACTCAAGAGAAGTTGATCTTAACACTTACAATCACCCAGCCCATGCTTGTACTACACATTGAAACTTGTTTTCCCACTTTTCTTCAAAATCAAGTAACCTATAAATTAGCTTGTAACTTGTACTTCTGACTCTCAAAAGCACTCAAGACCTTTTGCTTATACATACACAAGTTATTTGCCACAAATCCCACGCATGCTTGAGCCCTGAAAACACCAAGAACACGGAATCACCAAAAACACCTCAAAACTTGCCATTTCTGAGTTTTGAATCCAATCTCCAAATTTGCTCGTGCGTTTCTTGGTCTTTTACTTTCAAAAGCTTCTAAACAACATACACAAACAATACCAACACCTGTAACACCACTATAACACCTCCATAATCATCCACCATTTTCAAAAATAGCACCTTGCACCTTGACTTCTCCATAACTCCTCAGGCACTTTCAGCTCAAGCTAAGCATCACATTAGCTTCCTGGGAACTTGAGGAAGCTAATCCAATCATCGGAACTCACTAAAAGCTACTAAAACTCAAAACACGATACCCTCTTGCAAGGTGAGTTTTATGACTTTTGAACTCTTCATACATGCATCATTAATGGTTTATTTGTGAAATAAAAATGTAGATATCATTGCCCTAAAGCTAACCATGTCCATAGTTTTCATTTTATATTGCTTGAGCTTAGAGAATTTTAAGATTGAAGTTTCTAAAATTTTTAGGGTTCAGATTAGGGCCATTAAAATTCATGTGTGTCTTTGATCTATAATTTTATTGCTTTGCATTTCTGAAATCGTGAGGAAATTTGCTACAAGTTTCCTGTTTACATTTTTAATTTTTGTTGAGAATTGAATAAGATACAGAGGTTCTGGCTGGGCGTGAAGTTGGAGATGAAGTTGGCCTCAGGAACGTGTTTGCCATATATATTTATGGTTTGATATTAGTAAACGGGTGTATAGCCTACCCAGTGGTAGAAGCGCGCGCCTATGACTATAGGGACCTGGGTTCGAGCCCCAGTGGTACCCTTTTGGATTTTTTCATATTTTTCACATATTCTCACTTTTTTGGCAGCACTGGGCCTACAGCTTTGGGCATGGCTTTTTTGTTACTTCTGACCCCCTGGCTGGCTATTCACACCCTGACCCTTTTTTATTTTTCTTTTTCTTATTTTTAATTATTTGTTTTCTTAAATATTTAATCTAATACTAAAAAATCATAAAAAATATAAAAATATTAGATTTATATTTTGATATAGTTTATTTATTTTTTTTACACAAAAACTATTTTATTTAATCATATTTTATTTATTTTACTAATTGATTTGTAAATTTAATTAAAAACTAGGGTTTTAGTTATTTTCTTTTACACAATTAAAATATATTATTTTAAAACCAAAAAAAGACCAAAAATATTTTATAATACTAAAAATCATTTTTAAGACCAAAAATACCAAAAATATTCTTCTTATAAACCTAATTTCTTTTTTAATCAATTAATAAATTAGAGTTTTATTTAAAATCTTTTTCTAGTAAATTTAGGTTATACTTTTCACTAATTTAATTAATTATTTTTATTTTAGTTAATTAGGTTAAAACAAAAATCCCTTTTCCCTAAAAAATCCAAATAAAAGTCTATTTTCTTTCCATTTTACATTTTTTGTATTTATTCATTCTTGTATATTACTCATCCAAATTCAATATGGTTGTAATAGATAATTAGGCTTTATTTTCTTGCAATCCCCATTTGTAATTTGTACACCCCCTCCCACAAGTATTGTAATAGCATAGTAATTTTTAATTCTGCAATTTATCGCTTTATATACAAATGCTAGTAATTAAGGTTTATATGGAAAGACTAAAACTGATCAATTAGAAAACCTAAATCAAAGACAAAAACAAGCATGAAAAACAATACACTTGCAAACAATCACCCTTAGGGTAAAATCCACTTGGTTGCCTTACAAAATGGCCCTGTTATGCATGTGAGGTATCTTAGCAAAAATAAGCAAAATATAAGATCATAGTCCCTCGATGACGCTATCTATGTTGCCTTTCAAAATGATCTTAGTCCCTAAAGAAAAATGCTAAGATATCTTGCAACATTGTTAATCATGGTTATACGATAACCCTTGCCTGTCCCTTTTACATCCAAATATAGGGTTACTTACCAAATCAATGGTAAGATAACAATGTCAAAGGGAAAAGGAAATGAACATGAAAGACTTTTTGAGTAGGTAGAAAGTTCCTAGTTACTTGCTCAATTTCAAAACAAACCATCCTTGCTATTTTAAAAAACAAACACCTACACTTTCAAAACACCTTTCAAACTTGAAAACATTTTCAAAAGATCAACACCTTTGTATACATTCTTAAGAACGAGAATCGTTACAAAAGTTTGCCTAAACAATGGCCTCTTTTCAAAAATACTTTCAAAAAACCATACAAAGCACATTTTCAAACAAAAGCAAGTGATCTAGCAAGTAACTGAGAGCCCATGGAAAACCATGGATGAAAAGGGTGCTAATACCTTCCCTTTTCATAATCTACCCCCCGAACTCAAGAAATAATCTCAAAGGTCTTTTCTGTACTTTTTCATCTTTCCTTTTGGATAAAATAAAAGTCGGTGGCGACTCTTGCTAACCGCAACATTTGCGATAAAATGCAAAACCTTCAAGTCAGTTCTCCCATTGTATCACAGACACAACGCGGCAGTCCAACATTCTCCTTGACTTAACTCAAGGGACATCTACACCAACCAATGTGTCACACTAAAGTAGTCATCGCGTCAACCGTATCGGTATACGTCATACAGTTTTCACGATCTATTGCTACTTACCTAAAATGCCTCAGATCTGAGTATATGATCTATACAAGAAATAAACCCAAGCATATACCGAAATATAAAGCATACAAGGAAAACAAGTAAAGCAATAAAGGTGATCTAGCTCTTAAGGTAACCCCACTGGTGATGAGATGAGGTGCACATCATGCGTGCTGGACTGACCTACATTGAATCTGTGAGAAATAACATGGAAAATAAAAATACCAGGGGCAAAGATCGAACCCGTGCCCTGGTATACCAATTCCTTTGCATGCTTCACTCTACCGTTGGGACGGCTGTTTCATCTGGTTGTCTAAATACAAATAAACGAATATATCATAAAAACAATTTAAATTTTAAATTTCATAACAAAGTAAAAACAGGTGGACCCCTGTATCTAATATTGGCCAATCAGAAGTGGAGAGAGGGTGCCAGGGTTTTTGATTGGCCAATCTAATTGCTTGAACATGCCATGCCTGACTCCGGCCAGTCCATGCCACAGTGGGTGGCTGAAATAACCGTCTTCTCCGATGGGTTGTTTTTTGAAACCTACAAAAATGGAAGATTTGTGGAAAACCAGGAGGCCTACCCTACACAAAATTGTGCCCTGAGTTCAGATATGGGCTCAAAACAAACAAACAGTTAATGTGTCATGAGATTTAAACATGGATTCAGGTCGTGCCCTAACAATGGCACATCTTTGTTTCTGCATCAAACCTTACACGTGACACGTTAGATCTGTTCCAAACATCAACAACAATACGAATGCATGCATAAAATTTATTTAAATTACGTAAATTGAGAGTTTGAAACCATGAGCATTTACTAAAATGGAGCAACTATGATGTGCTTGATTCAGGCATTGACAGGCTTGGTTATGGTCTTAGATTGACTCCTGGGAACTTCAGGAGTTGATTGTTGGCTTTTGTTTGGATTGAAAGAGATTGGGAATGCAAGGTTCGATTTGCTTGGTTTTTTTGAAAATTTTATGAACAACACCTTGGCTTGGAGGTAGCTGCGCGTGTCCTTATGCTTCTAATTTATAGTGCTTAAATAGAAGAATGGAAAGAAGCAAACAAATATGGCAAGGAGATATTTCATTTGTGGCCATGAGACAAGAAATCCAACACCTTTAAAAGCTTCCAATTTTGAGAAATTCTTTCCATTTTGAGATTCAAATGGTTTTGGCAGGTTTGTCAAGTGTCTTTTGGGCCTTAATTGATCCAAAAATCCAACCATGCGCCTAGGCCCATTAATCACATATTTGTTTTTGATTTAATTTTCTTTAGATGAATAAAAATTCAAATAAAATATATAAAAATCATGAAAAATATGGGAGTGGTTTTATGGGTCCTCTAACATATTATGAACATGTTTGAACTTTAAAATTTAAGCATATTAACTCAAAAATGCAATTTTGCTCAAAGTGGACTTAATGCATTTCCTCAAAATTTCCCAACTTGCACTGATCATACCTATCTCAATTTTCATCTTTTGAAGGTGATCTTAGACTTTTTGGAAATCTTAATATGTCCTCTAAAATTTCTCTTTTTATCATTTTTGTATTTGGAGACTTTATCTTGATGTAAGTTGCCTTGACAAAAAGTGTCTTTTTGTTGACTTTTGAAATGACTTGTAATGTATTGGCTCATATCTTTCAAATGAAGCATTTTTTAGACTTGAGAATACACATACAAAGTTGTATATAATTTAATTTCCTTCAAAATGGTCTTTGGTTGGGGAAAAATTGATGAAGCATGTGAAAGTTATGCTTGGTCAAAGTTCAGTTGACTTCTCCTAAGGAAATCCTAATTTGGCAATTTTGGACTTTTGATGATTTGAGGGCTTTCCTTGAGGAATCATGATCAACCATTGATCAAATGATGAATATTAATTCAAAATGTTAATGTTGACCAAAAATATTTAAGTTTGACTGTATGTTGACCATAGTTGACTTTTTACTCAATATAGTTGATTTTCAATTATCTGAGCCATTGACTGAGCAGACTTGTGATGCAAAACTTGAAACTTGACATGAACATTGTTAAAGACCTATGATGAACCATGAAAACCAGTTGATACCTTTGAAACCCATTCTTCTCTGTGTAAGATGAAACCCTAGTTGTAGACCTATTGCTTAGGAGGAGGTTTGACTAGTCAACCCTTGAGTAGCTTTGAGTACTTGAGACCTTTGTGAGCATGTCTTGAAGAAAAATATGAGGATAAATTTTGGGGTACAACGGTATCTCTTTATTTATTTTGAGCAAATTATGATTGTTTGAGATGATGTAGCATCCTAAATATATTGTGTTTAGAAAAAAAGATTACTCTGATTTTTATATTATTAATTACCGGGGAATTTAGGGTGTTACAATCTCTCAGAACAACACAACCAACACATAGGTATTAACCACAGACACCCAAGTGAATAATAGCACCAAATATATATCGAGAATCTATACACTATTAGACAATCATCCTAGATAAGAATTTGAACAATATATGTCTATAATAACCCAAACCCCAAGCACAGAGCAAAAATCCAGGATAATAATTTACAAAGATTTGTAAAACAAGTTTTATACAACGCAATGGGCGACAAATATACATGAGATCAAAGTAAATACATATAAAAAATCAACAAATAAAGAGTACACAAAGAAGAAGAGAAATGAACCACAAATCTCCCGATTTGTCAACATCGATTAAAGAGCAATCCGCCCCGAATCATCCATATTCAAGCTTTAATGTTGTTTTCTAAACTAACCTTAAGGAAAAATGAGGGTTGATGAATTTGGGAGCAAAAAATATCCCTAGACCCATCACACTAACAAAAAAAATGAAAATATAAACAAAATTTTATTCTCCACGCATCGCCCGACGCTAGAATTGCGTCGCCCGACGATGACCTTATTACACTAGGCCCAAGTTGTACCACACAGGCAACTGAGGAAAAATATCTTCCATCGCCCGGTAAAGGAAAGCTTCGCCCGACGACACCTTTATTCCTCGCCCGGCGGCACAACAGTAAAGCAAGGCAGAGGCAATTGAAAAATGATCAACTTCTCTCGTCCTTTACCGCCTGGCGACGCAAAAGCGCAAGCTCGTCACCAGAGTTTCGTCCGATGACGCACACCCGAACAACAACTTTTGTTGCTCATTCTGTACAACTTGCAAAAGCTTTTTTCTCTTATGCCATATTCTTTTATTGATCAAATGCACATCTTGGAACTCCATTTGAACTTTATTCTCAATGCTCCAATAATGCCTGAATACCTATAAAATGAATACAACACTATCAAACAATACACTATATACATGAAAATACAAATATATACAAACTAAACGAATTTACCAACAAAGCAAGAAATTATTCACAAAATATTAACAAAAGCATTGATAAGTGCAATAAAAAATATATACAAAAATAATTATAATTTGGACTTATCAGATATGACAAATACATTTAATATGTAATTAAAAAGTCTAAAATTTAATGATTATAAAACATGTTTATATATGTAATTGAACTGTCTAAAACTTAATCTTATATATTCATTATAAATAACTTAATCTTATATATTCATTATAAATATCTATATAATTGCATTTTTGTCTTTAAACAAATTTATTCATCAATTAAAAAATTGTTATATATATTCATTGTAAATATTTGTTCTATATTTACTTATATTTTATAATTTAATTTTTGGTCAAGCCCATATTTATTAATCTTTAACACATGATAAAAAGTATTGAATAAAAAATTAAACAAAAGATCCTTCAATTCAAAAATAAAAATATTCGATATTTCATTAAATGAATCATTCATTTTAATTTTTTTAATAAATCATTTATTTTAGAATCCATATAATATAATATTAAAATATACACTCTCTCTTGTTATAAACACTCTTAAATTTGCTTGACATATCTGTGTTCATTCATAATTTTTTTTTAAAATTATATAATTTATCTTAAATATAAATGAATTAATTTTAATTTCAGTTAAAATAACTCTATCAAAGTTCCACTTTATATTTTTTTACTCACTAAATTTTGAAATTAAAAAATAAATTTAATAACTTCATGTTTATTTCAAATACATTAAGACAAATTTTACATCTTCTTTATTAACAAACAAAGAATATGTAAGTTGTAAAACATTTATAAATTTTAATTTGACAAATATTTATTAATTTTATAAATATTAATGACAAATAATTTTTAATATAAATAATTAAGGTATATTGTAACAAAAATAATAATATTAAATAATGATTGAAAGATTTTGTGTACAATCTAGAGTTGATATGTCCTTTAGTTTTGATCAATATCCCAATCTGAGTCTTCCCAACATGACTCTTTAGAAACTTAATATAATTTGATTAAATTGTTAATAGTGAGAACGCTGCACTAGTTCAATAGGCGACAATATTGCATACATTCCACACGGCATTATTGTTTTATCAGTTTCTCACCTTCCAGATATAGCAGTCCCTCCAATCCTACGACAACCTTAAATAAAATAGCAGTTTTAATAACATCATGCATAACAATTAGGGTTCACAAAACTCATCCTTCAATAGAAAATAAAAATCAACTCATAATTAGTTATTATATCTCCTTTTCATTTCCTATCTTGCATAACAATTACAGAGGAAAAAAAAAAAGTAATTTCGGCCAAATGAATGAAGTTTAGCATGCACAGCAATAAATGTAATTGGGCCAACAATTAATGGACATTATTTATCCTCAGAAAACAAACTTTGACCAATCACACAAAAGAAAAAAGAATTTGAGATTTCAAGAGCATATTGTTTTCTTATATGATAGATGGAATTTTATTTCTGCCATAAAATTTTATAATATAATAAAAAATAAAAATTTTATGATTGTCTTTTTTTCTATATAATTTGATTAGAATATTGATTTTACTTGACAACAAATTAAAAAAAAATTCACTTCGATTATTATAATATTTTCTTATAATAAAAAATAAAATTTTATTTCTATCTTAATAATATAATAAAAAATAAATGATCTTTTTATCCATAAAATTTTATAATATAATGAAAAATAAATTTTTAAGTTTGTCTTTTTTTCTATATAATATTTATTTTAATTAGTTAGAATATTTATTTTACTTGACAACAAATTAATTAGACATTAAAATAATAAATTTAATATTTATAAATGATATTTATTTATAAACATGATTAAATATGAGACACGTATTTATCATTATTGAATAAATAAATTTAAGATGATACGACAAATATTTAATTTTATAAACAGAAACAAGTTGATTCTAAATAAATAAATAAAAATTAATAAACACCCTTAAATTTGATTAATAAAAGAAAAATAACATAAAGTATAAATCAATTTTACTGTTAAATTTTATTTACAGTAATTTAAATGAATTTATTATCTTATTTATATGTTTTTAAATTAATTAACAAATTCACTTATAATTATTATAACATTTTACTTTAATGAAAAATACAGTTTTATTTCTATTTTTATAATATAATAAAAAAAAAAATTTTATTTCTATCCATAAAATTTTATAATATAATAAAAATAAAAATTTTAAGTTTGTCTTTTTTTCCTATATAATATAGTTAAAATATTTATTTTACTTGACAACAGATTAAAAAAAAATCATTTATGATTATTATAACATTTTATTATAATAAAAAATAAAATTTTTATTTCTATCTTTATAATATAATAAAAAATAGGCAAAATACCCTTTTTAGTCCTTTAAGTTTACCCCAAGGTCCATTTTAGTCCTTTATCTAAAAAAAGTGTCAAACTGGTCCTATAATTCTTTCAAAAGGACCACGTTTGTCCTTTCCATCCACTCTGTTAGTCATGTTTAATGACAACGCTTATGTGGCATTACACGTGTGTTTAGAAAAATTGCATGTGGCAATTCCACTTACAAGTCAGTTTGACACTCATCAGTTTCATTTTGAAACAAAGATCAAAACATTTTTCTATTTTTGTTGGCAATTCCACAACTGAGAAGACTGAGAAGGTGAAACGCGAGCGAGCAGAACGTGAGCAAAGACAAATTCCTCATTCAAAACATTGCATGTTTCCTTGAAGGTGAAACCAGACTTCTCGTCAGAGGTAAGTTTCTGCAAGAATTCTATTTTCATAGTTAGGGTTTCCTTGAAATTCGTCTCCCTTCTCTGAAATTCATCTCTCTATTTAGGGCATTGTGTGTAATGGAGGAAATTCTTAATATTACGATACACCACAGTGGTCAATTTGTTAGTGAGGACTTGAATGTGTACGAAGGAGGTGAGATTGCTGATTTGAGAGTAGATGCTGATATGTGGGGTTATTTTGAGTTATTGGGTGCTATTAAGGAACTAGGTTACCCAACCATAGAGAAGATATACTATAGGGATCCAACTGCTGGAATGAATCTGTTGTTTGATGACAAAGGGGCCTTAGAGATTGCTGATCTATATAGGGTTCATTTAAGTGTTGAAGTCTTTATTCAACACCCATTGTCACAGCCTGAGTATGTTGATGAGAGTGAAGTTATTTTAGATGAGACACCCCTGAATGTAATGGAAGAGGATGCAGTTAGACAAAATGAGGTAAGTGAGGATGCAGTTAGACAGAATGAGGTAAGTGAGGATACAGTTAGACAGAATGAGGTAAGTGAGGATGCAGTTAGACAAAATGAGGTAAGTGAGGATGCAGTTAGACAAAATGAGGTAAGTGAGGATGCAGTTAGACAAAATGAGGTAAGTGAGGATGCAGTTAGACAAAATGAGGTAAGTGAGGATACTGTTGGACAGAAGGAGGCAAGTGAAGATGTTGTTATACAGAAGGAGGCAAGTGAAGATGCTGTTGGACAGAAGGAGGCAAGTGAAGATGTTGTTATACAGAATGAGGCAAGTGAAGATGATGTTGGACAGAAGGAGGCAAGTGAAAATGCTGTTGGACAGAATGATGATGATAGTTCTGATGGTGATAGCTCTGATGATAGTAGCTTCAAGTATGATAGTGCAAAGGAGGTTGTATTTGATGATGAAACTGATGAGTGTGATATTGACTTGGAAGAGGAAGAAGGTAAGGATAATGTAACTGATGAGTGTGAAACTGAAGCAAATAAAGAAGATAGTAAAGGAAGTGATAATGAAAGTGAGGATCTTGTAAGTGAATGTGATAGTGAAGATAGCAATACTACCAAGAGAAAGAAGTATCCCATTTTCAAGCTTCTAAAGGATATGTCCAATTACAAATGGGAAGTGGGTACATATTTTAGTACAAAAGAAGATATCAAGGAAGCAGTTACCTCTTATGCAGTCTAATCTGGTAGAAATTTAAAGTACATCAAAAATGACAAGATAAGGGTTAGGGTTAGGTGTAAGGATGGATGTGAATGGGAAGGTTATTGGGCTAAGTTGGATGTTGAGGATACTTGGCAACTAAGAAAGGTGGTAGACACCCATAGTTGCAGTAGAGAATATAATGTGAAGTTGTTGAAGACTAAATGGCTTAGAAAGAGGTTGTAGAATGCACTTAAAACCAACCCTAGAATGAAGCTTAAGGACATTAAGGAAAAGGTGCAGAAGAAGTGGAATGTGGGGGTCAACAAAACCAAGGCTATAAGGGCTAGGTTTGCAGCAAGAGACATGGTTGATGGGTCATTCTTAGGGGATTATACAAGGATTTATGACTATGCACATGAGTTGTTAAGATCTAACCCAGGGTCAACTGTGAAAGTACATGTCCAACCAGCTCAAGAAGGTAGTGGTGTTCAAAAATTACACTTTAAAAGGATTTACATATGCTTGGAAGCTTGTAAGGAAAGCTTCAGGTTAAGTAGACATTTCATAGGGCTTGATGGATGTTTTTTGAAAGGGCTTTGTGGAGGTCAAATCCTGTCAGCCATAGGCAGAGATCCCAATGATCAAATGCTACCAATAGCATATGCAGTAGTGGAGAGTGAAAACAAGGAAAGTTGGACATGGTTCTTGGAGCTGCTTATTGGTGATCTAGGTGGAAGAGAAGAGTGTCTCACATACACTTTTATTTCTGATCAACAAAAGGTATGACTCTATTGTTAATTCTCAATTGATTAGTATTTTTAATAATTAAATTCTCATGTTTATCCTGGTATTCTCATGTTTAATAATTAAATTTTATACATATCATGACCCAGGGATTATTGCCTGCAATGGAGGAACTGCTGCCTACAGTTGAACAAAGATTATGTGTTAGGCATCTCTACAATAACTTTAGGAAGAGATTTCCAGGAAAAAAATTAAAGGAAATTATATGGAAGGCATCTAAATCAACTTACTACCAAGCTTGGGAATGAGAGATGAAAGTTATGAAACATATCAATGGAGAAGCTAACAAGCACATGATGTCTACCCCTCCAAGGTTTTGGAGCAGATCATACTTCAAGACTCATAACAAATGCGATGCAGTTCTCAATAATATGTCAGAATCCTTTAATAGTGTTATTTTGGAGTCAAGGACCAAGCCATTAATAACCATGGTGGAAGAAATTAGGATATACATGATGGAGAGATGGGCTACAAACAGGACGAGGTTTCAGAAATTGACAGATGTATAAGTGTTGCCAAACATTATGAAAAAGGTTGAGAAAACAAGTTCATTCACAAACATGTGGCTTCCCAGGTAAAATTATTAAAACAAGCATTTTTTCTGTGTTAGAATGTCTGACTTTGGAATGTCCATTTGATGTCTTAATTTGGAATGTCCATTTTTCTGTGTTAGAATGTCTGATGAGCATATGTTTGAAGTGAGGCATCTGGAAAATTCTGCTGAAAAATTCACTGTAAACTTGAAGGAAAAAATTTGTTCATGCAGAAGATGGGAGCTAACAGGCCTACCATGTGTTCATTCACTTGCAGCAATCAAGAATAGGAACCATAGGATTGATGAATACATTCCGGATTATTACAGGAAATCTAGATATTTGCAAGTGTACAAACCTGCCATATTCCCTGTTAATGGCTCAAACCTATGGGTTACAACTGAGTACCCTGATGTTATGCCACCCAAATTCAGGAAAATGCCTAGAAGGCCAAAGAAAAGGAGGAATTTAGAGCAAGGTGAGCTAGATGGTACTGATAAAAAGACGAGAAGAACGAGATTCATTATAAAGTGTAGCAGGTGTAAGCAGGTAGGTCACAACAAGCTTACTTGTAAGGTGCCTTCTACTAGTCAGACAACTACTACACAAGTACCACATGCAGCTCAACCATTTGTACCACAAGCACCATCTGTACCACAAGTACCAGTGCCTTCTCAACCATCTCAAGCATCTGTACCAGTGGCATCTGTACCAGTGGCATCTGTACCAGTGGCATCTCAAGCATCTAAGTCAGTTCTGGGTCAAGCTTCTCAGCCATCTCAATCTAAATCATCCAAAAAGTTGTCAGTTAGAAGGCCAAATGCACCATTTGTCCCACCAGGTCCAACAACGAGGTTAAAGGCATCAAGAACTATTGTAGGTCCAACAACAAGAAGGACAACACCAACTAAAAGAGCAGCACCAAAGTGGAAACTTTAGTTTACTTTTATGTTTGTTTTGGATTAGGATTGGACCTATAGTTGTTATGTTGTTTTGTTAACTTGTAATATTAGAATTGGTTATGTTAAGTTGTTTTGATAATGTAATATCAAGTTGTTTTGTTTTTTTTTTACTTGTAATATCAGGCTGTTTTGATTGGACTTGTAATATCAGGTTCTTTTGTATGCAACTTAGTGGTATCCACCACCTTATAATTATATGTTGTTACCTATCTTCAATTGCTACAGTATGTTACATTGATCAAAATGCTACTAGTTACAGTATGTTACATTATGTTTTACATTGATACAAAAATGCTACTAGTTTTACAGTATGTTACATTGATCAAAATGCTACATTGATACAAAAATTGCTACAGTATGTTTTACAGTATGTTACATTGATCAAAATGCTACTAGTTCAAAAATTCAAGTTGATATAAAAATTCAAATTCATAATGATACCATGTTCAAATCGAGACAGTGTTACATATGATACTCTATTACATATAATCTCAATTCAACAGTCTATTACAACATCATCCAAATTACCACAACTAACATAATAAAGAAGAATCTTTTCCATTTTTTCTGAGAATTCATCATCTTCTTCATTTCAATTTGTAACTCCATTATCTTATGTTTAAGCCCATCCTTCCTTTCCTTTAGATGATGTATCTCCATCTTTGCTCCATCAAGCTCATTTTGCAGCTTCTCCAACCTATTATTCTGCTTCTTTATAAACTGATCCTTCTCATCCACCACATCATCAAAGAACCATTAAAAGTATCCACACCCAGATTCAGATGAACCCTGTAATGGTGACATCCAAATTCATCTCAGCTATTGCAGGAACTATCAGAACAAGAATATATGAAAACCCATTTTAATTTCATGCTTACCTTGTAATGACGACAACCCCATAATTGCTTCCCAAAGTTTGTGATAGTGGTAGCCCTTCGAAGAACCGCAGATTCTCCACAACCACATATAGGTCTCCATCGCAACTTTCCATCTAAGCTTCCATCTCTATTGCAATCGTACGAAGACCGGATCTCTGATGATGCTTCCTTTATCATATTGAGGGAATTTCAAATTCAAAATGGGAAAATTGAGATGCAATGTGTGAACCCTAGAATTTGAGGATTTCTGGAAGCAGCTTGAAGATGGTGTACATAACATTCTATGTCACCTGCCACGCATGCAAACCAAACGTCCGTTTGTGCCTTTTGGACGGAAAGGACTCCTATGGTCCTTTTGAAAGAATTATAGGACCAGTTTGACACTTTTTTCAGATAAATGACCAAAATGGACCTTGGGGTAAACTTAAAAGACCAAAAAGGGTATTTTGCCTAAAAAATAAAATATATTTTTATCCATACAATTTTATAATATAATAAAAAATAAAATTTTTTAGTTTGTCTTTTTTTTTTCTATATAATATTTACTTTAATTAGTTAGAATATTTATTTTACTTGACAAAAATTAACTAGATATTAAAACAATAAATTTAATATTTATCACTAATAGACAATATTTATTTATAAACATAATTACATATGAGACACATATTTATTACTATTGAATAAATAAATTTAAGATGATATAGAAAATATTTAATTTTATAATTATTTTTATAAACAAAAATAAGTTACAAATATTTTTATAAACGATAAAAATTCAACTATTGATACAATTGTTTTTAACATAATTAAGTTAAAAATATTTTTATAAATGGTCACACGGATTCAAATCACTTATAAACGGGAAAAGTATACATATTGATATATTATTTGTATAAACGAGAAATAAGTTACGAATATTTTTATAAACGAAAAAAATTCAACAATTGATATAATTGTTTTTAACATGAATAAGATAAAAATAATTTTATAAATCGTCAATGCGTTCAAGACACTTATAAATGAAAAAAGTCTACATGTTGCTATAGTTATTTTTATAAACGGAAATAAGTTACAATAATTTTTATAAACGGTAATAAATTATTAATATTTTTATAAACGAGAATAAATTACAATTTTTTTAATAAATAGACACATGCGTTCAAGATACTTATTATGTTTGTAACTATATGAATGTTATTCAATTTAATAAATGAATACAAATTTGACAAATGAGAGTGAGAGACATATAATATGAAACCAGACGAGACCCGTATTATTATTATTATTATTATTATTATTATTATTAATTATGGTATTGAATTGAAGTTGTGTGCAGAATAAAAAAAAGAGTGATAAAAATTTTAAATTCTAATATGATATGATGTCACATAGGGGTGACAAAACGGATCGCCCGTTACGTCGTACTTTGTCTTAAGCATGTCAAAAAAAGAGCGGAAGGACAAACCCGCCAAGTAGAAATGAGCATAAAAATCAAGTTTGCTCCGCCAAAGTGGCGGGTTGGCAGGCGGTGGGCGAGCTTGTCCGCCTACTTTTTTTACTTATTTATTTTTCATTTTTTTAATATATTAATAGTTTTTTTACATTTCAATTATATTTTTCACTTATATTTTAAAATATTTATTTATAAATCATCTTATTAACAAATTTTACTTCAAAAAATATTACATACATTCACAAATTAATATATAAAATAAAACCATCAAGAACTGAAATTACTATAATTAACTAAAAAAAGACGAATTTAAAGTGAGACAAACTAAACGAATAAGTGCAATGGATTTTGACGGGACGGACGTTCATAGGTGACCGTCTTTAGCAGAACGAGTTTTAGTGGGCGGTGAGTCCAAAATTCCAACCCATTATTTTGTGGCAGATGCATAAACCGATCCGACGGACCACAACTCGTTTTATCATCCCTAATATCACACCTATTATGATTCTAATATGATACCACATAAAAATTAAGGTTAAACGTATTGACAACTTTGACTTAGATTAAGTAGGGAGATAGAGAGATTTCATAAAGAATTTAGTGTCAAACCCGACCCACCTAACAGCCCGACCCGTTAGAATTTCATCGTTTGGTGAAGGGTTTTAGCTTCCATTTCCTCAAACACCTCTGAGAAACCGAAAACCCCAAGGTGAACCGTACCACCATGGTTCGCTTCTCCAGGTCCTCCGCACACCGTCTCCTCTACGCACTATGCTCCTCCACCACCACAGTCTCTCCATCCCCAACCGGCTCCCTCATCGGTGGCACTTTCCACCTCCGACACTTCTCAGCCGGGAACGTGGCACGTGCCAAGGCGGCGTCAGTTAACAAGGAGCCTTGGTGGGTGGAGTCTATGGAAATGATTCGCAACATCGGTATCTCGGCGCACATCGATTCCGGGAAGACGACTTTGACGGAGCGGGTGCTGTTTTACACCGGTCGGATCCACGAGATCCATGAGGTGAGAGGGAAGGATGGCGTTGGTGCCAAGATGGATTCCATGGCGTTGGAGAGAGAGAAGGGAATCACTATTCAGTCTGCTGCTACTCATTGTACATGGAAGGACTATAAGGTAATTCACACTTGATTTGTGACTATCTATTTTCAGTTTGTGTTGTTAAATTCTAGTTGAATCCAATTGAAGTAAAGTAGAGTGTGGATTTTTAAGGGATTTCGCTTTTCATTCCTTGCAAGAATATATGAAAATTTTAAACTGGGAGAAATGAGAACCATAGTTTTAAATTGTGGTTGATGCGGTTGCGGAGGGGTTTGAAATATATGGTTAAGAAACAGTCGATGTTAGGATTTTTCATTACATAGGAGGTGAATTGAGTTTTTGGCTTCTGAAGTTTTAAGTTTGGATGAACACCGCAATTGTGGTCCGATGCAGTTGCGGAGGCTATCACATCAGCAATATTGTAGCTGTAATTGTGGTTGGCGACTGCAATTTAAAACTAGGATGAGAACTATGAGGTTTTAGTTGAGTTCAAGTGAAATTTGAATTTGGAAGTGTAGTGAGTTTTTATTTTTGAAGGTTTAGAATTCAATAAAATTATAGGTGCAATATTGTTTTCTTTGGTATAAATTAGGGTGGGGCCATCCCAGCATGAAATTGTGGAGATTAATCATTAAGAGAACCAAATGGGTGGTTAAACTATTCCTCAATAGTTTTAAGTTTCTTGCTGCTGCAGTGTTAGAGTTGAATTCAAACTCGATACCACACAGGCGTGATATATGAGATTATGAGTGCTCTATTGTTACTATTTATAATGTATAAATGGGGTCATCCTTGCACCCGATTGTATAGACTAATTACCAGAGAACCATATGAATGACTAAACTCTCCCTCAATAGTTTTAAGTTGTATACTGCGTTTTTTAATCTGAATGTGAACTTGAGACTACAGAGGCAGGGTATATGAGTGCTCAGTTGTTACTACTGCTATTATTATGATTACTATTTTTACTATTGTCAATATAAAAAATGATTAATGGTTGTAGTAGTGGGTCTTTGGGAGCATGAATTTCGATAAACAACTTAATTAAGTGCTTACACAATAATCATTTCTCTTATAAGAGATTATAAATAAGCTATTCCTACAATCAAGTAGGGACGTATCAATTAACTCTTATATGAGATTTCAAGAATAAGATGAAGATAATTATGAACATATCATAAGCTATATTAGAATCTATTCCCAAACACTCGAAAATGCGATTACTTTATAAGGCAGGACTATTAAGCTCTTTGAAATGTTTTCTGTTGTTCTTTCAAAATTTAGGGTAATAGGGATTGAGAATTGGATGCCGAGTAATTAATTTTCACTTGTTTGAGGGAGGAATTTGAGATTTGAGTGCTGTACTGTTATCTTAGTCAGTGTAAGTTACTTTTGGTGATTATTCGTCATCATAGAAGAAGGATAACGATTTAAGACATTTTCTGTTTTTTTTAGTTACGCGTAACTGAAATGGGTAAACTAAATAAAGACTACTTATTTTTCCTGTTTGCAGTATCCATTGGAAATTACAACTTACATTGATATATTCTTCAACCTGCTTTTGATAGTGACTTTCTCTTGTGGTTATTTACGCTGAAACTTAGGCAAAATGTTTTGTTGCAGATCAACATAATTGACACACCTGGTCATGTTGATTTCACCATTGAGGTTGAGAGGGCTTTGCGTGTCCTTGATGGTGCCATTCTTGTGTTTTGTAGCGTTGGTGGGGTGCAAAGTCAGTCCATTACCGTTGATCGGCAAATGAGAAGATATGAGGTTCCTAGACTTGCATTTATTAACAAGCTTGATCGAATGGGAGCAGATCCATGGAAAGTAATAAATCAGGTGTGAATGAGATTTATTATAGAGGTCAGCTAAGATAATATGTTTTACAGTTATAAATTATAATCCCATTTACACAAATTTGGTTATCTTGAAAAGAGGTGTCCAATGGCATTTTGGAGGTCAGCTATAAAATTTGTTTTTTTACCTGACAACTTCTACTATTTATTTATTAATTAATTAATGATTAACTTTGTTGTTTTTAAAAATTCTTTTTCATTCTTATTTTTGAATTGAATGTTTTCCATTTTTGTTACCAATTTGTTTTATTTTTCAGGCTAGATCTAAGCTTCGGCATCATAATGCTGCAGTTCAAGTTCCAATAGGTTTGGAAGATGATTTCAAGGGACTTGTTGATCTTGTGAAGCTAAAGGCCTATTATTTTCATGGTTCAAATGGGTCTGTTTTCAATATTCTTCATTATTTTTTCCGAAGATTACGTTTGCCATATTTCTTCAGCTTACTAAAACATTGCTTATTGCAGCGAAAAAATTGTCATTGAAGAGGTGCCTTCAGATATGGAAACCTTGGTGTCTGAAAAAAGACGTGAACTAATAGAAACCGTGTCAGAGGTTGATGATATACTTGCTGAAGCGTTTCTGAGTGATGAACCCATTTCAGATGCTGATCTTGAGGTGAGTAGGTAGCAGTTTTTCATATTCCTGAGTTTTGTAGGACAATTATTTGGTTTATGGGAAATGCATCATATCATACTATCCTAATTCTAACAATTAGTTTCTTGATCTATTCTATTCTCTGAATGTGTTGCGGACCATGTGGTTTGGGCATTCTAGATATGCATAAAGAAATGATATAGACATGTCAGATTGTAATGGTCTCACTATTTTAACTGAAAATTGTTTGGCATAGTTCCTATTTTCCTTTGATTCACGAATCTGCCAAGGAAACTGCTCATATGCATGGTTTTGTCTGAAAATTGTTAGAATGACACATTGGTTGATGTTTTATGTGTTAATTTAATGAAAAAAAGGGTCTGTAACTAAAGTTTAGCATCGGTTGTTTTCTGCCTATCTTGATTCCTTGTAGGAATATCCTTGGCTTGCTTGTTTGATATGGAGTGATCATTACGGTCCTCCCTACTTTTCAAACCATTAGTCTACACCAGTAGCCCAACAGAAGTAATTGGCTGCACTTACCAAATGTTCATATGTGATTAAGGAGATAATGATCAAACTGACGTTGACAGTGAACTAGAGGCATAGCTAGAGGTGGAAATGTTGGTTTTGGAACAGATAGGGCTCATGTTGGTTGAAGTTGGGTTAGTTGGTGACTTCTGTTGTTGAATTGGGTGGTAATCAGAGTCAGTTGGTCAGCCGTTTGCATGGCCCTGGCCGGGGATAGAGAACCGAAATCACCGGTGAAGCACAATGGTGTGATGGATTATTAAATCACTGACGCCATATATATAATTAGGAAAGGATTTGAAGTAAATCTGTATCTAATTGGTCCATATTATAATAACTAAATGTTTACGTTACATTATTAATTAGAAGGGGAATCATCTCATATGTTGAGCTTTTAATGGAGCTAATCATCTATAGTTCAGTAACAACTAGTAGTTCTAATTATGCTTGTGCTTAAATCTAGCATAAATTCTATTAGGCCTCCACCCACTTGACCTCTCTATCCACATATATTTTAATATAGTTTATAATTTCTGGTTATTATGTTTGTGTAGGGAGCAATTCGTAGGGCTACCATAGCACAGAAATTTATACCGGTATTCATGGGTAGTGCTTTCAAAAACAAGGTAATCTTTGAACTCACCTTCTGTTCTCAACTTCACATATAAATTCATACTGCATAATAAACTACTTTGTGCCTCCCATTCAGTAAAGATGTATGCGTAGTAATATTATTCCATCGATTTTTGACTTAATGGTATGGTAGTATGTCTTATAATTGTGGTTGGGCCTAACACAACTCTACAAAATTGATTTATAAGGCGAGGATTGATCCCACTTATAAGCATATGTTCAAACCATATATTGTCCAATGTGTGACTCTTCTTAACACACCCTCTCATGTCCAACACTATTGGGCTTGGTGCGTGGATATAACTGCCCTGTTGGAACATAACAACAAGCCTTCAATAATAATCTTCTACAATATTCATATCTATTCCTTGTATATTACTTACTGTATGGAAGTTATTGCCCATTTTGGATATTGCTATCCATAAATTTACAGTACCATTTCTCTAATATAATCCCTTTAATAAACAGCCCCCTCCCTAAATTATTATTTCACATGCATGCATTCTCACATTGGCATGCCCAAACACATTTTTCAGTATGATCCAAACTTGCACATTCTAGATATCATGCATACTGTGTAGTTGTTTGAATCATCACTTCTCGTATATATTTAATCTTCCACTATTGATACAGGGAGTACAGTCACTTCTGGATGGAGTACTTGGTTATTTGCCATGTCCAATTGAAGTTAGTAATAATGCTCTTGACCAATCTAAGAACGAGGAGAAGGTACCTGATTCATAGAAAGTTAATCCCTGTTTTACTTTGATATTGTATTTCATGATTATTGAAAACTTCGAATTGAATTTTAAAGCCAAAATTTTGAATCACGAATTATAGGATTCTCTATTAAAATTAAAAGTATAAAAATTGCTTTAAATGCATGTTCTTCATAAATAAAATAATAGATAAATCATTCAGAAAGTGTAAAATATCAGTAGTAAACATTATAATGCATCTAGGTGATATTGTAATCACTTGCCAGAAAAGAAATGAAACCCCAAATTTCAAATTAACATTTAAGAAAATCAAGATTAAAATTTTGATAACAGTTAATGACTTCATATTAAAAGAAATGTTAAATCTGAAAGGTAGGTCCCATCCATCTTTTCCTAATTTAAATTATTTTTGAAATAGAAAATTAAGGTTTATGATTGGAGAATATTTGGCATTCGAAGTTAAAATATCAAGGTGGGTAAGCTTGGGGTGAGTTTCACAGCTCCCCGTTCTATTGCTTTTCAATATTGGAAAATACCAAGTATAAAGTAATTCTTGCATTCACGTTTACATAACCCACCTGGGTTTGATGTGAGCTGATTATTTTTTCTTGGAGACAATTTCTGCAATGAAATCATATATAGTTATGGAAATTGTCTTGGTTGTTCGCTGCATGATCTACAGAGATTACAATCATAACTGGTTATTTTATGTCTTTACTTGTCTAGATTGAGCTGACTGGAAGTCCTGATGGGCCCCTTGTAGCATTGGCTTTCAAATTGGAGGAAAATAAGTTTGGTCAGTTATCATATCTAAGGTACCTCTCGCCTTTGGAGATGGTTATATATATATATATATATATATATATATATATATATATATATATTTCACATATGTTAATGTATTGATTATTTGATTGAAGAATTTATGAGGGCGTCATTCGGAAGGGGGATTTTGTGATTAATGTTAACTCTGGCAAGAAGACCAAGGTAAGTTTAATGCCTTTCGGTGCTCTAGTTTGATTGCATTTGTCATTGTTCATATGTATGTTTTTCCTTTCTAGGGTAGAGATATAACTCAATAACTGATTTATTTAGAGTTTTGGTGAAAAACCTTATATAATAATGATTGATCCAACTCTACCGTTTTTTCCTCTTCAATTATTTAGTCTCATATTCATGGAAATTCTACTAGTCATCATGGATTCCAGTCTCCAAGTCTAAGTGAATGGGTTAAAGAATTCAATAATAGTACGAGATATAAAGAAAATGAATCTTCTGGTGCTGAATGAAATCTGAAAAGAGAAGGGGGACACTTCTCCTCCATGAGTTTCTGATAGAACACGTGGTTCTAATGGAAATGAAGCAGTCCTTGCTTCAAAAATAATTAAGAAGTTAAGGATATTGGATGCTAGTGAACACGGTTGAATTGCCCATATTTGATGGTTGTGATCCAATGCGTGGGATGATATAACAATGGAAACACATCTACATTGGTGAATGTAAAGCTGGCTAGTATGAGTATGAACTATGAAGGGTCACATAATTCTTTAATTCAATTCAACCTACCAAGTGACAGAGGATGACCTAACACAGGAAAAATTTAAACAAGCTCTGACTGCTTTTGATGCTTTGGGTGCAAATAAATTCAGAATTTTTTTAAGGGCTCTTGAAACTAGCCTATAATATTGGGGATGTATCAAGCTATTTAATTTGTTTCCCCTTTTTCTTCTAAACATATCCTTCTGTTTTGTCCTAACAAGCTCTTTCAAGCTACTGTCCTACTAGTATGGGCAATTTTTTTAGAAACTTATCATACATAAATGCTATCTTTAACCAGACATCTGACCATGCTCGTCCTGCATGTACTCATAGTCTCATACGAGGATGTTTTGGGTTGTCATTTGGTATCCTTTCCACTTCATCTTGAACTTTTTTAGTTTATCTGAAGGCAAGAAAACATGAAAACCTATAACAGTACAACAAATACTTGAAATAGTTTTAGTTTTTATTAGTTGGATGTGAAGCTTGATACATAATTAATAATTAATGCAGTGCTATTCCCAAGAAGATCGTTGCCATCTCCCTGCATTTTGTATGACATTTAGAGACTAGAAAATATATCCGAGATATTTCAAAGTTGTCAATAAAGTATGTGCACTAATTCATTTAAATTGACGTTTCTAAACCTTATGGGCTGAATACAATTATTACTTATAATTACTAATATAAGTTATTTATAACACTTTTCTCAAACTAGTGAATGAATATCTATTGTTCTAAGCTTGCAATAAGTTGGTTGGAACATTATGTTAGTAATCCCTTTGTCAACACACCTGCCACCTGATGCCATAAAGGAATGTAGGTTGTAGTTATCAAGTCACTATCTAACTTCTCACTCATAAAATGTCGATCTATCTCAGTATGTTTTTCTCTTGTCATGTTGAACATGATTATGAGAAACAGTGGTGGTCTATTTATTGTCACAACAATTTCATAAAGCCTTCACACTTTATCTTCAAATCTTTTAGTGCAATTTTCATCTACAATAGCTCCAAATTCTTTTGTGCCATAGCTCTAAATTCTGCTTCAGCCTTTGGTCGAGAGCTACTTCACTTTGCTTCTTGCTCCTCCAAGTATTAAGGTTCCTACATAGAAAAACACAGACGTTGACCTATTATTATTCACTGAACCCACATAATCAGCATAATTATACACCACTATAGTTTGTTCCACCTCTTTTAAACAAAAGTCCTCTTCTTGGAGTGGCTATGAGATGTAGAACATTTTAGATTTTAAACAAAAGTTGCATTTTAAACATTTTAGATTTTAAACAAAAGTTCTCCCCGCAAAACTCATTTTAGATTTTATTCAATGGGAGCATTCGCAAGTTGCATCCAAGCTTGTCTGTTTCCTGCCAAAGATCAAGCATTTGCTTTCTGAAAGATAAAAATTCTTTGCTTTAAATAAGCCACCTCAATTTTCAAAAAATACTTGAGTTGCTCAAAGTCTTTCGTCTCCAACTCTGTTGATAAATTCTCCTTGAGCAGCTGTGTCTCAGTCATATCATCTCATGTAACAATAATGTCATCAACATCATTTAGAATCACGGTCCGTTTTTCAAATTGTGAATGTTTGAAGAAAATGGTGTGTTCTCTTTGGCTTTGCATGTATAGGCCAAGCTCACCATTACATATGTGAATCTTCCAAACCACTTCTAGGGGAATGATTTAGTCCATACAAGGCCTTCCTCAATCGACACACCTTGTTTTCTCCTCCTCTAACCTCTAAAACCAAAATCTAGGAGAATCTCCATATACTCTTCCTCTAAATCTTCAAGCAAGAATGCATTTTTTTACATCAAAATGGTGTAGTTCCCGTTCAGAGTTAACAACAGGAGATAATAATATTCAAACAATATTTATCTTTGCCACTAGACCAAATGTCTTCACATAGTCAATGGCTTATGTCTTGGCGTATCTTTGTCACTTGTCTGACCTTGTATGTCATATGTCTTGGTGTATCTAAAAATATCTCCAATCTGGATTCCAAAACGAACTCAAAAGGCTTTGATCTAGGAATTTTCTGAAGCGCGCGTTGGCCAAAAACCAATAGAAGGTGCTACATGGAAAGCTGTCTATCTGCGCGTGAGGCAGCTTACAATGGAAAATTTCTGGGTTTTGGCTTGATATGGGACTATAAACCTTGTGTTGAGTCAGTACTCTGAGAACGTCGAAGAACAGTGGTGATTTGACAGTTGAAAGCATTGAACGCACCAAAAAAACCCAAAGAAACTGTGCGAAAGAGTAAAATAATTGTAGCAAGGCAAGGAGAAAGGAACAAAGAGAGTATAAGAACACAATGAGGCTGCAGTGAAAGTTGCACAAAAATTGCAAAGGTAGTCACATATGCAAGAAACTTCTATGAAGGACGAAAAAGAAACCGCAAAGATGGCGGCTAGGATTCACGCGGAAGCTAAAGCCAAAAAATTGGGAGCTCTGATACTATGCTAAATCTAATGGGCTTGATTAATGAACAAATATAATTATTACAAATATACATTATTTACAACGGAGACTAATAATTTGTGGTTGAAGCTTTTGTTTTGTCAATGCAGATTTCTCGCTTGGGTCGGATGCATTCTAATGAATTGCAGGTTTGTTTTTAGGCTTTTTAATGTCGACCTTCCTGCATAATGAATGCCTCCGGAAACTGCAATTTTTTAAAATAAGGAGTTATAGTTATTGGTATGTCATAGGATATTGTTTCCGCTGATGAAAGGGAAAACATGTACAGTTTTGTCTCTTCTAAATTCATTTTGAAGATTTTTAATATTAATTTATTCTCTGCCATTTGTTAAACTTCTAATTGAACATTTTTCCTCTACAGGAGATTCAGGAGGCCCATGCTGGCGAAATAATTGCTGTATTCGGTGTTGATTGTGCATCAGGTTCTTCTTTCTCATGTTTTTTTTGCTGCTTATATGTTTGCCTAGAATCTTTTGGTGGTGGTTTAGGTTTTTAAAAATGTTGCAATCCTGGAGAATAAATTTAAACCAAGGGGATGAGAGAGAACCAAAAAAATACAACAGCTGTACTTCAAAAGTCAAAACATAATAAGCAAATCAGGTTATGAATACAATAGTTCTAGCAAAACTTTCAGCTTGCTGGAAATAAATATTCACAATCCCTTTAACCACTCTTCCTCTTAGAATTTTGGGGTGAGCCTAACTCAACGTTAGAAAACCAGCGTGGGACTTTATAACACACCCTTCACACGCCCAACACAATTGAGCTTGGTGCGTAAATATAAATGGTGGGTGGTTCGATTGCTGAATCATGATATGTGGTGGCCCAATGGATCTTGTAATTATTATTCGTAAGTGAAAGCTTGCATGGGAATATTTGAGAAAGAATTCTCAGGAACTGAATTTGCTACTGTATCTGACTCTCCGCCAACTTGTATCATTTACAGGGTATATGCTGTTAGAGCTTAAATTGTCCCTTATCATCTCGACCTCAATTTTCAGCTTTCTGTCTAGAGATCTATGATAAGTATGTGCTCATCAAAGAGCCTAACACAAGGTTTTGGAGATTGAACCCAAATAAATTAGATATAAATGAACATTTCAAAGTTGTCTGGTTCTAAGGTTTGAAATTTAGGATGATTAACACGCTAATTACATACTTCAGGACTAGTATTAATATAAGTTCTGTGTAGTTATTTCTGGGTTACTCTCCCCTTGTCCCTTATTATGAACCACTAAGAAAATTTATTGATATTAAGAAAAATAGTTATACAATAAATTTGTAAGTTATTTTTTTCTTCTTTCCATAATTACATCTACAATTAATGATATTATAAGAGAGAAAAAATAAATTTAATTGCAAATTAGATGGGGAGATTTTTTGTATAAAAATTATTAATGCACGGACAAGTTTGTTAAGGGTATTTTATCAAGGGACAAATAAAAAAAATGAATAAAGGGTCTTATAATTAGGGGAAGAGAGCTTTTGATAAAGATTTGTTGTTGGGTTGGACAATCTCTGTTTTATTTCCGCCTCTGCTCATATTTCATTCTAATTTTATACTGGCCATAATATATTTTTTTTGGTTATCAGGAGATACTTTTACTGATGGGTCCGTTAAATACACAATGACTTCTATGAATGTTCCTGAGCCCGTGATGTCTTTAGCTGTACAGCCTGTCTCAAAAGATTCTGGAGGGCAAGTGAGTAATCTCTTTTTTGTAACATGGCAACCCTGCAGTCCCAGCTTGAAAAGTTGTATATTGCTCAACTCAATTGATTTTATCCATGTATTGCTTATAGTTTTCAAAAGCTTTGAACCGCTTCCAAAGAGAGGATCCTACTTTCCGTGTTGGCTTGGACCCAGAAAGTGGGCAGGTTGTCCTTTTTCCTTGAAGATCTTCCTCATTTAATCGACATGATTATTGTTCTTTTATTGACATTAACTTACTTTTGAGTGTAGACAATCATTTCTGGAATGGGAGAACTGCACTTAGATATCTATGTTGAACGCATTAAGAGGGAGTACAAGGTACCCATTTTACTCAACATGTATATTTTTTTCCTATGCTGTTGATGCCTGCCAAATGTTTACATCTAAAATTTCTCTGTTAGAACTGGTATATATATTTGAATAAAGTAGGTTAAGAATATAGTTTATATGATAATTCCTCTGCAGAATTGTCTCAAAACATATAGATTTATTATAGCCATTTCACACTAGAACATAAAGGCAAGTCTAGAGAGACTAGGATAGTAATGTTACATGTTTATGTCCTTTCAACAAATTAGAGAGTCTTGGCATTTCCCTTCCAAGAATTAGAGAACTTGGTCTCTCCCTCCCAATAACCAATTGATAATTTTCCCCGTAGCCTTTCCCTTCTCTTTCCCTATTTATTTCTAAATATATACACACCATAAAAATTAATAATATGACAATAACTGCTACATTTATTGTTATAATGTGCAACTCAATTGACTTTATTCCTCTCCTGTTGTATTTTGTCTGTTGCAATGTCTAACTCATTCTTATATCTTTACCTGCTAAGGTTGATGCTACAGTTGGAAAGCCCCGTGTGAACTTCAGAGAAACTGTTACTCAACGTGCTGAATTTGATTATTTACATAAGAAGCAATCCGGAGGGCAAGGACAATATGGACGGGTGATTGGGTAAGTATCGACTGGCCATTCTTATTTTATTCAAATAAGATTTAGTGTTTGATTCTGGTAATAATTTTTACAAAAATTCAATAGAAGTGGCCAGTTCTGCTGATAGAAAGTGTTTTTCGGAAAAAATGATAAACAGATGGAAACTTTGACAGGAGTTTGAGAAAGAAGCTTGTTGTATGTTATCTTATGTAAAATATTATTACCATTCGTTTGGTAAAGAAGCTTGTTGTGTACATCTTCCAATACCCCTTCTATTTCTTGATGATATTATATTGTATTCAACATGAACACAGGTATATTGAACCACTTCCTGCCGAGTCTGGAACTAAGTTTGAATTTGAAAACATGCTTGTTGGCCAAGCTGTTCCATCAAATTTTATCCCTGCAATTGAGAAAGGTTTTAGAGAAGCAGCCAACTCGTGAGTGAAATCTTACTAGTTTCTTAATTTTGTTGTGTACAATTTTGGCGTGCATGAATGATTGAACTTACTTTTTTGTATGGCAACCCTAACCCAATATTGCTCTTGACACAGTGGTGCCTTAATTGGACATCCAGTTGAAAATCTCCGAGTTGTCTTGACAGATGGTGCTGCTCATGCTGTTGATTCCAGCGAACTTGCCTTTAAGATGGCTTCTATCTACGCTTTTAGACAGGTTATTTTCATTCACCACTTATTTTTAATAAATTGCATTGCACATATTATAGCTTGTGTATTGATTCCTTCACATAGATATGATATGATGGCCTCATTCCCTAACAATTTGTGGTGCTGTCTTCTGTAACAGTGTTACACAGCTTCCAGACCAGTTATATTAGAACCTGTAATGCTTGTTGAGCTGAAAGTACCAACAGAATTTCAAGGAGCTGTTGCTGGTGACCTCAACAAGTGAGAATTCTTTACCTTTTTTTCCTTCTGGATATTTTTTTTTATGGTAAATTTCAGAATTTGCTGACATACTTTTATTACAAATGACAGGAGAAAAGGTCTGATTGTTGGCAATGATCAGGATGGGGATGATTCTGTCCTTACAGCTCATGTAAGTACATACCTAACAGGTCTATTAGAACATTTTAACTATTATCAAAGTTAGTTCCCATGGTTGATTTTGGCGGTATGAAATCAATTAGTTATGATTTGATTTGATGACACAATGACTAAAATATTCTAAATAAAATGTAATCTTGGAAATCTTAGTCACCTTCATTGTGGACCCACCTTGTCTGCTATTAACTGCAGCCTATAACATCTTCATTGTGTTGGGTATGAGAGGTGTTGACATCCCACTTCGGCTAGCGATATGGCAAAAATAGTTTTTTAAGGCTTAGGAAGTCCTCATCTCTAGAACTAGCTTATGTAGTTGAGATAGGCCATTCTCTTCTCAAGAGCTAGTTTATGTAGTTGAGTTAGACCATCCTCTTCTCTAGAGCTAGCTTATGTAATTGGGTTATGCATAGCCAAATTCTAAGACATAATTAACGTCTATCCTTTATTAGTTATTGGGTCACCTGTATTGTTTCATGTTACCGGTGTTAAGTGTAGGGCATCCCTAGAGCTAGCTTTCAAGATTGACTTACTTTTACTCCGAATTCTAAGATGTAAGACAAAAAATTATTGGTGTACAAAAACTAAATTATTGGTTGTTGCTGTGTATTATTTCAGGTCCCTCTTAACAATATGTTTGGGTATTCTACAGCTCTTCGTTCCATGACACAGGTGGATATCCTGCTACCCACTGACCATAGATATTTCATGTTTTGATCGCAATTTATATCTGGTTTTTGATTTCGTGCTGTTTCTTTTCTTTTCTAATAACTGCAGGGAAAGGGTGAATTCACAATGGAATATAAGCAACATGCACCGGTTTCTCATGATGTACAAATCCAACTCATAAACGCATACAAGGGCACTCAGGCGGCTGAATGATCTGGCTTTGTTGAAAGTACACGGTCCTTAATTTTTGGGAGTAATTCATCTAGTTAAAGGGGAATTGGTGACAATAATATAGGGGATATATAGGTCTGTTTCATTTTTTAGGGTCAACCAAATTGTGAAAGCAAATAAAAAGTTGCTATAATTGTGTATGTACGATAAAGTATATTATATGAAGTAGTTGCTCAGTAATCAGGTTTCTACAAGATGTACTAGTAAGTTATTAATATTTAATATTATTTAAACAAAAGAGAATAATACCTCAAGACTGCTTATCTTTGACATCTAAGACATGATATAATATTAAGAAAAATATATTTAAGAAAATAAAAATATGATAATGGATCAGGGGTGCAAATATGAAACAGGGAGGAAATTAGAAAAAAAACAAAAGGTCCATGAAGTGGAGGTGGAAAAAATGTGAGAAAATACAAAAGACAGGCTCGAATCCATGACCTCTAGCAATAATGGCGGAAAAATTTAAAAATAAACTATTGATTAACTTATTTCAGCAAAAACAAGACTCACCATTGAATTTTATTATTTTCAAATGAATGAGAAAAGATCGAATAAAACCCACAAAATTTGTAAGCAAAAAACAAGACAAAGCAAAGCACGAAGAGAACAGGTAGAGGGTTGGTTATGCAAAGGGAATGTATTAACATCGTGCTTAGTTAAAAAAATCATTGTTTGCAAAATGATTTTCATGGGAACTTTTTGAAAATCCGTGATTGGTTAAAAAAACGGTTGTTTGCAAAATGATCGGAGAGATGGGAATTTTTTTTTTAATAATATTTTGATTCGGCGAAACTTCAGGAGTTTTGTGTATCTCCAACGTGTAGTTCATCTAAAAAAGAAAATGGCGTTTGTTTGGTTGATTTTAATAAAAAAATATGTTGTCTTATTTGAGTGGAAAATACAACATACTATCAATAATTATGAGAAAGTGAACATTTGCATCTTCTTGAGTATAGAGAATTTACAACTTAGATTTAAATAACAAGACATATCTTAACATTATCAGTGGAAATATCAATCACTTTGTCATCTTTGTAGAAGTAGGATGAAATCACTTCTTTAAACAAGACTAATATCTAATCTTTGAAAAAAGATTTAAAATGAAAAGCTAAGTGACAAAAGGTTTGAATGAATTTTTGTCTTTTTTAGTCTTTTGAAAAGGTTTTAATATGTTTAATATGTCTTAACATTTATTAAGAAAATATATTTTGAAAATCACTTGACAAAGTCAAGGTTTATTAGGAAGAAGGTTTCAAGTTTGAAAACAAAAATATTTTAAAAAAGGGAGAAGTTTTGAAAATTGAAGAAGATGGGCAAGAGATGAAGAGACTAACCTAAAGCATAAAGTAGGGGTGGAAAAACGGGCCGTCCGCCCCGCTCCATCCCGCCTTAAGCCTGTTAAAAAAAAGCGGCGCATGCAAGCCCGCCAAGTGAAAATGGGCATAAACATCTAACTCGCCCCGCCAAGATGGCAAGTTGGAGAACAAAGTGTTTGTTCGCTTACTTATTTATTTATTTATTTTTCATTTTTTAATATATTAAAAGGTATTTTTTTTTTTACATTTTAATTAAAATTTCACTTATTTTTTAGAATAATTTTTTATTAAGTATTTTTTTAACAAAATTTTATTAAAAAGAATCATATATATTCAGAAATAAATGTATAAAATAAAACCATCAAGAATTGAAACTAATAGAATTAATTTAAAAAGACCGGACTTAAGGTGTCACAAACTAAACGAATAGGCACGACGATCTTTGGCGGGCGGCAGATTTTCGCGGGGCAGACGATAATCTTTAGCGGGGCGGGCTTTAGTGGGAGGCGTGTTCAAAATCTCAACCCAACCCGCTATTTTTTGGCTGGTGCCCGAGCCGTCCATGCGGACCACGACCTGTTTTGCTACCCCTAGCATAAAGTAAATGCAAGAAATTAAAGGTCTCATTGTAAGGTAGTCTAAGAGGAAGCCTTTGTGTGCATGTGAACTAACCAAAATGGAGCAAACATCTGACATAAGTCAAGAAAAGTATTCCCTTCCTTTCGATTAAAGCCACAACACAAGCAAGTAAGCAGATGGATATCAAAAGTATCAGATGAAAACCAAGGCACCATGTGAATTTTAAAGCACATATGAAATTCCAAGCATCAGATGAAAGCTTAAGGTCTCAGATGAAATTAAAGCATCAGAGAAATCACAGAGCACAAATGAATTCTCATGCATCAGATGAAAACTCAAAGTCACAGATAATAATTCCTACATCAGATAAAACATAAAACAGACCGATAAAACTCAAGGTATCAGATGAATCTCCTAAGGTTTCAGATGAAAGTTCCAGGGTCTCAGATGAATCTTAAGGTATCAGATGAAAGTCCACGCGAATGATCTATCCTAAGTCCAAAAGTCCAACCTCCATAAGTAAAAGATAGTAACCATAGTCCAAGGATAACATTAAGTCATTTAGGGTTTGATACTTATTAATGTCGTTGAAAAGAAGAAAAAAATGTCCAATAGACAAAGGGAAAAAGACATAAAATAAATGACATAAAGATAAAGTGGCATGAAATTTAAATGCTTAAAGATAAATTACATAAAAGTAAATTGCAAGAATTTAAATGACATTAATATAAAAGTGCAGAAACATAAAGTTAACACAATTAATGTTATTAATGTTAGTAGTATTCCGATTCAGGACAATTTAACGCTGTTAAGTAATCGTAAGTGAACTTATGTAGAAGTTACACCTATCTGATGTCGAGACAAAATAATGAAGGTGTATTTCATAAAATGCACACCATGGTTTAAAAGCAAGGTGATCAAGACAAAGTCAAGGAGATGAGATCATTAAATCAACCAAATCCTTCATGATATCTTGAGACAGTCTTATCACTAATTTAAAGTACCTCGAATAATCAAATGATCATTTGGAGATAGATTTAAAATGATGAAAGTTCATCAAACATCAATTAAAACCTAATTGAACAAGATGAATTCATCACCATCTAATTAATCAAAAGAAAAAAAGAAGAAGAAGGAGATGAAGAGAGATGAAACCAAATTGAATCAAGATATTGATTCAAGTTATCCTAAATATCAATCACCTCTCTTGGTGGATCAATGTGATAAACCTCTCATCAACCCAAAGTACCAAAAATGATTCAATTAATCATTTAATGGCAGATTTGAATTAATGAAGGTTCATCTAACCAAATCAACACCCAAAGTCCATTGATATTGATGAGTTTTTTCATAAAAAAAAATCATGATCCAAGGCACCAGAAGTCAACAAAATTAAAATACAATAATAAACAATTAAAGTGCATGAAAATGATTTTAAATTAAAAATAAAAATAAAAATAGCAAAGTAATATCAAACTATCAAATAAATATAAAACAAAAATATAGTAAAATCAGAAATGACTTAATTTTTTTTTTTGGGATATTTTTTAAAATTGAAAAATATCTTTAAACCAATTAAAATAAAGAAAATAAGAAAAAAATATCAAAAATGAAAATAAAAATCTCAAAAAATTACACAAAGTGTAAAATGAGATGAAATATTTTTATGAATTTTTTCGTAATTTTTGGAGCAAAATTTGAATTAAAATGAATTTTATAATGTAAGAACAATTTAAAACAAAATCAAGAAAAAGAAATTAATCAGAAATAATGTGAACCCTGAGATCCAAGTCACTTAAGCCAGGTAAGCGCATATGATGGATTAGATTATAGAAACATGATGGAGTTTAGTGGAAATAACACAGTATATCTCATTTAAACAAACCAATCAAACTAAAATAATTGGAGCACACTGATTGACTGAAACGTTTGAAACAAACTCAGACAATCACAAACATCTCCGGTGATCTTCTCCGGTGGTTTTTCACCATAGTTTGAGTATTTGGTAACATTAGAGAATAAGACCAACACCATTGTGACAATTTCATTGTTGCGATTTTAACCAATAGTTCCATTTAAATTTATTCAAACTGTGTGATAGAATTTTGGAAAACACGAAGCATTTTCAAAAAACAAATATCAAAATTAAACAGTAAAAATGAAATATAAATGAAAACTAAGGTAAGGATGAGTATCAATGAACATCAAACAACAACATGGTAACTTATTTGAGCAGAAATGATGTCTCTAACTACCTTGTCCAAGTCTAATCAGAATGCTTGAAAGAGTGACTTGGTCAGGATGATTCAGAAGGTCTCAAGACTTGAGGATTATTGCAAAATATTCAGGAGATTGCAAGGAAACTAACTAAATCAAAGAATGTTGCTAGAAGAGCTTGAAATGAAAACACGATCTCACATTTTTTAGAGAATTTTTTGAATTGAAGCAGAGTTTTTGGGGGCTATGGAAGCTTGAAATTGTGAGGAATATCTTGCTATATTTATAATTGAGGCGAGGGGATGCAATACATGTGAAGAATGATGCTCAAACGTGTGAATCCATATGCACCAAAAGTGTAACAAATCTTGAATAAAAAGTTACCAAAACGCAGTACATTCCTTCATATTTTGGATCATTTTTTATCCTTGCATATCACTTGACATCACCAAATTCTAACCACGTGCAAATTTTGGCTTTAAATTGGAGAAATTGATGATTTGTAAAACTGACTTTTGAGCAAAATACAATTTCTTGGAGGAAACTTCAAACCTATGTAAAATTGTGTGCGCTTGACCTTTTATCCTCATTCTTTTTGCTAAATGATCACATCACAACAAAGAATACAATATGACAAGAAAGTATTTATTTGGACACCATGAGACTATAATTAGAGGTCCAAAATAATTCTGTCCAAAATGACCTATAATATCTTCAAACTTTTCATGGCTTTCCAAGCATAATTGGCTCTTGATCCTTGAAAAAAACTTATAGAAGACATCAAATGTGATATTTGGAAAAAAGAACCACCCATAAAAGTTGAAAATTGAGAGAGTTATGATCATTGGAAGTTAGGAAAATAACACTTGAATTTATGTCAAATTTCACTAAGTCCACAAAATGACCTCTAATGTTTCGAAATTTTTAATGATCCTCCAAGCATAATTGACTCTTGACTTGTAAAGAGAACTTGTCGAGGATGTCAAGAAGAGTCATTTTCTCAAAGAAGCACTAAAAGTGTTGAAAAATATGTAAGTTGTGATATTTTGAAGTTGGACTTGAAATGTTGACTTTATAGGCCAAAATACTTTGAACAAACTTGCAACCTTTGAACTTTACTGCATTTCAAGGAAAATTGATGCACATATGAACTCCACATGATGGATTCTTTCTTGAACTTTAATTGATCTTGGCCAAAGATTGATAAAACTTGATGAACAAGGCATGAAAATAAACACATGAACCTTGAAGCTTCTTGAGAAATAAGCAACCAAACATTGAGCTATCTTTGATCAAATGATGTTGAATGATGCTTGAAGAGATTGTGAACTAATTTTATAGGTAATGCTCTGATGAATAAGCTCTGGAGTTACACTAGGTTCAATCAAAGTGTCATTTCAAAAAATTATTGCCAACATTGAGCATCAGTATAACACTTCAATCTATGCTAACTTGCACGATTTTGTCTCAAAACAATGCATACATCTCATTAGAAAGGAATTGGAAAGAGTAAACTTTGTTGGTTCAAGTCAAGAAAGATGTGGTTGCTTCATTAGAACAACACACGGGTTACCGCGTGCGTATCAGCTTTCCAGTTTCCAAATACTAGGAAATTCTGTTTCTTTAGACTCAATTCATGTATTTTGGACAAAATTGCACATTGTAGAGTATGAGGTCAGACATGATGAGAGTGGTACACAATGGGATTTAGAATCAGAGTGTGAAGAGTTGAAGACATATTTAAGTACTTTTGATATTGTAGGTCAGAGGATGTTGAAGGAAAAGGTCCGAGAACTAACACATCTATCCAAAACTTCTATGTGTCCATCGTCAGTGCAGTACAGACCAAAGAAAAAAGTTAAGAAGAGTAGAAAAAGTCAAGAGAGTGATGTGCATCGTGATCCTAGCCAGTGGAAGTATGCCGAGGGCTCGTAGGGGAGTCATTCTACGAAGAGGTCATACATAAAACCAACTAGAAGTCAACCGTCGAGTATGCCGATTGGCAGCCAACCATCCACCAAATCTTCAAGGCGTGTTTACTTGTCACAATTTCTTGCTTTCTTACATCTATACATGTATGAAATTATTAATGTTGGTCATAATAGAAATTATAGTTTTCGTGCTATTGCAACTTTACTTGGATGAGGCAAAGAGTCACTACCTTTGATTTGAACGCAATTGGATACTCAAGTTCATCAACACACTCAATTGTTTTTCAAGTTGTTATATGACACATTCTCTACAGTTAGGAATGCATTACGAGTAAAGCACTTGGGTGTGCAGGGTATGGTTAAATGGATGAAGGTTACTGATATGGGTTACCCTATAGCTTTTAGATATAATATTGTATGGTCTCCATTTCTATCAGACTTAACATCATATTTTCCCCTCTTTCCTTAGCTCCACATATGTATACGAGCAGACATAAAATCGTTGTTATTGATTTTGTCAACAACAATCATTGGGTTTAGTAAAGTTGAAACTTTATTGCCCATTACCTTCCGTCACTGGCTGTTGGAGACAAAATCGTACTACTGATGCAAAAATATGAGAATCAACATATGCGAGTCATTTTCGTCACTAGGAAGACGAAGTTAGAAAGTCATTCTAGTTTGTTTTGTATTATTATATGTATTACAATTATTATATGAATATATTTAGTCGGGTAACATTTTTATCAATTCCGTTATTTAAGAAAAGTAATGGAAAAAAATGGAAAAGGCTTAATGATGTTATACCGAAAATTTCATATTTCTTGATTTTTTTGGAAAATACCGGAAATTTCAAAATTTAAGGTAATTTATATCTTTTGACCAAAAATTTGAAATTTCCGGTGAACTCCCACCCGCTACGGTAAAAAATGTAAATTTTTGAAAATTTCCAGTATTCTTTCAAAATTTTTGGTAATCGCCTGTACTTTTCAAAATTTATGGTATTTACATGAGGGTATTAACGTAAAAGCACTAGAAAAGGGGGGGGGGTGATATGTGTAACATCCCATATTCCCTTAAATGCTCATTTGACTATCAGTTGGGATAAACTGAGTTCCTAAGTGCTCTATTGGTTGTCAGTTATTGTCAATAGAGTAATTGATGAACTCAGAATAGCTTAATTCTTACTCAAAGAGACAAACTTTTATTAATTAATACAAGAAAAGACATTTTTTGTAATATTAATAATGGGTCAATTGCTCTAGTAGATAAAATATATATCAATGTATTTTTCAAAAAATATTTTTCCTTACTAGTTATACCTGTGTGTGTGTGTGTGTGTGTGTGTGTGTGTGTGTGTGTTGGTAATAAAAGAAGAAAAAGGAAAGGGTAAGTAGAAATACCAGTAAAAGAAAGAATGAAAGAGAAGGAAAAAAAGAAGACATAAAAGAAGAGGAGAATAAGAGAAAGAGATAAATAAGAAGAAAAGCTTGGAAGAAAAAAGCTCATGGAGGAAACATCATCATCACCACCACTAAATCATATCAATTTCATCATAAATCTTCACCATCTTCTTGTATTAAGGTGAGTTCCTAGGTAGTTAGCTCTTGAAACTCAGGGTTTGAGGGTTTATGCTCTAACCATATAAATTTATGATGATGCATGTTTTGATTGTTGCTACATGTTTATTTGATGATGATGATGCATACTGTTTGGTGATAAAGCTTGGTATGTTTAGTGTTGTGGTCACAAACTATGGTGTCATCTGGTGTTGATGTGTATTATTGTGTTGACATTGTGTTGGATTGTTAGAGATGCTAAGAAATGAAGAAAATATGTTGTAGTTATTGTGTATTTAATGAATGACTTATTATTGTGTTATTTTTGCCAAACCATGAGGTTGATGTTATGCTGATATTATGTTATAGTTGTATGAACATATGATGGAACCATGTTTTGTTGCTATTGTGATTGCATAATGTATGAATGATAATGAAATATGGCTGTATATGAGGTTCTTGTTGTTCTACATGTATATTTTATGTGATCCATGTTTTATTGAGACTTGGGGGTTTAAAAATGATGAGATTTAGGATAAAAATCGTGTTTTTGGGTGTTATGGAAGTTGGAAAAACGTCTCTATCGCGCTTAGCCCAAGTCTGGGGTGCTCAACGCATCGACAACTTTGTGTTTTTCCCCTTTGCACAATTTTTAACGTAATTCGAGAACTGTAACTCATAATGAAACACAGTTAGATGCTTTGGAAAGCTCTTTCAATTCTCTATTAGATGGTGAAGTAAAAGCATGTTTATATGCCAATTATTTATAGGATAATGGTGATAAAAATTTATGTTCAATATGATGAGAATGAAGTTGGTTAGAAATCTTATTTCTTGTTTCCACCATAAAACGAGAATAATAGCTTTGATTAATGTGAGGATGAATACATTTGAAAGATAGTCCAATGCTTTACCAATTGGAGAGAAGGAATTATGTTGGTGCTACAATCATTGTTTGAGTATTGTTAATGAATTGATTATATGTTTATTTCTGAATCATATTGAAATTCTGGCATGCATAATAACAGAAGTCAAGACTAATGTCTTAACAACACACAATGTCACAACAGATGTTATAACATCTGTTGACAACAAACAAATTTTCTAAAAATAGAAATAAGATGTAGGAAGATAAAGAACAAAAACATAAAGAACACACTGAATTGTTAACCCAGTTCGATGCAAATTCACCTACTTTGGGGGCTACCAAGCCAGGAAGGAAATCTACTATCAACATTATTAATTTGAAGCTAAACTCTCCCATTTAAAACCTATCACTCAATCCTTACCCAATTAAACTTCTACCTAGGCACCTCCTAGATATGAGAACCTACTCACTTTCAATCACCGCAATGGGATCAAACAATCGCAGTCGCAGGGAATGTCTCAAGAAACCAAATAGGAAGAACACACTTCCAAATTAAAAAAACTTAGTTAGCTTATAAACTTCACTAAGAACAATACTCAACTCGTACCTACAAGATTTAAGTGAGAACAATAAATTGACAAGCAAGTAACAATCAGTTAAATCAAACTTATCAGAGATACACGAGGACATACAATAAAACATACGCAGAACCTAAGGATTATCAAACCATAAACCCTTATTTTTCACAAGATTTTACAATAAAAACTATGCTTAAAAACTAGGTCTTGGACGATTCCTTATATAGGCTTCTGCAGTTGGGCTTGGACTCTTCAATCAAATATAATCTCCAGCTCTAAATCTCTACAAAATATTCTCCACAAAAATAGAAACAAAAACAAATCTTTCAAATCTTTCCTAAAAAGTTTCAAAGATCCTTTTTATGAAATAAATAAAATCTACAATTATTCCTAAATATCCTTGATTGGCTGCGCCTATTATGAGAACTATAAGCCTCCAAAATCTCATATTTTCAATCAAATCTTCAAGGAAAAATATTTAGTTGTACTGATATGATATTCTATTGCAACATGTTACGACATCTGCTGAAAATATATCAAATAAGGCACCCGCTGTACCAGTTGGTTAAGATGTTATGACATCTTGCTCAACATCAGGTTGTAATACATGTTCTTCCCAAATAGAACATGTTGATAGAAATGGTGTCAACTATTTATTTTATCAAAATTGCTGCCAACCATAAAATCATAGACCTAACACATATTGTAGTATAGGTTATGAACTATATGATGAATTGTTGGCAGTGTTGAATAAATGATAAAGAGAAAAAACTATGATAAAAAGTGAGACTAAACCTAGGTTTGTACAAAGTTAATGACTTATAAAGTCAATTTAGGTTATGAAAATGACTTAGGTAGTGTGTAACACCCGATTTTATTTAATTGTTTCATGATTTAATTATGTGGTGTTGTGTATTTATATGCGTTAATGGGTGTTTTGAGGTGTTGTGATACCCTTGGTATGAGGTAGTTACCTTAGAAATATGGAAATTAAGGTGTTGGAGGTGTGCGAACAATAGTGTAGAGATGAGGGGTGTTGTGAGTAACTAATTATTAATATTAGTTAGTGATTATTTTATTTAAATAATTTAGTTGGAAGTATTTGGATTTAAGAATAATTATTTATAATTATTTTATTAATTAAAATTTGATAGTACGAGTAGATAAATAATTAGGGCATGATGGTCCTTGCATAGGGCTTAGTGGGGATAAGATAGGAATACCATATTAGGGTCCTAAGTGGTAAAGAGAACTTAAGGAAAAGTTGGGGTTTGTGTTCTCGTTGCTAAGATCGTGAAAAATTGAGAGAAATAGAGAACCGGAGGAAGAAAGGAAAACTAGGGCTTGAGGAAGACTTCCATGGTAGAAGACGAGAAAAGCATAATCTTGGGAACCATCATTCTAAGGTAAGGGTGGGGTTCTAACTTTCTAAGGATAGTGTAGTTATAGGTATGTGGGGATTTGATTGTATGGTTTTGTGTGTGTTTGTTTATGAATTGGTGGTTTGTGTATGTTGAATTTAAGTGATGAAATTCTGAATACAATTGCAATGGTATTGACTAAACTAATGTGTTAATTTGAATAGAAGTGATATGTATTATGTGGATTGAAATTTGTAGAATTTGACATGTTTTATAATGTCACAAAAACAGAATTTTGGATGAAAAATGGTGATTTTCGTAGCAGGAAAAATTCTGGTTTTTGGCTCTGCTACAGTGGGTACCTGGGTACCCAGTTATGGTAACCCGTTACCCACTGAAAAAGTACCTAGGATTTTCAAAATTTTACGTGGTAATCAGTTACCATAATTGGGTACCCGGGTATCCTACTGAAACTGGCAGATTTTTGGAAAACTTTGAAAATCCATAACTTTGTGCTCGGGTGTCCGTTTGATACACTGTTTGAACCGTTGGAAATCTAAGAATGTTATCTATCCTATAAAAATTATTTCAAAAACAGTAGATAAATATTTTATGGGGTTAGGTAATTTTGTGTGAATTTTAAATTGTATGTATTAACGCGATTATGCATAATTGTTATATGCAATGATGTTTAATGGAGTACATGATAACTATAAGTATACATGCTTAGCAGATTGCAATGCTATGATGATACATTGTGATATGGTGTTATTGTTATTGAATATAACGTGTTGAAGTGATAACATGTTTTTATGAATTGTACTCCATGATGTGGTGTCGTTGGAAGTATCCAAGTTTGTTGTTATTTGTTGTATTGTTGTATTGCTATTGCTTCTTCTTGAGCAGGTGTTGTTTCATAGTGGTCTGTAATGGCGTGTCACATTGATGGATGTAGATATCAATGTGTATTGTATTGCATGTTTGAGTCACATGCATTCATGTTATGTTGTTGTTGTTGGCTCTAATCCTAGATGAAGTGGATATGAGCGAGGTGAATGCAATTTTTCACGTTGTTGTTGGATCTGATCCTAGATGGAGTGGATCAGTAGCAAAGTGAACTAAATTGTTCATAAAAATGGTGACTCCGATCCTAGATGGAGTAGATTCGGCAGTGATCTCGGTACCGCATGCACGAAGTCAGTGTTGTGTCTCATTGTATGTTTCATTGTTGGCATAATATTGTGATGTGTGGTTGTTTACAGTTATTAATTCTGAATATGATGCAATGATGTTATAAATAAATCTAATAACCGTGCATGATTTATTTTTGTATATTTATGATTATAATGTTCTTTATATTGTTGTGATATCTCACCCTTTCTGTTTGAATGTTACCTCTACGTGGATAACATGCAGATAATCAGGAATGGTCCGAGTTGTGGAGTTTGAAGAGGTTACTCTTTAATTTTATTTAGAGTCAGTGTTATACTCTGATACATAACACTGGTGTGATACGGTGGGAGAACTGACTAGGGTTTTGCGTTTGTTTTCGCAAATCTTTCGGTTGAGCAAGAGTCGCCACCGACTTTTTATTTTATCCTAAGGAAAGGTTTAAAAAGCACAGCAAAAACCTTTGAGATTTTTCTTGGGTTCGGGGAGTAGATTATAGAAAGGGAAGGTATTAGCACCCTTTCTATCCATGGTTATCCATGGGCTCTTAGGTACTTGCTTAGATCAACTTGCCTTGGTTTTCAATTGTTTGAAATGGTGCTTGGTGTGTGGTTTTGAAAATGTTTTGAAAAGATGCCTTGTATAGGCTACCCTTGTAACAATTCTTTACTCGAATGTTTTACAAAAGGTGTTTTGTCTTTTGAAAATATGTTTCAATGTTTTTGAAAGTTTGTTTTGAAAGTGTTTGTGAAGTGTGATTTGAAATTAGGCAAGTGTTTTCTTTGCAAATTGACAAGTACTTAAGAGTTATCTACCCTAAAGTTTTCTCAAAGATTTTTGTTATGTTTTGAACCTTTTGACAATTTTGTTCCACCATTGTATTTGGTGGACAATCTTGTATTAGGAGGTGAAAGGGACGGGCGCGGGTCATCGTTTAGACCATGATTGCAATAGTGTTAAATGTCTTTGGGCAATTTTTTCTTTAAAAGGGACTTGATCATTCATTTAGGCAACATTTTGAAGGACTATGATCATTTGATTGTTTGTTTTACCCAAAGAAATTCAACATGCAATATGGCCCAATTATTTGAAGGCAACAAAGTGGAATACCCTAGGGGTGCAAGTGTGGAATGTGTTGTCCATTTTCATGCTTATTTATCTTGAGATTATGTCCAACTATTTTGTTCGTTTTATTCGCATTCAAACCCTAATTCTAGCATGGTATGTTTAGAAAGCATTAAAAGTGCGAAATTTAAATTCCTACACTATTACAACACAATAATATGGGGAGGGGGGTACAATGTTTCAAATGAGGTATATTTAGACAAGAATTTAAACCTAACTATTACATCATTTTTCTTTGAATATTTACAAGACAAATAATTGTATAATTAAATGGAAATGAAATAAATATGCAAAAATGTAATAAGAAGAGAATTTTTATGTGTATGAAAAAAAAGAATATTATTTATGTAAATAAAAAGAGAAATAAAAGGGTATTATTTTTGGAGTATTTTCAAATTTAGGGCAAAACCCTAATTTTTAATCAAAAAGGGATATTAATCAATTAATTCATATAATAATTATTATTTACATACAAAAATAAAATAAAATATAGTATATTTCTAAAAAAGGTATTTTTTAGTATTAAATATTAAAAAATAAAATATGTACATTTTTTGGTATTTTTATCCTAAGTATATTAATATATACCTATATATTTATATTATTTACAAAATGTGTATTATATATATATTAATTAATAATATTTAATATTTAAATAAAAAGTATTTTTCTATAAAATATTTTCAGGTAGCAAAAATAAGATAAAAGTGTATAGAATATATTTGTGCTATTTTAATAGTTTAAACAAAAAAGTATATATTTATTTATTTATGTATAAACTAAGAGAAAAAATCAAATAAATCCCTAATAAAATCAAAAATGATGAGAAAAAATATTTTTAAATTTTTAATATGCTGAGAAAAAATAAATGAGTTAATTAAAAAAAGAAAAAGTCAAAAAACATTAAAAATAAAGCAAATGGGCTCAGGGGGTGTAAAACCAATTGTAGGGTGCAAAAAGAAAACACAAAGCAAGCCCAGCCCAATGCCACCTTTCTTCAACCTCTGAATTGTGTCATTCAAAAAACGCGCGCCCTGTTCTTGATCTTCTAACTCCTGATTCCTGGCTTATTAATGAAAACTCATAACATAAAAAATGTTCAGCATCAAGAGACGAATCCAACCATATGCAGAACTTGATCTAACTCTCTAAGATGAGGGAGAATTTCTTCCCCCCCAAATCCTAACCTAGATTTTCTGCCATTTTCAAACCTCAAATTCTCACAGCGCAAGTAAAAGAAATGAAAAGTAAAAACATGTACATGTTCAGTGGCATGAGTAGAACATTGTTTATTCACAAACTTAGAGCTAATGATGCTTGATAAGAGAGATAGAAGTTCACCAAGATACCTGTTCAGCTGAAGTTCTATCTGGCAATGAGGAAGCTTTCAGTGCAAGGTGATGATTGGAAAAGCTTCCTTGAGGTCCAGGGATGCTATTCCAATGTTTACTTTGTCTTGAAAGCTTTTGAATCGTGCTAGAGCACTTCACCTGCAAAACAAGAAACTGAAAATGGTGGAAGTGGTTAGAGGGATTACAGGTCGTGTTTCAAGTAATGGTTAGCTTGCATAGGTGCTAGGGAATATATGTGAACTGGTTTGGGCAAGAGAGCTTGAGGGAAATGGAAGATGGCACTCAAACTGCAGGCCTGACCCTGTTTTTGCAGTTTGAAGATGATTCTGAGATTGGGAGTGTATGAGAGGTGTTAGGGTCGTGCAATAGCTTGGTTGAGATGTCTTGAGTATGTTTTACAAGTTCACTTAAGGGTTTGTAAGCTGATATGAGAGTTGGTTTGAGTTATGATGTGTTTCTTACACTTTAAGCAAGCAATGGTTACTTTTTGCCTTTAGCCTGTACAAGCCCTCATACTATGCTGCATAATCCCTCCTTGATCAGTGTGATTAACACATAAACTTGTGCCAATTAGATATGGACTGTACTTCTTGGATTTGTAATTGGACATAAAGCTACCTTTTGCAAAAATGGAAGAAATGCTTTATCTATTTTGGGATTAATCCTTTATGCAATGCTAGAACATAAAGAACATGGCTTTGGCACAAAGAATATGCATTAAATTTATGAGTGTTGGATGGTTTAAGGACCTGTAATCAAGATATGCAAGCTGAGATTGAAATGCATAGTGTTATGAACATGTACATGGCCAAGAACAAAAGTGACTTTTTCCCATTTTGCAAAATTCGATTCTCCCTAACCATGAGGTTGTTTGAGAAGTTCTTGGACATTTTGGAAAGCTTGGAATGTATACTACAATCCATCTTTGAAATGCAATTTGAAATTCCAAGTGGAAGTGTATGGAAAATGGCCTTGAAGTTGGGTAGAAACCTTGTCAAAATAGGTTAAAATTTCACTAAGTTAAGAATGGTTTAGTGCCCTTATTCAAAAATTTGTAACTTGAGATACAAGCCTCAAATGGGAAAACTTTGTGAATCAAAGTTGTAGATTATGCAACAAGCTACAACTTTAATGTTTTGACTTTTGTTTGAATCCAAATGTATCTTGGTGAAAAAGTGGGGCAAAGTTGGGAAAACAATTAGGGTTTTTTATAACTTAGAAAAATTCTAAGTTATGAAAAATTCTAATTTCTAACCCTAATTTGCATTTTGTGATTTCTTGATGAACAAGTTTCATGATTTGTCATGTTTTGATGAAAAATGAATCTTGACTCTTGATTTTGACCAAAAAGTCAAAGTTTGACTTTTCAGTATACAGTCAAAATTGATCAATTGACTGGAAATTCAACTGTCAATCTTGTGTACTTGGGATCTTTTGAGTTTGTTGAGCATGTCAAGATAATTCCATGGGGTCCTTGAGTCCATATATGAGCTTGGTTTGCCATTGGCTAGGTCAAACAGTCAAAAATTGCCTTTGTGCAGTCAAAACCCTAAAAATGACCATTTTGCCCTTTTGGTGATCTGATCAAATTTCTTATGGAATTGTGATCCAAACTTGATCAAATGGTCCATATGAGTTCATAATGTTGATGTGGGTCAATTTTCATGAGGTTTGACTGTCAATTGGCCACAGTTGACTTTTCCCCCAATACAGCTGATTTCTAGGTCAACTGTCCAATTGACTGAGCAAAACTTGGAATCAAAGCTTGAAACTTGGTATGGATAAACTTGGGAGTCCAATATGAAGAATGAAAGTCATCTTAGGTACTTTAGGTCAAAACATCTTGGTGCAAACACAAACCCTAATCTGGGTCATCAGTGCAAGGAGAAGTCTTGAGCATATGAAACCCTAACTGGATCTTGGGCTTCAAAGGTTTTGTGATGAGAAATCATTGAGAAATGGGAGGGCAAATTTTGGGGTACAACAGTTGCCCCTGTTCAATCTTCTTGAATCCGAAGAGTTAGATTGACAAGTTTGCCTTTCGTGACTCGAGGGTAAAAGGAGATTGGACACTAGAGTGCCCGGAAATTTGCACTCGTCAAAGCAATGAATGCGGGAATGGGCTTAGAGATGCCATTTGGAGATGGGCTTAGAGATGCCATCTTGAGAGGGTAACAGAGATCCTGTCGGGGATGGGCTTAGAGATGCCACCTGGAAGGGAATATCAGGAAGGTGTCCAAGCTTTGGACCATCTCTGAACTGGGGGTCTGAACAAGCAATAGATTGACATCCGTTGTTGGGAGGAATCCGTAAACTGTTTTCAGAAATTTGAGAAGAGTCTGAACAAGCGATAGGTTAACATCCGTTACTTGGAGAACCCGTGAACTGTTTTCAGAAATCTTGAAGTTGAATAAGCAATGGAGCAGCATCCGTTGTTGGGAAGCGTCTGTAAGCTGTTTTCAGAAAGTTGCATCTGAACAAGTCGATAGATTAACATCCGTTGTTGGGAAGAATCCATAAACTGTTTTCAGAAGTTTTGAGGTTGAATAAGCAATAGAGCAGCATCCGTTGTTGGGAAGCGTCCGTAAGCTGTTTTCAGAAAGTTGCATCTGAACAAGTCGATAGATTAACATCCGTTATTGGGAAGAATCCATAAACTGTTTTCAGAAGTTTTGAGGTTGAATAAGCAATAGAGCAACATCCGTTGTTGGGAAGCGTCCGTAAGCTGTTTTCAGAAAGTTGCATCTGAACAAGTCGATAGATTAACATCCGTTGTTGGGAAGAATCCATAAACTGTTTTCAGAAGTTTTGAGGTTGAATAAGCAATAGAGCAGCATCCGTTGTTGGGAAGCGTCCGTAAGCTGTTTTCAGAAAGTTGCATCTGAACAAGTCGATAGATTAACATCCATTGTTGGGAAGAATCCATAAACTGTTTTCAGAAGTTTTGAGGTTGAATAAGCAATAGAGCAGCATCCGTTGTTGGGAAGCGTCCGTAAGCTGTTTTCAGAAAGTTGCATCTGAACAAGTCGATAGATTAACATCCGTTGTTGGGAAGAATCCATAAACTGTTTTCAGAAGTCTTGAGAAGAATCTGAACAAGTGATAGGTTAACATCCGTTACTTGGAGAACCCGCAAACTGTTTTCAGAAATCTCCAGGTTGAATAAGCAATAGAGCAGCGTCCGTTGTTGGGAAGCGTCCGTGAGCTGTTTTCAACGGTTGAGAAGAGTCTGAACAAGTGATAGATTAACATCCGTTGTTGGGAAGAATCCGTAAACTATTTTCAGAAGTCTTGGATTTGAATAAGAACCGGTGTAGGGTTGCTTGATGATGAGTCTGTGTAAAACTGCATCTGAAACTGTTAAGGATAGCTTTTTATTCTTATCCTGAAAAGGACAAAATGTCAGCTGAACACAAAATTATGTTGCATGAAATGTATGATGCAATATATGTTATATCAATGTTTATGATATGAATGTAATGAATGCGCATGTAAACTGGTGAACTATCTTGCTAGGGATAGATGAATCTTGGATGGCTGAAGATAAAAGCATCCTGACTGATGCCGGGAAGAACAATTCCTTGGCTGTGACTGGGCAATAAGGAGCTTGGGTTGTATACCAAACCTCTGGGGAAATCCTGATGACTTCTACTGGGGGGCACCAATCTAGCAGACTTATGCTGGGGATACGAGACCGGGAATCTTCAGTTCGGTGGGAAGTGTCTCTGGCGACTTCACCGGGGAACTCAAGATTTATTCTCCTAAAACTCTGTGGGGAAAAGGTTCATTAGTCTGGCTCCGCTGGGGATTGATAATTTGAAGCTTTAGCTCGGCTGGGGACACTGAAACTTAAACTCTGAGGGGAATTGAATTCCGGAGGATTCTCTGGCTGGGGATTTGCAAAGATAAGTTACTGCTGGGGAATTTTGATGAACTCCGCTGGGGATAGGAAGAATTCTGGCGAGTGCGATCTTTGGTGGTTGTTAGCTGAGGATAACCCAGTTATAAGGCCTTGTGAGGAATAACTTTGAATAAAAACTCGGGAGAGACGTCCGTGCTCTACAGGGAATAAGCTTCCAGAATCTACTGGGGGTGAGTTTCAAGATTTGCTAGGGATATGGATTCCAAATCTCCCGGGGGTTTCCTTTGAAGGGTATCAAGATATCCACTTGTACCTTCGACCTATCAGTAATCCTTTTTCCGGACTCATAAGAGAATAATCATGTTTCAAATGCATATGCCTATTTAACCAAACATTGGACGTTTCTCAAAATAAAACAAATAGTGCAAGAGAAAAGAAAAGGAAATGACACAAATTTCTGGGAAAAATATTTGTATTGATTTTATTTGAGTATATTTGTACAAAGGAGACAATCATCCTAGTAAGAGGATTTTGTCGTAAATATTTGAAAGGTTTATACAAAATAAAGATGGCTATGTGAAATAATTCCATGGGATTCCATTCCGCTATAGCTTTCACAACCCTGAATATCTGTCCCTTTAATGCTTCGTTTGACGATGACTGGATTGATCAGAAGCCTGGAACCGGTTGATGAAGAGATTGCCTTTGAAGTGATCCGACGAGACATAGTCATACGCTTTAACTCCCTAACTTTTGCCTGAATCGCCCTTTCGGGTTTTCGATCCACCGGGATACCCATTTTTGCCCAAGCCGCCCTTTCGGGTTTTCGACTTGCCGGGTGTACAGATTTTTTTTATTTTTATCCCTAATTTTTGCCTGAACCGCCCTTTCGGGTTTTCGGCTCACCGGGATGCCCATTTTTTGCCCAAGCCACCCTTTCGAGTTTTTGACTTGTCGGGTTATTTTATGCGTAGTATCTTTTGACTATGTCTGCGTTCGCAGGGTGCGGAAAATCGTCGCCGTCCATGGTGGTCAGAATCATTGCACCGCCAGAAAATATGCTCTTGATCACAAATGGTCCTTCATATGTAGGAGTCCATTTGCCCCTGGGATCACTTTGCGGCAAGATAATCCGCTTGATTACGAGATCTCCGACTTGATACACTTGACGTCTGACTTTCTTATTGAAGGCCTTGATCATCCGCTTTTGATACGTCTGACCATGGTATATAGCAGCAAGTCGCTTTTCGTCGATCAGATTGAGTTGATCAAGTCGGGTCTGCATCCAATCATCTTCATTCAAACCTGCATCCTTCATAATCCTTAGAGAAGGGATCTGGACTTCCATAGGCAAAACAACTTCCATGCCATAAACCAAAGAAAATGGGGTTGCCCCGGTTGAAGTACGTGTCGTCGTACGGTATCCATGCAGAGCAAACGGTAACATCTCATGCCAGTCTTTGTAAGTGACTGTCATTTTCTGAATGATCTTCTTAATGTTTTTGTTCGCAGCTTCAACAACACCGTTCATCTTCGGCAGATAGGGAGATGAATTGTGATGATAAATCTTGAACTGTTCGCACAATGCAGTGATCATTGTGTTATTCAGATTTGTACCGTTGTCTGTGATGATCCTGTCTGGAACACCATACCGACATATGAGATTTTGCTTGATAAAGCGGGCAACCACATTTTTAGTAACAGAGGCGAAGGAAGCTGCTTCGACCCATTTGGTGAAATAGTCAATGGCAACCAGGATGAAGCGATGTCCGTTGGAAGCCGTGGGCTTGATCTCTCCAATCATATCAATGCCCCACATTGCAAAGGGCCACGGAGCAGTCAGGACGTTGAGAGGAACCAGAGGGATATGAACTTTGTCAGCATAGACTTGACACTTGTGGCAAGTACGGGAATGTTGATGGCAATCAGCTTCCATGGTAGACCAGTAATAGCCTGCCCTCAGGATCTTCTTAGCCATTGTATGCCCGCTCAAGTGAGTGCCAAATGTGCCGCTGTGTATATCAGTCATGATCAACTCTGCTTCAGCTTTATCTACGCACCGGAGTAACACACAATCATGGCTTCGTTTGTAAAGGATGCCGTTGCTCAGGAAGAACTTAACAACGAATTTCCTTAAGAACTTCTTGTCATTTACGGAAGCTCCTTCAGGATAATCTCTAGTCTCGAGATACCTTTTGATCTCATGGAACCAGGGTTGTTCCACTACTTCTTCGGTATTAATCTCGTGACAATGCACAAGTTCATCCATTCGCTCGATGGTGATTTGGGGAGCCTCATTATCCCAGTTGAGTTTAAACATGGAGGACATTGTGGCTAGAGCATCTGCTAGCTGATTCTCTTCTCGCGGGAAATGCTCGAAGGTAATTTGTTCGAAATGAGGCAACAATGTCAGGACATGTTCTTTGTATGGGATAAGATTAGGATGCTTGGTATCCCACTCTCCTTTGATTTGACTGATAACCAAAGCCGAGTCCCCGAATACGACCAAAGATTTGATCCCCAAGTCTATAGCAGCCTTGAGACCAAAGATGCAGGCTTCATACTCAGCCATGTTGTTTATGCAGCTGAAGCAAAGTCGGGCCGTGAAAGGTGTGTGACAACCTTCTGGAGAAATGAGTACTGCGCCAATACCGTTTCCAAGTGCATTTGAAGCACCATCAAAGTACAGGGTCCATCGGGATCCCTTTTCGGGTCCGTCATACGGTCCGTCACCTTCAACGTTGTCCAAATTCATGATGTCCTCGTCTGGGAAGTCAAATCTCATGGGTTGATAGTCTTCGATAGCCTGATGAGCCAGATGGTTAGCTAATACACTCCCTTTTATAGCTTTTTGGGTGGTGTACTGGATGTCATACTCAGTTAAGATCATTTGCCATCTAGCTATCCTTCCAGATAAAGCGGGCTTTTGGAAGATATACTTGGTAGGATCCATTTTGGAAATCAACAAGGTAGTATGAGTCAACATATACTGTCTTAGTCGGCGAGCAACCCATACCAAAGCGCAGCAAGTTTTCTCGAGCAGTGAGTAGCGAGTCTCACAGTCGGTAAACTTTTTTCTAAGGTAATAAATAGCATGCTCTTTTCGACCAGACTCGTCATGCTGGCCCAAAACACACCCCATTGAGTTATCCAAGACGGTCAGATACATGATCAATGGTCTTCCTTCGACGGGTGGCATCAGAATAGGAGGTTCTAGCAAATACTCCTTGATCTTATCGAAAGCAGCTTGGTAATCGTCGTTCCATTCGACTACCTGATCTTTCTTCAAGAGTTTGAAAATTGGCTCACAGGTAGAAGTTAGATGAGAGATGAATCTGGCAATATAGTTCAAGCGCCCCAAGAACCCTCTAACCTCCTTTTCAGTACGGGGAGCAGGCATCTCTTGTATTGCTTTCACTTTTGCTGGATCGACCTCAATGCCTTTGTTGCTTACAATGAATCCTAGAAGTTTACCAGACCTAACTCCAAAAGTGCACTTACCTGGATTCAGCCTGAGTTTGTATTCTTTCAACCTGGCAAACAGCTTTTCCAGATGTTCAAGGTGCTCTTCCTCTATTTGTGACCGAGCTATCATATCGTCTACGTAAACTTCAATCTCATGATGTATCATATCATGAAATAAAGCTACCATGGCGCGTTGATAAGTTGCCCCTGCATTCTTCAGCCCGAACGACATCACTTTGTAACAGAAAGTGCCCCATTGTGTAACAAAAGTCGTTTTCTCCATATCCTCGGGAGCCATTTTGATTTGATTGTAGCCCGAGAATCCGTCCATGAAGGAAAACACTTTATGCTGAACTCTATTGTCGATCAAGATGTCAATATGAGGTAGCAGGAAATCATCTTTAGGGCTGGCCCTATTCAAATCCCGGTAGTCCACACACATCCTGACTTTGCCATCTTTCCTAGGTACTGGCACGATGTTAGTGACCCATTGAGGATAGGACGTAAAAGCCAGGAAGCCAGCGTCGAATTGCTTCATTACTTCTGCTTTGATCTTTTCAGACATGTCAGGCCTCATTCGGCGAACTTTTTGCTTGATCGGTGGACAATCCTCTCTTGTGGGGAGACGGTGAACCACGATGTCTGTGTCTAAACCCGGCATGTCTTCATAAGACCAAGCGAAGATCTCAACATACTCATTCAACAACTGTACTAGGCGCTCCTTGACTCTTGGTTCCAGATTGGCACCCACTTGCACCTTCTTCCGGTCTTCCTCGGTCCCTAAGTTGACAGCTTCCAATGGCTCTTCATGCGGTAAGATGGCCCTTTCCTCTTGTTGCAGAAGTCTGGCTAGTTCCCCGGGTACTTCACAACCTTCGTCATCTTCATACTCGGCTAGATTGACCAGATCTTCAGAGTTGTTGGAAGATATAGCAGAATAGTCACCCATGGAATCCGGAGTGGATGGGTACCTGCATTGGTGAGTGTGGGTGTGTGTAAGGGATAGCCATCCTTAAACAAAAACACAAAAGGAAAGAAAATGAACATAAGCAGTTTATCAAATGAAAAACGTCCAATGAATCATTAAACATGGCATATGGATATGAGAAATAATCAAAACCCTTACAAGTGGACCTACATGCCCCGGGTAAGGCAGGAGGTGAAAGGATAGTGTACGGATTGTTTGAAAGTAAATATTACAGACCAAATAAGAAATGTTTAACAAATAAATTACTGATGAATAAAAGTGATGGGGACAAAGTCCTTAGCCTCCCAATTGCTTAATCCTCCTCCTACAGTTGGATAAATCCACTCTTCAATGTCGCTCTCTTTGTCCTCATCCTCCAAAGCGTTGATTCCGTAGGGAGAAATTTTGACTGGCGCCCTTTCAATCTTCGACCGGCGCATAGCTTTCTGGCCAGCGGCTGTGAACCCTAATCCAAACTTGTCAGTCTTATGCGGAAAGTCGGGTAACTGCCCCCATGCTGAATTCTTCCCTTCTTTTATTGCGGCCCTTGCATCCTCCAGAGATGCCATCCTGGCCATCTGTCTCGGTGTCTCAGCCGTCAACTTCGCTACTGCTATTTCAGGAAGGACTTCTTCGAAATGTTGAAACGGTGTCTCAATGAACTCTCCTTCAACCTCCACATACCGGAAAGAATTTAAGTGGCTAATCATGTACTCTTCTTCGCCATGGACAGTGATGATCTTTCCCTTGACAGGATACTTCAACATCTGATGTAAGGAGGAGGTGACTGCCCCAGCATGGTGTATCCACGGCCTACCCAGCAAGCAAGAGTATGACGGACGGATGTCTATCACATAGAAAGTGGATTTAAACACCTCAGTGCCTATCTTGATGGGAATTTCAACCTCTCCATGGACCATTCTCTTCGAACCATCGAAAGCTCTAACAACAATATCACTCGGCTTCAATTCCAACCCTTCACAATCTAGCCGGTCCAAGGCCTTTTTAGGCAAAACATTCAGCGACGAACCGGTATCAACCAAAACATGTGCAAGAGTGGTTCCGCGACACTCGATTGAAATATGCAAAGCATCATTGTGGTTTCTGCCTTTAGGGGTTAGGTCAGCATCAGAAAAACCTAGTCCATTGTCCGCAGTCAGGCTAGCCACGCAATTTTGAAATTGATCCGCAGAGGTTTCCTGGGGCACATGGGCTGCCTTCAAGAATTTTATCATAGCTTTAGCGTGCGCTTCCGAGCAAAGTAGTAATGCCAGCATGGAGATCTTGGAGGGGGTTTGCCCCAACTGTTCCACCACATCGTAATAACTTCTCTTGATTATCCTCAAAATCTCGTCCATTTCCTTCTTGGAGGTTTCCAGGATAACCAAGGGTTGAGCCCTCGTCCTGACGGGCTCATCTTGGATTCCCTTACCTTTGTCAGCAGCGGTAGGAGAGACAGTACTAGGAACAACAACGTCTTCAATCAGAGGAGTTCTAGCAGAGAGTTTTATTGGTGCAGGGATGACTTCGTTAGCTGATGAGGGTCCAAAGACTGCTCTTGGAGGGGCAATCTCTGGAGAAAATATTCTCCCGCTCCTGGTGATTTTGCTGGTGCCCGCAATGTTACTAATGTTGGCTTCTTCATCACCCGAACTTTCTTCAATTACCTCGTTTTGCTTGATACCATGGTAGTAGATGTCACCGCCATAGTTCCAAGGTATCGACTTCTCAGAAACATAGGGAACAGGCCCTGGCATTGTTATCTTCAAAGGAACGGATTTTGCAGCTGGTGTAATCTTAACATGCTTTTTGACGGCCTTGGAAAGATTGTCGTGAATGGTTATGATTGAGACATCTTCAGTATGAACTGGAACAGCAGAAACTTTTTCAAACAAAATTTGTCGACTATCCATAAGGCCTTGGATGTCTTTCTTCAGTAGCGGACAATCAAACGGCAGAGAGTAGCAATAATAGCAGTCTTCTTTACATCCCGGGAAGATCCCGGCCCTTAACAAATTCAACTTAATGGTTAGCAGTGGAGTGGTCAGATCACTGACATCAACAACATACAAATCTTCTTCAATGGCATTGACATTTCGGCCGTGCTTCGGCATAGGTGCAGATATCACATTAGGCTTCTCTGGAGCGTCAAACTCTACCTCCTTAGCCTCTATCAGGTCTTGGATTTTATGCTTGAGTGCCCAACAATCATTGGTGTCGTGTCCAACACTGTCTGAATGGTAGACGCATTTAGCATTGGCATGATAATGCGGAGAGGACGTATTCACATTCTTTGGAGCCTCCTTGATGGTGGCAAGATTCAACTTCAATAGACGGGGAAGCACTTGCGCTGGAGTCATATTAATATGGGTGAACTGCCGTTGTGGCCGTTCCACTCGTTGCTGATTTGGTCTGGACTGGTTATAGCGAGGTTGCTCACTCGGAGTGTTTTGAATCATTACGGCCCCCACACTTGGCCGACGCTCCATCTTCCCTGCTCTCCTTTGAGAATATACCATAGCTGTCTCCTTCTTAAAAGGCTTCTTCTCAACATTTGCAGCAACACCCTTCTGAATCTTTCCTGACTTGATGCCAGCCTCTATTCTTTCGTCTGTTAAGATCAAATCGGTAAACCCCGCGGAAGAGTTACCGATTAGATGATTGAAAAATGGCCCAGATAGGGTCCCAAGAAACATATCAACGAGTTCACGATCGGTTAAAGGAGGCTGCACCCTGCCAGCCAAATCCCTCCATTTTTGCGCATATTCTTTGAATCCCTCACTTGTTCCTAGTGACATACCCTGAAGTTGGGTACGAGTAGGAGCAAGGTCAGAATTATACTGGTATTGTTTGTAGAAAGCGGTGGCCAAATCTTCCCAATTTCTGACACTGGTTCCTTCTAGCTGATAAAACCACTCCAACTGAGCTCCCGACAGGCTGTCTTGAAAGAAATGAATCCAGAGGTTTTTATCTGCCGTATAGGGTTGAATCTTTCTCACGTAGGACCTGAGATGCATTTTGGGGCAGGACAGCCCATCATACCTCACAAACACTGGCACTTTGAATTTTGGGGGAATCACAATCCCGACAACCAAACCCAAGTCTTCAAAATCCAAACCTGGTACTCTTTGTAATTCCATGGCAGCCAATCTATCTTCTAAACCCTTGTATTTATCATCAGCTGGAGGATATTGCTGGTCAGAATAATCTTCATCCTCTTCAACCTCTTCTTCTTCCGCATCTGACTCGGAAGGCACCGCGACTCCATCTCTTTTACTAGTCCCTTCATCAGAAGCAGGAGGAAATTCAAGCACTCTCCGAGCTTCTCTATCAAATCTTCTCCCCAAAGTAGCCACCCCAATCCTCTTTTTCTTCTTCTTCACTGGGTCCTTATTCCCCAATTGAGTCTTGATATCCTCCTGAATTTTAACCAAAGTCATCAGGAGTTGCTGGAACTGTGCATTCTGAGCTTGTAGGTCTTTGACTGTTTGCTCGAGATCCATCCTACTGAAATAAACAGCAGACAGATAAGGAAACCTGGAGTGAGACCTGCTTATGCACATGACGAATGGTATGCTTGTGTATGCAATGCATTCAAGGATTTAGAACATTCAAAATTGTTTCAGACAAAGAAGAACGCACGTCATATTAATAAGAAGAAATTTGTTAGTACATAAATGCCCCATGGGTCAAATATTACAAAATAAACTTCTTAAGGCAGAAAGACATTGCACATCCTCTTTGGTGCGATGTAGGTGTTGAGGGCCTATTGCTCGTGGAGTCGGCGGGTAAGCTCTAGAACCTTCTTTTCACTGGCGTAGTAGCTAGCTTCAAAAGTGTTCCGTTCCTCCTTGAGCTGAATCCAACTTTTCTGCATTTCCTCCCACGATGTAGGCATGTCTAGATGTAGGATGGTGTAGGGAACCTCTCCTTCATTGATGGGCTCTTTAATCACTGGGAGTACATGAGGATAAGGCATCATTAGACTTTGGGCTCGGGCTCGTACCCACTTGAGATAGGGCTCAAGAGGGATGGAGTTCTTGTGTCCTAGAGTCTTGCTATCAACCTTGTTGAGTTTTCCCCAAGCTCTGATGAATCTTTGGCGAAGTCCTTGCGCATCGTTGTCGAAGTCAAAAACTAGGTTAGGAATCAACATGTCATGAGGGCCATCCCTCCGTGCATATCCAAATTGCCTCAAAGCTAGGCAAGGGTTGTAGGTGATACCTCCCCTGATTCCAAGTAAAGGAACATTAGGAAACTCTCCGCAACGATCGACGATGATGACATTTTCTCTGGACCGAGAACACCAATGCACATCAGAGTGAGTAAGAGTCATCAACCGTTGGGACCACCTTGAGCCTTGGTCATTCTTCAAGACAGATTGTGGAAGGTGCGAAATAAACCACCTTGCAAGGATAGGAGTACAGCACATGAGAACACCCCTCTTTCTTATTGTTCGTGTGTAAAATGAGTGAAGGATGTCCCCAAGCAACATTGGTATTGGATTTCTGGACAAGAAGATTTTGACGGTGTTGACATCTACCAATTGGTCAGGATTTGGGAACAAGACCAACCCATAGATAAGGAGTGCCACAATTTCTTCAAAGGCTTGTAGGTCCAATGAATTCCAACATTCTTGTGCCTTCTCAAACAAGAATTTTGCTAAGAATCCTTTGACGCCGCTTCTGGTTTCCCAATGCCCCTTGATGTCAGATGGTTGTAGATGTAATGCTCGAGCAACATCTTCCGGCTTTGGTTCCTTTTCCGTACCGTTAAAGGGTAGTTGATTAAGGATAGGGATTCTTAGGAGTTGAGAAAACTCCTCCAAAGTGGGTACCAACTGATAATCAGGGAAAGTGAAGCAGTGGTGAAGAGGGTCAAAGAACTGGAATAGCACTTTCATCATGTCTTCTTCAATGTTGGTGTTTGACTAGGCTGAGCAGTCTACCATGTCTTTCACTGAAGGATGAATTTTCCGGAATTCTTGAGGTGAGCTCTTTGAGTTGAGGAGAAATTCTCACAAGGTTGACTTGAATGGTATTTCTGCGAGGAATTTCCATGACCTACAAAACAGGAACAAAGATGAAGATCCAAACCCTTGAAATGGTTAGTAAATGCATATGATGCTTCATGATGTTTATGATGTATGCACAAAACATATGTACAAGCAAATCACACCAAAACCCTAGTTTCAGGCTTGCATGGGGTTTCATAGGTAAGTACCCTCTTGAGTGTAGTTGGCTTAAAAACCTGTCCTATAAATAGTAACCGGGTTCTAAGGAGCTCAATATCATTGGATTGTTTTCAATGTTCATTGTTTTGGTTTAGCCACTTAACTAGCGACCAAAATATTCCAAGAAAATAACCCTCAATGAGTGTAGTATCGAGTATCTACCAACTTCGGACTGCACCAAAGCCGGTCATCTCACTACCCCTTAATAAAAGGCCAAGATGGTCAAGTAAGGTTCTAGGTCATTAGTGCTTAGTGACATCACTCAGCAGCCCCGTGCACTCCTTGATTGAACTCAAGGGTTACCGGTACTCACAAATATGTCGCACTAATATAGCTATTGCTTCGACCGTGTCGGTATACCCCACACAGTTTCCACAACGTATTGCTATCTATGAATGTTTCCCAAAATCCGGGTGTAGGATTGTAAACCCAAACTATAGAGCCAAGATATAAAGCAAACAGTTCAAACAATTTGTCATGCAAGGGGGTGATCTAAGCCCTAAGGTTACTCCACTTTTAAATAAAATCCCCAGCAGAGTCGCCAGTTTTGTGATACGGTGGGAGAACTGACTAGGGTTTTGCGTTTGTTTTTGCAAATGTTTCGGTTGAGCAAGAGTCGCCACCGACTTTTTATTTTATCCTAAGGAAAGGTTTAAAAAGCACAGCAAAAACCTTTGAGATTTTTCTTGGGTTCGGGGAGTAGATTATAGAAAGGGAAGGTATTAGCACCCTTTCTATCCATGGTTATCCATGGGCTCTTAGGTACTTGCTTAGATCAACTTGCCTTGGTTTTCAATTGTTTGAAATGGTGCTTGGTGTGTGGTTTTGAAAATGTTTTGAAAAGATGCCTTGTATAGGCTACCCTTGTAACAATTCTTTACTCGAATGTTTTACAAAAGGTGTTTTGTCTTTTGAAAAGATGTTTCAAGGTTTTTGAAAGTTTGTTTTGAAAGTGTTTGTGAAGTGTGATTTGAAATTAGGCAAGTGTTTTCTTTGCAAATTGACAAGTACTTAAGAGTTATCTACCCTAAAGTTTTCTCAAAGATTTTTGTTATGTTTTGAACCTTTTGAGAATTTTGTTCCACCATTGTATTTGGTGGACAATCTTGTATTAGGAGGTGAAAGGGACGGGCGCGGGTCATCGTTTAAACCATGATTGCAATAGTGTTAAATGTCTTTGGGCAATTTTTTCTTTAAAAGGGACTTGATCATTCATTTAGGCAACATTTTGAAGGACTATGATCATTTGATTGTTTGTTTTACCCAAAGAAATTCAACATGCAATATGGCCCAATTATTTGAAGGCAACAAAGTGGAATACCCTAGGGGTGCAAGTGTGGAATGTGTTGTCCATTTTCATGCTTATTTATCTTGAGATTATGTCCAACTATTTTGTTCGTTTTATTCGCATTCAAACCCTAATTCTAGCATGGTATGTTTAGAAAGCATTAAAAGTGCGAAATTTAAATTCCTACACTATTACAACACAATAATATGGGGAGGGGGGTACAATGTTTCAAATGGGGTATATTTAGACAAGAATTTAAACCTAACTATTACATCATTTTTCTTTGAATATTTACAAGACAAATAATTGTATAATTAAATGGAAATGAAATAAATATGCAAAAATGTAATAAGAAGAGAATTTTTATGTGTATGAAAAAAAAGAATATTATTTATGTAAATAAAAAGAGAAATAAAAGGGTATTATTTTTGGAGTATTTTCAAATTTAGGGCAAAACCCTAATTTTTAATCAAAAAGGGATATTAATCAATTAATTCATATAATAATTATTATTTACATACAAAAATAAAATAAAATATAGTATATTTGTAAAAAAGGTATTTTTTAGTATTAAATATTAAAAAATAAAATATGTACATTTTTTGGTATTTTTATCCTAAGTATATTAATATATACCTATATATTTATATTATTTACAAAATGTGTATTATATATATTAATTAATAATATTTAATATTTAAATAAAAAGTATTTTTCTATAAAATATTTTCAGGAAGCAAAAATAAGATAAAAGTGTATAGAATATATTTGTGCTATTTTAATAGTTTAAACAAAAAAGTATATATTTATTTATTTATTTATGTACAAACTAAGAGAAAAAATCAAATAAATCCCTAATAAAATCAAAAATGATGAGAAAAAATATTTTTAAATTTTTAATATGCTGAGAAAAAATAAATGAGTTAATTAAAAAAAGAAAAAGTCAAAAAACATTAAAAATAAAGCAAATGGGCTCAGGGGGTGTAAAACCAATTGTAGGGTGCAAAAAGAAAACACAAAGCAAGCCCAGCCCAATGCCACCTTTCTTCAACCTCTGAACTGTGTCATTCAAAAAACGCGCGCCCTGTTCTTGATCTTCTAACTCCTGATTCCTGGCTTATTAATGAAAACTCATAACATAAAAATGTTCAGCATCAAGAGACGAATCCAACCATATGCAGAACTTGATCTAACTCTCTAAGATGAGGGAGAATTTCTTCTCCCCCAAATCCTAACCTAGATTTTCTGCCATTTTCAAACCTCAAATTCTCACAGCTCAAGTAAAAGAAATGAAAAGTAAAAACATGTACATGTTCAGTGGCATGAGTAGAACATTGTTTATTCACAAACTTAGAGCTAATGATGCTTGATAAGAGAGATAGAAGTTCACCAAGAAACCTGTTCAGCTGAAGTTCTATCTGGCAATGAGGAGGCTTTCAGTGCAAGGTGATGATTGGAAAAGCTTCCTTGAGGTCCAGGGATGCTATTCCAATGTTTACTTTGTCTTGAAAGCTTTTGAATCGTGCTAGAGCACTTCACCTGCAAAACAAGAAACTGAAAATGGTGGAAGTGGTTAGAGGGATTACAGGTCGTGTTTCAAGTCATGGTTAGCTTGCATAGGTGCTAGGGAATGTATGTGAACTGGTTTGGGCAAGAGAGCTTGAGGGAAATGGAAGATGGCACTCAAACTGCAGGCCTGACCCTGTTTTTGCAGTTTGAAGATGATTCTGAGATTGGGAGTGTATGAGAGGTGTTAGGGTCGTGCAATAGCTTGGTTGAGATGTCTTGAGTATGTTTTACAAGTTCACTTAAGGGTTTGTAAGCTGATATGAGAGTTGGTTTGAGTTATGATGTGTTTCTTACACTTTAAGCAAGCAATGGTTACTTTTTGCCTTTAGCCTGTACAGGCCCTCATACTATGCTGCATAATCCCTCCTTGATCAGTGTGATTAACACATAAACTTGTGCCAATTAGATATGGACTGTACTTCTTGGATTTGTAATTGGACATAAAGCTACCTTTTGCAAAAATGGAAAAAATGCTTTATCTATTTTGGGATTAATCCTTTATGCAATGCTAGAACACAAAGAACATGGCTTTGGCACAAAGAATATGCATTAAATTTATGAGTGTTGGATGGTTTAAGGACCTGTAATCAAGATATGCAAGCTGAGATTGAAATGCATAGTGTTATGAACATGTACATGGCCAAGAACAAAAGTGACTTTTTCTCATTTTGCAAAATTCGATTCTCCCTAACCATGAGGTTGTTTGAGAAGTTCTTGGACATTTTGGAAAGCTTGGAATGTGTACTACAATCCATCTTTGAAATTCAATTTGAAATTCCAAGTGGAAGTGTATGTAAAATGGCCTTTAAGTTGGGTAGAAACCTTGTCAAAATAGGTTAAAATTTCACTAAGTTAAGAATGGTTTAGTGCCCTTATTCAAAAATTTTTAACTTGAGATACAAGCCTCAAATGGGAAAACTTTGTGAATCAAAGTTGTAGATTATGAAACAAGCTACAACTTTCATGTTTTGACTTTTGTTTGAATCCAAATGGATCTTGGTGAAAAAGTGGGGCAAAGTTGGGAAAAAATTAGGGTTTTTTATAACTTAGAAAAATTCTAAGTTATGAAAAATTCTAATTTCTAACCCTAATTTGCATTTTGTGATTTCTTGATGAACAAGTTTCATGATTTGGCATGTTTTGATGAAAAATGAATCTTGACTCTTGATTTTGACCAAAAAGTCAAAGTTTGACTTTTCAGTATACAGTCAAAATTGATCAATTGACTGGGAAATTCAACTGTCAATCTTGTGTACTTGGGATCTTTTGAGTTTGTTGAGCATGTCAAGATAATTCCATGGGGTCCTTGAGTCCATATATGAGCTTGGTTTGCCATTGGCTAGGTCAAACAGTCAAAAATTTCCTTTGTGCAGTCAAAACCCTAAAAATGACCATTTTGCCCTTTTGGTGATCTGATCAAATTTCTTATGGAATTGTGATCCAAACTTGATCAAATGGTCCATATGAGTTCATAATGTTGATGTGAGTCAATTTTCATGAGGTTTGACTGTCAATTGGCCACAGTTGACTTTTTCCCCAATACAGCTGATTTATAGGTCAACTGTCCAATTGACTGGGCAAAACTTGGAATCAAGACTTGAAACTTGATGAGGATAAACTTGGGAGTCCAATATGAAGCATGAAAGTCATATTAGGCATTTTGGGTCAAAACATCTTTGTGCAAACACAAACCCTAATTTGGGTCAGCAGTGCAAGGAGAGGTCTTGAGCAGGTGAAACCCTAACTGGGTCTTGGGCTTCAAAGGTTTTGTGATGAGAAATCATTGGGAAATGGGAGGGAAAATTTTGGGGTACAACAGTTGCCCCTGTTCAATCTTCTTGAATCCGAAGAGTTAGATTGGCAAGCTTGCCTTTCGTGACTCGAGGGTAAAAGGAGATTGGACACTAGAGTGCCCAGAAATTTGCACTCGGTGATGTGATGGTAGAGGGAATGGGCTTAAAGATGCCATTTGGAGGGGTGACAGAAACTTGTTGGGGATGGGCTTAAGGATGCCATCTGGAATGAGTATCAGAAAGGTGTCAAAGCTTTGGACCATCTCTGAACTGGGGGTCTGAACAAGCAATAGATTGACATCCGTTGTTGGGAGGAATCCGTAAGCTGTTTTCAGAAGCTTGAGAAGAGTCTGAACAAGCGATAGGTTAACATCCGTTACTTGGAGAACCTATGAACTGTTTTCAGAAATCTTGAAGTTTGAATAAGCAATAGAGCAACATCCGTTGTTGGGAAGCGTCCGTAAGCTGTTTTCAAAAGGTTGCATCTGAACAAGTGATAGATTGACATCCGTTGTTGGGAAGAATCCATAAACTATTTTCAGAAGTCTTGAGAAGAATCTGAACAAGTGGTAGGTTAACATCCGTTACTTGGAGCACCTGTGAACTGTTTTCAGAAATCTTGGAGTTGAATAAGCAATAGAGCAGCATCCGTTGTTGGGAAGCGTCCGTAAACTGTTTTCAACGGTTGAGAAGAGTCTGAACAAGTGATAGATTAACATCCGTTGTTGGGAGGAATCCATGAACTGTTTTCAGAAGTCTGGAGAAGAAACTGAACAAGCGATAGGTTAACATCCGTTACTTGGAGAACCCGTAAACTGTTTTCAGGAATCTTGAAATTTTGAGGAGGAACCGGTGTAGGGTTGCTTGATGATGAGTCCGTGTAAAACTGCATCTGAAACTGTTAATAATAGCTTTTTATTCTTATCCTGAAAAGGACAAAACGTTAGCTAAACACAAAATTATGTTGCATGAAATGTATGATGCAATATATGTTATATCAATGTTTATGATATGAACGTAATGAATGCGCATGTAAGCTGATGAGCTGTCTTGCTGGGGATAGATGAATCCTGGACGGCTGAAGATAAAAGCATCTCGACTGCTGCCGGGGAGAATAATTCCTTGGCTGTTACTGGGGAATAAGGATCTTGGGTTGTATACCAAACTTCTGGGGAATTCCTGATGACTTCTACTGGGGAGCACCAATCTAGCAGACTTATGCTGGGGATATAAGACCGGGAATCTTCAGTTCGGTGGGAAGTGTCTCTGATGACTTCACTGGGGAACTCAAGATTTATTCTCCTAAAACTCTGTGGGGAAAAGGTTCATTAGTCTGGCTCCGCTGGGGATTGATAATTTGAAGCTTTAGCTCAGCTGGGGACACTGAAACTTAAACTCTGAAGGGAATTGAATTCCGGAGGATTCTCTGGCTGGGGATTTGCAAAGATAAGTTACTGCTGGGGAATTTTGATGAACTCCGCTGGGGATAGGAAGAATTCTGGCGAGTGCGATCTTCCGTGGTTGTTAGCTGAGGATAACCCAGTTATAAGGCCTTGTGAGGAATAACTTTGAATAAAACTCGGGAGAGACGTCCGTACTCTGCAGGGAATAGGCTTCCAGCGTCTACTGGGGGTGAGTTTCAAGATTTGCTAGGGATATGGATTCCAAATCTCCCGGGGTTTCCTTTGAAAGGGTAACGGGTATCCAACTGTACCTTCGACTTATCAGTAATCCTCTTTCTTGGTTTATAAGGAAATGATTATGTTTCAAATGCATATGCCTATTTAACAAAACATTGGACGTTTCTCAAAATAAACAAATAGTGCAAGAGAAAAGAAAAGGAAATGACACAAATTTCTGGGAAAAGTATTTGTATTGATTTTCTTTGAGTGTATTTGTAAAAAGGAGACACTTATCCTAGTAAGAGGATTTTGTCGTAAATATTTGAAAAATTTATACAAAATAAAGATGGCTATGTGAAATAATTTCATGGGATTCCATTCTGCTACAGCCTTCACAACTCTGAATATCTGTCCATTCAATGCTTCGTTTGCCGATGAATGGATTGATCAGAAACCCGGAACTGGTTGATGAAGAGATTGTCTTTGAAGTGATCCGACGAGACATAGTCATACGCTTTAATTCCCTAACTTCTGCCTGAATCGCCCTTTCGGGTTTTCGATCCACCGGGAAACCCCTTTTTGCCCAAGCCGCCCTTTCGGGTTTTCAACTTGCCGGGTGTACATATTTTTTTTGTTTTTATCCCTAATTTTTGCCTGAATCGCCCTTTCGGGTTTTCGATCCACCGGGATGCCCATTTTTGCCCAAGCCGCCCTTTCGGGTTTTCGACTTGTCGGGTTATTTTATGCGTAGTATCTTTTGACTATGTCTGCGTTCACAGGGTGCGGCAAATCGTCGCCGTCCATGGTGGTCAGAATCATTGCACCACCAGAAAATATGCTCTTGATCACAAATGGTCCTTCATATGTAGGAGTCCATTTGCCCCTGGGATCACTTTGCGGTAAGATAATCCGCTTGATTACGAGATCTCCGACTTGATACACTTGACGTCTGACTTTCTTATTGAAGGCCTTGATCATCCGATTTTGATACGTCTGACCATGGCATATAGCAGCAAGTCGCTTTTCGTCGATCAGATTGAGTTGATCAAGTCGGGTCTGCATCCAATCATCTTCATTCAAACCTGCATCCTTCATAATCCTTAGAGAAGGGATCTGGACTTCCATAGGCAAAACAGCTTCCATGCCATAAACCAGAGAAAATGGGGTTGCCCCAGTTGAAGTACGGTCGTCGTACGGTATCCATGCAGAGCAAACGGTAACATTTCATGCCAGTCCTTGTAAGTGACTGTCATTTTCTGAATGATTTTCTTAATGTTTTTGTTCGCAGCTTCAACAACACCGTTCATCTTCGACCGATAGGGAGATGAATTGTGATGATAAATCTTGAACTGTTCGCACAACGCGGTGATCATTGTGTTATTCAGATTTGTACCGTTGTCTGTGATGATCCTGTCTGGAACACCATACCGACATATGAGATTTTGCTTGATAAAGCGGGCAACCACATTTTTGGTGACAGAGGCGAAGGAAGCTGCTTCGACCCATTTGGTGAAATAATCAATGGCAACCAGGATGAAGCGATGTCCATTGGAAGCCGTGGGCTTGATCTCTCCAATCATATCAATGCCCCACATTGCAAAGGGCCATGGAGCAGTCAGGACGTTGAGAGGAACCAGAGGGATATGAACTTTGTCAGCATAGACTTGACACTTGTGGAAAGTACGGGAATGTTGATGGAAGTCAGCTTCCATGGTAGACCAGTAATAGCCTGCCCTTAGGATCTTCTTAGCCATTGTGTGCCCGCTCAAGTGAGTGCCAAATGTGCCGCTGTGTATATCAGTCATGATCAAATCTGCCTCAGTTTTATCTACGCATCGGAGTAATACACAATCATGGCTTCGTTTGTAAAGGATGCCGTTGCTCAGGAAGAACTTAGCCGCGAATTTCCTTAAGAACTTCTTGTCATTCACGGAAGCTCCTTCAGGATAATCTCTAGTCTCGAGATACCTTTTGATTTCATGGAACCAAGGTTGTTCCACTACTTCTTAGGTGTTAATCTCGTGACAATGCGCATGTTCATCCATTCGCTCGATGGTGATTTGGTGAGCCTCGTTATCCCAGTTGAGTTTAAACATGGAGGACATTGTGGCTAGAGCATCCGCTAGCTGATTCTCTTCTCGCGGAAAATGTTCGAAGGTAATTTGCTCGAAATGAGGCAACAATGTCAGGACATGTTCTTTGTATGGGATAAGATTAGGATGTTTGGTATCCCAGTCTCCTTTGATTTGACTGATAACCAAAGCCGAGTCCCCAAATACGATCAAAGATTTGATCCCCAAGTCTATAGCAGCCTTGAGACCAAAGATGCAAGCTTCGTACTCAGCCATGTTGTTTGTGCAGCTGAAGCAAAGTCGGGCCGTGAAAGGTGTGTGACAGCCTTCCGGAGAAATAAGCACCGCGCCGATACCGTTTCCAAGGGCATTTGAAGCACCATCAAAGTACAGGGTCCATCGGGATCCCTTTTCGGGTCCGTCATACGGTCCGTTACCTTCAACGTTGTCCAAATTCATGATGTCTTCGTCTGGGAAGTCAAATCTCATGGGCTGATAATCTTCGATAGCCTGATGAGCCAGATGGTCAGCTAATACACTCCCTTTTATAGCTTTTTGGGTGGTGTACTGGATGTCATACTCGGTTAAGATAATTTGCCATCTAGCTATCCTTCCAGATAAAGCGGGCTTCTCGAAGATATACTTGATAGGGTCCATTTTGGATATCAACAAGGTAGTATGAGTCAACATATACTGCCTTAGTCGGCGAGCAGCCCATACCAAAGCGCAACAAGTTTTCTCGAGCAGTGAGTAGCGAGTCTCACAGTCGGTAAACTTTTTGCTAAGGTAATAAATAGCATGCTCTTTTCGACCAGACTCGTCATGCTGGCCCAAAACACACCCCATTGAGTTATCCAAGACGGTCAAGTACATGATCAATGGTCTTCCTTCGACGGGTGGCATCAGAATAGGAGGTTCTAGCAAATACTCCTTGATTCTATCAAAAGCAGCTTGACAATCGTCGTTCCATTCCACTACCTGATCTTTTTTCAAAAGTTTGAAAATTGGCTCACAGGTAGAAGTCAGATGTGAGATGAATCTGGCAATATAGTTTAAGCGCCCCAAGAATCCTCTAAGCTCCTTTTCAGTACGGGGAGCAGGCATCTCTTGTATTGCTTTTACTTTTGCCGGATCGACTTCAATGCCTTTGTTGCTTACAATGAATCCCAGGAGTTTACCAGACCTAACTCCAAAAGTGCATTTACTTGGATTCAGCCTGAGCTTGTATTCTTTTAACCTGGCAAACAACTTTTCCATATGTTCAAGGTGCTCTTCCTCTGTTTGTGATCGAGCTATCATATCGTCTACGTAAACTTCAATCTCATGATGTATCATATCATGAAACAAAGCTACCATGGCGCGTTGATAAGTTGCCCCTGCGTTCTTCAGCCCGAACGGCATCACCTTGTAACAGAAAGTGCCCCATTGTGTGACAAAAGTTGTTTTCTCCATATCCTCGGGGGCTATTTTGATTTGATTGTAGCCTGAGAATCCATCCATGAAGGAAAACACTTTGTGCTGGGCTGTATTGTCGATCAAGATGTCAATATGAGGTAGCGGGAAATCATCTTTAGGGCTGGCCCTATTCAAATCCCGATAGTCCACACACATTCTGACTTTGCCATCTTTCTTCGGTACCGGCACGATGTTAGCGACCCATTGAGGATAGGACGTAACAGCCAGAAAGCCAGCATCAAATTGCTTCATTACTTCCGCTTTGATCTTTTCGGACATGTCAGGCCTCATTCGGCGAACTTTTTGCTTGATTGGTGGACAGTCTTCTGTTGTGGGGAGACGGTGAACCACGATGTCTGTGTCTAGACCTGGCATGTCTTCATAGGACCAAGCGAAGATTTCAACATACTCATTCAACAACTGTACCAAGCGCTCCTTGACTTTTGGTTCCAGATTGGCACCTACTTGCACCTCCTTCCGGTCCTCCTCGGTTCCCAAGTTAACAGTTTCCAATGGCTCTTCATGCGGTAAGATGGCCCTTTCCTCTTGTTGCAGAAGTCTGGCTAGTTCCCCGGGTACTTCACAACCTTCGTCATCTTCATACTCGGCTAGATTGACCAGATCTTCAGAGTTATTGAAAGATACAGCAGAATAGTCACCCATGGAATCCGGAGTGGATGGGTACCTGCATTGGTGAGTGTGGGTGTGTGTAAGGGATAGCCATCCTTAAACAAAAAATGCAAAAGGAAAGAAAATGAACATAAGTAGTTTATCAAATGAAAAACATCCAATGAATCATTAAACATGGCATATGAATATAAAAAATAATCAAAACCCTTACAAGTAGACCTACATGCCCCGGGCAAGGCAGGAGGTGAAAAGATAAAGTACGAATTGTTTGAAAGTAAATATTACAGACCAAATAGGAAATGTTTAACAGGTAAATTACTGGTGAATAAAAGTGATGGGGACAAAGTCCTTAGCCTCCCAAATGCTCAATCCTCCTTTGACAGTTGGATAAATCCACTCTTCAATGTCGCTTCCCTTGTCTTCCTCTTCTAGGGCGTTGATTCCGTAGGGAGAAATTTTGACTGGCGCCCTTTCAATCTTCGCATGGCGCATAGCTTTCTGGCCAGCGGCTGTGAACCCTAACCCAAACTTGTCAGTCTTATGCGGAATGTCAGGTAACTGCCCCCATGCTGAATTCTTCCCTTCTTTTATTGCGGCCCTTGCATCCTCCAGAGATGCCATCCTAGCCATCTGTCTCGGTGCCTCAGCTGTCAACTTCGCTACTGCTATTTCAGGAAGGACTTCTTCGAAATGTTGAAACGGTGTCTCAATGAACTCTCCCTCAACCTCCACATACCGGAAAGAATTTAAGTGGCTAATCATATACTCATCTTCGCCATGGACAGTGATGATCTTTCCCTTGACAGGATACTTCAACATCTGATGTAAGGAGGAGGTGACTTCCCCAGCATGGTGTATCCAAGGTCTACCCAGTAGGCAAGAGTATGATGGACATATGTCCATCACATAGAAAGTGGATTTAAACACCTCAGTGCCTATCTTGATGGGAATTTCAACCTCTCCATGGACCAATCTCTTCGAACCATCGAAAGCTCTGACAACAATATCACTCGGCTTCAATTCCAACCCCTCACAATCTAGTCGGTCCAGGGCCTTCTTAGGCAAAACATTCAGCGACGAACCGGTATCAACCAGAACATGTGCAAGAGTGGTTCCGCGACACTCGATTGAAATATGCAAAGCATCATTATGGTTTCTGCCTTTAGGGGTTAGGTCGGCATCAGAAAAACCTAATCCATTGTCCGCAGTCAGGCTAGCCACGCAATTTTGAAATTGATCCGCAGAGGTTTCCTGGGGCACATGAGCTGCCTTCAGGAATTTTATCAGGGCTTTAGCGTGCGCTTCTGAGCAAAGTAGTAATGCCAGCATGGAGATCTTGGAGGGGGTTTGCCCCAACTGTTCCACCATATCGTAATCACTTCTCTTGATTATCCTCAAAATCTCATCCATTTCCTTCCTGGAGGTTTCCGGGATGACCAAGGGTTGAGCCCTCGTCCTGATGGGCTCATCTTGGACTCCCTTACCTTTGTCAATAGCGGTAGGAGAGACAGTACTAGGAACAACAATGTCTTCAATCAAAGGAATTCTAGCAGAAAGTTTGATTGGTGCAGGGACGACCTTGTTAGCTGATGAGGGTCCAAAGACTGCTCTTGGAGGGGCAATCTCTGGAGAAAATATTCTCCCGCTCCTGGTGATTTTGCTGGTGCCCGCAATGTTACTAATGCTGGCTTCTTCATCATCCGAACATTCTTCAATTACCTCGATTTGCTTGATACCATGGTAGTAGATGTCACCGCCATAGTTCCAAGGTATCGACTTCTCAGAAACATAGGGAACAGGTCCTGGCATTGTTATCTTCAAAGGAACAGATTTTGCAGCTGGTGTAATCTTAACAGGCTTTTTGACGGCCTTGGAAAGATTGGCGTGAATGGTTATGATTGAGACATCTTCAGTATGAACTGGAACAGCAGAAACTTTTTCAAACAAAATTTGTCGACTATCCATAAGGCCTTGGATGCCTTTCTTCAGTAGCGGACAATCAAACGGCAGAGAGTAGCAACAATAGCAGTCTTCCTTACATCCCGGAAAGATCCCGGCCCTCAACAGATTCAATTTAATGGTTAACAGTGGAGTAGTCAGATCACTGACATCAGCAACATACAAATCTTCTTCAATGGCATTGACATTTCGGCCGTGCTTCGGCATAGGTGCAGATATCACATTAGGCTTCTCTGGAGCGTCAAACTCTACCTCCTTAGCCTCTATCAGGTCTTGGATTTTATGCTTGAGTGCCCAACAATCATTGGTGTCGTGTCCAACACTGTCTGAATGGTAGGCGCATTTAGCATTGGCATGATAATGCGGAGAGGACGTATTCACATTCTTTGGCGCCTCCTTGATGGTGGCAAGATTCAACTTCAATAGATGGGGAAGCACTTGCGCTGGAGTCATATTAATACGGGTGAACTGCCGTTGTGGCCGTTCTACTCGTTGCTGATTTGGTCTGGACTGGTTATAACGAGGCTGCTCACTTGGAGTGTTTTGAATCATTACGGCCCCCACAGTTGGCCGAGGCTCCATCTTCCCTGCTCTTCTCTGAGAATATACCATAGCTGTCTCCTTCTTAAAAGGCTTCTTCTCAACACTTGCAGCAACACCCTTCTGAATCTTTCCTGACTTGATGCCAGCTTCTATTCTTTCGCCTGTTAAGATCAAATCGGTAAACCCCGCGGAAGAGTTACCAATTAAATGATTGAAAAACGGCCCAGATAGGGTCCCAAGAAACATATCAACAAGCTCACGATCGGTTAAAGGAGGCTGCACCCTGCCAGCCAAATCCCTCCATTTTTGTGCATATTCTTTGAATCCCTCACTTGTTCCTAGTGACATACCCTGAAGTTGGGTACGAGTAGGAGCAAGATCAGAATTATACTGGTATTGTTTGTAGAAAGCGGTGGCCAAATCTTCCCAATTTCTGACACTGGTTCCTTCTAGCTAGTAAAACCACTCCAACTGAGCTCCCGACAGGCTGTCTTGAAAGAAATGAATCCAGAGGTTTTTATCTGCCGTATAGGGTTGAATCTTTCTCACGTAGGACCTGAGATGCATTTTGGGGCAGGACAGCCCATCATACCTCACAAACACTGGCACTTTGAATTTTGGGGGAATCACAATCCCGGCAACCAAGCCCAAGTCTTCAAAATCCAAACCCGGTACTCTTTGTAATTCCATGGCAGCCAATCTGTCTTCTAAACCCTTGTATTTATCATCAGCTGGAGGATATTGCTGGTCAGAATAATCTTCATCCTCTTCAACCTCCTCTTCCTCCGCATCAGACTCGGAAGGCACCGCAACTCCATCTCTTTTACTAGTCCCTTCATCAGAAGTAGGAGGAAATTCAAGCACTCTCCGAGCTTCTCTGTCAAATATTCTCCCCAAAGTAGCCACCCCAATCCTCTTTTTCTTCTTCTTCACTGGGTCCTTATTCCCCAATTGAGTCTTGATATCCTCCTGACCCTTAGCCAAGGTCATCAGGAGTTGCTGGAACTGTGCATTCTGAGCCTGTAGGTCTTTGACTGTTTGCTCGATATCCATCCTACTGAAATAAACAGCAGACAGATAAGGAAACCTGGAGTGAGACCTGCTTATGCACATGATGAATGGTATGCTTATGTATGCAATGCATTCAAGGATTTAGAACATTCAAAATTGTTTCAGACAAAGAAGAACGCACATCATATTAATAAGAAGAAATTTGTTAGTACATAAATGCCCCATGGGCCAAATATTACAAAATAAACTTCTTAAGGCAGAAAGACATTGCGCATCCTCTTTGGTGCGATGTAGGTGTTGAGGGCCTCTTGCTCATGGAGTCCGTGGGTAAGCTCTAGAACCTTCTTTTCACTGGCGTAGTAGCTAGCTTCGAAAGTATTTCGTTCCTCCTTGAGCTGAATCCAACTTTTTTGCATTTCCTCCCACGATGTAGGCATGTCTGGATGTAGGATGGTGTAGGGAACCTCTCCTTCATTGACGGGCTCTTTAATCACTGGGAGTACATGAGGATAAGGCATCAATATACTTTGGGCTCGGGCTCGTACCCACTTGAGATAGGGCTAAAGAGGGATGGAGTTCTTGTGTCCCAGAGTCTTGCTATCGACCTTGTTGAGTTTTCCCCAAGCTCTGATGAATCTTTGGCGAAGTCCTTGCGCATCGTTGTCGAAGTCAAAAACTAGGCTAGGAATCAACATATCATGAGGGCCATCCCTCCGTGCATATCCAAATTGCCTCAAAGCTAGGCAAGGGTTGTAGGTGATACCTCCCCTAATTCCAAGTAAAGGAACATTAGGAAATTCTCCGCAACGATCGACGATGATGACATTTTCTCTGGATCGAGAACACCAATGCACATCAAAATGAGTAAGAGTCATCAACCGTTGGGACCACCTCGTACCTTGGTAATTCTTCAAGACAGATTGTGGAAGGTGCGAAATAAACCACCTTGCAAGGATAGGAGTACAACACATGAGAACACCCCTCTTTCTCATTGTTCGTGTGTAAAATGAGTGAAGGATGTCCCCAAGCAATGTTGGTATTGGATTTCTGGACAAGAAGATTTTGACGGCGTTGACATCTACCAATTGGTCAGGATTTGGGAACAAGACCAATCCGTAGATAAGGAGTACCACAGTTTCTTCAAAGGCTTGTAGGTCCAATGAATTCCAACATTATTGTGCCTTTTCAAACAAGAATTTTGCTAAGAATCCTTTGACGCCGCTTCTGGTTTCCCAATGCCCCTTGATGTCAGATGGTTGTAGATGTAATGCTCGAGCAACATCTTCCGGCTTTGGTTCCTTTTCCGTACCGTTGAAGGGTAGTTGATTAAGGATAGGGATTCTTAGGAGTTGAGAAAACTCCTCCAAAGTGGGTACCAACTGATAATCAGGGAAAGTGAAGCAGTGGTGAAGAGGGTCAAAGAACTGGAATAGCACTTTCATCATGTCTTCTTCAATGTTGGTGTTGACTAGGCTGAGCAGTCTACCATGTCTTTCACTGAAGGATGAATTTTCCGGAATTCTTGAGGTGAGCTCCTTGAGTTGAGGAGAGACTCTCACAAGGTTGACTTGGATGGTGTGTCTGCGAGGAATTTCCATGTCCTACAAAACAAGAACAAAGATGAAGATCCAAAACCCTTGAAATGGTTAGTGAACGCATATGATGTTTTATGATGTTTATGATGTATGCACAAAACATATGCACAAGCAAATCACACCAAACCCTAGTTTCAGGCTTGCATGGGGTTTCATAGGTAAGTACCCTCTTGAGTGTAGTTGGCTTAAAAACCTGTCCTATAAATAGTAACCGGGTTCTAAGGAGCTCAATATCATTGGATTGTTTTCATTGTTCATTGTTTTGGTTTAGCCACTTAACTAGCGACCAAAATATTCCAAGAAAACAACCCTCAATGAGTGTAGTATCGAGTATCTACCAACTTCAGACTGCACCAAAGCCGGTCATCTCACTACCCCTAATAAAAGGCCAAGATGGTCAAGTAAGGTTCTAGGTCATTAGTGCTTAGTGACATCACTCAGCGGCCCCGTACTCTCCTTGATTGAACTCAAGGGTTACCGGTACTCACAAATATGTCGCACTAATATAGCTATTGCTTAGACCGTGTCGGTATACCCCGCACAGTTTCCACAACGTATTGCTATCTATGAATGTTTCCCAAAATCCGGGTATAGGATTGCAAACCCAAACAATAGAGCCAAAGTATAAAGCAATCAAATCAAACAATTAGTCATACAAGAGGGTGATCTAAGCCCTAAGGTTACTCCACTTTTAACAGTACTCCCCAGCAGAGTCGTCAGTTCTGTGATAGGGTGGGAGAACTGACTATGGTTTTGCGTTTGTTTTCGCAAATGTTTCGGTTGAGCAAGAGTCGCCACCGACTTTTTATTTTATCCTAAGGAAAGGTTTAAAAAGCACAGCAAAAACCTTTGAGATTTTTCCTGGGTTCGGGGAATAGATTATAGAAAGGGAAGGTATTAGCACCCTTTCTATCCATGGTTATCCATGGGCTCTTAGGTACTTGCTTAGATCAACTTGGCTTGGTTTTCAATTGTTTGAAATGGTGCTTGGTGTGTGGTTTTGAAAATGTTTTGAAAAGATGCCTTGTATAGGCTACCCTTGTAACAATTCTTTACTCGAATGTTTTACAAAAGGTGTTTTGACTTTTGAAAAGATGTTTCAATGTTTTTTGAAAGCTTGTTTTGAAAGTGTTTGTGAAGTGGGTTTTGAAAATAGGCAAATGTTTTCTTTGCAAATGGGCAAGTACTTAAGAGTTATCTACCCTAAAGTTTTCTCAAAGATTTTTGTTATGTTTTAAACCTTTTGACAATTTTGTTCCACCATTGCATTTGGTGGACAACCTTGTCTAAGGAGGTGAAAGGGACAGGCGCGGGTCATCGTTTAGACCATAATTGCAATAGTGTTAAATGTCTTTGGGCAATTTTTCTTTAAAAGGGACTTGATCATTCATTTAGGCAACATTTTGAGGGACTATGATCATTTGATTGTTTGCTTTACCCAAAGAAATTCAACATACAATATGGCCCAATTATTTGAAGGCAACAAAGTGGAATACCCTAGGGGTGCAAGTGTGAAGTGTGTTGTCCATTTTCATGCTTATTTATCTTGAGATTAGGTCTAACTACTTTGTTCTTTTTATTTACATACAAACCCTAGCTCTAGCATGGTGTATTTAGAAAGCATTTAAAGTGCGAAATTTAAATTCCTACACTATTATAACACAATAATATGGGGTGGGGGGTACAAATGTTCAAATGGGGAGATATTTAGACAAGAAATTGAATCTAAGCTATTACATCATTTGCTTTGAATATTTACAATACAAATAAAATAGAAATAAAACAAATATGCAAGAATGCAAAAAGAATTTTTATATGTATGAAAAAAGTATTATTTATGTAAAAAAAAAGAAAATAAAAAGGTATTATTTTTGAGGTAGTTTCAAATTTAGGGCAAAAACCCTAATTTTTAATCAAAGGGGTATTAATCAATTATTTATTATTTACATACAAAAATAGAATAAAATATGGTATATTTGTAAAAAGGGCATTTTTTAGTATTAAATATTAAAAAATAAAATATGTACATTTTTTTGGTATTTTTATCCTAAGCACATTAATATATACCTATATATTCATATTATTTTCAAAATATGTATTATATATATATATATTAATAATATTTAATATTTAAAATAAAAAAGTATTTTTTTTCTATAAAATATTTTCAGGAAGTGAAAATAAGATAAAAATGTGTATAAAAATATATTTTGTATTATCTTAATATTTTAAACAAAAAGTATATATATATGTTTATTTATTTATGTACAAACAAAAGAAACAATCAAATAAATACTCAATAAATTCAAAAAATGATGAGAAAAATATTTTTATGTTTTTAATATGCTGAGAAAAAATAAATGAACCAATAAAAAAAAAGCAAAAGTCAAAAATATTAAAAATGAATGAAATGGGCTCAGGGGGTGCAAAACAAAAATCATGGTGTGAATAAGAAATATGAAACAAGCCCAGCCCAATAGACCCTTCTTCAACCTCCAGCCAAAAACGTTCAGAAAACGCGCGCTTGGTTCCAACATTCAAACATCCTGATTCCTGGCTTATTAATGAAAACTCATAACACAAAAAATGTTCAGCATCAAGAGACGAATCCAACCATATGCAGAACTTGTCCTAACTCTCTAAGATGAGGGAGAATTTCTTCTCCCCCAAATTCTAACCTAGATTTTCTGCCATTTTTAAACCTCAAATTCTCACAGCTCAAGCAAAAGAAATGAAAAGTAAAAACATGTACATGTTCAGTGGCATGAGTAGAACATTGTTTATTCACAAACTTAAAGCTAATGATGCCTAATAAGAGAGATACGAGTTCACCAAGATACCTGTTCAGCTGAAGTTCTCTCTGGCAATGAGGGAGCTTTCAGTGCAAGGTGATGATTGGAAAAGCTTCCTTGAGGTCCATGGATGCTATTCCAATGTTTACTTTGTCTTGAAAGCTTCTGAATCGTGCTAGAGCACTTCACCTGCAAAACAAGAAACTGAAAATGGTGGAAGTGGTTAGAGGGATTACAGGTCGTGTTTCTGCTTTTAGTTAGCTTGCATAGGTGCTAGGGAATGTATGTGAACTGGTTTGGGCAAGAGAGCTTGAGAGAAATGGAAGTTGGCACTCAAACTGCAGGCCTGACCCTGTTTTTGCAGTTTGAAGATGATTCTGAGATTGGGAGTGTTTGAGAGGTGCAAGGGTCGTGCAAAATCTTGGTTGGGATGTTTGGAATGTGTTTGATCAGTTTGTCTAAATGTCTCCAAGCTGATATGAGAGTTGTTGTAAGTTATGGTACTTTTCTTCACTCTTAAGCAAGCAAAGCCAACTTGGTGTTTTAGGCAAGTAGGGGGCCTCTAATGAGCTGCATAACCTCTCCTTGATCAGAGTGATTTGTCTATAATCTTGTGCCAATTGGATTTGGTTTGTACTTGTTGGATTTGTAATTGGACATAAAGTGAAACTTTTGCAAAAATGGATATAATGCTTTTTCCAATTTGGGATTAATCCATCATACAATGCTTTAGCTCATGAAACAAGGTCTTAGCACAATGAACATGCATTAAATTATTGAGTGTTGGATGGTTTTAGGACCTGTAATCAAGGGCATGCTGGTTTTGAGAAGTTTGCACAACTTATGAACATGAAAAATGGCCAATTCAAAAGTGAGTTTTTGCCAAATTGTGAAATTCGAATCTCTCAAGTCATGAGGTTGTTTGATGAGTTATTGGAAATTTTGGAAAGCTTGGAATGTGTACTACAATCCATCTTTGAAATGAAAATTGAAATTCCAAGTGGAAGTGTATGTAAAATGGCCTTGAAGTGGGGTAGAAAACCTTGTCAAAATAGGTCAAAAATTCACTAAGTTAAGAATGGTTTAGTGCCGTTATTCAAAAATTTGTAACTTGAGATACAAGCCTCAAATGGGAAAACTTTGTGAATCAAAGTTGTAGATTATGCAACAAGCTACAACTTTCATGTTTTGACTTTTGTTTGAATCCAAATGGATCTTGGTGAAAAAATGGGGCAAAGTTGGGAAAAAATTAGGGTTTTTTATAACTTAGAAAAATTATAAGTTATGAAAAATTCAAATTTCTAACCCTAATTTGCATTTTGTGATCTCTTGGTGAACAAGTTTCATGATTTGGCATGTTTTGATGAAAAATGAATCTTGACTCTTGATTTTGACCAAAAAGTCAAAGTTTGACTTTTCAGTATACAGTCAAAATTGATCAATTGACTGGGAAATTCAACTGTCAATCTTGTGTACTTGGGATCTTTTGAGTTTGTTGAGCATGTCAAGATAATTCCATGGGGTCCTTGAGTCCATATATGAGCTTGGTTTGCCATTGGCTAGGTCAAACAGTCAAAATTGCCTTTGTACAGTCAAAACCCTAAAAATGACCATTTTGCCCTTTTGGTGATCTGATCAAATTTCTTGTGGAATTGTGATCCAAACTTGATCAAATGGTCCATATGAGTTCATAATGTTGATGTGGGTCAATTTTCATGAGGTTTGACTGTCAATTGGCCACAGTTGACTTTTTCCCCAATACAGCTGATTTCTAGGTCAACTGTCCAATTGACTGGGCAAAACTTGGAATCAAGACTTGAAACTTGATGAGGATAAACTTGGGAGTCCAATATGAAGCATGAAAGTCATATTAGGCATTTTGGTTCAAAACATCTTTGTGCAAACACAAACCCTAATTTGGGCCAGCAGTGCAAGGAGAGGTCTTGAGCAGGTGAAACCCTAACTGGGTCTTGGGCTTCAAAGGTTTTGTGATGAGAAATCATTGGGAAATGGGAGGGCAAATTTTGGGGTACAACAGTTGGGAGTTGGGAATTATTGAACAATTTGGAGATTTGAGTTGGTATGTGAGCTAACACTGTAGAGTGGAAGGTTGAGGATGTCAAAAAGTAAACATTGATTCTCTGGTGGATACTAAAAAGAGACTGAAGATAGATGTAAGACTTATAGATCTGATAGTGGATGGAAATTAAAAAGAAGACAATGACTTAGAGTAGATGATTAGAGTGGCATAGCGGAAACATGATATGTCGTAGCTTGTTATGCGAATATGATTTATTGGAGTCAATGATTAAACATTCGAAGCTACAAGGATATTGAAAACTATTGGACATTCTAGACTAGAAGTGATAGGTGAAGGGTTGGTATATTATTCGTGTTACTGTCATTTAAATAAATGTATTGAATTGCATGCTCGATTGGTGAAATTTAGCATTGTGGTACTGGTGTATGTGTCAATTTTGTCGATATTAGGATGATGTTTATGTGCTTACAACGATATTGCTATGTAATAAAGTGATAGATTTTGTATCTTAGAGTGATGGGACAAGAGGTGAGATGAGCAAGTACGTTCATAACTCGGTAGCAATGAATCTTGTGGGATTATTGTGATTGACGATATGGAATGCTAGATAGTAGTATTCGAAGGGTTGCTAAGGATGATGTTGAAGCTGGAGGATTGGATGCGAGAGTCGTATCCAAAGTTGTTCGCATTAGGTAATTTTCGAGGACGAAAATATTTTAAGTGGGGGAGAGTTGTAACACCCAATTTTATTTAATTGTTTCATGATTTAATTATGTGGTGTTGTGCATTTATATGCGTTAATGGGTGTTTTGATGTGTTGTGATACCCTTAGTATGAGGTAGTTACCTTAGAAATATGGAAATTAAGGTGTTGGAGGTGTGTCAGCAATAGTGTAGAGATGAGGGGTGTTGTGAGTAACTAATTATTAATATTAGTTAGTGATTATTTTATTTAAATAATTTAGTTGGAATTATTTGAATTTAAGAATAATTATTTATAATTATTTTATGAATTAAAATTTGATAGTATGAGTAGAGAAATAATGAGGGCATGATTGTCTTTGCATGAGGTTTAGTAAGGATAAGATGAGAATACCATATTAGGGGTCTTAAGGGGTAAATAGAACTTAAGGAAAAGTTGGGGTTTGTGCTCCCGTTGTTAAGATTGTGAAAAATTGAGAGAAACAGAGAACTGGAAGAAGAAAGGAAAACTAGGGCTTGAGGAAGAATTTCGTGGTAGAAGAGGAGAAAAACATAATCTTGGGAACCATCAATCTTAAGGTAAGACTTTGGTTCCAACTTTTTAAGGATAGTGTAATTATAGGTATGTGGGGATTTGATTGTATGGTTTTGTGTGTGTTTGTTTATGAATTGGTGGTTTGTGTATGTTGAATTTAAGTGATGAAATTCTGAATACAATTATAATGGTATTGACTAAATTGATGTGTTAATTTGAATAGAAGTGATATGTATTATATGGATTGAAATTTGTAGAATTTGACATGTTTTATAATGTCACAAAAACTAAATTTTGGGTGAAAAAGGGTGATTTTCGTAGCAGAAAAAAAATTCTGGATTTTGGCTCTACTACAGTGGGTATCCGAGTACCCAATTATGTTAATCCGTTACCCACTGAAACAATACCTAGGATGTTCAAAATTGTACGTGGTAACCGGTTACCATAATTGAGTACCCGGGTATCCTACTGAAACTAGTAGATTTTTGGAAACTTTGAAAATCCATAACTTTGTGCTCGGGTGTCCGTTTGACGCACCGTTCGAACCGTTGGAAAGCTAAGAATATTATCTATCCTATAAAAAATATTTTAAAAACAGTAGATAATTATTTTTTGGGGTTAGGTCATTTTGTGTGAATTTCTAATTGTATGTATTAATGCGATTATGCAGATTTGTTGTGTGTGATGATGTTTAATGGAGTACATGATAACTATATGTATACATGCTTAGAAAATTGTGATGCTATGATGCTACATTGTGATATGGTGTTATTTTTTTTGAATATAATGTGTTGAAGTGATATCATGTTTATGTGAATTGTACTGCCATGATGTGGTGTCGTTGGAAGTATGCAAGTTTATTGTTATTTGGTGTTGTATTATTGTATTGTTATTGTTGCTTCTTGAGCAGGTGTTGTTGCATGGTGACCTGTAATAGCGTGTCACATTGATGGATATGGATATCAATGTGTGTTATGTTGCATAGTTGAGTCACATGCATTCATGTTATTTTGTTGTTGTTGTTGTTGGCTCTAATCTTAGATGGAGTGGATATGAGCGAGGTGAATGTAGTTATTCACATTGTTGTTAGCTTTGATCCTAGATGGAGTGGATCAATAGCGAAGTGAACCAAATTATTCACAAAAATGGTGACTCCAATCCTAGATGGAGTGGATTAGGTAGTGATCTCGGTACCACATGCATGGAGTCAGTGTTATGTCTCATTGTATGTTTCATTGTTAGCATAATGTTGTGATGTGTGGTTGTTTACAGTTATTAATTTTGAATATGATGCAATGATGTTATAAATGAATCTAATAACTGTGCATGATTTATTTCCGTATATTTATAATTATACTGTTCTTTATAATGTTATGATATCTCACCTCTTCTGTTTGAATGTTGCCTCTATGTGGGTAACATGCAAGTAATCAGGAATAGTCCGAGTTGTGGAGTTCGAAGAGTTCGCTCTTCTGTTTTATTTAGACTTGACATTATGCTCTGATACGTAACACTGGGTTAAGGGATAAACGCTTTTATTTACTTTGTTTTGTTTTTGATGATTCCTGTTGGAGTATTTTAAACTCTATAATATTTGAATTATGATCCATAATTATTTTGAAGTTAATTTGGTGAACTTGAAATATTTTCTGCTGCGTAATGAAGTTAATTTTTGAGACTATAACCGTATGTTTATTACAAAAATGTGTTATCTATCAATTTCTTTTGAGTAAATGGTATTTGATTGAGATTATGTAGCATCCTAAATGCATAGAAAAATAAAGATTACTATAATTCTATTATTATTAATCGTCGGGGAATTTAGGGTGTTACATAGTGTACCTTGGCCACAATGATACCTCAGTGTGTATCACAAATAAGTATTCACTTGTGTTGTACCCCAAAATTTTCCCTCCCATTTCATCAACATTTTCTCATCACAAGACTCTTGGAGCTCAAGATCAAGTTAGGGTTTGCTCTGCTCAAGGCCCCTCCTTGCACTGTTGACCCAAATTAGGGTTTGAGTTTGCACAAGGATGTTTTGACCTAAAATGACCAAAGTGACTTTCATGCTTCATGTTGGACTCACAAGTTTATCCATACCAAGTTTCAAGCCTTGATTCCAATCTTTGCCCAGTCAATTGGACAGTTGACCTAGAAATCAGCTGTATTGGGGAAAAAGTCAACTGTGGCCAATTGACAGTCAAACCTCATGATTTTTGATCCATATCAACATAATGAACTCATATGAACTATTTGGTCAAGTTTGGATCACAATTCCACAAGAAATTTGATCAGATCACCAAAAGGGCAAAATGGTCATTTTTAGGGTTTTGACTGCACAAAGGCAATTTTTGACTGTTTGACCTAACCAATGGCAAAACAAGCTCACATATGGACTCAAGGACTCAATGGCATTGTCTTGACCCATTCAACAAGTTCAAAAGATCTCAAATGCACATGATTGACAGATGAATTTTCCAGTCAACTGATCAAAATTTGACTGTATACTGAAAAGTCAAACTTTGACTTTTTGGTCAAAATCAAGTGCCAAGATTCATTTTTCATCAATACATGTCAAATTATGAAACTTTTTCATCAAGAAATCCAAAATTGCAAATTAGGGTTTAAAATGAGAAATTTCATAACTTAGAATTTTTCTAAGTTATAAAACTTCCTTATTTTTTTTCCTAACTTTGTCCCATTTTTTCACCAAGATGCAATTGGATTAAAAGAAAAATTGAAACATGAAAGTTATATTCCATTGCAAAATCTACAACTTTGATTCACAAAGTTTTCTCAAAAGAAGCTTGTATCTCAAGTTATGATTTTTGGAACAAGGGTGCAAAACTTTTTTAACTTAGAGAAATTTTGACCTATTCTAGGCAGGATTTTTGTCCAACTTCTTGGCCATTTTTCACATGGTTCCACTTGGATTTTCAATTTGCATTACAAATATGGATTGTAGTACACATTCTAAGCTTTCCAAATTGTCCAAGAACTCATCAAACACCCTTGTGGTTAGAGAGAATCGAATTTGCAAAGTTGGCCAAAAATCACTTTTGTTCATGGCCAAAGCTTGCTCATCACAATTTGCATTTTCAAATCAGCTTGTACAAAGCTAGCTTGCAGGCCTCAAAACCAGTTTTACACACCATAATTAAATGCCTAACCATTGAGCTAATGCATTATTTCATTCATTTGGGCAATACATGTTAAATTAACCCTTAATTGGAAAAAGGTGAATTGCCATTTTGATAAAGTTATGCTTTATGTCAAATACCAAATCCAAGAGGCATGGGGCCATATCTCTGAAGCCAAATCAAATATGCAAGTTACAAGTCTCAAGAACAAGAGGTGCAACATAGATTCGGGCATTGTACTGGCTTATATTCATGAACACACTTCCTTGCTTCACATAGAAGAAAGATTGCAAAACTGAACCAACTCTCACTTCCTGCAAACATAAGCCTAAGCAAACTTTGTTCTCATATTCCATACATCCCAACTAGCCTAAAGCATGACTAAACCACCCCTCATCCCTCCTCATTCACCAAATCACAGTTTTGCTGCAAAACAAGGTACCTGCTGCAGATTGAGGTCCACAACTCAATCCACTCGTGCACTTTGGCTAAAAACCTTTCAAACACCCTCCATATCATCCATTGAAACTATCCTAAGCCTTGAACTCAAGCTGTAACACCCCTAACCACGTTTGCCATTTTTACTTTCAAGTTGTGCAGGTGGACTTCCATAGCACGATACAGGCAGTTTCAAAGCAAGCTAGGTACTTGGGAAGCATCCTTGGACTTCAGGCAAGCTCAACCAAAGCTCAAACTCCATTGAAGGTACCTACATTGCTCTGTTCGAGTCAAGCTGAAACAGGTAAAACCATGGACTTCTATCTCTCAATCTAGGAAGAGTTAGGCTTAGGTTTGTGAATGAAACATGCTCTACTCATAGCCCTGAAGCCATACATATGATTACTTTTCATTTATGTTAAGCGTGCTGTGAGAATTTTAACCATGAACATTGAAGAAAAACTAGGTCAGAAATTGGGGGTGAAGAAATTCTCCCTGGTTTCTTAGAGTTAGGTCAAGTTCTTTACATGTTTGAATTCGTCTTTTGATGCTTTATAATATTGGTGTTATGAGTTTTGTGTAAAAGTCAAAGAATCAGGAGTTAGTGTTGAACAAGGAAGGGCGCGCGTTTTCTGTTTCAAATGGCTGGAGGTTGAAGAAGATGGTGACTTGGGCTGGGCCTGAGTCATCCTTACTTTTTGCACCCCTTTTTTAGTTTTGCACCCCCCTGGCCCATTATGTGAAGTACTTGCCATTTTGCATTTTTCTTTTTTGATTATGACTTAATATTTTTGTCCAAACATAAAAAACTCCAAAAATATTTTTTCACACTTTTTTGCATTTATTTGGCATTTATTTGTTTTATTTAACATATACATGTAAATAAATACATTTCCTTTTTATTTAAAACCCTAGAAAATAATACCAAAATATTTATTTTTCAGTTATTATTTTTTGTTTACATTTTGAAAATATTTTCTAAAATATACATTTTTTGTAAATAATTAATATTTTATATTTGTATATATTTAGTATATTTAATATATAATATATAAATACTTGTATATTTTATTAGAATACTTAGGATAAAAATATAGAAATAATACATTTTTATTTTTATTTAATATTTGACATCAAAAATACTTTTTTACAATATACTTCTTATTTTTTGTACATAATTAACATATATTGTATATAATCAATAAATAATAATATTTATTCAAAAAACTAGGGTTTTGCCCTAAATGAAAAAATATTCAAAATTTGACCTTTTTATTTTTGTTCATATTTCACATTGAAAAATACTTTCACATACATAAAAAATCATTTTGTGCATAATACATTTTGCATATTTACATTGTATTTATTTAAATGTTAAATATTTGTATATTCGATATGGATGTAATAGCTTAGAATTTAATTTCTTGTCAAATATCCCCAAATTCAAACTTGTACCCCCATCCCCATAATCATTGTTGTAATAGCTTAGTATTTAAATTTCCGCATTTAAAAGCTTTCAAATTATGCCATGATAGACCTAGGGTTTGTATGCAAATGAAACCAACAAATAGCTTGACCTAATTCAAGATAAGCATGCATGAAAAACAAACACAATGCACACTTGCACCCTTAGGGTTACTCCACTTGTTGCCTTCAAAAATGGGCCATGGTTGCATGTTAAGTCTCTTTGGCAAAACAAAAACAAATAAAATGATCATATCCCCTCGATGACGCTATCTTGTTGCCTAAAATGATCATAGTCCCTCAAGAAAATTGCCAAAGACACTTGACGCTATTGCATTCATGATCTAAACGATGACCCGCGCCCGTCCCGTTCAAACATCCTAACACAAGGTTGTTCACCAAATATAATGGTGAAACAACACTGTTAAAAGGGTTAAAACATGAGAAAGATCTTTGAGAAATTTAGGGTAGATAGCTCTTAATTACTTGATCAAACTTGCAAAACACACTTGCCTACTTTCAAAACACACTCCACAACACAACTTTCAAAACAACTTTCAAAAACATTGAAACATCTTTTCAAAAAGACAAACACCTTTGTAAAACATTCGAGTAAAGAATTGTTACAATGGTTGCCTAGACAAGGCATCTTTTTCAAAACATTTTCAAAACCACACACAAAGCACCATTTAAAACAATTGAAAAGCAAAGGCAAGTAATCTAAAACAAGTAACTAAGAGCCCATGGATAACCATGGATGAAAAGGGTGCTAGCACCTTCCCTTTTCATAATCTACCCCCCGAACCCACGAAAACATCTCAAAGGTCTTTCCTGTGCTTTTTGACCTTTCCTTAGGATAAAATAAAAAGTCGGTGGCGACTCTTGCTCAACCGAACAAATGTGAAAACAAACGCAAAACCTCAAGTCAGTTCTCCCACCGTATCACAGAACTGGCGACTCTGCTGGGGACTACTTTAAAAGTGGAGTAACCTTAGGGCCTAGATCACCCTTTTGCATGACTAATTGTTTGCTTTGATTGCTTTACATTTTGGTTCTCTTGTTCAGGCTTGAAATCCTACACCCGGATTTGGGAAACATTCATAGACAGCAATACATTGTGGAAACTGTGCGGGGTATACCGACACTGTTGAAGCAATAGCTATATTAGTGCGACATATTTGTGAGTACCGGTAACCCTTGAGTTCAATCAAGGAGAGTACGGGGCCGCTGAGTGATGTCACTAAGCACTAATGACCTAGAACCTTACTTGACCATCTTGGCCTTTTATTAGGGGTAGTGAGATGACCGGCTTTGGTGCAGTCCGAAATTGGTAGATACTCGATACTACACTCATTGAGGGTTGTTTTCTTGGAATATTTTGGTCGCTAGTTAAGTGGCTAAACCAAAACAATGAACATGGAAAACAATCCAATGATATTGAGCTCCTTAGAACCCGGTTACTATTTATAGGACATGTTTTTAAGCCAACTACACTCAAGAGGGTACTTACCTATGAAACCCCATGCAAGCCTGAAACTAGGGTTTTGTGTGAATTGCTTGTACATGTGTTTGCGCATACATCATGAACATCATAAAGCATCATATGCATCCACTAACCATTTCAAGGGTTTGGATCTTCATCTTTGTTCTTGTTTTGTAGGTCATGGAAACTCTTCACAGGAAAACTATCTAAGTCAACCTTGTGAGAATCCCTCCTCAACTCAAGGAGCTTACATCCAGAATTCCAGAAAGCTCTCTCTTTAGTGAAAGACATGGTAGACTTCTCAACCTAGTCAACACCAGCATTAAAGAAGACATGGTGAAAGTGCTGTTCCAGTTCTTTGACCCCCTTCACCACTGTTTCACATTTCCCGACTACCAATTGGTGCCTACTTTGGAGGAATTTTCTCAACTCCTGAGAATTCCTATTCTTAATCAACTACCCTACAGCGGTACGGAAAAAGAACCAAAACCTGAAGATGTTGCTCAAGCACTACACTTGCAATCATATGACATCAAGGGGCATTGGGAAACCAGAAGTGGTGTCAAAGGCTTCTTGGCAAAATTCTTGTTTGAGAAGGCACAAGAGTGTTAGAATTCCTTGGATCTACAAGCCTTTGAAGAAATTGTGGCACTCCTTATTTATGGGTTGGTCTTGTTCCCAAATCTTGACTAACTTATAGATGTGAATGCTGTCAAGATCTTCATATCCAGGAATCCCATACCTACATTACTTGGGGACATCCTCCACTCATTTTACACACGAACAATGAGGAAGAGAGGCGTTCTCATGTGCTGTACTCCTCTCCTTACAAGGTGGTTTATTTCTCACCTTCCACAATCAGTTTTGAAGAATGAACAAGGCTTGAGGTGGTCACAATGATTGATGACCCTCACACATTCTGATGTACATTGGTGTTCTCGATCCAGAGAAAATGTCATCATCGTCGATCATTGTGGTGAGTTCCCTAATGTTCCATTACTTGGCATTAGGGGAGGCATTACCTACAACCCCTGTCTAGCTTTGAGACAATTTGGATATGCACGGAGGGATGGCCCTCATGACATGCTGATTCCTGACCTAGTTTTTGACTTCGACAACGATGCGCAAGGACTTAGCCAAAGATTCATCAGAGCTTGGAGGATGCCTAACAAGGTAGATAACAAGACACTGGGGCACAAGAACTCCATACCTCTTGAACCTTACCTCAAGTGGGTACGAACCCGCGCCCAGAGTCTTATGATGCCTTACCCTCACATTCTCCCTTTGATTAAAGAGCTTGTTAAGGAAGGAGAGGTTCCATACACCATCCTATATCCTGACATGCCAACATCATGGGAGGAAATGCAGAAGAGTTGGATCCAACTCAAGGAAGAAATGGATACTTTTGAAGCCAGCTTCTACGCCAGTGAGAAGAAGGTTTTGGAGCTTACCCGCCGACTTCACGAGGAGGAGACCCTCAACACTTACATCGCACCAAAGAGGATGCGCAACATCTTTTTACCTTAAGAAGTTTTTGTAATATTTGGCCCATGGTGCATTTATGTACTGACCAAATTTCTTCTTATTAATATGACGTGTGTTCTTTTTGTTTGCAACAATTTTGAATTTCTAAATCCTTGAATGCATTGCATGAATAAACATATCATTCATCATATGCATAAACAGGTCTTCACACCAGGGTTCCTTATCTTTCTGCTTTTTATTTCAGTAAGATGGATATTGAGCAGACGGTCAAAGATCTGCAGGGACAAAACTCACAGTTTCAACAGCTCCTTATGACCTTGGCAAAGGGTCAGGAGGATCTTAAAGCACTGTTAGGGAATAAAGAGCAAGAAAAAGGAAAAAAGAAAAAGAAAAGAGTTGGGGTAGCTACACTGGGAAGAAGATTTGAGAATGAAGCTAGGAGAGTTCTTGAATTCCCCTCCACATCTGACGAGGGGACCGGAAAAGGAAAAGGAGCTGCATTACCCTCTGAGTCTGAGGCTGAAGAAGAAGAGGTTGAGGAAGATGAAGACTATTCGGAGCAGTAATACCCGCCAGCGGACGACAAATACAAAAATCTGGAGGATAGACTGACAACTATGGAGTTGCAACGGGTTCCCAGGCTAGATTTTGAAGAATTGGGACTGGTTGCTGGGATTGTTATCCCTCCCAAATTCAAGGTACCAACTTTCGCAAAATATGATGGTCTGTCTTGCCCGAAGATGCACCTGAGGTCATATGTCAGAAGGATTCAACCTCATTCATCCGATAGAAATCTTTGGGTACACTTCTTCCAAGACAGCCTGTCCGGTACACAGCTTGATTGGTTTTACCAGCTTGAGAGGTCAGAAGTGCATAGTTAGGAGGATTTGGCAGCTGCCTTTTGTCGCCAGTATCAATATAACGCTGACTTGGCGCCGACCCGTACTCAGCTACAAGGTATGGGGATGGCCTCAAGCGAGGGATTCAAAGAATACTCCCAAAAATGGCGTGACTTGGCCGGAAGGGTACAACCATCGCTTTCATATAGGGAGCTAGTTGATATGTTCTTGGGGACCTTATCTGGCCCTTTTTTCAACCATTTGATCGGGAGCTCTTCTGCAGGGTTTACCGAACTGATTCTGACTGGCGAACGGGTGGAAGCTGGTATTAAGAGCGAAAAAATTCAAAGGGATGCCTCTGCATCCACAGTTGTTAAGAAACCGTTCCCGGCCAAGAAAGAAGCAGCTGTTATATACTATCAGAAAGGATTGGGAAGAACTGAGCGCCGGACGGCTGTAGGGGCCGTGATGATTCAAAATTCGTCAAATGATCAGCCTCGTAACAATCAGTCCAGACCTAAACAACAATGGGGAGAATGGCCACAACGACAGTTCACCCGCATCAATATGACGCCCACACAAGTTCTTCCCCATTTGTTGAAGCTGAATCTCACCAAAATCAAAGAGGCGCCGAAGAATGTGCATACCACTTCCCCGTACTATCATCCCAATGCTAAATGTGCCTATCATTCCGACAGCGCCGGGCATGACACCAACGATTGCTGGGCGCTTAAGAATAAAATTCAGGATTTGATAGATGCTAAAGAGGTTGAGTTCGACGCCCCTGAGAAGCCGAATGTAATCTCCGCTCCAATGCCAAAGCATGGTCGCAATGTCCATGCTGTTGAAGAAGATCTGTTTGTGTCTACTGTTGATGATCTGATAACTCCACTACTGACAATCAAGTTGAATCTGTTGAAGGCTGGGATTTTCCCAGGTTGTAAAGAAGATTGCTACCTTTGTTCCTCCCTACCGATCGACTGTCCATTGCTTAAGATAGACATCCAACGCCTAATGGACAACCAACAAATTCTTTTCGAAAAGACTCCTGTTACTCCAACTCTTATCAATGAAGTTTCAATAATAACCATTTCCGCCAATCTTTCCAAGGTCCCCAAAAGGCCTGTTAAGATTACATCTGCTCCGAAGATTGTACCCTTGAAGATAACCATGCCTGGGCCCGTCCCATACAAATCTGACAAATCAATACCGTGGAATTATGGTGGAGAAATCTACTACCATGGTGTTAAACAAATTGAGATAACTGAAGAGAGCTCTGACGAAGAAACTGCCAACATTGGAAACATTGCCGGTACGAGCAAGATTACCCGAAGTGGAAGAATTTTCTCTCCAGAGATTGCCCCTCCAAAGGCAATCTTTGGACCCTCAGCTGTTCCCAAGGTTACCCCCGCACCGGTAAAACTATCTGCAAGAACTCCAATGATTGAAGAAGTTGTTACTCCTTTGGTTGTCCCTCCTACTGCTGCTGATAAAGGGAAAGGGATCCAAGAAGAGCTCGTCAGGACGAGGGCTCAGCCGTTGGTCATCCCTGAAACCTCTAAAAAAGAAATGGAGGAGATTCTGAAAATAATAAAGAAGAGTGATTATGATGTGGTGGATCAGCTGGGGCAAACCCCCTCGAAGATCTCCATGTTAGCTTTGTTGCTCTGTTCGGAGGCTCATGCCAAAGCTTTGATAAGGTTTTTGAAGACAGCCCATGTGCCCCAGGAAACCTCAGCCGATCAATTTCAGGATTGTGTAGCCAGACTTACCGCCGACAACGGCCTGGGTTTCTCTGATGCTGACCTGACTCCTAAGGGAAGAAAGCACAATGACGCACTGCATGTGTCGGTTGAATGCCGAGGAACCACTCTCGCCCATGTCTTGGTCGATACTGGTTCTTCCCTAAACGTGCTGCCTAAGAAAGCTCTGGATCGGTTCGATTGTGAAGGCTTGGAGCTGAAACCAAGTAATATCATTGTCAGGGCCTTTGACGGGTCTAAAAGAATGGTGCATGGGGAGGTCGACTTTCCCATCAAGGTAGGCACTGAGGTGTTCAACTCCACATTCTATGTGATGGACATCCGCCCATCATACTCTTGCTTGCTAGGAAGACCGTGGATACATAATGCTGGGGCAATCACTTCTTCTCTATATCAGATGCTGAAATACCCTGTTAAGGGTAAGATCATAACCGTACACGGTGAGGAGGAGTACGTGATCAGTCATCTGAACTCCTTTCGGTATTTGGAAGTGGATGGCGAATTCATCGAAACACCGTTCCAACACTTCGAGGAAGTTTCTCCCGAGGTTGCAGTAGCAAAGGCAGTAGCTGAGGTACCCAAGCAGGTGGCCAGGATGGCATCTCTGAAAGACGCAAAGGCTGCAATGAAGGAGGGGAAGAGCTCAACATGGGGATAGTTGCCTGACTTTCCTCACAATACGGACAAGTTTGGGTTGGGATTTACCGCTGCGGGGCAAAAGGCTATGCGTCGCTCCAAAATTGAAAGGACACCCGTCAAGATTTCTCCTCATGGAATCAATGCTTTAGAAGACGAAGACGAAGAAGGTAACGTTGAAGATTGGATCTTCCCAACCATTGAAGGAGGACTGCGCAACTGGGAGGCGAAAGACTTCATTCCCATTACTTTCATCAATTAGTAATTTATCTTTCGAACATTTCATGTTGGTCTGTAATAATTACTCTTAAACAATCCGCACACTGTTTTTCACCTCATGCCTTGCCCGGGGCATGTAGGTCCATTTGTAAGGGTTTGATTCTCTTCATAATCATATGTCATGTTTAATGAATCATTGGACGTTTTTCATTTATAAACTGCCGTGTTCATTTTCTTTCCTTTTGCATTTTTGTTTGTTTAAGGATGGCTATCCCTTACACATACCCACACTCACAAATGCAGGTACCCATCCACTCCGGATTCCATGGGTGACTATTCTGTTTTATCCTTCGAAAACTCTGAAGATTTGGTCAATTAGGCTGAGTACGAAGATGACAAAGATTGTGAAGTACCGGGAGAGTTAGCCAGACTTCTACAACAAGAAGAGAGGGCCATCTTGCCTCATGAAGAGTTGTTGGAAACTGTCAACTTAGGAACAGAGGAAGACAGGAAAGAAGTCAAAGTGGGTGCCAATCTGGAACCAAGTGTCAAGGAACGCTTAATACAGCTGTTGAATGAATACGTTGAAATCTTCGCTTGGTCTTATGAAGACATGCCAGGGTTAGACACAGATATCGTGGTTCACCGTCTCCCTACAAGAGAGGACTGTCCACCGATCAAGCAAAAAGTCCGCCGAATGAGGCCCGACATGTCTGAGAAGATTAAAGCTGAAGTAATGAAGCAATTCAACACTGGCTTTCTGGCTGTTGCATCCTATCCACAATGGGTTGCTAACATCGTGCCCGTTCCCAAAAAAGACGGCAAGGTCAGAATGTGTGTGGACTACCGGGATTTAAATAGGGCCAGCCTTAAAGATGATTTTCCGCTACCACATATCGACATTTTGATTGACAACACAGCTCAGCACAAAGTGTTTTCTTTCATGGACGGATTCTCGGGCTACAACCAGATTAAAATGGCCCCCGAGGACATGGACAAAACAACCTTTGTTACACAATGGGGTACCTTCTGCTACAAGGTGATGCCGTTCGGACTGAAGAACACAGGGGCAACTTATCAACGCGCCATGGTAGCTTTGTTTCATGATATGATACATCATGAGATCGAAGTTTACGTAGACGACATGATAGCTCGATCACAAACAGAGGAGGAACACCTTGAACATTTGCAGAAGCTGTTTGCCAGGTTGAAGAAGTACAAACTCAGGCTGAATCCAAGTAAGTGCACTTTTGGAGTTAGGTCTGGTAAACTTCTGGGATTTATTGTCAGCAACAAGGGCATTGAGGTCGATCCAGCAAAAGTAAAGGCTATACAAGAAATGCCTGCCCCCCGTACTGAAAAGGAGGTTAGAGGATTCTTGGGACGCTTGAACTATATTGCCAGATTCATCTCTCATCTGACGTCTACCTGTGAGCCAATTTTCAAACTATTAAAGAAGGATCAGGTAGTCGAATGGAACGATGATTGTCAAACTTCTTTTGATAAGATCAAGGAGTATTTGCTAGAACCTTCTATTCTGATGCCACCCGTCGAAGGAAGACCGTTGATCATGTACCTGACTGTTTTGGACAACTCAATGGGGTGCGTACTGGGCCAACATGACGAGTCTGGTCGAAAAGAGCATGCCATTTATTACCTTAGCAAAAAGTTTACCGACTGTGAGACTCGCTACTAACTGCTCGAGAAAACTTGCTGCGCTTTGGTATGGGCTGCTCGCCGACTAAGGCAGTATATGTTAACCCATACCACTTTGTTGATTTCCAAAATGGATCCTATCAAGTATATCTTCGAGAAGCCTGCTTTATCTGGAAGAATCGCTAGATGGAAAATGATCCTGACTGAGTATGACATCTAGTATACTACCCAAAAAGCTATAAAAGGGAGTGTACTAGCTGACCATCTAGCTCATCAAGCTATCGAAGATTATCAATCCATGAGATTCGACTTCCTAGACGAGGACATCATGACATTGGACAACATTGAAGGTTACAGACCGTATGACGGACCTGAAAAGGGATCCCGATGGACCCTGTACTTTGATGGTGATTCAAATGCGCTTGGAAACGGTATCGGGGCGGTACTCATTTCCCCAGAAGGTGGCCATACACCTTTCACGGCCCGACTTTGTTTCAGCTGTACCAACAACATGGCCGAATATGAAGCTTGCATCTTTGGTCTCAAGGCTGCTATAGACTTGGGGATTAAATCTTTGATCGTATTTGGGGACTCGGCTTTGGTTATCAGTCAAGTCAAAGGAGAATGGGATACCAAACATCCTAATCTTATGCCATACAAAGAACATATCCTGACATTGTTGCCTCATTTCGAGCAGATCACCTTCGAGCACTTCCCGCGAGAAGAAAATCAGCTAGCAGATGCTCTGGCTACAATGTCTTCCATGTTTAAACTCAACTGGGATAACGAGGCTCCCCAAATCACCATCGAGCGAATGGATGAACCTGCGCATTGTCATCAGATTAATACCGAAGAAGTAGTGGAACAACCCTGGTTCCATGAAATCAAAAGGTATCTCCAGACTAGAGAATATCCCGAAGGAGCTTCCGTCAATGACAAAAAGTTCTTAAGGAGATTTGCTGCCAAGTTCTTCCTGAGCAATGGCATCCTTTATAAGCGCAGCCATGATTGTGTTTTACTCCGATGTGTAGACAAAGCTAAAGCAGAGTTAATCATGACTGAGATACACAGTGGCACATTTGGCACCCACTTGAGCGGACATACGATGGCTAAGAAGATTCTAAGGGCAGGCTATTACTGGTCTACCATGGAAGCTGATTGCCATCAACATTCCCGTACTTGCCACAAATGTCAAGTCTACGCCAACAAGATTCATATTCCTCCTGTTCCTCTCAACGTTCTGACAGCTCCTTGGCCATTCGCAATGTGGGGCATTGACATGATTGGAGAGATCAAGCCCACGACATCCAATGGACATCGCTTCATCCTAGTCGCCATTGATTATTTCACCAAGTGGGTCGAAGCAGCTTCCTTTTCCTCTGTTACAAAGAATGTGGTTGCCCGCTTCATCAAGCAGAACCTCATATGCCGGTATGGTGTCCCCGACAGGATCATCACAGACAACGGTACAAACCTGAACAATAGTATGATCACCGCTCTATGTGAACAGTTCAAGATTTATCATCACAATTCATCTCCCTATCGGCTGAAGATGAACGATGCTGTTGAAGCTGCGAACAAAAACATCAAGAAGATCATTCAGAAAATGACAGTTACCTACAAGGACTGGCATGAGATGTTACCGTTTGCTCTGCATGGATACCGTACCACGACACGTACTTCAACAGGGGCAACCCCATTTTCTTTGGTATATGGCATGGAAGCTGTCCTACCCATGGAAGTTCAGATTCCTTCTTTAAGGATTATGAAGGACTCTGGTTTGAGTGAAGACGATTGGATTCAGACCCGACTTGATCAACTCAATTTGATCGACGAGAAGCGACTCACTGCTGTTTGCCATGGTCAGACGTACCAAAAACAGATGATCAAGGCTTTCAACAAGAAAGTCAGATGTCAAGTATATCAAGTCGGAGATCTTGTAATCAAGCGGATTATCTTGCCGCAAAGTGATCCCAGGGGAAAATGGACTCCTACTTACGAAGGACCATTTGTGATCAAGAGCATATTTTCTGGTGGTGCAATGATTCTGACCACTATGGACGGCGACAATTTGCCACACCCTGCGAACGCAAACATAGTCAAAAGATACTACGCATAAAATAACCCGACAAGTCGAAAACCCGAAATGGCGACTTGGGCAAAAATGGGCATCCCGGTGAACCGAAAACCCGAAAGGGCGATTCAGACAAAAATTAGGGATAAAACAAAAAAATCTGTACACCCGGCAAGTTGAAAACCCGAAAGGGCGACTTGGGCAAAAAAGGGTTTCCCGGTGGATTGAAAACCCGAAAGGGCGATCCAGGCAAAAGTTAGGGAATTAAAGCGTATGACTATGTCTCGTCGGATCACTTTAAAGAACAATCTCTTCATCAACAAGCTCCGAGCTTCTGATCAATCCAATCATCGGCAGACGAAGCATTGAATGGACAAGATATTCAGAGTTGTGAAGGCTATAACAGAATGGAATCCCATGGAATTGTTACACATAGCCATCTTTCTTTTGTATAAAATTTTCAATTTTTTTATGACAACATCCTCTTACTAGGATGCATGTCTCCTTTGTACAAAGATACTCATAAAAAGTTAATACAAACACTTTTCCAAATACAGAAATTTGCTTTGTCTTCTTTTTGCTTTTTACACTTATGTTTTATTTAAGAAACGTCCAATGTTTTGTTAAATAGGCATATGCATTTGAACATAATCATTTTCTTACAAATCAAGAAAGATGATTGCTGATAGGTTGAAGGTACAGATAGACATCTTGACGCCCTTTCAGAAGAAATCCCCAGCGGAATTAAACTCCAAATTCCTCAACAAGGTTAAAATCCAGAACTTAATTCCCCAAATAGAGTTAAACTTCAGGATCCTCAGCAGAACAAAAGCTTTCTCAAAGCTGATTTCCCCAGCCAAGAGAGCCTTCCAGAACTTAATTCCCCTCAGAGGAAAGTTTCAGAATCCCCAGTGGAGCCAAAACTGTCAATCCCCAGCGGAGATAAAACCTAAATATCCTATCCCCAACGGAACCAGGATAATGAACATTCTCCCCATAGAGATACTTCTCATCAGATTGAAGATTCTCAGTCTTACTTCTCCAGCATAAGTCTACCAGGCTCTGGACTCCCCAGTAGAGATCATCAGAATTCTCATTCCCCACAAGTCACCAAGGATTTTTCAAACCCCAACAGTGATCCTAAGATCCCTCAACAACTGAAGATCTTCTTCCCCAAGCAGTCAGCAGTCAACAAGGATGTCTCAGCTTCAGCAATCAAAGATTCTTGCAATCCCCTGCAGCAGTCAAAGATTCACTTTCCCCGGCAGCAGTCAAGATTATATTATCTTCGGCTATCCAGGATTCATATATCCTCAGCAAGACAGCTCATCAGCTTACATGCGCATTCATTACATTCATATCATAAACATTGATATAACATATATTGCATTATATATTTCATGCAACATAACTTTGTGTTTCAGCTAATATTTTACCCTTTTCAGGATAAGATTAATAAGCTTCAACCTCAACTTCTGAAAACAGTTCACGGATTCTCCAGACACGGATGTTAATCTATCACTTGTACAGATTCAAGACTTCTGAAGACAGTTCACAGATTCTCCAAACACGGATGTTAATCTATTACTTGTACATATTTCAAACTTCTGAAGACAGTTCACGGATTCTCCAAACACGGATGTTAATCTATCACTTGTACAGATTTCAAACTTCTGAAGACAGTTCACAGATTCTCCAAACATGGATGTTAATCTATCACTTGTACAGATTTCAAACTTCTGAAGACAGTTCACGGATTCTCCAAACACGGATGTTAATCTATTACTTGTACAGATTTCAAACTTCTGAAGACAGTTCACGGATTCTCAAACACGGATGTTAATCTATTACTTGTATAGATTTCAAACTTCTGAAGACATTTCACGGATTCTCTAAACACGGATGTTAATCTATTACTTGTACAAATTTCAAACTTCTGAAGACAATTCACGGATTCTCCAAACACGGATGTTAATCTATTACTTGTACATATTTCAAACTTCTGAAGACAGTTCACTGATTCTCCAAACACGGATGTTAATCTATTACTTGTACATATTTCAAACTTCTGAAGACAGTTCACGGATTCTCCAAACACGGATGTTAATCTATCACTTGTACAGATTTCAAACTTCTGAAGACAGTTCACGGATTCTCTAAACACGGATGTTAATCTATTACTTGTACATATTTCAAACTTCTGAAGACAGTTCACGGATTCTCCAAACACGGATGTTAATCTATTACTTGTACAGATTTCAAACTTCTGAAGACAGTTCACAGATTCTCCAAACACGTATGTTAATCTATTACTTGTACAGATTTCAAACTTCTGAAGACACTTCACGGATTCTCCAAACACGGATGTTAATCTATTACTTGTACGGATTTCAAACTTCTGAAGACAGTTCACGGATTCTCCAAACACGGATGTTAATCTATTACTTGTACAGATTTCAAACTTCTGAAGACAGTTCACGGATTCTCCAAACACGGATGTTAATCTATTACTTGTACAAATTTCAAACTTCTGAAGACAGTTCACGGATTCTCCAAACACGGATGTTAATCTATTACTTGTACACATTTTAAACTTCTGAAGACAGTTCACGGATTCTCCAAACACGGATATTAATCTATTACTTGTACAGATTTCAAACTTCTGAAGACAGTTCACAGATTCTCCAAACACGGATGTTAATCTATTACTTGTACAGATTTCAAACTTCTGAAGACAGTTCACGGATTCTCCAAACACGGATGTTAATCTATTACTTGTACAGATTTCAAACTTCTGAAGACAGTTCACGGATTCTCCAAACACGAATGTTAATCTATTACTTGTACAGATTTCAAACTTCTGAAGACAGTTCACGAATTCTCCAAACACGGATGTTAATCTATTACTTGTACAGATTTCAAACTTCTGAAGACAGTTCACGGATTCTCCAAACACGGATGTTAATCTATTACTTGTACAAATTTCAAACTTCTGAAGACAGTTCACGGATTCTCCAAACACGGATGTTAATCTATTACTTGTACAGATTTCAAACTTCTGAAGACAGTTCACGGATTCTCCAAACACGGATGTTAATCTATTACTTGTACAAATTTCAAACTTCTGAAGACAGTTCACGGATTCTCCAAACACGGATGTTAATCTATTACTTGTACAGATTTCAAACTTCTGAAGACAGTTCACAGATTCTCCAAACACGGATGTTAATCTATTACTTGTACAGATTTCAAATTTCTGAAGACAGTTCACGGATTCTCCAAACACGGATGTTAATCTATTACTTGTACAGATTTCAAATTCTGAAGACAGTTCACGGATTCTCCAAACACGAATGTTAATCTATTACTTGTACAGATTTCAAACTTCTGAAGACAGTTCACGGATTCTCCAAACACGGATGTTAATCTATTACTTGTACAGATTTCAAACTTATGAAGACAGTTCACGGATTCTCCAAACACGGATGTTTATCTATTACTTGTACAGATTTCAAACTTCTGAAGACAGTTCACGAATTCTCCAAACACGGATGTTAATCTATTACTTGTACAAATTTCAAACTTCTGAAGACAGTTCACGGATTCTCCAAACACAGATGTTAATCTATTACTTGTACAGATTTCAAACTTCTGAAGACAGTTCACGAATTCTCCAAACACGGATGTTAATCTATTTGTTGTACAGATTTTTAAACTTCTAAAGACAGTTCACGGATTCTCCAAACACGGATGTTAATCTATTACTTGTACAGATTCGAAACTTCTGAAAACAGTTTACGGGTTGTCCAAACACGGATGTTAATCTATCGCTTGTTCAGACTCAACTTTTGAAAACAGTTTACAGACGCTTCCCCAACATGGATGCTGATCTATTACTTATTCAACTCCAAGAGAATAGTTTACAGATTCTCCAAACATGGATGTCAATCTATTGCTTGTTCAGACCCCCCAGTCCAGAGATGCTCCAAACATGGATACCTTTCTGATACTCATTTCTTTCACCTACAACATGTATTCCAGATGGCATCTTTAAGCCCATCCCCTGACAAGACCCTGTCACATCTCCAGATGAAATCTTTAAGCCCATCTCCAAATGGCATCTTTAAGCCCATTCCCACACCTATGTTTTGACGAGTGCAAATTTACGGGCACTCTAGTGTCCAATCTCCTTTTACCTTCGAGACGCGAAAGGCAAACTTGCCAATCTAACTCTTCAGGTGCAAGAAGATTGAACAGGGGCAACTGTTGTACCCCAAATTTTCCCTCCCATTTCATCAACATTTTCTCATCACAAGACTCTTGGAGCTCAAGATCAAGTTAGGGTTTGCTCTGCTCAAGGCCCCTCCTTGCATTGTTGACCCAAATTAGGGTTTGAGTTTGCACAAGGATGTTTTGACCTAAAATGCCCAAAGTGACTTTCATGCTTCATGTTGGACTCACAAGTTTATCCATACCAAGTTTCAAGCCTTGATTCCAATCTTTGCCCAGTCAATTGGACAGTTGACCTAGAAATCAACTGTATTGGGGAAAAAGTCAACTGTGGCCAATTGACAGTCAAACCTCATGATTTTTGATCCATATCAACATAATGAACTCATATGAACTATTTTGTCAAGTTTGGATCACAATTCCATAAGAAATTTGATCAGATCACCAAAAGGGCAAAATGGTCATTTTTAGGGTTTTGACTGCACAAAGGCAATTTTTGACTGTTTGACCTAACCAATGGCAAAACAAGCTCACATATGGACTCAAGGACTCAATGTCATTGTCTTGACCCATTCAACAAGTTCAAAAGATCTCAAATGCACAGGATTGACAGATGAATTTTCCAGTCAACTGATCAAAATTTGACTGTATACTGAAAAGTCAAACTTTGACTTTTTGGTCAAAATCAAGTGCCAAGATTCATTTTTCATCAAGACATGTCAAATTATGAAACTTGTTCATCAAGAAATCCAAAATTGCAAATTAGGGTTTAAAATGAGAAATTTCATAACTTAGAATTTTTCTAAGTTATGAAATTTCCTTATTTTTTTTCTAACTTTGTCCCATTTTTTCACCAAGATGCAATTGGATTCAAAGAAAACTTGAAACATGAAAGTTATATTCCATTGCAAAATCTACAACTTTGATTCACAAAGTTTTCTCAAAGGAAGCTTGTATCTCAAGTTATGATTTTTGGAACAAGGGTGCAAAACTTTTTTAACAGAGAAATTTTGACCTATTCTAGGCAGGATTTTTGTCCAACTTCTTGGCCATTTTTCACATGGTTCCACTTGTAGTTTAAATTTTCATTACAAAAATGGATTGTAGTACACATTCCAAGATTTCCAAATTGTCCAAGAACTCATCAAACACCCTTGTGGTTAGAGAGAATCGAATTTGCAAAGTTGGCCAAAACTCACTTTTGTTCATGGCCAAAGCTTGCTCATCACAATTTGCATTTTCAAATCAGCTTGTATAAAGCTAGCTTACAGGCTTCAAAACCAGTTTTACACACCATAATTAAATGCCTAACCATTGAGCTAATGCATTATTTCATTCATTTGGGCAATACATGTTAAATTAACCCTTAATGGGAAAAAGGTGAATTGCCATTTTGATAAAGTTATGCTTTATGTCAAATACCAAATCCAAGAGGCATGGTGCCATATCTCTGAAGCCAAATCAAATCTGCAAGTTACAAGTCTCAAGAACAAGAGGTGCAACATAGATTCGGGCATTGTACTGGCTTATATTCATGAACACACTTCCTTGCTTCACATAGAAGAAAGATTGCAAAACTGAACCAACTCTCACTTCCTGCAAACATAAGCCTAAGCAAACTTTGTTCTCATATTCCATACATCCCAACTAGCCTAAAGCATGACTAAACCACCCCTCATCCCTCCTCATTCACCAAATCACAGTTTTGCTGCAAAACATGGTACCTGCTGCAGATTGAGGTCCACAACTCAATCCACTCGTGCACTTTGGCTAAAAACCTTTCAAACACCCTCCATATCATCCATTGAAACTATCCTAAGCCTTGAACTCAAGCTGTAACACCCCTAACCACGTTTGCCATTTTTACTTTCAAGTTGTGCAGGTGGACTTCCATAGCACGATACAGGCAGTTTCAAAGCAAGCTAGGTACTTGGGAAGCATCCTTGGACTTCAGGCAAGCTCAACCAAAGCTCAAACTCCATTGAAGGTACCTACATTGCTCTGTTCGAGTCAAGCTGAAACAGGTAAAACCATGGACTTCTATCTCTCAATCTAGGAAGAGTTAGGCTTAGGTTTGTGAATGAAACATGCTCTACTCATAGCCCTGAAGCCATACATATGATTACTTTTCATTTATGTTAAGCGTGCTGTGAGAATTTTAACCATGAACATTGAAGAAAAACTAGGTCAGAAATTGGGGGTGAATAAATTCTCCCTGGTTTCTTAGAGTTAGGTCAAGTTCTTTACATGTTTGAATTCGTCTTTTGATGCTCTATAATATTGGTGTTATGAGTTTTGTGTAAAAGTCAAAGAATCAGGAGTTAGTGTTGAACAAGGAAGGGCGCGCGTTTTCTGTTTCAAATGGCTGGAGGTTGAAGAAGGTGGTTGTGATCGGTGGATCTGGAACTGACTGTTTAACGCTGGTTCGCGAAATGTCGCGGAAGCAAGAGTCGCCACCGTCTTTTATTTTCTCCAAATGGAAAGGACAAAAGCACAGAAAAATTCCTTAAAGAGATTGCTCTCGGTTCGGGAGGTAGATTATAGAAAGGGAAGGTATTAGCACCCTTTCTATCCATGGTTATCCATGGGCTCTTAGATACTTGCTCATTTGTGTTTTCAAAAATGGTTTGTTTGCTTTTCAACTGTGGGTTTTAAAAAGTTTCTTTGAAAATTCCAGTTCGACTCTTGTATCGGTCCTCAAGAGTGTTTGAAAAATTGCTTTCGAAAGCTTTTTGAAAATGTGTTGGTGTGAAAAGTATTTTTGATTTGTTTTGTTTTGAATTAGAGCAAGTATCCACGAGTCGTCTACCTACCCTAAGGAATTCGTCTGTGTAAATGTCCTTTAAAGTAGTGTCATCCCACCATTGAGAGGTAGGTAGCACCACCGTTGGAGGTGTTCGGGTCAATTTGAAGGTTCGGGACATGGTGATCACCAGAGCAATGGGAAGACACCTTAGAAGCTACCCTCATGCCAGGTTCCCGGATCATGAGGACTTATTAAGACATCCTCTACTCGACGATCACCTTTCGAGGCAAGGCAACAGTGAGGCGTACTCTAGGGGTGGTGTGTGCGATTCGTGTGTCGTTTTCATTTGCATTTGTCTTGTCATGTTATTGGTGTTCTACGCTTGTTTTTATTTTTTTGGCCATACATTCTTTCATGCTTTGATTTAACAGTTAAAATATTGCGGGAAAAGTAAATTCTAAGCTATTACAAACGGCGCGGGTCCACATCGCCAAAAGTTTTCTCGAACCCGATTTGACAGAAAAAATAAAGAACTAAAGAAAATAAAAGAATTAAAAAGTACGAGCAATTATTTACAAGGCTTCGGGAGAGGTACATGATATTTAAACGGAATAAAATAATATGCGAATTAATAATTGAATCGAAACGAGGGCGTTGGACCCTTTTGCAAAAAATTAAATTAATGATGGAGTTAAAAAAGAAAGAACTTGTTTTTTTTTGGTGTTTTTTAGTATTTTAGGATTTAATAGAAAAAAAAAGTTAATTGAAATTAAAATGAGATGCAAACCCTAATCCTAATTATTTTTAATTTATTAAGAAAATATTGACGTTTTTTAACCTATATTAACCCTAAGTTATTTTCATGCAATTTAATTATAAAAAATAAAATATTTAATTATTTAATATATTTATGAAGGAAAAATAAAAAGGATGGAAAATTATTAATTAAACCTATTTCTACATTTTTTAGACTTTTATTAAAAGTATTAAAATTAAAACCCTAATTTAAAACTAATTAATTTACATGCATTTATTTATGAAAATACTAGAAACAAAAATAATTATTATTTTTTCTCTTTTTTCTGATTTTTAGGTATTTTGTGGTTTTATGAAAATAAATAAATCAAAGAAATAAATGAAATTAATTAAAATAAAGAAAATAAAAATATAAGAAAAGAATAAAGAAAGCAAACCCTAGGGGGTTCAGTCCCCAAATAGGAGGTATAGTTGAGAAATCTGGCCCATTTAGCTTGGCCTGTTTGGACTTTTGCCAGGTAGCATGTTGAAGCGTTGACTGGGACTCACCGTGTCTCTCAATTCATAGCCTTTGATCTGATTCTGGTGGACGCGTGGACATTGGATTGTGAGAGTGTATCATGGTCTTCAACGTTGGCGCTACACGTGAACGTTAATGGAAAAATAACATTGAAAGCATAAAGACCTGGGGTTCGAACCCAGGTCATGGATGTTGCTAGCGTACGTGCCTTGCCACTGAACCAATTGTTGCGCTTTGTATATAATATAATAAACAAATAATATCAAACAAAGCTAATGCGTTAATGGATTAAAGCGCGCAAAATTTAAACGGACCAACCAATATACGCCACGATATCGTCTTCCTCGCTGGTTTTATTTTCCTGAAATCAAAGAGACATAAGCAACGGTTTTTTAAGCGCTCTCCTAGGCCATCTATGGAAAAATAGCGATTAGGCCTAGGACGCTCATAAATTGAGCGCGAGCATGGCTTCTTCTTCGTCCAGACGCGCTTATTCTAATGGTCAAGGTCCCAAGTCTCAATTTTTCCTTATTTAAAAAGCCCCAATCCAAGGTCCTGTAAACCCTAGAAATTGACAATGGTAGAATCGTCTATAGCTTGCAAAAACTCAATCAAACGCATGGGTTAGTTTCAGAATAGCATAAAGAATATGAATCAATGATTAAAATGCCATGAAAGTGCATAGATTTTAAACCACGATTATGAATTTTTCATGAGATATTTCAGATTATGTATACCTATTCTTGAGGTTTTGATGAATGCTATTGATTGAAAATCGTTCAGTGATGCTTGAGGAAGCTAATGAGATGAGAATTATGCCTTGAATCGTCCTAGAAAGTGGTTTTCAGATTTGAGTTTCTTTGCAAAATTTTCAAGTCTGATAATGGCTTTTCTGAGCAGCTGCGCCTGTTCTTGCACTAGGGTTGTGATCCTGGCATATGTAGTAGTGAATTAGGTTAAAAATATTGATCCAAATCTCTTGCAATGATGGTTTTGAAAATTTGATTTTCAAGATCTTTAACCAAATATTTTCCATGTGCTTTTGTGCAAATCATGATCCAATCAGTCCAATTCTTTCCATATTTGTACATGCACGAAATCTTGAGAGTAAAACATGCACAAAAAGATTTAAAACTTTAGGTTAAGTATTTTTCATACATTTAATTGATTTAAATGAATTATTATAAATAAAAATTCAAATAAATAAATAAAAAATGAATAAAAACTTCCCTTTGGGCCAAGTGGTCGTGCACATGCTTGGGACAATGAATTGTGGAAGAAAAATGGGCCCATTAGCAATTTTAGGTCATTTGAATCAATGTTGACTTTTCAAAATATCCAAAACTTTCCCAACTTCCACAAGGCATAACTTGCTCAATTTTTAAGATTTTCTCATGTTTTTGGACATTTTGGAAAGGTCTTTGAGTCCTCTAACCAATGCCTTTTGTCCCATGTCATTTTAATTTACCAATCTCAAGTTATGGCCTTTGACTTAAAGTCCCTTTTTGTTGACTTTTGAAAATGACCTATAATGTTGAAATTGATAACTTTTTGTGAGAGCATTTCTTGGACTTGAAGTATGAAGATGAGTTGTAGGAAATGTCTTTCTCTTCAAAATGAGCTTTGGATGGAATTTTTCTGATAATCCATGTGAAAGTTATGCCCTGGTCAATTTACAGTTGACTTTTCCAACTGTCCAAATAAGGAAACTTTTGCATTTTGATGATTTTTGAGCCAAGCTTTGAGAATCATGATCAAGCATTGATCAAATGATGTTTATGGCTTCAAAATGATATGTTGATAAAAAATTTGAACTTTTGACTGCCAAATGACCATTTTGCCCCTACAGTTGACTGTAGTGCAATTAGGGTTTTTGACTGTGCAATTTTGAGCTGAAAGTCTTGAAACTTGATATGAGGATACTTGACCATATTTGTAAGCATGTGAGACTTGATTGGACCTTTGAAAACTTCATTTTCTTGATCAAAACAAAAACCCTAATCTTGACTGCTTAGGAGGCTCTTGCACTGTGCAACCCTTGGGGAATTTTGAAGCATGACTTGGGAATTTCTTGAAGAATATGGGAGGGCAAATTTTGGGGTACAACAGTGGTGACTTGGGCTGGGCCTGAGTTATCCTTACTTTTTGCACCCCTTTTTTAGTTTTGCACCCCCCTGGCCCATTATGTGAAATACTTGCCATTTTGCATTTTTCTTTTTTGATTCTGACTTAATATTTTTGTCCAAACATAAAAAACTCCAAAAATATTTTTTCATACTTTTTTGCATTTATTTGGCATTTATTTGTTTTATTTAACATATACATGTAAATAAATACATTTCCTTTTTATTTAAAACCCTAGAAAATAATACCAAAATATTTATTTTTCAGTTATTATTTTTTGTTTATATTTTGAAAACATTTTCTAAAATATACATTTTTTTGTAAATAATTAATATTTTATATTTGTATATATTTAGTATATTTAATATATAATATATAAATACTTGTATATTTTATTAGAATACTTAGGATAAAAATATAGAAATAATACATTTTTATTTTTATTTAATATTTGACATCAAAAATACTTTTTTACAATATACTTCTTATTTTTTGTATATAATTAACATATATTGTATATAATCAATAAATAATAATATTTATTCAAAAAACTAGGGTTTTGCCCTAAATGCAAAAATATTCAAAATTTGACCTTTTTATATTTGTTCATATTTCACATTGAAAAATACTTTCACATACATAAAAAATCATTTTGTGCATAATACATTTTGCATATTTACATTGTATTTATTTAAATGTTAAATATTTGTATATTCGATATGGATGTAATAGCTTAGAATTTAATTTCTTGTCAAATATCCCCAAATTCAAACTTGTACCCCCATCCCCATAATCATTGTTGTAATAGCTTAGTATTTAAATTTCCGCATTTAAAAGCTTTCAAATTATGCCATGATAGACCTAGGGTTTGTATGCAAATGAAACCAACAAATAGCTTGACCTAATTCAAGATAAGCATGCATGAAAAACAAACACAATGCACACTTGCACCCTTAGGGTTACTCCACTTGTTGCCTTAAAAAATGGGCCATGGTTGCATGTTAAGTCTCTTTGGCAAAACAAAAACAAACAAAATGATCATAGCCCCTCGATGACGCTATCTTGTTGCCTAAAATGATCATAGTCCCTCAAGAAAATTGCAAAAGACACTTGACACTATTGCATTCATGATCTAAACGATGACCCGCGCCCGTCCCGTTCAAACATCCTAACACAAGGTTGTTCACCAAATACAATGGTGAAACAACACTGTTAAAAGGGTTAAAACATGAGAAATATCTTTGAGAAATTTAGGGTAGATAGCTCTTAATTACTTGATCAAACTTGCAAAACACACTTGCCTACTTTCAAAACACACTCCACAACACAACTTTCAAAACAACTTTCAAAAACATTGAAACATCTTTTCAAAAAGACAAACACCTTTGTAAAACATTCGAGTAAAGAATTGTTACAATGGTTGCCTGGATAAGGCATCTTTTTCAAAACATTTTCAAAACCACACACAAAGCACCATTTCAAACAATTGAAAAGCAAAGGCAAGTGATCTAAAACAAGTAACTAAGAGCCCATGGATAACCATGGATGAAAAGGGTGCTAGCACCTTCCCTTTTCATAATCTACCCCCCGAACCCACGAAAACATCTCAAAGGTCTTTCCTGTGCTTTTTGACCTTTCCTTAGGATAAAATAAAAAGTCGGTGGCGACTCTTGCTCAACCGAACAAATGTGAAAACAAACGCAAAACCTCAAGTCAGTTCTCCCACCGTATCACAACTTGAATGGTTAATTAACATGCTTTGTATGGAACATGTGGAAACATAATAAGAATCGGTGGATGTAACTACCGATTGATTGATGAAACATGATAAGAATTGGTGAATGTGATCACCTAGTGATTGATGAGAGTAATCATGAGAATGTTGAGAACCAATCACATATTTAGATGTTTTCCCTTAATTGTGCACATACCAATTGAGATACTTGTGTAAAGTAGAATTGGGGATATGGAACCAATGATTCGAGCCTTAAATGGCTTTGAGTCCCAACCATGTCGAATTCATGAGGGAGAGATAGACACCAAAGTGGATTCGAGTCCCATACGGTGAAATATATTTTAAGTGGGTTCGAGTCCCATACGAGTGACGATTCTTAAAAGTGGGTTCAAGTATCATAGAGGAACCCGATATCCACACGAAAGTCGAATCATACGAGCATTCATGAACCGAGCCTTGGCCTAGACGTAGGTCCGGTTAAGGATTAATGTTTCATGAATCCGAATAGTGATTTATTGAGTTATGAGAACTCAAGTGACATGTTTCTATACAATGCGAATATCCCCTAGGTGCTTAAGTCTCAGTTATATTGTGTGAGTCACACACAAGTAATGTAAGTTAAAGACTTGAGTTAGGAATCGATAATAGATCCATTTAGAAATGAATGGATCCATAGGATAGGGGAACTCACTGAGATTATTATCTCACCCGATTATCATTATTGGTTTTTCAGGTAGTTCTTGCAGGTTAAAGGAAAGAGGAAGCTGGTAGATGATGTTTCAAAGGCTTTGTGTTTATAATCTTATGCTATGGATTTTGTAAAATTATAGATATTATACATAGATCTTAGAATTTTTACTTAAGCACTATTTTATGACATGTGTCATTTGTTGTATTTTTTTTATGTACATGTATATAATGATGCCTTAGACACTTATGTTGTGTCAGTACCAAAAATTAACACTTGTATGGTATTATTCATGATATATATTATACAGGGTGTTACACTAGGTACAACTTGGGGGTGTCAAATTAAAAGCTCAAACATATTCCACCATTAACACATAACATCAACACATAACGTGAAAAGTAAATAATGTTGCAAAACAATATATAATCAGATACACAAATTAAATTGGAGTTTGCCCATACATAGGACCAAGGTTGTTTGACTTAACCAAATGAATTATACACCACCCCAAAACCTCTCTGCTACAAAAGCTTGACATAAGATATTAAATGGATGGTCTCCTTGAAATAACATGCAAAACTTCAAAGAAAACCAGAACCTGCATCCTGAATATGACAGAAAAGCAGCTAACACAGACTCCCAATTTTCCACCGCAAAACAAAATCACACAGACAAACATGCAATCAGCAACAAAACTCTGCACACTTGATAAACCCCTGCTACATACACATAATGAATTCTTCGAAAAGATACTAATAGAGATGAGTGGTGAACTAGGGGATGGCCTGCTACAACCTCTCTAGACACCACGACTCGAATAATTTTGCACAAAAGCTAGTCCTTCACTAACCTTTGTACCAATCTAAGACTCCTAGAAGAAATAATTGCGAAATACCAGCCATATTAGAACAAACTCACACTCAACTCAACTCAGTTTCAATCAAGGAGCAAATCGAAACACGTATCAAAGACTTGTCAATAAAAACTCAGAGAAGAAACAAACTATAAGTGCAACCATCAACAACTCTTGATCAAGAGACTAAGATGTCTAGGCACGCCTTGGGATAAATACCCCACATAGCTATGTTACAAGATATTGAATTTGACTTTATTCTGAGCCACTTCCAAGCCGATAATTTTTCCTCCTCAATTATATTTTTAATTTGAATCTCTTCGTTTCAAAAAACTTTGTTGTTTCCATGTTTCCAAATGCTTTTAACTTAAGCTACCCAAACAACGACTAGTTTCTTTGATGACATTCTTTCTCTGCCTATCAAGATTTCGAGTTGTTCCATGTGTTGTCATCCGACATTATTAAGAGTTGAACATGCTTCAATCCAGTTACAAATGGAGCTCCAAACACCTAAAAAACCGGACACATAAAAAAGAAGTGAGAAATTGACTCCTCGCTCCCACATAATCTAACACATCCTAACTGTCTATGCGTTAGCACTACCTTTCTATCTAAGGTATCTTTTATGGGAATTCTATTACTTAACAATCTCCAAACTGTACATGCAACTTTCAAGGGAATCACCTTATTCCAAACCTTAATCCATCGATGACTAAAGGTTAGTTGATTGTCTGTCACCAAATTTTTATACACCTCTTTCTATGGATACTTGTTTGATGTGGAATACTCCAATACCTCCAAATTACAAATATCCTTCTACTAATTTTAGTTCAAGCCACACCCAAATTTTGAACCTCGATATTCAATTTATATATATTAATCAAAGAAACAAACCAAATACCCCATTCTCTCCCTTTTTCTTTCCACTCTCATTTTTCTAATAATGAAATATCGAACGTCCTTAAGTTTATTACCCCTAGACCTTATTCTTTTATCGGTCTACACATATTATCCCATTTAACCCAATTAATTTTTATCTCTACCTCAATCCCCACCATAGAATATTCTTAAAAATATATTCTAATTTAGAAATGATACCTGTCGGTGTCTTGAAGAAAGAGAGAAAGTAGACGTCGATGGTGTATAAAATATATTTTAAAATTACAACCTAGCCATCAATAGACAAATGTTATCTCTTCCTCCTATTCAATATCGACATGTCTCTATCACATGGTTCCAAATTTCTCCCTTCTTCGGATTTTCCCAATTAGAAGCCCAAGATAATTGAGCGACACCAAACCAATTTTACAATGTAGAATGTTAGTTTCCTCTATTATCTAGGAATGAGGAACGTTAATCCCTATAATCAAAATCATTTGAAAATTTACTTTCGAATTAGACATCAATTGGAAAAGTAATAAAATTTCCTTTATGATCCAAATGTTGGACCAAAATTTCTCATTTATGACCAATAGGTCGTCTGTGTATTGGACATGAAAGAATAAATGGTCAACATCCTCAAATCTATATCCCACTAACTTCCCCGTTTCATCAGCTTTCTTCATCAATAAACTAAAGCCTTCCACAACAATTAAGAATGAGAAATGAGATATGGGGTGTTCTTGTCTCAGACCACGACCCATATAAAACTCCTTTGTGGAACTAATATTTACCAACACCAAAATTGACGAGGACCTCAAAATCTCTAGAATCCACCTTCGCCACTTCTCATGAAAGGGATTTTTTTCCATACGAAGATTAGGAAATTCCAATCCACTGAATTGTAAGCTTTCTCAAAATCCACTTTAAATAGTATAACTTATTTCTTATTTTTCCTATCCTCTTCCATAATTTCATTTGCCACATGTACCCCGTCAAGAATTTTCCTACCTACGATGAGCGCCGATTTTGTTTTTAAAATAATGGCATCGATCACTAGTTTCATTCTATTTCCAAAATACCTTGTTTATAAATTTATTAATGATCCCTATAAGAAACATTCTCTGAAAGTCTAAAATCCTTGACATGTTCTTTTTCTTAGGGATCAATACCAAAAAAAGAGCAATTTGTGACTTTAACCATCTCATAGTTAGTATGGAGTTATTACATGACTCTCATGAAGTTACCTTTGATGGTCACCTAAAAACCATTTGAGGATGAAAAGCATATTAGTCGCCAAATTATTCTCCCAAGTAAACAACAATCTTCTCCATGTAAAATTTCAGACTCACTTCGTCAAGTAATGGAACACAATTTGCTATCAAACCTAGTTGATCATAAATAGACTCACATGACATATTATTCCCATATCTATGCTAGCCAACCAAGTCAAGTATCTAATCTCCCTTATAAACCCAACATCTTTTAACTTGTTTACATATTGAGAGACAACTAGTCTCTTTTCTTCACTCTTCTTGCACATCCTCTGAGTGATAGGCTTGTGTTGTACCCCAAAATTTTCCCTCTCATTTTTCTTCAAGGCATTCTCATGAGGTCCTCATTTGCTCAAGTTGGCTCAAGAATTGATCAGGCGAATTCTCATTCTAAGCAATGGGTCCATAACTAGGGTTTAGTATTTATCAAGGAAGATTGGGTTTACAATGCCTCAAGTTGTTTTCATGGTTCTCCATAGGTCTTCAAGAATTCTCATGTCATGTTTCAATCCTTGCATCATAAATTTGCTCAGTCAATGGCTCAGATGACTGAAAAGCAACTATATTGGGTAAAAACTCAACTGTGGTCAACATAAAGTCAAACTTCAATATTTTTGGTCAACATCAACATTTTTAATTCATATCCATCATTTTATCAAGGGTTGATCATGATTCCTCAAGAAAAGCCCACAAATCATCAAAAGTTAAAAGTTGCCAAATTAGGGTTTCCTTAGGAGAAGTCAACTGAACTTTGAGCAAGTATAAATTTCACATGCTTCATCAGCTTTTCCCCAACCAAATCTCATTTTGAAGGGAATTAAATTCTATACAACTTTGTCTCTCTAAGCTCAAGTCCAAAAAATGCATCATTTGAGAGATATAAGCCAATACATTACATGTCATTTCAAAAGTCAACAAAAAGACACTTTTTGTCAAAGCAACTTACATCAAGATAAAATCTTTAAAAGAAAAACTAATCATCATAGAGATTGTAGAGGACATCTTGATCTTTCCAAAAAGTCATATATCACCTTCAAAAGATAAAAATTGAGAGATTTATGACCATTGCAATTTGGGAAATTTTGAGCAAATGCATGAAGTCCAAGTTGAGCAAGCTTGATATTTTGGGCTAATGGGCCATGGTTTAAGAGTCTAAACGTGTATTATACTCTTCATGCACCTCAAAACTTATCCTTACATCCCTTTACCTATTATTATTTTTATTATTTTTGATTTATTCATTAATAATATAAAATAAATAAGATAAAACCATATCTTTTTACACAAGGTCCAAGCCCACATACTGTTGCCCTAATTTTCCCTATAAAATCTCAGTACTTCCCATACAACAAGACATAAAACCCTTGCCTCTCAATATTTTCAAAAAATATCAAACTTTTTCAAGAACCCTAGATTTTCAAAACTCTTGTTACCAACCTTTTCACTACAAGACCTCCATTCCATTCACTCCTAACAACCATGCAGAGTAAGATTGGATTGATTTTGAGAGTCCAAAACGCATGAGAACACCATACCATGCATCTCCGATTGCATAATGTTGCGAATTTCACATTCTAAATTTTGCATCGTTTTAAGTCATATTGTTATTACTAACGTGCTTCTGAGTTACACTTGAACAGGCCTGGACCATCGTAATGGCCCCATGCACACTGAAACAAAGAATGCCATGTTTTCTCCGATTTTCTACGTTTGTGTTATAACTAAAAAACCATGTGTTTTTATATTAAAATAACCTCGCCATTGGATTGGAATCCCTTGATTTATGGGGGTAGGACATTTTGGATTGCTAATGCTTTAAATTTACAGGTTTTGAACAATACAGGTCGCCGGAGAAGACGATCAGAGCTAGGGCTCCGACACCTCTGTGGTCAATAAATTAATTTATATAATGTATATTTATTGTTTGAGTTATATTAATGGATGTATAGCCGCCCCAGTGGTAGAAACGCACGATAAGGCGTTAGTATCAAAGGGCCTGGGTTTAATCCAGCCTTTTACACTTTGTTTCTCTAATATGTCATATTTTTGTAGGTTTGATACAAAACAAGTTGGATGCGTATCCTAGCACCAAGGGCGCGTAGCTCAGTTGGCAGGCGTCCATATCAGAGAGGCAGGGGTCATGAGTTCAACATTCACCTCCAACATTCTTTTTTCCTCTTTTTTACTAACCCTATTTTCTACCTTTTTTATGCTAACCATAATTTCTTAATAACCTTAATTACTTTTCTTTAATCAACATTAAAAAAAATTAGATTTAGTTTCTTCCTAATAAATTAATTTTGATTATTTATTTATTTATTAAGTTAATTAGGATAATTAGTTTTGATTAGTTTAATTACCTAACTTTTTCGTTTAATTAAAATCAATTAAACTTTAGGATGATTATCAAAACTTTTTCGTCAAACAATCACAAAACGATTTCTAATTTTCTTTTTCCCTTTATTTTACCGCTTCGTGTGTTTACTTTCGTATTAGTTTATTTTTCCCAGTTATGTAATTGTTACCGTATGTAATAGTTTATTTAGGGTTTTTATTTTCTTTCTTTTCCCCCCGATTTTATGGTTTTGTATCCCCTTCCCCGAAGCTTTGTAATAACATAGGACCTTTACTTTCCGCAATTTACTGCTTTCTTTATATTTGCTAGTAATTAGGGCATGTATGGAAAGATCTAAAAAAGAACATAGATAATCCTAATCAAGATCAAATAACTGAATTAAATCACTTTTCACACACTCACCTTTAGGGTAATCCCACTTGTTGCCTTCAATAAAAAACAGTCATGTCCCTCGAACGTGGGGATGCTTTAGCAAAGTCTCTCCGATATAAAAGATCATAGTCCCTCGGTGACCCTTTCGAAGTTGCCTTCGGTAAATGATCTTAGTCCCTTATGATAAATTGTTAAAGCGCCCCTACAAGTTGCCTTTATGATTGTACGATGACCCGCTCCTGTCCCTTCACATCCAACGATAGGGATTCTACTAACTAATGGTAGGATAAAACTATCTAAGGAGGAGGAAAATAACACGAAATACTTTTGAGTAGGTAGATAGCTCGTAACCGCTTGCTCACAAAAACAAAACATCTTTTACACAAAACACTTTTCTCTGAAATATTTTCAAAAACAAACACTTTGTACGCATTCTTAACTTATACAAGAATCATTACAAAGTTTCCGCACTTAGGCATTTTTTAAATATTTTTCAAGCACACGACACAAGGCATTTTAAAAAATTGAGCTAAGCGATTAAGAGCCCGTAGATGACTATGGATGAAAAGGGTGCTAACACCTTCCCTTTTCATACCCTACCCATAGAACTTAGAAAATTCTCTAAGGTATTTCCTATTCTTTTCACCTTTTCCTTATTGGATAAAAGAAAAGTTGGTGGCGACTCTTGCTATCCGCACATTTGCAATAAAACGCAAAGCCAAGTAAGTTCTTCCATCGTATTACAGCTTGAAACTGGGTTTAATAGTGAGATGATGAGATACTATCTCGAGATCTATTCAAGGAATATATGATGGCCCCCACGTGAATATATTTATGTTCTTCTAGAGAAACTGGATAATGTTGAACTTCACCTCTTCGATTAATAATGTCCTGATCTGAGTGGTTTGGTGATTCTGAGGATCTATCTGTATTGTTTTCAACTCTTCCATTGACGTCAAATGGTCTTCTACGAAATCATTCATGTGGTCTTAATAAAAATTGTTGACCCTCTGGGAATTGTGTGATGAGGTTTCTCCCCCTTTTTCTTAATCTTTAAGCTACCCCAATAACATTCTCTCGTAACTTCTCGATCACCTTTAATCACACTTAGTTGTTCATTGTCCAAAGAACATTTCATTTTTAGGTAATAGGTAGATATGATAGCTCCCAAGGAATCAAATACAACTCTGACGAGGTTGATATTATACGAGGAAATGGGCATTCACCACCAAATATATGACTTTTATGGACTTGGCATTTTTCTCCTCCGAACATCGTCAACATCGAGACATATCCTCAGACATGCACATGTTATCTTGAAAAATACACAAGAGAACCTCTAAAATATTATACATATTAAGAATATATCTTTAAACCTTTGATTACATACCAGTAAAGGACATCGACCGAGTTTCTGGGATCTACCAGAACTCTCTTGACATTCTAGCTCTTCATCTATATGCTTATCACCATAGGGTAGTTTTCATGGGGTAAGATCCCTTTTGCGTCTCAACCAAAAAAAACTAATTTTTAGAGAGAAGATGGTTCTGTCAGTGGGTGGGACATTGGCGTTATGCATTACTTGGTGTTCATAGCTCTTTATTGACAAGCTAGTTTCTCTGTCTCTTACAAACCTCCTACAATCATATTCAAAGTGTGGGTTGCATGGTCGGGGTTATGTCTTTCTTGATGGCTTCAATTTATCCTAGGTAAGGATGTCCTCTAGCGACCTGTCCTTATACATGGTGTGTTTTTCTAGAATTCTGGGAGTTACCCCGTACATATCTCTACATGCGGACCTCTAGGATTAACTCCTCAATTTTCCACTTCAGCTGATGACAATCATCTATGTGATAATAACATTTTTATATGATACTTACACATCTCTTTGGATCATTCCCCATTATATATCCCATGGGGAAAAAGCTTTTGGAATAACCTTGGTGTGGTCGACGTCTTGGAGGACCCGTTTTCTCCTTGTGTTCAGTAGAAATGAAATGCTTCAAGGGTCTTCTGGTGGGCTTGAATGCGATCTTTTCTTGAATTGGTATTGAATTATGATTCTTGTGATAGCCCTATGCTTGAGACTTTTATGCAACCTCTCTCTCTTGCATTCCATGTTATTTTCTCGGCGTTGTTCTCTTCTCCTTTGATATAACATTCTGCTCTTTCCATACCTCTTCCATCAAATTTTCTGACTATTGGACCAATGATTCTTTGAAGTGCCTAGCCTTTAGGCCATTTTGGAAAGCTAGAACATACATCTATTGGTTTGTGTTGGTGACATCAGTGGTCTCTTCATTTAGTCTAGCCAAATATTCACGCAAGGGCTAAGAATAACCATGTCGAACATTGAATAAGCTTATAGTGGAAACCTTTTTGTTCTTGTTGGCCGAAAATATTGATCCTTCTTTTTCGTTAGATCTTGGTAGCTCGATTATGGAAACCTTGTAAGGCTCATGTACCATCTGAGGGATGCCTCCTTGAATGTTTTAGCCACCCGTTTGCACTTCAGCGAGTCATCTACTCAAATGATAGCCATTTGGGTGTTGATGGTGATTATGTGTTCTTGGAGATTGCTCTTGTCATGAAATACCACCAAGGATGATGGTTGAAATATTTGAGAATATGAGCGTCCTAAATCTTGATTATGTGTGGTTGAGGATCCGTGGTTCCTCATTCTTGACCACATCTGACTCCCGCGTCATGCTGTCATTATAAATCATGGGCGCTCTCTTGCAAGACTTCGTTCTTATGATACAACTCATATATAACAGCTTGCATCTTCGCTATGGCAGCTCGTTTGCTGGTGTTGCTATTGTTGCTACTGGTTGCGACCCTCGTCATCATAAGATGGTGTCAGAGTACCATTGTAATTTGTGTTTTTGGCCTCAATCAATTTTACCGGGCTCCAGGTGGATGTCAAATGTACATGTAAAATTACACCAATGATAACTCTACTAGTGAAGACTAGTAAAACCACAGTCGAATTCTCTTGTGAATTGTCCACCCGTTCCCCCGTGCTCTCCTCTTTATATAGAAACTCTGATATGCCTTACATAAAAGTCCATCAAAAACAATATAATGTGATTGCTCCTAATTGATATGACCTTTTAATGATAATAGGAAATCCGACTTATTTGTTTTGAATTCCAAATGATGATACCCCCACCGGCCATGAATGAATTTTGAATTATACCTCAATCAAATATTGACCCGCATTAGATATATGGAAGATGTAGCATTTTTTTCAACCATTAACTATTCCAACCCGGCCCTATTTTTATGGTTGGCCATTAATTAGGGCGAACTATATTGAGTCTAGATTGACTCTGCCGGCTTTAAAACCTGGTAGGAAAAATCACACATATAAACAACCTTTCATACATAAGCTCTATAAGGACAAAATGCTTTCCTAAGACATAAAAGAAATTGCAGATACACAAACAAACCATCAATGTTTAATATAAAATTGTATTCTATGCACCCTCCATCAAAGACAATGAGATATAAAAAGTTGTTTTTATATGTTTTTGTCCAACCATTACTATTTTGCAAATCTAACACACGTGTCATATCACACCATCAACCTCTCACTTCACATCACTATCTGTATTTCTTTGTTTTTCAAAATCAATATACTCATATAAGGCGTCCGCCAAACATTTTCCATTTTTATATTGGTACACAAAACACCATGTAGACGTTATGGAACAAAGTTATTCTTAAACATCCTTCAAGGAACATCGATGTACACATGGCTAAGTGATCATATAATTGGGAGAACAACAAAAAAGAAGAGACAACTTGACAAGGTCTACAAAAGCAAGTGATATATAAGGGTGGTGAGATCAAATCACCACTATATCCAAAGATGAATAATTTCACATTCGAAGAGTCACTTTTGGAATGACCCCATCTTGACTCACCTTGATGGAACTACTTATGCTTTGTCTTCTCGTTTTTGGTACTCTATAGAGCATTTATGCTAGCTATTTCTTTTCCCATATTTCTCTTTTAGGTTTCTCCTTACTAGTAGAAAAGATTGGTGGGATATTTGTGGTTGATATCACCTCAAATTTTTCCCTCTAGCTCGTGTCTATTATCCATCATTTTTATATGCTTATACTACATCTTTTCCACTTGTAATCTTTCCCTTTCAAAGCATCTTTGTAGAGATTGATGATACTTTTATAAGACAATTAAATATTTTTTTGATAAAATTCAATAAATATATGATTCTAAAAGACAATTAGGTAATAACGACAACGAAACTCATAAAAAAAAATTCCACAAAAAAATTCTTACTTATAACATTATATGTCGATATTCGAAATAAAGTTTATTTACGGATATCAATCGATCAATATGACATTATACTTCGTGCAATTTATCCCATGATAATGATCTATAAAATTTATAGAACCACTACCTTCCTCCTTTAATATAATTTATTTAGAGTAAGTTATAGAAATTACAAAAGTTGATTCACATATTAAATTTATTTATAATTAGTACTTTTTACAAGTACGAAAGATATTTTGTGAATATTTATATCATATATTAATTATAAATTGTAGAAAAAAAGAAAAAAATTAATTAGATAATATGTTTAGTAAAGAAATAATTCATATAATTTAAAAAGAGTTTTAAATATAAAAATATAATGTTGATTATATATATATATATATATATATATATATATATATATATATATATATATATATATATATATATTATATAAATATATATATATATATATATATATATATATATATATATATATATAATATATATATATATAATATATATATATATATATATATATATATATATATATATATATATATATATATATATATATATATATAATATATTGAGTGGAGGGTCTAAGCCTAAAAAGAAAAACAACAACACTAAAATATCAATGGAGGAAACAATCTCAATGGCATCAGAATCTAAATAAAGCTTTAAGAATTGAGGAGTCTTATAGATAACAAACTTTCTATCCATGCATCCATGATTCGCCGGCCAATCTGCACAAGCATTTTCATTTTGATAAACATGCGAGATTACCACCACTTCAAAAGCTGACATGACCTCCATAACTCTTTGAAGAATAGCGACATAATCAACCATCCCCCACCTTTCCATCTTCAATAGCTTTAACAACTACCATATAATCAACATTAATTTCCACTTGCGAATAGCCTAGCTTAGTCGTGAGCTTCAAACCTTCCAAAACACTCCAAAACTTGGCCAAAATTGCATTACTATTCCCTACAAATTTGGAGAATCCGCCTTTCCTCACACCATTATGATCTCTTAGAACACCTCCATAACCAGCAACATTATTAATTTTGCTAGCACCATCAGTGTTCAATTTTATCATGCTTCTAATGAGAGGTTTCCAACCTATAAATTCCTTTCCGTTGCAACCCGCACTTCCTAGGCCCTTCTTACTCTTGTTGTAATTTGTTAATAATCGATCATGCTTGAGAATCTACATAAGGATAATGTAATCAACTATGTATCTATTCAAGTATCTATCTATTAAAAATCAATCACATTAATTAGTTAGTAAACATAAGATATGAAATCGATGGCTCATTTCTTCCTCCTCGCTTTGGTTTCTACAAGCACCCCATTAAATTCATTTGATATTATACTCCTATATGCATCAATTTATCATTCCCACTACAAACAAGACGACATTAGGTCTTCTTGTCCCATGCGACCCCTATGCTTAATCATAACATGACAATATCCTTCTTAGATTTCAAGAATAGTATACCATGCATCTATTCTATGTACATCCTACAGTTATGACTTCAAAATTTGGATCATTAGACTTAAGTTATTACTTTTTGTAGGGTAAATCATTTTGAAGATTTCTTAATGCATCCTATGTGTTTCTTAGGCACCATTGTGAATTTCCAAAAATACCCCCAGGAATCAGAAATGCATCTCCGAGACGCACCAACATCTAATTAAAAAGAACCAAAATCGGAAATGTATTTCCAGATTATAATCGAAACTGTATTTCCAGTATTATTCATTATAGAATGCAGGAAAACAACACTTACACATTACATCAAGATTCCCAAACAAAACATGAAATTATATAAAGTAAAAAATACATATGAAATTTAAACATATATGCGACATTACACTTCAACATTCGGGTGGACGTTGCAACAACTTCAAAATTTCATCGATTGTTCTTGTAATCATCACATCAAGCTCGATTTGAAATTTTTCATCATAACCGAAAAAGGTTCCCCACATAGCCTGTAAATCAGTGATTGTCTATATCTCTTTGTTGATGAACTCAAGCTTTCAGTTATTGTTAATTGACGGAGAGCGGTACTCAATCTTCAAAAAATTTCGATTGTTTCCAAATGGTAAAAGTCCTTTTATCGTTTAATGAAGATCTTCAAGCAGTTCATATATGTTGGTCTTGAATTCCCTTGATGGTAGATCCCCGTTAAAGAAGCAAACCTTTCCAACATGCCAAACAATATTCATTTTTTGTTTTAGTTTTTAGACATGAGATAACATGAGGGAGAGAGATGAGTTTCTTATATAGTAGTTTGAGAATATTATGGACCACACATATCCTATCTGCTGACTAAATGTAAACTAGAAATGTATTTCCGGTTTACATCTTAACATGAAAATCAGAAATACATTTCCGATAAAGTCCCTGGTATTAAAAACCAGAAACAGAGAAATAACAGTAAGAGCAGATTGCATGAAAATATAATAATTGACATATACATTACCAAAATGGGAATATTCCACGTCATAATTCATTAACAAAAAGACATATATTAAAGTCATATTTAACTACTTAAAAGATCTGAAGTAATTGTCTCCCGACAAATTCACCGGTGGTACACCCTCTGACCTTTCCTTATTTTTTGCTATTTCAATGTTGTTCAACTTGGTGAACTCTTGCATCCTTTTAATGAACTGGTCCGACCAAGTCTTAAATTGGTCTGTATAATGATTCGCCCACTCCAGTGATGTAGATGGTATAGGGCATCCCGGTTTCAAATACACTTGAACAAAATGTAGGGGATTTAATACCCACCCAACACAAATGATACAATTAGTGGAATTAGGTGTTAGAGCAATACGTAATGGGAAAAAGTTTCTGAGAAACCTTACCTTGTAAGATTATTACACACCCTCTCATATGCACTTGCAATGATATGACCCATTTTAGGGAAACACATCAATTTGTTCTCCAGTGCAATAACTTCCATAGATGGTACAAGAGCGTTATAGATTTCTTCAAACTTATTCTTATCCCCGTACACCAGTGTTTACAAATCTCTATGGATCCTCAACTCTTGGATAAGAGTTTGACAGACAAGTGTGTGATCCTCCCCCCTTTACCGAGTAAAGTAGAAATAGCCCGAAAACAACAATTGTCGTCACCATTAACAATGACGATACGATCAATATAATTGTGCATAAAAACCAGCACCTCCTCATTGAATGGTATTTTTGGTGGAGGCGGTGGAGTTGGAGGTTTGCTTATGCAAGCACCTTTGAAGACCTTTTTTTGATATTTCAGTGTCGGTGAATCGGGACAATTTTTGTCAACGTGTTCAAAATACGATGTGAAGAATGGGAAAACACAAGAAGGGGGGGGGGGGGGGGGGGGTTGAACTGGAATCTTAAAATTCAATGGAAAGAACATGTTGATTTTTATCCTGGTTTGTTTGAACTCAAACTACTCCAGTCCACCCGTCAAGGTGATTTCATCTCTCTCCAACGAGGTCTTAATCCACTAATCAATCTTAATTACAAGTCTACTTTGACAACTGCCAAAGTCTTCTTGAGTATAACCACAACTCGGTTTTTCTCAAGGAAATGCACTAAATATTATAAGAATAAAACAATTTACAATATTGTTTTTTTCAAAATAGTATCACAAGATATTGATGTTTTACACAATTGAAAATATTGAATGTATGAGGATTAGAGATGTTTGCAGCTTTGTTGAGTATATGTGTAAAATCGTAAACGATTTATCCTCAAGTCTTGTTTAAATAGGCGCAGCATGGATGATCATTTGGAAACTTGATTAATGACAATTAAGGTGCTTTCCAAAAATAAAGAACCTTGTTCCCTTCCAGTCGTTACTCTTGAAATGGAAATATTTGATTTGTAACGCTTCAGAACGTTGAAGTATCCAATGTTGCTTGCTTCAGAACTTTTGAAGGTCAGAGCCATAAGATCATGTTTGCAGCGTTAGACTTACTTTCCCAGAGTTCTGTAAGCAGAGTTAAAACATCTTTTTAGCGCAACTTCTGATCTTCTTTCATCAGAGCTTTTTGAGAGTTGTCTACATTCATAGCAGGAACAGCCTTGTAGCTTATATTCCGATCTTCTTCCATAAGAACTTATCTACAAAATAGAATATAATTTTAGAGTGCATAATTGTTCTTTGTGTTTGTTATCATCAAAACTCTTACAAGGGTTGTAGAATCAAACTATGTTCTAACAATCTCCCCCTTTTTGATGATGATAAAAACTAGGATATTTCAATCAAAATAAATAGAACATAAAGCATTATAGGGTCTCCCCCTGAGCTGAGTACTCAGATAGAGATGAATTACTTCCCTGAAGTTCATCCTGATCAGAGCTTTTGATGCATCTACTTCTATCTTTATCAGAGTTTTGTTCCTGTTTTTCTTTCAGAGAAAAAATAAGAAGTTATGATATTCAAAATGTTTGAGACAGTGCCTCGATATACTGTTATTAGAAATATCTTACGTTCTCCCCCTTTTTTTGTCAAGAATCAAAATGCAATGTAAACACTAATATTCATAGCCAAATGTTGAGTTGTATTAAAATTGATTGCAATAACATGTTCAGAGGCAAACAAAACAAGAAAAATGAATACAGTAAAGAAAACAAGTTTTAAAAAAACTAAGATTAAGGTGGAGGAAGTCGTGTGAACAACGCTTCCAGCAAGATCTTAATCCGAGTGTTCGATTCCTCTTGCTTTCCCAGCATTCCTTTGATTTCTTTGCATGTGTCATCTTGCTTGTGTAATCTTTCTTTGATCACTACATTTTCTTTCTTCAACTCTTCTAGAGTTTGCATAACCAGAGATGAAGAAGGTATATCCATAGAAGGTGCAAGCTTCCCAGAGTTGTAGCAGGTTCTGACTCAGTGCCTTCTTCAGTCTCTTTGCATTTGTCTTAAACAATAACCAGAGGAAGATTATCAGAGCATGGTTCATCAACTTCTGAAGGCTGACACTCTTTCCAGGGAGCATTATCCAACAGAAGAATAAGTTTCTTTTCCCAGTGACGCAGAACTTGATCCTTGAAAACATTCAGCTGATCACAGAAGTTCTGTTTGGCCATTTCATAGCTTAACTCCTTGAGTTTCTGGGATTCATAATTGAACCATTTTCTGAACTGGTTCCAGTGAGAATCAGAAGCAGCAGGATTCAGATTTTCTAAGCATGCTAGCTTCAAAGAGTTAATCCATTCAATTATCTCTGTTTCAAAAATCAGTAAATTTCTACCAACATATGCCTTGGTGATAGTTGGTTTTGGTTTGGGAATAACAATTTTGTGAGAGTTAGAGGCAAGGTGATCTAGCGCTTCTAAGTATATGACAGTTCTTAGGTGATCTTATGGAGGATTAATAGGAGAGGGAGAAGGAGAATCAGAAATGATAATTGGTGATGGAGGTGAGTTTGGTGGAGTGAAATGGTAAGGAGATGGAATTTCTGGAATATCGTGGATTGAGAGAGGTTGTCGAATCATGAGAGGTTCTGTTATTCCAGGAATTGCCTTGGTGGTATCAGAGTCAATATTTGGATTTTCTGGTTGGGAAGCATTAGTGTTTGGATTTTCAGAGTGGGTAGCTTGGAAGTTTGGATTTTCTATGTGGGGAGCTTGAAATTCTGGATCAAATTGATTAATATTAGAAAGAACTTGAGCAAGTTCTGGCTGATTTTGTTCAAGATGTGCATTAGGAGAGTGTGGTTCGTTAAAAATGTATTCTAGTGTGACTGAAGGGTCAAATTCTATATCAAAATCATCAAAGGTGTGAGGGGTCTTCTATTGGTTTTGGAGAGGAGGGTGTTTTAGATGTTGAAAAAATCACTGATTCTACAACAGAAATAAAAGAAGAATTACCTTCTTCTTAGAAGCTTTTGGTGTCTTCCAAGAAGATCCTTCTCCTGCAGCTTTCCTTTTTCTGTATTTCTTGAGGAAAACTTATGGAGCCTGTTGATGCAGATCACGAATGTTTAACTCTGGATTAATCCCATCCATCTTGCATGCTTCTAGATATCTGGCAATGATTTCTGGTGAAACATCTATTTGAGAGAACATAGAGAAATCTTTCAGAGGGACTCTTCTTGATGTGATGACTTCTTTGGTTGCAATAGTTGGATCTTTCTTAATGCTGTCAATGATTTTCATCTTCTTCAGATTCAGCATTGAGAGGTTTTCCACAACATGCCTCTAAAGTGCTGATCTGCTGAGCTTCAGTCAGATATTCTACTAATTTGTTTTCAGTCAGAATATCTGATATCAGCCTACCCAGAGGTATCCAATTCCTCTTAGTTCTTTCATCTTCTCTGGTTTCCTTCACACTTGTTCTCAGATGGTTGAATAACTGATGAGGAAGATTTATTTTTGCCTTTGTTGCAATGAAGTACAACAAAAATTGTTGATCAATATTGATGTAATCAGGAGAGCTTGTGGGCTTCCCGTGGTTGATACAGCCCAGAATAATTTTTTCCCAAATTCTAAAGTAGTCCTTCAGATCTTTGATTTTGTTTGATAGCTACCCAGAGGTAAAAATCTCTCTCGAGATTGTTGTTAGCTCAGAACATTTTTCAGCTATATCGCTGCAACAGATTCCTCCGCCGTTATGACCAATCAACCTTGCAATCAGATCTTCAGTGATTGCAATCTTCAATTGGTATAAGAGCTTTTTGAGAGTTGTCTACATTCACAGCAGGAACAACCTTTTAGCTTATCTTATGATCTTCTTCCATCAGAACTTCTCTACAAAACAGAATATAATTTTAGAGTGCATAATTATTCTTTGTGTTTGTTATCATCAAAACTCTTACAAGGGTTGTAGAATCAAACTATGTTCTAACATGATGGACTCCTTATAGTATAATTTTCACTTGGTGTATGTTTGACCTTTTTTGTTGCTTCTTTTGTTTTAACCGGTTAAGACAGTGGTTTCAAGTCGATTGTCTCCAAAAATGAGATTTTCCTCATTTGCTCTTTGATGTGGAGTTTTGTGTTGTCATTGCCTTTCCTAAATCTTTCTTTTATCGCTTCCCATTCTGTGAATATTGTGATAATTCACTTTCCATCTTCCATTGTACTGTCGTCTTCAAAACACAACCTCTTCCAATGACTACATACTTCGTCCATTTTTATCGGGCTATCAAGTTTCACCTTCTTAGATATGACACAAGCACATGGGAGACCATATGTTTTCACAATCGTGCAACCACACTTATGGGTATCAAAGCCTAAGCTGGAGGCTCGTTTGGCTTTATAAAAAATGAAATTAAGAGCTAATCGTGATACGTTTCCAAGCAACTGAGAATAAAGAAGGTTGTCTTTGAACCTGTGTTCCAACATTGTGACACTACGACCAAATGATGTTTGAATTTCATTATGCTGGTTAATAATCATTTGGTTCACGGATTCCCAACCCGTACACAAATCACCCTTGCTATTCCCCAACCAATTCTTTAGACATGCATGAGCCGACTCACCTCAGTTTGTTGTTGTATTTCCAAGATGTATAACCTGATATGTCTATGCACAAACAATCTTCTCCTTCACCTGATCCAAAATTGTAGTCTCAATGTATTTCAACAAATTGGGATATTTATCGCACACCTTCCTAAAATGTATAACAACTTTAACATATAAATCTTTGGTATATGCCTTTATGATAACATTCCAAGCAGCTATAATTTTCTCCACAACAATGCCCGACTTAACTAGCTTACCCTCCTCAATATCAATCCAACTCGTCCCTACCGCTAGTTTTATTCGGATTCTTACAATTTTCGTAATGTGATACTTACAAAGTATTGCAGAAGAACTCAGAAACACCTTCATAACAGAATTCATCAGTGTTGTATGGCGGTCGATAATAATGACTTTTGGCATGTTTCTTGATCCTTTAACATTGAACGACAAGCCTCTAAAGCCCATGCAAAATTGTCCTCTTTTTATCACCCTGGAAATGCAAAACCAATGGAATATGTCATTTCAGTCGATGTGACACCGACAATTTCCAACAATGGAAACTTATACTTGTTGGTCTTATACGTCGAATCAATTATAAGCACGATAGGAAATATATTGAACAATTTAATGGAATCAATATGAGTCCAATATATATCTCTTACCGTAACTCCATCCTTACATATTCGGTGCCTACAAACATAGTTGCTTTCATCTAAAAGCTTCAAGAGTTTTTGCATTTCGGTTCGATCCCCTCTAAGCGCCAATTTTTCTTGGTAGTGCTGATTGTAAACTTGCCTGATGTTTGAAATATTATCGGGTCTTTTGTGCTTCAACGTGCCAAGTATGTTTTTTGGAGCGACTAAATTTAGTGTCATGTCAGACACACATTCCTTCTCTTCTGCCAAGAGGCGACATGCACTTGGATGACCGACTAACTTTTCACTTAAATCATGATTATGTAAACCACTTATGACATTGAACTTCCAATTATTATTTGCAAACCGATACCTACGTAGCCTAAATGGACAGTGACAATTTCTTGAACCAGTATCATCTCTTTTGAAATTCTTGATAGGTCGCGTATATATCCACGTCTTTCGCATGTCAATGTCATAAATGCAGGTCGTCTATTCGAACCACTATCGGACCTTTCTGTCACAACACCAAAGCATAGTTTGATGGCCTCCGTACAAATCCACTGCATCATGACATCTTGATATTCATATTCTTGTTCATTTATAAAATGTTTCTGCACATCGACTGCCTTGATAAAAATAGGCGAAACACCTTGAGACACAATAGGAGAAACACCTTGGGAAAGAATAGGCGAGACACCTTGAGAAACAATAGCTTTGGGATAATTATCGAGATGCACCATACCTAATATGTAAAAACAAATTAAACAAAGAAATATCCTAAGCAAATAAGAAAATGAAGTTGTTGGAAAAAGATGTTACAGGAACCAAAAGTACATTTTCGGTTAAGTTCATCTGAAAACCGAAAATATACTTCCGATATTAATATGACATTTTTTCCATGAAATGAACAGATTAATGTAGATTGAAAAGAGGAAGTTTTACCTTAAATTTAGTTTTCTTTAGCTCTTTTTGATATAATGCACCACAAAAATATTGATTTTGAGTGAAAAATGGTATTGAGAATGTGAGGGTTTTTTGGAGAGTATTTTGGTCACCTTTTGAAATGACCATAATTAATACCCCATGGACCTTGCTGTTTTAAGTTTTTGGATTCGCAGTCTAAACTGAAAATGTATATCCAGTTTATAGGTGGCAATTTTTTTGGGTTTTCCCGCACAAATTTCTCGGATATGTATCTCTGATTTTCTATCGGTGTTACATTTCTGGTATGTTTCTTACATTAAATAAGAGAGTCACGAAAATTTGCCTGGATGGATAAGCAAAGGGTGCTCCCCAAAAATGTATCCCCGAGAGAATTTTCAGGTTTGCATAGGGTATTTTTCCCTATATAGGGTGCCATAAGAAATTCTCATTGTTTTTTTGTACTAAATTCTGCACTATATATTAATTTATTTCAAACCATTTACAAAGTGTTACGAATACTTAAAGGCAATTGACACCCCCTCTATTTTTCCAAACATAAGTAACCTCCCCTGACCATATGCTATAAAGAGAGTATTGAAAAAAAAGAACCTTTATCTCAGTGATAAATTTAAATAACTAATTAGAAATCTCCTAGTAATTCTCGTTCTCGCTGTAAATATTAGAAATTTATCTTTCCATTTTTATGTGTTCTCTTTCACCACCATAAAAAGTTTCAAATGTTTTAAGCGTTCAGAGATGCATTTTCAGACACATTTTTTATTCACATTTCAGGATAAATTGTTTTTTTTTCTAGGATAAATTGTTGAGTCACCCTTATTATGTAAATAATTGGGTGTGTCTGAAGATGTATCTTCAAAGGCACTTTTTTTATATACATCTCAGCTAAAATTTTTGAGTCACCCTTATTTTACTAAAAATTGAGTTTATCCGAAGATGCATGTCCAAACACTTTTTTAAAGCAAAATGGGGTAGATTTCAGAATAACGCATTCTAATATGATTTGGGTGCGTTCGAAAATGCATCTCTAGAACATGAAAGCATTTTTGAATTTTCAAAGATGTGAGATGCATAGGTGTAGAAAAGCGGGCGGTCCATCCCGTTTAAGCCTGTCCAAAAGCAGGGAGGGGCTGACCAACGTAGGCGTCTGAGCTCAAAAATCAAGCCTGCTCTGTTTATTAACGAGTTGGCGGGCAGACCCGTAAATTTTTTATTTTTTTACAGTTTGATTTACTACATAATTTATTAAAAAAATTCATGATTACCAAAGAGGCCGACGAAAGATTTTATTTTGACAACGCATAATAGAACATTAGGAAATTTGAAATGAATTTCCAATGAAGAAAATAAATAACAAAATATGAGTAAAAAAAAAGGAAAAAAATAACCAAAGAATGGTCTATGTAAATGGATGCTAATTTATAATTTTAAAAATATAATGTTTTGTATACAAATAAATTCTATTTACAGAGCTATGCTAATGTTTTACAACACATTATTTTTGTAAAAAAAACATCATCCATTAATAGATACGCAACAACTCGCTTCTAGTAAAAGACCAATGATTAATCTATTAGAGAAAAATTAGACATACCCTAGTAAATAATAAATCTAATATACAAACATTAGCAAGTAAAGATGTAATATCATTAAAGGAATAGCCATATCTTGAATAGGAAAATTAAAAAAAAATATTGTGAAGTCTGTCTTAAGATCAAGGTAGTATAAATATACTATAACTATCAAAGTTTGTAAATGTGTCATCTCTACAACGTTTATTAAGAAGTTTAAGTATTGGTCTCACTATGCATGTAATATCAAAAATAGAAAGATTGAGTTGAAGCTTATTCTAAATTTGCGTGTCTATGGGAGGGGAAGAAGAATAAAATAGACGGGGTGGCTTGGACGATCAAATAGAACGATGATGAAATGGAGGGATAAGCACAGAAACAGATGAAATAAATGGAAAGAAACATAATTTTTAAATGATGAAATAAGATTATATTTATCTAAGAGGAGGAAATGTTATGTTTTTTTTCTTCCATTAACGAGAAAACATTCATGGATTTATCTCCTTAATACACTGCCCGATTTTCATTCAAAGTGAACAAATAACAAAAAAATCCGCGGGAAAAACCCGTCTTGCCCTGCTCCATTTTTACATAGGTTAAACGGGGCAGACCAACCAACTTAAAGCACTGAACCGAAAACTTCAGCTCAGTCCAATAAAATTAGTGCGTCAGACGGGACGGTCCGACAGATCCAACTCGTTTTTCCACCCATAGAGATGCACATGTAAAGGTAGAAAAGAAATTTCCCTAAATATTTGATAATAAAGTATTTGGCTTCCATGACTGCGAAAAGTAGCCATTCTGGACAAAGGGTCCATGAGTTGGTAGTTTTTATAAATTATTAGAAGTTGATAATAATTCAAATGCATTCTGAAAGCTTCAGGAATAGTTTCGTCGAAACAACTTATTTGAGAAGCACTTCTAGAAATAAAAAATATGGATTTTTCACAAAGGAAATTGATTTCCACAAAATGGGAAATCGATTTCCACCAGTTGAGATTTTATAGAAGTTGCAATTTTAGTTCAATAAATCGATTCCCTTGTTCGGGGAAAATCGATTTCTGATGAAATTTTTTAGCTGTTTTTGGGTCTATTTGGTTCCAACTTGTTTTAGATGTATCCTATAAATACCCTCTTGATATGTGTGTTTGAGTTAATTCCAATTTTGATATTTTCTCCTCAATTACTCTCTCTCTCTCTCTCTCTCTCTCTCTCTCTCTCTCTCTAATAATCTCTAATCTCTCTCTAAACTTCATCATCTCCAATCAACCATTTTTCACCATTGATTCACCAATTTATTTCATGTATGTTCCAACATTTGGCATCAAGAGCCTTAGTTCTAATCCATTAATCCGCTGCAAACATGTCTACCGTTTCCAATGATTGAATCCCTACCAACCTTCCAATTCTTGAGTGACTTGTACAATAAGTTGAACACACCAAATTCTACACAAAATTCCTATATTTATACTAATAATAAGTAACTGCCGAATGATTGCTTCGTTCCAGGATGAGGACAAGTGTCCTCTGCATGCTCTTCGACCCCTATCTTCATGCCACGTTGCTTTTCCCAATTGCCAAATGAACCGCCTTTCCCTCCTTTCTTCAAATTCAAATCCACTTGCTGCTGATACAAGAGTTTCTCAGTCGAAGACTGTCTTTAACTTAGAAAATTATCTAAGTGTTTCCTCCTTCTTATCAAGGGTGACTTCGACACAACTCCTTTCATAGGCTCGTATGTCGAAGTGTCTTCATTTTAGATTTCTTCAATCTATTTTTAGCCAATAAGGCCAATATGTGTGAGTGTCAAATTTAGGAGCTAACAAATTGCCCCCCAAGAATGTCAATTTTGACACAAAGAGAAATATACATTCTTTGATGTTTCTATTCGACACCTGTCTATTTCTTGGTCACATAAGTTCACAGTGAACTTTTCGTCTTCTACCAACCACTGCTCACATCAGAGCCATCATTACACTTTTTCCAATATGTCACTATCAGTCAGCCGTTACATGCTGCCATGATGGCCATTATCCATATAATCTAGGAAAGCATGGCAAGCGTTCCCATCACTTATCTGTATAACTGCTTCAAAGATCACCACGTGTCCCACTTACTCTGCAGCATTAAATTACTTTGAGGGAAAACACTCTTCCATGGCTTCTATAAATAGCCACGAACATCTCCCTTTGGAATTTTTTCCAACCGTATGATATTCTTTGTCTCTTTGCATTCAAAAAGAAATCTTTAAGAACTTCATCTCTTTCATAATCTTTCTACCAACAAAGCCATGGCCTTTCTTTCAAATGCTCCAAACAACCCAAAGACAAAAGATGCCTCTGATTCACGACAACAAATAGATGTTTTCCCAACCAACTCCGTTCCTGCGTCGTCTGGGGAACAAAGGTTCGTTCCTGAACCTATGACCAAAGAAGAACGCAATGCATACAACTCACAGCTACTCATTCCCGTCATATATTATGGACAGATGTATTCTATGTCCGGTCCGTTGTATGTGTGTTTTGAAAAACATAAACAAAACAACACATTTTTCCTAACTCACCCTAGACTCAAACCCATAGGTTGCGCAAAGAAACCTAGAAATGAACTCGAAGATGCAACGCCTGCCAACCAAGAACATTCCCAGACGAAGGAGGATATAAACCTTCAGTTCATGAACAAAGGGAATAGAATATTTAGGTCTTTCCCTAGCTTGACCTCAGAATACTCAGAGTGGCTGGTTAAGATGGAAACAGCTCAATCCCAAATCTGGGAAGATATGGGAATTTATGACCTAGTCATGCTGTCGAAGACTGGGTTAGCTTATTGTCCTCTTATGCTGGTTCCCTCTTTGTATTTCTTGGACAACACACAATACACCTTCCATTTACCTTTTGAATGGTGACACCCACTCTCTTTGATATTGTAGCCATCACTGGCCTTCGACCAACCGGTGATTACTTCGACCCTGATGATATGTCTGAAGACACCATTAGGTTTTCAGCCATGAAACCCACTTATACCACCTTCATCAACCACTTTCATGATAAATCAACCGATATTATCTCTGAAGTGGAACATATAGCTTTCTTAGCTTTATGGTTATCCCGTTTTGTTTTCTGCACTAAGCCACTCCAAGTGACAAAGAAGATGCTTACTCTGGCCACTCAACTTCACCCTGGCTACAACCTTTGTTTGGCTGAATTAATTATGGCCAATATTTATGAGTCCATCAGTAATGGTGTGACTCAAACCAAAGTTATAGGAAATAGAGCCAGCCTGCTTCTTTCTGGCCCCTTTTGGCTTCTCCAACTCTGGCTTAACTCCACTTTCGAATCATTTCTTCCTCAGAAGAACATAATTAATGAGAAGACTCCATAAATTCTCAACAGGAGGGTCGAAGGTACCAAATTGGCTCTATTGACTCCAACAGATGAAGGCCAATAATTCCAAAAGGCTTTTACTAGCTTCGTGGTGATGTTTGGAAGCGAAACGAGTTTGTTTCGACCATGGCTCAATTTTCTAATCGAAAGATTTGTCCAGAATGGTTTACTCGACCATATCCCTCAACTGACGATCATGTCGAGGAATATGTGGCTGTTTGGGAGTCCTTTTTACGCCCAAGGATTATGCCACTGAGATTCAAAAGTTCCAAGAATCAACTTAGCTTGATCTCTTACCAGCCGAACCTTATTTCTCGCCAGTTTGGCATTATTCAATCGCTTCCAAATCCCATCTATGCTCGAGAAAAGTCTTTGCTATATTATAATGCAGACTATTTTGAAGAGGCTGCCACCAAGCAAATTGGTAGATATGTTGGTCGAACTGTTTTAACCTTGTTTGATTTCAAACCCAACTTTCTGTGTTCAATCCTCTTCGAAGACTTATGGAGGCAGTACTACAATGAAGAGTTCTTCGACGCCAAAGATTTTGCCAACCATCTTCAAGTCGCTTTTCTGTTAGTTTCCGACAAGATTAATAAAGGTACCCTTTCTTCCCAAATTAAATTCCTTATTTTGTTTTAATTCAATCTTACGATATCTGGCTCACATTTGCTTATTTTTTAGCTGTTAAGAGAACCATTTCAAAGCCAATTATCAAGAAGGTCACTAAAAGTTCAAAGGGAGGAGACCCGTCTATGAAACCCCCACCATAGGTAAACACTTTTCACCATCATTTTCTTTTTAAAACATCAACACTAATGCTGATGTTTTCGACTTGTTTCCTTTAGGGTACTGAGAAATCTACGCCAAAAAAGAGAAAAGTCCACGAAATTGAACTTTCTAGTGATGACGAAGAAACACCTCATATCTTTCCTAAGACACAAAAGTTAAAAAATCCAACTCCCATCCCCGAATCTCGCCCAAAAACTAAAATTAAGGTTACGACCACTAGGTCTCGATCTGCTCCCATCATCATCCAAGAACCAACTGAATAGAAAATAGCTGACAGGATGAATGATCTTACAACTTCTATCCCATTAACACCAATAACACACCACAAGTTCTCCTTTGGTGTTTTCAGATTTCATTCATTTGATTCAATGTGTGGTGTGTATTTGTTTCGATTTCTGTGGAAAGAATAAGAAAATGAAGGATGAAGTTTGTATTGATGTTTGAAGAATGAAGAAGATAAATCGTGTCCGAGAAGAGAGATACTGAGTTAAAGTTAGGTGACCTCTTTTCTTTTCAATATATGTTGTAATTTTATTTTTAATTAAACAATTACCGTGCCATTTGTCTCTTTTTAATTGGTTATGTGGGAAGACTTTAATAAGTCAAAGAAATGTGATAAAAGTTTTAGCATGGATTGCTGGTAAACCAAGAAAACGCCGCCCCTGGTATATTGTGCAGTTTTTTTAGCTTTTTTTTTTTTGTTTTATTATTATATTTTATATGTTAATAATATGATAATTGAATTAGGGTTATTCTAATATGGGCTTTTGGGTTTCGTCTCACTACTATTTTACTTAGTCACCACATCTATTTCTATTTAGCACCCCTTTAGTAATTTTGTTAGATTAATTAATTATTAGATTTATTAAGGTAATTAAATTCATTTATTAATTGGATGAATTTATTTTTTTTCAAACAAAAGAATTCATTTTCCTTAGTATCATAATCAAATATTCTTTTCAAATCAAACTAATTTTAATTCTTTTGTAAATAATATGATGAGTGAATTTTACATCCGCCACATCCTCGAATAATCGATTGGTCGATTCAACGCCTCACAAACTAATTATTCAAATCAAAAGCATCTAAAAATCACCAATAAATCAAATGAATTTCTTCTCCCCGTATGATTTAATTCTAATAAGGATCAACTCCTTATAAAAATCGATTTCTTCATCTAACACGATTTAATTCTAAGAAAGACCAACTCTTTCTCAAAACTCAAACTTAATCAAAACAGCTAACCAATCACGAAACTTTTCTTTACTAACATAATAAAAATTCAAGATTTTTTCAATAAAGGATTGTTAAAATCGCTTTCAAATCAAATTCAAACTGCATCTACCATCACCCAATTTTCAAACATAAACAAAGTTCAAAGGAGCATTCGAAAGCAATTCTACGCAATCCTATAAAAAATTAACCAAACACATACGAACTACGAAATAGACTCTAATTTCTTCGCAAGAGGATACATAGGCACGCGGTTAAAACCAAGTTAAGTCCTCTTAACTAAAAAACTAAATCTTTTCATAAATACATGGTAATAACATAAGTAGAAAATTCCCATTAAGTCCTAAACCTAAAAAGGGTCCCCTTGAATAAAAGGGAAATAAATGGTGCCTAACACCTTCCCTTTATCTAACCAACTCGCGAACCTAGAAATCTCTGAAAATTATGGTTTTTTTCGTTCTTTTCCCATCCTTAGGACAAAAAGTAGTGATGGCGACTCTCGTATTTTTTTCCGGTTACGACACAGGAGTAGAATCGTTCATCTTGAATCTCTTGAGTATATCTTTGAGTTACTTCCTTTTATGTAGCACCATTCTTTGCTTAGACATTTAAAATTTCATGCCTAGGAAATAAGACAATTTTCCCAAATCTGACATTTCAAATTCCCTCATCATCAGCTCTTTGAACTTCGACAAGTTCTCCGAGCTATTTTCAGTTACCAACAAGTTATCGATATATAAGAATATGATTGTTATATTTTTTCCACAACTTAAACATAGACACCATACTCAGATTTTCATTTGACAAATCCCAATTCGACTAAGAATGAGTCAATCTTTTTGTTCCGTGCCCTAGGTGCTTGCTTCAGGCCATAAAGCATTTTGGTCAACTTATACACCTTACTCACTTCCTTCGGAATCACAAACCTAGGATTTTTTGTGATATAAACCTCTTCGTCTAAGTGTCCATTAAAAAATGTTGACTTCTCATCTAAGTGAAATGTCGACCAACCTTGCTTGTATGCCAAGGCTACCACTAGTCGAACAGTCTTCAATCTTTCTACCAGAGAAAATACTTTAGAGTAGTTGAATCCTGCTCACTAAAGAAATCCACGAGATACCAATCTCACCTTATGTCTTGCTAAGCATTGTGTTTGAACTTGAATACCCACTTCACTTTGATAGATTTTGTGTGTGTTGGCAATCTGACTAACTTCTATATGTTGTTTCTTTCGATTGCTTGTAATTCTTCGACCATAGTTGACTTCCATTGTTTATTCTTTAAATTACTATATTTGATTGGTTCAACACTTGCAAGTAAAGAAAAATAAAATAATTCTCCATCTAGTGTTACTTCATCATCACCAGTCACTTCATAGTCTTGAAGTCTTGTTGGACGAACTCTAATTCTTTGAGGTTATGGCTTGTGTTATCTCCTCTTCGACTTCGATTGTGTCGGGAATATCAACAACTTCTTTGACTTCGACTAGATATCGATAATTTCTTCAACTTTATTAGTTTCTTCATCGAATCTATGGCTTATCAATGACTTGTTAATTGCATGATCAGAATTCCAATCCCAGGTAGAATTCTCATAAATCACAATGTCTCGGCTTATCACAATTTTATCATTGATTGGATTAAATAACCTGTATGCACCAGTTTTGTGATATCCTACCAGAATCATATGTTCACTCTTGTCATCGAGCTTCATTCTTCTTGCATCAAGAACATACTTGTAACACATAGAGCCAAACACCTTCAGATGACTCACTGATGATCGTTTGCCACTTCACACTTCTTCAGGAACCTTGTTTTTCAATTTCTTGGTAGGACACATGTTTAGAATATAAACATCATAGAAAATAGCTCATTAGAGGCTCATGAACAAATAATGGATGAAAGAGGAATCGACAAAGCCAAAGCGGAGATTGCGTTGCAAGCACAGTTTAATGAGAAGAACAAGAGATCGAAAGGAAAATGGTCTTCAAAAGGGAAGACAAATTTCCATAATTTTGTTGGAAAAGATTCACCAAAATTCAAAAGGTTCAATGGCACAAAGAGTGGAATGTAGCTCCAAAGATAGTGGTAAAGGCAACAACACCAAGAAGTTTTACAAAAGTGGTGTAAAGTGTTACAATTGTAAAAAACATGGGCATTTTGCATAGGAATGTAATGCAAAATTGATAGAAAGTCAAGGTCATGAAGTTAAGGTTGAAAGACAATAGGTGGATGATGATAATACACTTTTTGTCATGATCATATAGGATAATTATGGCATGGAAAAGTTGTTGGACAATAGCAGTAACAATTGTCAGAAGTAGGGCAACAACGTCTGCAGTGCAGAGAATTCCGCAGAAACGCGCTCAGAGCTGTGATGCGGTGGGAGAACTGACTAGAGGTTTTGCGTTTCATTCGCACTTATGAGGTTAGCAAGAGTCACCACCTACTTTTCTTTTATCCAAAAGGAAAGGTAAAAAAGCACATGAAAGACCTTTCGAGAATTTTCTCGGGTTCGGGGGGTAGATTATGAAAAGGGAAGGTATTAGCACCCTTTTCATCCATGGTTTTCCATGGGCTTTTAGTTACTCGTTTAGATCACTTGCTTTTGTTTGATTGTGTGCTTGTGGTATGGGTTTTGAAAGTATTTTGGAAAGTTTCTTTGTAATGGTTCTCGTCTCTATAAGAACGTATACAAAGTTTTATTTCTAAAAATGGTTCAAAAATGTGTTTGTGAATCGTGTTTTGAAAAGTGTTTTGAAAAAGAGGTTTTGTAATGGTTCTCGTCTCTATAAGAACGTATACGTAACGTTTCATCTTTTGAAAATGTTTTGAAACGGAAGTGTAGGTGTGAAAGTTTTGTCGTGAGCAAGCGAGTAACTAAGAGCGGATCTATCTACTCGAAAGGTCTTAAATTGTTCTTTTTTCCTTCCTTTTAATGGTGCTATCTCACCATTAATTTGGTAAGAATCCCCATCCTTGGATGTAAAGGGACATGCACGGGTCAATTTTACAATCATTGAAGGCAACTTGTGAAACGCTCTAGCAATTTTGTAAGGGACGAGATCGTTTTATCGAAGGTAACATCGAGGGTCATCGGGAGACTACGATCTTTGTTCATCGAAGGGTCATTTGCTAGAGTGTCTCATATTCGAGGGACATGATTGTACTTCCGAAGCAACAAGCAAGGTTACCCTAGAGGTGCGCGTGTGAGAAGTGCGTTGATTTCAAGTTATTTATTCTTGGATTAGGTCATCTAGCGATTGATTTTTGAATCTTGCCATACATGCCTAATTACTACACAGTATATAGAAAGCAATAAATTGCGGGAATTAAAAGTCTAAGCTATTACAAAAGTATCCGGGATTGGGGGTACAATTATTACAAATGGGGATGAGTCACATAAAAAATAACAATGTCCAAATATTACAACCAAATCGAATTCTTGTGCGATTCAATATAAAGCTAAGACAATTTACGGAAATAAAATCAATAAAGTATGAAATGCATGTATTTACTTGAAAAGAGAAAAATAAAACTTAATCTAATTAAGAAAATGATTTAAATTAAAAAAAACTTTATTCTTTGTATTTTAATTAATTATAAACTAACTTTAAAGAAAGAAAAAATAAAAATAAATTAAATCAAATTTTGATATTTTATTAAGTGCAAGAAAATTAATAAAGACAAATTAAAAAAAGGAAAATGATAAAAAGAAATTATTCCAAAACTTAAATTAAACTATGAAAATGCTTTTCTTTTAAAGTTCTAATTAGTAATTTTTATAAGAAAACAAACAATAATGGGCTTTAAAGAATATTGTAAGATGCTAGGCCCAAATAAAAAGAAATAAAGTCAGGATGGAGGGGGGTATGAGCCAGCAATTGTATGGGCTTTTTGGTTTGAAGCCCAGTGCACTAAGTTTGTTTATTGTGTTGGATTAGGGGAAACGAATTAGGGTAAGCAGAAGGAATTAGGGTTTGTGTTCTTGCGCTCACAGCGGCGCTGCTCTGTTCGTCTCTCTCTCACTTCTCTCAAATTCATTCATCTTTCTTGTTCTGAGTCCCTAATCGCTACTGATTCAACCTGGTTTACGTTATTCTTTCTGGAAATCCTTAATTTGAAGAGCAATCATCTAAGGGTTTGACATGCATTCTCTGATCTTCCTCTCACTCTTGTTATCGGAGCCTCGTCTCTCTCACATCCTAAGCGCCAACGTTTTTGCTTCTTGAAAGGGTATGATTCTGTTTTTTTGTTACAATTTTGTTTGATGGTTAAACGAATTTTGTGTGGTTGTTTTGCCTTATTCATGTTTTCTCTGTTAACCTATTGTGTTTATATATTTGAGGAAGTGGGAAACAGTTTGAAGAGATGCGAAGAAACCATATCTTTGGGAGCTTTTTCTATGGAGAGGACAGTGAGATTGAGACGAGGTGTTCCCTGGTGACGGGCTCGGTGAGAAGGAAGAGGTGATGACAAAAATGTGTGCTTCTGGTACTTTTCTTTCTATCCCTTGAACTTTGACTGATGATGATGTAATATTTCTGCTTGTTGGATGTTGTTGGTTAGTTTGAAGATTTGTTTGAAACTCTGATTTTTCTAACTTGGAACACTGTTTTTGGACTTTGGAATATTGTTACTGGTTATTGAATGTTTTTGTTTGGCTTGATATTGTTTCTGTTGGTTTTGATGATGTTGATGAAATGTTGGGATGTAGGAAGGGTTTTGAATGTTTTGCAGTTTGGTTCTGCAGGTCTTTGGATCTTTGTGTATGTTTTTGTGGTTTGACAGTTAACAGGTTTGGTTGCTTTTGGGATGGTTGGACTTTGAGTTACAAACTTGAATCTTTTTTTGAATGTTTTTGTTGACAGTTTGCAAGCTTTTTGTTTTTGTTTGATGGAAGTTTTGATACTTGGTCTTGTATGTTTGAACTGGGCTACCAGTTTTGGGTTTGAAATGGTTTCAGTTTTGGAGTTTTGGTTGTTTTTGAACTGTTTGGGATGTTGGTTATGGTTTAACAGGTTGAAGGGTTTTCGAGGTTTGGTGGCAGTTTGGTTATGAACTGGTTTTGGTTTGGGAGTTTGATGGCTTGTTGTTACAGTTGTGGATGTTTTGAACTGAGTTGTTGGTTTGGTTGTGTTTGATGGAAGTTTTGATACTTGGTTCTGTTTGTTTGGTTACAGTTTGAATGTTTTGGTAGGTTTTGGAAGATGGCAGTTTGTGTTTCTTCTGTAGGTTTGAAACTTGTAACAGTTTGCAATGGTTCTGAAATGTTTGGGATGTTCGTTATGGTTTAACAGGTTGAAGGGTTTTTGAGGTTTGGTGGCGATTTTTGTTTTATAATTTTTCTCCTTTTTTTTTTCTTAATGACCCTCTCTAATGTTATATTGGCTTCTTTCTTTACAGCTTATTCAAAATGGTGGGAAACCACCAAATTTTGAATACTTTGGGATTTTCTTCTTAGGATCTTTTCCTTGCAGTTTTGTTTGCTAGCATTTTTGGTGCAATTGTGACAGCAGGCAGCATCCCCTAGGTAACTTCTTTCCTCTTCCTCTCTTAATGGCTCTAAGCCCAAATATTTTCTGAAAAGTTTGCAATTTTTAACTTGGAAAATGATGAAAAAGGCTTAAGAACAAGCCTCTTGCTTATTGACTTGGTTTTATATTTTCTTCTTGTTGATGCCCTTTTGTCTGCTTATGCTTTGTCTGCTACTGCCTATGCTGTTTGTATTTTGTTTGCATCTGATATGCTTCTGTATATCTTGGCTTGTTTGGGCAATTTGCACGCCTGTTTGGCCATGATGCTGTCTTGTTCTAGGCAGCCTTGCTGCATGCTTGCCTTTGGTACGCTGCTGTTGCTGCTTGTATTTTGGGCAGCCTTGCTGCATGCTTGCCTTTGGTACGCTGCTGCTGCTGCTTGTATTTTGGGCAGCCTTGCTGCATGCTTGCCTTTGGTACGCTGATATGCTACTGCTTGTATTTTGGGCAGCCTTGCTGCATGCTTGCCTTTGGTACGCTGATATGCTGCTTGGCATTTGCATTTTGCGCGCTTGCTGCCTGCTTGGCCATGCTGCTTGTCTATTTTCCCTTGTTTGGGAAATTTTTCTTGTATTTGGATAAATTACTTGCACATTTTTATTTTTCTTTTTGTGAACCAAGAAGAGAAATCTTCTTGTGATTTGCAAAAATAGAAAAATAAAAACGTGATTAAAATAAAAAGCCCTCTGATTCCAAATTGCAAACTTTAATGATGAACACATTTTTTCTTTTGAAAATTCTTAACCATATCCAATTAACTGTACTGATCAATTTTCTATCTTTTTTTTCTTTCATGTGAGCGTAAACTGGATGGTGGCAAAGAAGAGGAAGCAGAAAATTCTTTGGCATGCATGGAAGCAATGGAAGCTTAGTCACTCTTAGGCTTAATTTTTTTCTTCTTTGTAATTTAGATAGGAATACTCAAATAATTGTACTAATTTATTTTTTCAAATACAATAAGTTGTAAAACTTAAAGCATTTAAATAATAAATTGTAATGTAACAATTTTTTGAAATAAATGAAAGAAAGTCTTATGAGGTATTCTGATATCCATTAAAATCTTCTACTGTCAATAACTTGCAATTTTCTCTTCGCATCTTCATTAATTCTTTAAGATTCCTGATTAAGATGATTGAAACTGCATTCCAATAATTCCAACCAAAATAACTTAAATTCCAATGATCATGTAATCTCGCCACTGCATTCCAAATAAACACGCACTGTGTATTCCATAAACAAATGTTCATTCCATGAACCAGCAAACGTCTTATTCCATTAACAAGCAAATGTCTTAACAAAAGCACATTATCTGGCTAACCTAGATCAAACAAAACATGAATGTTCCAAATGACAGTCTCAGATCCCAATTCTTGTCCCAAATAAACATGCCTTGAGAATAAACAGTAATCTTTCAGTAAACTTGAAAAAGCATGAAAAAATGTGACAATTAATTGAATTTATGAGAATTCAATTCTTTTGAGAAATGCAAGAAAAACCCTAATTCCTGATTTACTGCCAAAGGAGAAAACTTGTCTGATCGATTCCTGAGCCAATCTTGAATATTTGAGAAACCCTAGGGTTGTGATTTATGTGAAAAATGGGAGGGAAAATTTTGGGGTACAACAGGAGCGAAACACAATGGTAAGATTCGAGATGGAGTCCAAGGAAGTGATGATTGATAATTGTATTTTGGTTGTTCAATGCATATGGCGGGTAAAAAAGATTGGTTTGTCAAAATTAATCAAGCCACGAAGAATAGAGTAAAATCTGCGGATGACACCACTTTAGCGGCTGACGGTGTGAGTGATGTCTTGATCATGAAGAAGGATGTGAGTCACTCATTGATCAAATATGTGTTGTACATTCCTGGAATTAAATGTAATCTCTTGATCATTGGCCAATTTCTTGAGAAGAATTACATAATTCACATGGAAAACAAGATTTTGCGCGTTTTAGACAGAAAATGAGTTTTAATTCTTAGAGCACCCATGGCTGCAAATCATATTTTAAAGATAGAGTTGAAAGTGATAGAGCACAAGTATCTTGCTATAGTGGTAAGTTGTGATGAGTGGTTGTGGCATTACCGTCCTGGACATCTCAATTTTTGAGATCTCGACGCGTTACAAAGGAATGGTATAGTGACCGGGCTGCCCAAGATCAATATTCCAGCTAAGATTTGTGAAGAGTGTGTTCAAGGGAAGTAACACAAGAATAGTTTCAGCAAGTATACGTTTCATAAGACCAAACATCATCTCGAGGTGCTGTATTTTGATGTGTGTGGTCCAATGCAAGACGACTCGTATGGTGGAAATAGGTACTTTATCACTTTTATTGACGATTTTAGAAGGAAGCTATGGATTTATATAATCAAGATGAAATATGAGGCGTTTGATGTGTTCAAACGTGTTAAATCTATGGTGGAGCGGAAAAGTGGTCACAAGTTGAAAATTCTCAAAGCCGATGGTGGAGGCGAGTACACCTTGAGTGATTTTGGGAATTATTATGATGTTTAGGGTATAGTACGTGAGGTTGTGCCACCTTATACGCCTCAAAAAATGGTGTTTCCAAGAGAATAAATCATCCAATAATGAATATGGTTCATAGCATGTTGAAGGGAAAAAGCTTACCAAAGGAACTATGGGATAAATTCGTCTCTACAGCCGCCTATTTGTTGAATAGGTACCCTACTAAGAAGCTGGACAAAGTGACTCTAGAAGAGGAATGGCCAGGATTTAAACCAAGTTTGAGTCATTTGAAAGTTTTCGATTCGGTAGCTTTTTGACATATTTCGGGTCAGGTTCGAAGGAAGTTGGATGACAAAGGTGAGATGATGTTACTTATTGGTTACCATCCTACCAGAGGCTACAAGTTATTTGATATGAGTAGCAAGAAGATTATGATAAGTCGAGATATGGTCGTGGACTAAGTGAGGCTGTTTGACAGTAGAAAAAGTCCATGACAGTTGGAGAAATCTATTCCCCTAATTCTGGAAATCGATTTCCCTCGTGTATTTTGCATCCTGAAGCTGCTGGAACTGAATTTTCAGAAGAGGAAATCAATTCCCCCATTTCTAGAAATCGATTTCCAAAAGAAAATGCAAAAAATTTGGGTTTTGCAGGTCCTGTGCAGCAGCCGATTCAGACCGAAAATGGTGATTCCAGTAGACGACCAATAAGACGCAGAGGTCTACCTCAGAGGCTCCGAGATTGTGAAGTATTACATGATAATGAGATCAATAATGAAGGCAATCTTATTCACTTTACGCTTATGGCCGAATCCGAGCCCGTGAGCACGAAGGAGGCATTAAGCAATTCAAAGTGGGTGTTGCGATGAAGGAGGAGCTGGAATTGATTGATAAAAACAGTACTTGGGAGCTGGTCGATTTACCAGAACAAAAAAAGGTAATCAGTGTGAGATGGGTCTATAAAGTGAAGGAAAATCTAAAAGGCGAAATTGTCAAGCATAAGGCTTGACTAGCTGCGAATGGATTTTTGCAAAGAGGAGGTATAGACTATGATTAAGTGTTTGCACCTATGGCTATATTAGAAACTATACGACTGATTGTTGGTATTGCGAATAAAAATAATTGGTCAATGTATCAAATGGATGTAAAATCCACATTTTTCAATGATCCATTTGAGGAGGAAGTCTATATAGAGAAGCCCCATGGTTTTGTGGTGAAGAATCAAGAGGAAAGAATCTACAAATTGAAGAAGGCACTCTATAGTTTGAAATAAGTACCTAGAGCTTGGAACAAACACATTGATGCTTTTCTAGTTGAGGTTGGCTTCAAGAAGTGTGTATCTGAATATGGTGTTTATGTGAAGACGGATGCAAGCAAAGATGTGATCATACTTTGCTTATATGTTGACGACTTATTGATTACGGGAAGCAATAAAGTGAATATTTATAAGTTCAAGAGTGAGCTTACAGAAGAATTTGAGATGAGTGACCTTGGCTTAATGAAATGCTTTCTTGGCATAGAGTTCCATAAGTAAAAAATGGGGTTGCTTATGCATCAAAGAAAGTACGCACTTGAGATCTTGAAAATATATGATATGGAGCATTGTAGTGTTGCCATAATACCGACTGAAGCAAGGTTGCAGCTGTCCAAAACTGATGATGAGCAAGATGTGGATCCAACTCAATGTAGGAGGTTGATTGGATCATTACGTTACTTATGTAATACGCGACCAAATTTGGCATTTAGTGTCGGTATTGCAAGTAGATTTATGGAGAGACCAAAGGTGTCTCACTTAGAAGTAGTTAAGTGAATTCTAAGATACATCAAAGGAACTCTTGTTTGCGGAATTATCTTTCCCGCAGTTGATACGGGTTGAAATTGCGAGTTACTCGGTTACACAGATTCCAATTGGTACGGAGATAAAGATGATCGAAAATCTACGACTGGTTATGTCTTTATGTTCGGCGGAGCTCCAATCTCTTGATGCTCAAAAAAGGAACCCGTACTTGCACTCTCTTCTTGTGAGGCCGAGTATATCACTATGTCGATGTGTGCGTGTCAGGCTGTGTGGCTTGTGAATCTGGTGAAGGAGCTGGGCAACAATGCAAAAAAGTTGTTAGGCTCTTGGTTGATAACATTTCAGTCATTAATCTTGCAAGGAATCCCGTGTCACATGGGAGGAGAAAACATATAGAGATGAGATTTCATTTCTTGAGGGAACTGGTGTGTGCAGACCAACTGAAGTTAGGATACTGTCGAAGCGAAGAACAACTATTTGTTGACGTAAGGTGTGACAAATGACGTGTTCAAGAAGCTTGTGAAGAGTTTAGGTATGAAGAATGTTGAGCATTTGAATTAAGGTGGTGTATTGGAAGTTGAGAATAATTCAAATGCATTCTGGAAGCTTCAAGAATCGTTTCGTCGAAACAACTTATTTGAGAAGCACTTATGGAAATTAAAAATCTGGATTTTTTGCAGAGGAAATCGATTTCCACAAAATGGGAAATCGATTTCCACCAGTTGAGATTTTCTGGAAGTTGCATTTTTAGTTCAAGAAATCGATTTCTGCTGCGGCAGTTTGACTGTAATGTCTATTTGAGTTAATGTCAATTTTTATATTTTCTCCTCAATTATACTCTCTCTCTAATAATCTTCAATCTCTTTCTAAACTTCATCTTCTCCAATCAACTACTTTTCATCATTAATTAACCAATTTATTTTGTGTATGTTCCAATAGAAATTGGATTACACACTTAACATTTTTCATTAAAAAAACTTAGCTTAATAACTTTGAAACATAAAATTGAGATAAAGGTAGGACATTCACGTTTAGATAAGTGATTCGGAAGCAAAAATCAGATGTTTTTGTTATGTGTCAAAAAGGGTTAAAATATCATTTAAATGTTTTTGAATATTATTTAAATCAACTTGAATATCATTTAAAATTTAAATATATTTAAATATTAATAAAATGTGTGAATATTTAAAATGTGTTTATAAATTATTTAATGTCTTTAAATAATATTTAAATCAATTTGAATATCATTTAATATTTAACTGTATTTAAAAAATATTAAAATGTGTTTGAAAATTTTAAAATATGTTTAAATATTTTTAAAATTTGTTTAAATATTTTTAAAATTTGTTTAAATATTATTTAAATATTTTTAATATCATTTAAATCGATTTTAATATTATTTAGTATTTAAGTGTGTTTAAATATTATTAAAATGTTTTTGAATACTTTAAAATATGTTTAAATATTTTTAAAATGAGTTTAAATATTTATTAATATTTGAAATAAATTAACAATATTACATAATTACATTGCATTATTTGAGCAACATGATGGATTAGTGGTCAATTTTATCCAACTATCTTGGATAGTGTTTTAAAAATAAAATCAAATTAGGAATTAGAGAATTCATCGATCTGGTCTGATTGTTAGATTAGATAAATTATTAAATTAATAAAAATTGGGCAAAATCGGTAAAAATTGATAAACTAATGTGTTAAATATTTTTTTTTCTCTCAAACAAAACAATGACGTTTTGATATATATTTTTTAAAAATAAATTTAAAATAAATTTAATAGCATTAAAAGTGTTATTAAAGGAAAAAAAAGCTATTGTAAGTTCTTTTTGCTCATCGAAAGTTCATCTTTTATCACTCACATGTTATAACTTTGGTATGAGTGATGTCTAAAAAAAATTTAAAAAATTATTATTTTAATTTTTAATATATTAAATACAAATATTTATAAAAAAATATATGTTTTTATTTTGTAAAAAACTTAATCATTTTAATTTTAAATTTATAGATTTCTAAAATAACATACATTTTAAACCTCTTAAAGAGTGCCCTCGTTATAGCATTTCTCTTAAGAAATTCTCCCTTAATTGTTGATGTGTTGAATTAAAACAACAAATTTATCATCATATTTGTTGGTAGAGTTTCGACAATATTAATATAGAGGGAATAATCTGTATAAACAAAATCTTTAGATGTCCATATAAATAACATAAATATTTTTCTTAATAAACTAAGCGAAACACTATTACATAAAAGGGATAATATAACACTTGAAAAAAAGAAACCATAACTCCTGACCAACCGTCGTGAGGTATATGAGTGATTGTATGTATAATATTTTTCACCACGGTCATGCGATCGTAATTATAAGTCAAATAGTATGTAACCTATTACAATGATTATTTTAAACAACCGTTGTGATACACTTTAATGTAAAATGTTTAACAATGGTTGTTCTAAACAACTGTTATGATATATACATTGAGTTTATTATAAATTATGTGAAATACTTATTTTGTCAATGCTCACTAAACATATAACCATTCAATCTGATCTAGAACATTATAATATGACAAATTAAGTTATATTAAAAGAACAAATTACACGTCCAATGCTAAACAATAATTCAATACCTCCATATCCGCATTTTACTCTTTAATTGTTAGAACTTGTTTTAATGTTCCTAGTTCTTCAACCCCTCTTCCTTCACCTCTAGTTTATTTTTTAACATATTATTTACTTTACAAACAAGATTTGAGGTTGAGGAATGGGAAGTTGAAAAACTAGAAGCATTAAACCAAGTTCTCACGGTTAAAGAGCGAAATACAGACAATGAGCTTAAAATTCTTGTATAGTTTTGAAGGTGTAACTGGTTTTCAAATATAACTTTATACATCATATTATTATTTTCTAATGCAATCAGAAAAGTTATATAATCGATAAGGTGTTAGAAAAACACTTAAACTACATAATTTATAATAAACGCAACTTTCACTGTTATTGCGTGAGACACTTTTAGTGAGGGGAAAAAGAGAGAGAATAAGGAAATAAGGATTCTTTTATTGAATTGAATAGTACAAACTGAATTATAAACTATGTCTATTTATGTACAACTAACTTATACACTAAGTAAGCTAAATAAACCTAATTGGGCTTGAGCTTGGGCTTGAATTACTCAACTTGGATTATATCTTATATATCAACATACCTCATATAATCCAAGTTGTCGAACCTACTTTAATCATAGTCGATCTGAACTATTCTTAATTTCTTTCTCAAATTCAAGAATCTGTTGGTCTTCAATTCTTTGGTGAAAATTTCGGCCAACTATGCTTCACTTGAACAATGCCTTACTTCAAGTTCACCTTGATTTACCTTCTTCCTTAATAACTGAGATCTAACTTTGATATGCTTACTTCTTCCATGCAAAACTAGATTCTTTGTAAAATTTATAGATGATATGTTGTCGATCTGCAACACCAGGGGTTTCTTCACTCCAACTTCTATTTCTTCAAGCACAAATATGACCCAAATTGCTTGACACACAACATAGGATCCTTCTATATATTCAGGCTCACACGATGACAATGCCATCATAGGTTGCTTTCTCGAGCATCATGAGATTGAGACACCAAAGACTTGAAAGAAATAACTAGTTGTGCTTCTTCGGTCTTTGTTATCTCCACACCAATCATCATTTGAATAACAATTAATCACAACTTATTTGCTTTCAGAGTCTCTTAAAAATAGGATTCGAAACTTTGTCAATCCTTTTAAGTATTTCAGAATTCTTCTTGCAACCTTCATGTGTTACACCTTATATTCACTCATGTATCTGCTAATTAATCTTACTGAGAAATCTATATCAAGTCGACTGTTGCACACATATCTCAGAGATTCAGTTATTTGTTTAAACAAAGTTACATCGACTTTGTCTTCCTTTCCATGCTTCTCCAACTTCAAATTTGGACTTTTTATTATTTGAGTACTTTCCTTTTCTAGCAATTTAACCTAATTTTCCACTCTATAAATAGTCCTTTGTTTTCAGAGTTTACACCGACAATATCAACAATCACCTACAAATCCACGATATCAACAATCCACAATGTCCATAATTTTCAACTTCCACTCACACACACTCTTTCAAAAATCCTTTTAAACATCTTGTTGTTTTACTTTTTGCAATTTATTTCTAAAACTCTTTTTTTTTTGGTTTTTTTTATGCTGAGGATTAAAACTTCGATATGAGGCCTTCTTTTATTTTTAATTTTTATCCTTTTTAATTTTAATTTATTTGTTGCTTACATCATATGATGATGTTATCTGATGGTTGTTTATTTTTAAAACTTAGTTAATATTAACAATTTTTCAAAATTCACACGGAGGCCAATTTTTCATAAACCATCTTTCGCGAAGCATTCTCACGGTATACATTATTACTGCATATTCCACATACACACGTACAATCCCTTAACATTCTCGGTGCTTTCTTTTCAACCTTTTTTCCATATTTCAAACAAAGTTATATCCAAATCCATCCCTAACAAGCATAAACCAGACATTGATTTCAACAACCATATCCAAACCCATAGCCTCATGAAACTCACCATAGCTAACCAATTATGAAACTTTTCTTTACTAGCATAATAAAAATTCAAAATTTTTTCAATAAAGGATTGTTAAAATCACTTTCAAATCAAATTCAAACTGCGTCTACCATCACCCAATTTTCAAACACAGACAAAGTTCAAAGGAGCATTCGAAAGCAATTCTACGTAATCCTATAAAAAAACTAACCAAACACATACGAACTACAAAATAGACTCTGATTTCTTTGCAAGAGGATACATAGGCATGCGGTTAAATTCAAGTCGAGTCCCCTTAACTAAATAACTAAGTCTTTTCATACATACATGGTAATAACATAAGTAGAAAATTCCCATTAAGTCCTAAACCTAAAAAGGGTCCCCTTGAATAAAAGGGAGATAAAGGGTACCTAACACCTTCCCTTTATCTAACCAACTCATGAACCTAGAAATCTCTAAAAATTATGGTTTTTCCGTTCCTTTTCCGTCCTTAGGACAAAAAGTAGTAGTGGCGACTCTCGTATTTTTTTCTGGTTACGACACAGGAGTAGAATCATTCATCTTGAATCTCTTGAGTATCTCTTTGAGTTACTTCCTTTAATGTAGCACCATTCTCTGCTTAGACATTTGAAATTCCATGCCTAGAAAATAAGACAATTTTCACAAAGCAGACATTTCAAATTCTCTCATCATCAGCTCTTTGAACTTTGACAAGTTCTCCGAGATATTTTTAGTTACCAACAAGTCATCGATATATAAGAAGATGATTGTTATATTTTGTTCCACAACCTGAACATAGACGCCATACTCAGATTTTCATTTGACAAATCCCAATTCGACTAAGAATGAGTTGATCTTTTTGTTCCATGCCCTAGGTGCTTGGTTGAGGCCATAAAGCATTTTGTGCAAGTTATACACCTTACTCACTTCCTTCTGAATCACAAACCTGGGATTTTTTGTGATATAGACCTCTTCGTCTAAGTGTCCATTAAAAAGGTTGACTTCTTATCTAAGTGAAATATCGACCAACCTTGATTGTATGCCAATGCTACCACTAGTCAAACAGTCTTCAATCTTTCTATCGGAGAAAATACTTTAGAGTAGTTGAATCCTGCTCTCTAAAGAAATCCACGAGATACCAATCTCACTTTATATATTGCTAAGCATTGTGTTTCAACTTGAATACCCATTTCACTTTGATAGCTTTTGTGTGTGCTGGCAATTTGACTAACTGTTATGTGTTATTTCTTTCGATTGCTTGTAATTCTTCGACCATAGTTGACTTCCATTGTTTATTCTTTAATGTGCTATATTTGATTGGTTTAGCACTTGCAAGTAAAGCAAAATGAACTAATTCTCCATCTAGTGTTACTTCATCATCACCAGCCACTTCATAGTCTTTAAGTCTTATTGGACGAACTCTAATTATTTGAGGTCCTGGCTTGTGTTATCCCCTCTTTAACTTCGATTGTGTCAGGAGTATCAATAACTTCTTTGACTTTGATTGGAATATCGATAATTTCTTTGACTTTATTAGTTTATTCGTCGAATCCATGGCTCATCAATGCCTTGTTAATTGCATGATCAGAAGTCCAATCCCAGGTAGAATTCTTATCAATCATAATGTCTTGACTTATCACAATTTTATCATTGATTGGATTAAATAACCTGTATGCACCAGTTTTATGATATCCTACAAGAATTATATGTTCACTCTTGTCATCAAGCTTCATTCTTCTTGCATCAATAACATACTTGTAACACATAGAGGCAAACACCTTCAGATGACTCACTGATGATCGTTTGCCACTTCACACTTCTTCAGGAACCTTGTTCTTCAATTTCTTGGTAGGGCACCTGTTTAGAATATAAACATCATAGGAAATAGCTTCACCACATAAGTATTTTAGCAAATTATTTTGCTTCAACATGCATCTCTCCATATCCAATATGATCCTATTTCTTCTTCAACTCGTCTAAATCTACTAACCACATTTTTTGACCAGTCGTGTGATTCGAGCATCCTGAGTCGAGGAACTAGATATTGGATTCAACATGGGTTATTTTCAATTGTATCCATAACCACCATATGATCAAAATCATCTAAATCCTGACGTGCAAGGTTCACTCCTCTGTCCTTTCCTTTTGTCGACCCCTTGTCTTCCCTGTACCAACAATGTTTGGCCAAGTGACCCCACTTTACACAGTTATAGCACTGCATACCTTTTTTCTCTTCTTTGTCTTTCTTATATGAATTTCCTTCTCCTATTTTTGAGGATTCGGAAGCCCTGTCATCGACCTTATTCATGCGAGGATTCAACCAAGACTTCTTGCCTCGAGTCTTGTCAGTTTTGCCTTTGAATTGGTTGGAACCACTATTCTTTTTCCATGACTGAGTCTACAATGCTTGTATTGAGTCTTGAACTCCTTTCCTTTCGACAATCCTAATCTCATTCACCTCCAAAAAACCCACCAAATCTTCCAATTTTATAGTTTCAAGATTGTTGGATTCTTAAATAGCTATGATAATATGATCAAAGTGAGAGGGCAACATACACATTACCTTCTCAACTATCACCTTATGAGTTAGGGTTTCACCATAACCCTTCATGAGATGGACGAGTTTCTGCACCTTCAATATATAGCCTGCAATCTTTTCATCTTCTCCCATAAACAACAATTTATATTTTCGTTGCAAAGTTTTCAACTTGACAACCTTGACTTTCTCACCTCCTTCATAATACTTGACAAGAATATCCTATTCCTTATTCGTCGATTTAACATGAGAGATTCTATCGAAATTTTCTGCATCAACCACCGATTGAATGCAATATAGAACCTTGCAATCTTGCTTCTTCACATACTTATGCACGAATTTCCGAACATCAGTTTCATTTTCGACATGCTTAAGGAATCCATTGTTAACAACTTCTAGGGTTTCATGGAAGCCTAACAAGCATTGCATCTATTTTCTCCGTCAGATCCAATTCTTACCGTCAAGAATTGGAAGAGAATTTAGAATACCGTTTTTACCATTCATCTATGTAGTGATTGCAATTCACGTTCCTTGGAAACATGATTTCTAACGTGTGATTCTTGAAAATACGATCTAGAATCTAACCAAAGCTCTAGATACCAATTTGTTAGTGTGTAATGCACTTTTAGTGAGGGAAGAAAGAGAGAGAATAAGAAAATAAAGATTCTATTATTGAATTAAATTGTGCAAACTAAATTATAAACTATGTCAATTTTATACAACTAACTTGTACATATGTAGGCTAAAAAACCCTAATTAGACTTGGGCTTGGATTACTAAACTTGGATTATATCTTATATCTCAATATTCACCACGGTTGGTAAGACGAACCGTGATGAATGATTTCACTTTACACCGTTGATTAAAAGAACTATTATGATATATAAGATATTATACCCCAATTTTTGCCCCAAAGATCTCTCATTATATCATATTATGAATACATGAAGATCACACATTAGGGTTGGTTACCCCTTCTACTTCATCCTATCTTTAAGTTTACTCTTGAGGGATCACCAAGCACCTTGATTTTCATATCTTGTACATGCATATCTTGTGATGATTAACTTTAACTAACATGAAAATAGGATTATATTTGATCTTTGAATGTTTGTATTGTAGGTGATGACACAATGGAATTCATCAAGAAGATTCATAGGTTCATGTGTTTATTTCCATGCCTTCTTCAACAAAGTTTCATTGAGACTTAAGCTCCATATTTGAATTTGTTTTAAGATAACATCATTTCAAGGCCTAAAAGGATCCATCATGCTTTATTTTACCAAGAAAGTTCAAAATAATCAAGGTTGATTCAAAAAGTTTGACCTAATTGAGCAAGTGCTTGATTCAGTGATCACAAGTGTAAAACTCTCTCAATTTTCAGCATTTTCAGATGGTTATTTTTTATATGGAATCTTATCATCATTTATAACAACTTATCTTCACATGATTATATCCAATTGTGCAAGAAAAATCATCAAAAGTTGAAAGGAGTTCCAAGTCATTTTGACACTCTCTGAGCTAGGGTTTGTTGACTTCCAAGGACCATATCTTGCACACTTTTTTTGAGATTTTTGATTGATTACAAAGCCATGATTCTCTTTAAAGGGTCCATAACAACTTCTCTTCAAGGTTTTAAGGCTAATTTTGATTAGAAGGTCACTAATGATTGAGAAAGATTACAAGTCCTTTGGGAAAGCCATCAAATTCTCTTGTATGACTTCAAAGGATCACAAATTGGTCAATTTTTATATCCTTGAGTTCATTATTTTTCTACAATAATCTTTGGTATGTCTACTACAACTATTTTTCAAGGTTCTAGGCTTAAAATTCTTAGAAGTTTGTTTAAGAATTGAAAAGATTATAGGTCATTTGTGAATTTCCCCAAATTTGTTCATAATCTTCCAAAGACAATAACTCTTTCAATTTTTATGATTTTTGAGTGATATTAATTCAACAATTCAATTTTAAGAGTCTACTTCATTTCATCTTCAATGATCAAGATCAAATTTTGAGTGGAAGTGCTTGTAAGTTTGCAAGATATTATAGGTCATTTTGTGGTTCCATACATAGAATTTTCTAAGTATCAAGAATCTGTGTATTTTCCTCGATTTCAAAATGATGTAAATTTTTGCTCAGATCTTCAAGTGCTACCTTTCTTGGCATTTTGTAAAGTTTGTTATGAAATCTTTCCAATGCAAAAAGAATGAGACCATAAAGCCTCATACATTGTGTGTCCCATGCTCTTGAAGTTGCTTCCATGAAACTGAGTTTTTGCTTGAAGTCATAATTTGATTTTCATAATGTGCATTCTAATCACCAATTTTGTGCGTGTTTTTCACTTAAACATGTTTAAAAAACTTGCCCAGACTTGTTTAAGCATCAAAACGCAGGAATTGAGCGAGTTTTGATGCTAAACAAGTCATACTTTTCTCATTTTTGGGCTTCACTCAACTTCCCTCCAAACCTCACCATTTCTTTCAATTCTTTTCACCATTCGATTCTCCTATAAATATAGACCTTATTCCACTCATTTTGATAAGCTTGAACAGCCAAAATCACCCTGTCAAACTCTCTCCATAGCTCACATTTAGGAGATTTCGAAATCATAATTTCCTCCCTTCCAGCTCTTATTTCTTGATTGATTCTTAATCCATGAACTTTACTGAAGCTAACATAAGAAGAACCAAGCCTTGAAGTGCTCTAAATCGTGCTAGCTAAGTCAAGTTTTAGAGCAATTTCAGTGGACTTCATTCAGGTAGGAATTGTCATCAATTCTTCTAACTCAAATTACTTGAATGGTCTATGATGTTTATTGATGCTTGCTGATGGTTTAATTTTGGTTAATTGATGCATTTGATGCATTTGTTTTCAAGTTCAAGATTTTCAAAACTCTCTAGTTTTTTCTAAATCGAGTGAGCTACACTTTAAAGAAATATTTCGTGAGCATATGATTGTGATCATCTTGAAGAGACACATCTAATGGTACCACTATGACAATGTAAATTTTCCATTTAAAAAATTCCATACTTGCCCTATGTGATCGGTGGAAATAGAACTGACTGTTTTTTAAGCTGGTTCGCGAAATGTCGCGGTAAGCAAGAGTCGCCACCGTCTTTTATGTTCTCCAACATGGAAAGGACAAAAGCACAGCAAAATTCCTTTTCGAGAATGTTTCTTGGTTCGGGAGGTAGATTTATAGAAAGGGAAGGTGTTAGCACCCTTTCTATCCGTGGTTATCCACGGGCTCTTAGGTACTTGCTCACTATGTTTTCAAAAATGTTTTCTTTTCAAGTGTTTGTGGGTTTGAAAAAAGTTTAGTTTGAAAAACTTCTAGGTAACTCTTGTATCAGTCCTCAAGAGTGTATGAAGTATTTGTTTGAAAACTTTTTGTTTGAAAGTGTAGGTGCGAAAAGTTGTTTTTGTTTGTTTTGAAAGAGCAAGTACCCAGGAGAAATCTACCTACTCTAAGGAATTAGGCTGTGTAAGAGTCCTTTAGACAGTACTATCCCACTATTGAGAAGTAGGTAGCACCGTCGTTGGAGTTATTCGGGTCAATTCGATTATGAGGGACATGTGTGGTCACCAAAGCAATAGTAGGACGCCTTAGCGGTAACCCTAATGTCCTAGATCCTTTTTATCCGAGGCAACTGGATCTTTAAACAGGAGGGCGACCTCTAAAACACCCTATACTTGACGACCACCTCGAGGCAACTAAGTGAGGCGTACCCTAGGAGTGGCATGTGCACGTGTGTCCAATTCAGTTAAGATTATCTTGTACATGCATCATTGTGAGCTACAGGTTGATTTTATTTGTCATACAAATCTTGTCATGCATTGTTAACAGTTAATATTTGTGCGGGAAATAAAGTGCGGAAAGGTAAATCTACGCTATTACAAGGCGCAGGTCTATACATCGCCAAAAACAAAACCCGTTTGGAAATAAATGCGAGAAAAGTAAATAAAACGATAAAAGCCTAATTAACTATTACATCCTCGGAAACAGATACATAAATAATGATCAAAAGGAATTAAAGCGCGAAAGAAATTAAATCGGGAACGTCTTAGGGTTTTGAGCCTTTTTGAGAAAAGAAAGTAATTTGTCCTTTTTTTCAATTAATTAAATATTAAACCTAAACCTAATTAATTAAATAATTAAAAGAAAAAAATGTTTTTGTGTTTTTATATTTTAATGAAATAAAAATAAAAAAGGTTAGTAAAACCCTAGGTCTAATCTATTTTATTTATTGTGAAAGAAAATTGAAATTAAACCTAATTAAAACAACTAAATTAATTAGTTAGAATTTATTTATGAAAATAATAATTAAGGTGAAATTGATAATAATAATAATTAATAAAAATATTTACATTTTTTAATGGTCTGAATTTATTATGAAAAATATTAATTTGTTGATTAATTAAATAATAATAATAATAGTTATTAAAGAAAATAAAAGGAAAAAGAAAATGAAAAAAGATTAGTAAACCAGGGGGGTTGATGGACCCATTAGGAGGTATTATGCTAGCAATTCTCGCCCAATAAGCACATAAGCCTGTTGACTTCTGGAATTGTCTGCACGTTGCATTGACCAGGAACATGGTAGTCTGCACCTCATGGCCATCAGATCTGTGAGAGTGGCCACTTGGCGCGCTTGGATGTGAGGTACATGGTGAAACACATTGGGCATCCTGCATAGAATCATGTTATGAAAAATAGAAACAAATATTGGGTGGACCTGGGAATCGAACCCAGGTCCCAATGTTTCACAGCCACCTCACCAACCACTGAACCATTCGCTTGCTTTTGTTAACATAACAAGAAACAAATATAATATAAAATAAACAAGTCATATGCTGAAAAAAAGAAAAAGTAGCGCGTATATTTTGAATAAGCCAATGGTATATTACCACGTCTTCATCTTCTTCATTTACCTGCAAAAGACAAAGAGATAGCGGGGGTTTTTAACCCCCACAAAATAGCATGACCAAAAATAACGGTTAGGTGTAGAAGCTATATAAATAGGGCGCGACATGTCCATTGAATTCGTCTGGTTTCAACGAGTTTAGCCATGGTCATGAGAGGTTCTGATTTTACTGGATGTGAAAAGCCCTAATTTTGAAGCTTGAAAAAACCTAGAATCCTTCAATGGCAACTTGCGTTTCAGGGTATCTTAATCCAATTATCTTGTACCAAAAGCATCGTACAGTCCTTATGAACACAAAGCAATCAACAAAAGATGTTAAATATGCATGAATCAAAGTATATGATTTTGGAAAAATTGTTCAAACCGTGGGTCTGTGTAGAGCGTTTTCTTGAGCTTTGGCGTATGATTTTGATTGCAAAATGTTACTGAGAGTCCCTGCAATGGATTGAAATCAATAAAAAGCTTTGAATTGTGCTAGAACGTGGAACTCAGTTTTCAAATTTACTTGAATTTTTGGAATTGGTTTATGGCTTTTGACAGCAGCTCTCACGTGTGCAGCATTAGGTTTAGGTTATGCATATATAGTAGAACTGAATTAGGGTAAATCTTGGTCCAAAAATCCATGGTATTATGGTTTGTATATTTGATTTTCAATCAAATATTTTTGCATCTTTTTGATTGCCAAAACTTGCTAATTTTGGAGATTTTGGTCCCCTTGATTGATACACGAAATCTCCATCATATGCTGACCACTTTTGCTTCACAAAAAGATTTAGAAATCATATCTTGGTATTTTCCTACAATTAAATTAATTAAATGAATTAATAATCAATTAAAAATCCAATTAATTAATAAAAATAAGAAAATAATTCAATTTAATCTCAATGGGTCGTGCATAAGCCTTGGACAAAGTTTCAAGAAGGAATTTGAGGCCCATTAGCAAAAATGATGTGTTTTGAGCAAAGTTGACTTTTGCAAATTCACAAAAATTTCCCAACTTCTCCGATGCATATCTTGCTCAATTTTGATCATATGAACATGTTCTTGGACATTTTGGAAAGGTATTGAAGTCCTCTAACCAATGCCTTTGGTACCATGTCATTTGGATTTATCAATCTCAAGTTATGGTCTTTGACTTAAAGTGCCTTTTTGTTGACTTTTGAAATTGACCTATAATGTAGAAATTGATAACTTTTTGTGAGAGCATTTCTTGGACTTGGAATGTGGAGATGAGTTGTAGGAAATGTCATCCCCTTCAAAATGAGCATTGGATGGGATTTTTCTAATGAACCATGAAAAAGTTATGCCCTGGTCAAGATACAGTTGACTTTTCAGCTGTCCAAAAATAGAAACTTTTGCATCTTTGATGATTTTTGAGCCATGCTTGTGGAATCATGATCAAGACTTGATCAAATGATGTTTGTGACCTCAAAATAAGATGTTGACCAAAAATTCTTACTTTTGACTGTAAAATGGCCATTTTGCCCCTACAGTTGATTGTGAAGCAAATGGGACTTTTGACTGTGCAATTTGATGTTGTGAGCCTTGAAGCTTGGCATGTAGATGATTGACAATGTGTATAGGCCTATGGGACTTGATTGGACCACTGAAAACCTCAAATTCCTTGAAGGAACCAAAACCCTAATTTTGACTGGCTTAAGAGGCAGTTGGACTGTGCAATCCCTTGAGTAATCTTGAACCATTTGAGGATGATTCTTGATAAACTTTGAAGAATATGGGAGGGAAAATTTTGGGGTACAACAGTTGCCCCTGTTCAATCTTCTTAGACCTGAGGATGTAGATTGGCTTGCGTGCCCTTCGTGATCCGAAGGTGGAAGATGATTGAGCACTAAAGTGCCCATAAATTTGCACTCGCATAGTGGAGTAGCAGCAATGTGATGTCGGGAATGGGCTTACAGATGCCATTTGGAAAGATGGTGGATAGGAGGATGGGCTTATAGATGCCATCTGGAGATGTGACAGAACCTTGTCGGGAATGGGCTTATAGATGCCATTTGGAAGTGTAATGGATAGTTGTGGAGATGGGCTTAAAGATGCCATCCAGAAGTGTCGATCGCGTAAGAGATTCCTTAGCGAGAACTTGCGTACCTGAGAAAGAAAGATAATTTCCTGGCCTATTACAGGGGTTGATCTTCAAACTCTTCATGCAGATATGCCCTGGCTAGATACAGGTATCGAATCTGGAATTGGTCGTCTACAGATATGCCCTGGCTGGATACAGGTATCGAATCTGGAATTTGTCGTCTACAGATATGCCCTGGCTGGATACAGGTGTCGAATCTCTAAACTCTTCATGTAGATATGCCCTGGCTGGATACAGGTATCGAATCCATAATTAATCGCTCACAGATATGCCCTAGCTAGATACAGGTATCGAATCTGGAACTGGTCGTCTACAGATATGCCCTGGCTGGATACAGGTATCGAATCTCTAAACTCTTCATGCAGATATGCCCTGGCTAGATACAGGTGTCGAATCCACAATTAATCGCTCACAGATATGCCCTGGCTAGATACAGGTATCGAATCTGGAACTGGTCGTCTACAGATATGCCCTGGCTGGATACAGGTATCGAATCTCTAAACTCTTCATGCAGATATGTCCTGGCTAGATACAGGTATCAAATCTACAATCAATCACTCACAAATATGCCCTGGCTAGATACAGGTATTGAATCTGGAATTTGGTCGTCTACAGATATGCCCTGGCTGGATATAGGTATCGAATCTCTAAACTCTTCATGCAGATATGCCCTGGCTAGATACAGGTGTCGAATCCACAATCAATCACTCACAGATATGCCCTGGCTAGATACAGGTATCGAATCTGGAATTTGGTCGTCTACAGATATGCCCTGGCTGGATACAGGTATCAAATCTCTAAACTCTTCATGCAGATATGCCCTGGCTAGATACAGGTGTCGAATCCACAATCAATCACTCACAGATATGCCCTGGCTAGATACAGGTATCAAATCTGGAATTTGGTCGTCTACAGGTATGCCCTGGCTGGATACAGGTATCGAATCTCTAAACTCTTCATGCAGATATGCCCTGGCTAGATACAAGTATCGAATCTACAATCAATTACTCACAGATATGCCCTGGCTAGATACAGGAATCGAATCTGGAACTACGACAGTTGATAGTAATTATCTTTGGATTGACCTTTTTCCTGAAAAGGCAAAACGTCAGTTGTATGCAATGTCATGATGTATGAAATGCATGTTGTCATGAGATCGTGTCGTATGCACTTTATCATGTATGTAAGCAGGATGTATAAAATGTGAAATGTTTATGAATGTATTTTCGTCTGGAAAATAAATCCTTGACGAGTGCCGGGAAGTTAAATCCTGGGCTGATGTTTGAAGAGTAGAGTTCTTCGTTTCCGCTGGGGATGATGGTTGCAAGAATAAACCGGTAGGAGAAGATGACTCCGTTGGGGAATAAACTTGATGGAGAGATTACCCTGCGGGGAATTACTCTGTGGGGAGAGATACTTCACTGAGGTTTGATGATAACTCCGCTGGGGATTCCGTTGATAAGCACTATTGGGGAATTTTGATGAACTCCGCTGGGGGATAGGAAGAACTTCACCGAGGACGATCTTTCCGTGGTAATTAGCTGAGGATAACCCAATTATAAGCTCTGGTGGGGGAATAACCTTTGAATATGGTCGGGGTGATAAGCTTCCAGAATCTACTGGGGAGGATGATTCAACTCTCCTGGGGAAACTTTCGGGCTGTACTGGGGAATAGCTCCACTGGGGTGTCTGGATTCCGCCGGGGAACAATCTTCTATTTTTGTCGAGGAATATTAAGACTGACGGGGATGCTTGCTGAGGAACATCTGCATACTTTGCTGGGGGATGTTGAGATCTTCTGGGGGTACCCAACTTCCTTAGGGCTGACAGTAGATTAACTCTGCTTGGGGAGAGTGTCACTAACTTGCTGGAGATATTGTGCCTTTTCAGGGCTGATTGGGAGACCAACTCTGCTTGGGGAGAAAGCATGGTTGACTCTTGTCTTACTCTGCAGGGAGTGAAGGTATCCTGGTTACATTCTTCAGCCGAACTTACCTTGGTACCTTGGCGGACAGAGCAACTAGATCGCTTAGACAACTCATTATTGCCCCTGTTTCTGATGTCACCTGTAATTAGTCCTTTGTTTCGCATGCAAATATTTATGATTAGCAATTAATGTCAAAGGCATATATCAAAAATGAACATTGGACGTTCTTTGCAAAACAAAACAGATAAAGGAAAAACAATTGGCAATTTGGCTGGAAAAGTGAATTTGTATTGATTTTGAAATTTGCCTGTAAATAGGCGTTTATGTACAAGAGGCTGACGTCCTAGTAAGAGAACGCCGCCGAACAACATAGAGTTTATACAATTTTTTGAAAAGGAAACAAAACAGCTATGTGAAAATAATCCCACTGGGTTCCAACTCTGCTATCGCCTTTATGTCTTCAAGCGTCTCATCACTTTGCTGCTTAGTTGAAGATGAAGCTGATTGGTTGATGCCGTCTGAACCTGATAGTTGATACCGAATTCTGGATGCAGGGTGATCCAATGAGACATAGTATTACGCTTATCCCTAACTTTTGCCTGGACCACCCTTTCGGGTTTTCAGTCCACCGGGATACCCATTTTTTCCCAAGCCGCCTTTTCAGGTTTTCGACTTGCCGGGTGTATAGATTTTTTTTCATTTTTCATCCCTTATTTTTGCCCGAACCCTTTTGGTTCGCCGGGAAGCCCTTATTTTTTCCTAGGTGTGTCAACCTAGCGGGTCTTTAATCATGCGTAGTATCTTTTTACTATGTCTGCATTGGCAGGGTGAGGAAGGTCGTCACCATCCATGGTAGTTAGAATCATAGCTCCTCCTGAGAAGATATGTTTAACCACAAATGGCCCTTCGTACGTGGGGGTCCATTTACCCCTCGGATCACTTTGAGGAAGAATGATGCGCTTGATTACCAGGTCCCCAACTTGATACTCTTGTCGTCTGACGTTCTTGTTAAATGCCCTGATCATTGGTTTTTGGTACGTCTGACCATGACACATAGCAGTGAGTCTCTTTTCGTCAATTAGGTTTAATTGATCAAGCCGAGTCTGGATCCAGTCATCTTCGCTCAAACCTGCATCCTTCATTATCCGGAGAGAGGGTATCTGGACTTCAATGGGCAAGACGGCCTCCATGCCATAGACCAAGGAAAAGGGAGTGGCCCCTGTTGATGTTCTTTCCGAGGTACGGTACCCATGAAGAGAAAACGGTAACATCTCGTGCCAATCTTTGTAGGTCACTGTCATCTTCTGCACAATCTTCTTAATATTCTTATTAGCTGCTTCTACAGCCCCATTCATCTTCGGTCGGTAAGGAGAAGAGTTGTGGTGCTGTATCTTGAATTGCTCGCAGAGCTCAGTGATCATCTTGTTGTTAATATTGGTACCATTGTCCATAATGATCCTTTCCGGGACGCCGTATCGACATATCAGGTTATGCCGAATGAACCGTGCCACGATGTTCTTGGTTACGGTAGCATAAGAAGCTGCTTCAACCCACTTCGGGAAGTAATCAATTGCTACCAGGATGAAGCGATGCCCGTTGGATGCCGTAGGTCGGATCTCGCCGATTATATCAATGCCCCATATTGCAAAAGGCCAAGGTGCTGTCAAGACGTTCAGAGGAACGGGAGGAATGTACACCTTATCAGCGTAAATCTGGCACTTATGACACGTCCGAGAATGTTGGTAACAGTCGGCTTCCATTGTGGACCAGAAATATCCTGCCCGAAGGATTTTCTTTGCCATGGTATGTCCACTGGAATGCGTTCCGAAGGTACCTTCATGTAGCTCTGCCATGATCCTTTCTGCTTCAGTCTTATCCACACAACGCAGTAAAGTTGAATCATGGTTTCGTTTGTAGAGAATGCCGTTGCTGAGGAAGAACTTTGCAGCGAACCTTCTCAGGAACTTCTTTTCGTTAACGGATGCACCCTCGGGGTATTCTTGAGCTTCCAAGTATCTCTTCACTTCATGATACCAGGGTTTTTCAGTTACCTCTTCTGCCTCAAGATCACAGCAATGTGCAGGTTCATCTAATTTCCAAATGATGATCCGGGGAGCTTCGTTATCCCATTTGACTTTGAACATAGAAGACATCGTAGCTAACGCGTCCGCCAACTGATTCTCCTCTCTTGGGAAGTGTTCAAAAGTTATCTCTTCGAAGTGGGGGATCAATGTCAACACACACTCTTTGTAAGGAATAAGATTTGGGTGTTTCATATCCCACTCGCCTTTGATCTTACTGATCACGAGAGCGGAATCTCCGAAGACACTCAGAAACTTGATCCTTAAGTCAATTGCAGCTTGAAGACCCATGATGCATGCCTCATACTCCGCCATGTTGTTGGTGCAGTTGAAACATAGTCGGGCAGTGAGTGGAGTATGAGTGCCTTTAGGGGATATGATCACAGCGCCGATACCATTACCCAAAGCGTTCGAGGCTCCGTCAAAGTGCATAGACCATCGGGATCCTTCCTCAGGTCCTTCATCCGGTCCAGGTACTTCACAATCAGTCACTACCATGATATTCTCGTCTGGAAATTCAAAGTTCATAGATTGGTAGTCATCCACTGCCTGGTGTGCCAAATGGTCTGCCAATACACTTCCCTTGATTGCTTTTTGAGTCGTGTACTGGATGTCATATTCCGTCAAGATCATCTACCATCTTGCTATTCTTCCGGACAAGGCGGGCTTTTCGAAGATATACTTGATTGGATCCATTTTTGAAATTAACAGAGTAGTGTGAGTCAACATATACTGTCTTAGCCGGCGAGCAGCCCATACCAAAGCGCAACAAGTTTTCTCGAGCAGTGAGTATCGGGTCTCACAGTTGGTAAACTTTTTGCTAAGGTAATAAATAGCGTGCTCTTTTCGGCCAGACTCGTCATGCTGCCCCAACACACACCCCATTGAGCTGTCAAGTACTGTCAAGTATATGATTAGAGGTCTCCCTTCAACCGGCGGCATAAGAATGGGTGGCTCTTGGAGATACTCTTTGATTCTTTCGAAAGCGGCCTGACATTCATCGTTCCAACGTACCACTTGATCTTTCTTCAGTAGCTTGAAGATTGGTTCACAAGTAGAAGTTAGGTGCGAGATGAATCGGGCAATGTTATTCAGACGTCCCAGAAAGCCTCTCACTTCTTTCTCTGTCTTGGGAACTGGCATCTCTTGTATGGCTTTCACTTTGGCAGGGTCCACTTGAATACCTTTATCGCTCACGATGAAACCTAGTAGTTTTCCAGATCTCACCCCGAAGGTGCACTTGTTCGGGTTCAACCTCAGCTTGTATAACTTCAGACGGTCAAACAGCTTCTGTAGATGGTCAAGGTGTTCCTCCTTAGTTTGGGACCTTGCAATCATATCATGGACATATACTTCAATCTCATGATGGATCATGTCATGAAATAAAGCAACCATGGCACGTTGGTAGGTTGCCCCAGCATTTTTCAACCCAAAAGGCATGACCTTGTAGCAAAAGGTGCCCCACTGAGTAACAAAAGTGGTCTTCTCCATGTCTTCAAGAGCCATCTTGATTTGATTATAACCTGAGAACCCATCCATGAAGGAGAATACCTTATGCTGAGCAGTATTGTCAACCAGAACGTCGATATGAGGCAGAGGGAAATCATCCTTAGGGCTCGCCCTGTTCAAATCCCTGTAATCAACACACATTTGGACCTTACCATCCTTCTTCGGCACCGGAACCACGTTGGCAACCCACTGAGGGTAAGAAGTCACTGCTAGAAACCCGATATCAAATTGTTTCATAACCTCATCCTTGATTTTCTCGGACATCTCTGGACGCATACGGCGGACCTTCTGTTTTACCGGAGGGCATTCTTCCTTGGTAGGCAAGTGATGAACCACAATGTCGGTATCCAACCCAGGCATGTCTTCTTAAGACCAGGCAAAGATTTCCACATAGTCATGCAGCATCTGAATCAACCATTGTTTCACACTAGGCTCCAGATTAGCACCAATCTTGACTTCCTTTCTGTCTGTCTCAGTACCCAGATTTACCGTTTCCGCTGGCTCTTCATGTGGCTGAATAGCCCTCTCTTCCTGGAGTAGTAGTCTTGCAAGCTCTCCCGGCACTTCGCAATCATCTTCACCTTCATCTTCAGCTAAGTTGATCGGATTTTCGAAGTCATAACTGGCAGTAGCAGAGTCGTTACCAGTGAGATCCAGAGTGGATTGGAACCTGTATGGGTGAGTGTGTGTATATATAGCTGTTTTGCAATATATATAATAAAGAAAGAAAAGGAGCGCAAGATTTGAAATGCAAAAAACGTCCAATGCTTTTATTCATGATATATGGAAATGACAAATAATAAGCCCTCACAAATGAAGCCACGGTGCCCCGGGTAAGACACCGGGCCATAAAGTTTCAAATTATTGTTCGTTACAAATTCAAAACAAAGGAGTTCATTACTGAGTGACAAAAGTAATAGGTACGAAGTCTCTCGCAGTCCTGTTGTTCGGTCCACCGTTGATCGTTGGGTAGATCCAGCTGTTGAATTCAGATTCCTCCACGTCATCTTCAATAGCATTTACTCCCGGGTTGGTGATGAACACAGGAGGTCTTCCAATCCTTGCTTTACGAACAGCCCTCTGAGCTTCTGCAGTGAAACCCAAACCAAACTTGTCAGTCTTCGGAATGAAATCAGGAAGTCGGCCCCAGTTTGCGCACTCACCCTTCTCAATCACATCCCGGGCATCCTTTAAGGAAGCCATCTTCAATGGAGAATCTTCTTCAGTCACAGTCTCTGCTGACGCCAGTGTCTGAGGCACCTCTTCAAAGTGTTGAAAGGGGGTCTCAATGAATTCCCCATCCATTTCTATGTACCGGAACGAGTTAAGGTGGATGACCATGTATTCTTCCTCCCCTTGAACTGTCACAATTTTCCCTCCGACCGGGTATTTCAGCTTCTGATGCAATGTGGAGGTCACAGCTCCAGCCTTGTGGATCCAAGGACGACCCATCAAACAAGAATAAGATGGTCGGATGTCCATCACATAGAATGTTGAATCAAAGACTTGCGAACCAACCCTGATTGGAATGTCAACTTCACCATGTACCATCCTTTTGGACCCGTCAAAGGCCCGGACAACAATGTTACTTGGCTTGAGCTCTAAACCCTCACAATCCAGCCTGTCTAGAGCTTTCTTGGGCAATACATTCAACGAGGAACCAGTGTCAACCAGCACATGGGCAAGAGTAGTGCCCCTGCATTCAATGGAGACATGCAGGGCATCATTATGGTTCTTTCCTTTGGCAGTCAGATCGGCGTCAGAGAAACCCAACCCATTATCAGCAGTCAAGTTGGCCATGCAATCGGTAAATTGATCAGCAGACGTTTCTTGTGGCACATGGGCCGTCTTCAGGAAGGAAATCAGGGCCTTGGCATGGGCCTCTGAACACAACAACAGCGATAGCATAGAAATCTTAGATGGGGTGTGCCCCAGCTGCTCAACTACATTAAAATCACTCTTCTTAATGATCTTGAGAATCTCTTCCATCTCTTGCTGGGAAGCTTCAACATTGACGGTCTTTGGTGCCTCCGTCTGGGCAGGCACATCAGTAGCAATCCCTTTGCCCCGAGCGTCAGATGACTCGACAGCAGGGGTAGAAGTAGAAACTTGGTCAGGAAGGGATGCAGGCACACTTGCAGGTGTAATGACAAGAGGTCTCTGAATAGCTGGTGGCGCAATATCTGGTGAGAAGAGTCTACCACTGTGAGTGACTTTGGCAGGCCCGGTGATGTTGCTGACGCCGGTACTAGTATCAAACTCTTGCTTTACTCCAAGAACATAAACATCTGCCCCATAGTGCCACGGGACAGCTTTGTCAGATGTATAGGGGAGGGGCCCCGGAACAGTGATGATGATAGGTGCAATCTTCTGAGCAGACATGATTTTGACAGGATTCTTTGAGGGAGCCTTAGGAGGGTTGTTGAAAATAGTAACAATGGACACTTCTTCAGTAGGGGTAGCAGGAACAGCAACTTTCTCAAACAAGATCTCTTTATTATCCATCAGGTTTTGGACGCCTGACTTCAGCAAAGGACAACCAGCAGGTGAAACAGCACATAGATGGCAACCTTTACTACATCCCGGAAATAAACCGGCTAGCAACAGGTTCCTCTTGATAGTCAACAACGGAGTAACAATGTCTTCCACGGAGGCTACACACAAGTCTTCTTCCACAGCATTCACTCCATGCTTGGGCATGGGAGCAGTTACAACATTGGGATTTTCGGGTGTCTCGAACTGTATCTCCTTGGCATCAATAAGGTCCTGAACCTTATTCCTCAGTGCCCAACAATCATCAGTAGTATGCCCCGGGCTGTCAGAGTGATAAGCGCAGCGGGCGTTGGGATTGTACTTTGGAGAGGTTGTGTTCACAACCTTCGGAGCTTCCTTAACAGTTACCAAATTGGTTGACAGTAGTTGCGGCAGGATCTGAGACAAGGTCATGCTAAGTCGAGTGTACTCCCTTCTGGGTCTCTCACCCCTTGGTTGGTTATATTACCGAGGAGCAGCAGCAGGCTTTGAAATTACCACCGCGTTGACAGCTTGGAGGCGTTCCGGTTTATTCTGTTTCCTTGACCCGTAGACAGCACTAGATTCCTTTTTGAACGGTTTCTTTTCAGAACTTGAGGATGCAACTTTCTGTATCTTCCCCGACTTGATACCAGCTTCTATCCTTTCACCAGTCAGAATAAGGTCTGTAAACCCTGCAGAAGAATTACCAATCAGATGGTTGAAGAACAGACCAGACAGGGTCCCCAAGAACATGTCCACGAGTTCACGGTCAGTCAACGGTGGCTGCACCCTGCCAGCCAGGTCTCTCCACTTTTGCACGTACTCCTTAAAACCTTCACCCGTCCCAAGTGACATACCCTGGAGTTGGGTACGCGTGGGAGCGAGGTCGGAATTGTACTGATACTGCTTATAAAATGCAGTAGCCAAGTCCTCCCAGTTACGAATACTGGTTCCATCTAGCTGATAGAACCATTCGAGTTGAGTCCCTGAAAGACTATCCTGGAAGAAATGGATCCATAAGTTCTTGTCTGCAGTGTAAGGTTGGATCTTCCTTACGTATGATCCGAGATGCAGCTTAGGGCAGGAAGCCCCGTCGTACTTCGCAAAAGTAGGTGCTTTGAACTTGTGTGGGATCACCACCCCAGAAGATAAACCTAGATCTCCAAAATCCAACCCAGGAACGTGTTGAATCTCCATGGCACTTAGCCGGTCCTCTAGCTGTTTATACCTGTCCTCAGCAGGAGGATACTGTTCCTCATTGAAATCCGTCTCGTTGTCGGAGACCACAGGACTAGGAACCCTTCCCCCTTGGGGACTGTCTTTCTCTACAGAGGAAGTAGCCAGATCAGCCTCATTATGTAGCGTATTCCCAAACCTCCGTCCGGTGTTAAACAGCACAGTCCTCTTCTTCTTCTTCTTCAAAAGCAGAGTCTTCAATTCCTGTTGACCCTGGGCTAAGCTCATGACCAGCTCTTGAAACTGGGCGTTCTGGGCCTGGAGGGCCTTGATAGCTTGTTCAGTAGTAGGTTCAGGATTCATGATGATTGCTGAAATAAACAACGAAGAAGATTAAGCAACCTGTAAAAAAGAGTACCTGTGATGCATATGATGAATGGAATGCGTATGAGTTATGTTTTCAAAGACAATCGGGATTCAACTTTGTAGACAAAAAGGAAACACACTTTATTAGATTCAAACTTTAAATTGTTCAAGAAATTGCCCTTAGGCGTTACAAGAATGAAAATACTGAAAAGGAAAAAGTTGTAAAGGAAACATCCAAGGTCCATCAGTGCTCCCATGGCCTCCTCTTCTCGGTGCGGATATAGTCATTCAGGATCCGCTCACTCTCCAATTGCTTGGTCAGCTTCTAGATCTTCTGTTCCTATTCATTGAACCTTTCTCTATAAGAATCCCGTTCTTCCTGCAGTTGCGCCCAAGACCTCTTTAGTGTGTCAACATCAGTGGGTATCGGAGGAGGGAGGACAGTTGGAGGAACCCCGTCTCTATCAGGAAATTCAAGAACGATAGGCCTGACAGCTTCGTATGGCATACCTAACTTCTGAGCACGGATGCGGACCCATCTGTAGTAGGATTCCATTGGTAGAGAAGTCTTCGGTCCCAATTCATGTGGGTCAGCTTTGTGAATTTTGTCCCAAGCCCTGATGAATTTACGACGCAGCTCGTCACTGTCTACCTGAAACTCAAAATTGATGTGAGGTACCAACATCTCATGAGGCCCTGCTCTTCTGGATCTTCCAAATTGACGGAGAGCTAAACATGGATTATAAGAGATTCCTCCCTGAGTACCGATCAATGGAACATTAGGATATTCTCCGCAGCGATCAATAACAGCTACCTCATCCAAACCTCTGAGAGTCCAAATGATGTCATTATCAGTGAGAGATATTAACCTATGAGCCCAGCCCCTTCCTTCTTTGTTCTTCAGCACGAACTTAGGGAGGTACGAAATAAACCACCTCACTAACAAATGAGCACAACACCACAAAGTTCCCCGTCTTCGGGCAGTACGAGCATAGAGTTGTTGCAGGATATCACCCAAGAGAGTGGGCACAGGGTTCCGAGACATGAAGATCCTTATAGCATTGACATTGACAAAGTTATCAGGATTTGGAAACAGTACTAGACCATAGATTAAGAGAGCCAGAATGTCTTCGTACACCCTGAAGTCTAAGTCATTCCAGAAACTGTTAGCTTTACCAATCAGAAACTTAGCCAAAAATCCCTTAACTCCGCTTCTAGTCACCCAGTTATCCATTACCTCTTTGTTGGTCAAAGGAAGAGCTGCAGCAATCTCCTCAAGCCTAAGAGCCTTTTCCCAACCAGTGAAGGGATTTTGTTCCAAAACAGGGATACCAAGCAGATCAGAGAATTCTTCCAGGGTAGGGACCAGCTGGAAGTCTTGAAAGGTGAAGCAATGGTACAGGGAATCATAAAATTGGGTCAGGACACTCATCAGTTGTTGGTCCCACTTTGAAGTGACTAAACCGAGAAGAGAACCATGCCTCTGGATGAAGGAAGTAGTATTTGGAATTCTGTCAACCAATTCTTTAAGCAAATCAGGTGGGTGAACAAAGTTGAGCCGGATAGTATTCCTTCGCATGGGCATCATAATGTCCTACAAAACAGAGCAAAGATGAAACCCTCTTGTCTTTGAAATGGGCCAGTCCTTATGCAGGATGCATGCAATGTTATGATGGCATGATGTCATGGTAAAGCACACCACAAGTATTCACAAAGGCAAACATGGTAAGGCACACAAGTCACACAAGATAGCCCTTAGAGTTTAGGCCAGCATGAAGTTTAGGTACTACCCTCTTTCAGTTTCGTTGGTTAAGACCTGTCCTAGAAAATAGTAACCGGGTTCTAGAGGATCTCAATATCATCGACTACCCTCAATCGGTCATAACTCCAGCGTCGCAATCTTTTCTTGCGGCCAGAACCATCACGAGAGTTTAGCCTCAATGAGTGTAGCATACTGCTACTGTTCTATGGCCAAGTTGGGTCAATTTAGGGTTCTAAGGTCGGTTGGTGCTTAATGACTCCTCAGAAGACCCATATTTTCCTCGTTGCAACACAAGGGATATCGGTACAGACCAAGGTGCCACACCAATGTAGCCACTGCTTCACCCGTGTCAGTCTATGCCGGACAGGTCCCTCACAGCTTATGCTACCTAAAAGGGTATCCCCTAGATCCGGGTTAGGATCTATGAAACTCCGATGCAAGCCCGCAATATAAAAGCAATCAAGACATACAATTGAAAACATAAGAGTGGTCTAATCCTAAGGTACACCTCACTTATAAAGTATCCCCAGCAGAGTCGCCAGTTCTGTGATCGGTGGAAATAGAACTGACTGTTTTTTAAGCTGGTTTGCGAAATGTCGCGGTAAGCAAGAGTCGCCACCGTCTTTTATGTTCTCCAACATGGAAAGGACAAAAGCACAACAAAATTCCTTTTCGAGAATGTTTCTCGGTTCGGGAGGTAGATTTATAGAAAGGGAAGGTGTTAGCACCCTTTCTATCCGTGGTTATCCACGGGCTCTTAGGTACTTGCTCACTATGTTTTCAAAAATGTTTTCTTTTCAAGTGTTTGTGGGTTTGAAAAAAGTTTAGTTTGAAAAACTTCTAGGTAACTCTTGTATCAGTCCTCAAGAGTGTATGAAGTATTTGTTTGAAAACTTTTTGTTTGAAAGTGTAGGTGCGAAAAGTTGTTTTTGTTTGTTTTGAAAGAGCAAGTACCCAGGAGAAATCTACCTACTCTAAGGAATTAGGCTGTGTAAGAGTCCTTTAGACAGTACTATCCCACTATTGAGAAGTAGGTAGCACCGTCGTTGGAGTTATTCGGGTCAATTCGATTATGAGGGACATGTGTGGTCACCAAAGCAATAGTAGGACGCCTTAGCGGTAACCCTAATGTCCTAGATCCTTTTTATCCGAGGCAACTGTTTCGAGGCAACTGGATCTTTAGACAGGAGGGCGACCTCTAAAACACCCTATACTTGAAGACCACCTCGAGGCAACTAAGTGAGGCGTACCCTAGGAGTGGCATGTGCACGTGCGTCCAATTCAGTTAAGATTATCTTGTACATGCATCATTGTGAGCTACGGGTTAATTTTATTTGTCATACAAATCTTGTCATGCATTGTTAACAGTTAATATTTGTGCGGGAAATAAAGTGCGGAAAGGTAAATCTACGCTATTACAAGGCGCAGGTCTATACATCGCCAAAAACAAAACCCGTTTGGAAATAAATGCGAGAAAAGTAAATAAAACGATAAAAGCCTAATTAACTATTACATCCTCGGAAACAGATACATAAATAATGATCAAAAGGAATTAAAGCGCGAAAGAAATTAAATCGGGAACGTCTTAGGGTTTTGACCCTTTTTGAGAAAAGAAAGTAATTTGTCCTTTTTTGCAATTAATTAAATATTAAACCTAAACCTAATTAATTAAATAATTAAAAGAAAAAATGTTTTTGTGTTTTTATATTTTAATGAAATAAAAATAAAAAAGGTTAGTAAAACCCTAGGTCTAATCTATTTTATTTATTGTGAAAGAAAATTGAAATTAAACCTAATTAAAACAACTAAATTAATTAGTTAGAATTTATTTATGAAAATAATAATTAAGGTGAAATTGATAATAATAATAATTAATAAAAATATTTATATTTTTTAATGGTCTGAATTTATTATGAAAAATATTAATTTGTTGATTAATTAAATAATAATAATAATAGTTATTAAAGAAAATAAAAGGAAAAAGAAAATGAAAAAAGATTAGTAAACCAGGGGGGTTGATGGACCCATTAGGAGGTATTATGCTAGCAATTCTGGCCCAATAAGCATATAAGCCTGTTGACTTCTGGAATTGTCTGCACGTTGCATTGACCAGGAACATGGTAGTCTGCACCTCATGGCCATCAGATCTGTGAGAGTGGCCACTTGGCGCGCTTGGATGTGAGGTACATGGTGAAACACATTGGGCATCCTGCATAGAATCATGTTATGAAAAATAGAAACAAATATTGGGTGAACCTGGGAATCGAACCCAGGTCCCAATGTTTCACAGCCACCTCACCAACCACTGAACCATTCGCTTGCTTTTGTTAACATAACAAGAAACAAATATAATATAAAATAAACAAGTCATATGCTGAAAAAAAGAAAAAGTAGCGCGCATATTTTGAATAAGCCAATGGTATATTACCACGTCTTCATCTTCTTCATTTACCTGCAAAAGACAAAGAGATAGCGGGGGTTTTTAACCTCCACAAAATAGCATGACCAAAAATAGCAGTTAGGCGTAGAAGCTATATAAATAGGGCGCGACATGTCCATTGAATTCGTCTGGTTTCAACGAGTTTAGCCATGGTCATGAGAGGTTCTGATTTTACTGGATGTGAAAAGCCCTAATTTTGAAGCTTGAAAAAACCTAGAATCCTTCAATGGCAACTTGCGTTTCAGGGCATCTTAATCCAATTATCTTGTACCAAAAGCTTCGTACAGTCCTTATGAACACAAAACAATCAACAAAAGATGTTAAATATGCATGAATCAAAGTATATGATTTTGGAAAAATTGTTCAAACCGTGGGTCTGTGTAGAGCGTTTTCTTGAGCTTTGGCGTATGATTTTGATTGCAAAATGTTACTGAGAGTCCCTGCAATGGATTGAAATCAATAAAAAGCTTTGAATTGTGCTAGAACGTGGAATTCAGTATTCAAATTTTCTTGAATTTTTGGAATTGGTTTATGGCTTTTGACAGCAGCTCTCACGTGTGCAGCATTAGGTTTAGGTTATGCATATATAGTAGAACTGAATTAGGGTAAATCTTGGTCCAAAAATCCATGGCATTATGGTTTGTATATTTGATTTTCAATCAAATATTTTTGCATCTTTTTGATTGCCAAAACTTGCTAATTTTGGAGATTTTGGTCCCCTTGATTGATACACGAAATCTCTATCATATGCTGACCACTTTTGCTTCACAAAAAGATTTAGAAATCATATCTTGGTATTTTCCTACAATTAAATTAATTAAATGAATTAATAATCAATTAAAAATCCAATTAATTAATAAAAATAAGAAAATAATTCAATTTAATCTCAATGGGTCGTGCATAAGCCTTGGACAAAGTTTCAAGAAGGAATTTGAGGCCCATTAGCAAAAATGATGTGTTTTGAGCAAAGTTGACTTTTGCAAATTCACAAAAATTTCCCAACTTCTCCGATGCATATCTTGCTCAATTTTGATCATATGAACATGTTCTTGGACATTTTGGAAAGGTCTTGAAGTCCTCTAACCAATGCCTTTGGTACCATGTAATTTGGATTTATCAATCTCAAGTTATGGTCTTTGACTTAAAGTGCCTTTTTGTTGACTTTTGAAATTGACCTATAATGTAGAAATTGATAACTTTTTGTGAGAGCATTTATTGGACTTTGAATGTGAAGATGAGTTGTAGGAAATGTCATCCCCTTCAAAATGAGAATTGGATGGGATTTTTCTGATGAACCATGAAAAAGTTATGCCCTGGTCAAGATACAGTTGACTTTTTAGCTGTCCAAAAATAGAAACTTTTGCATCTTTGATGATTTTTGAGCCATGCTTGTGGAATCATGATCAAGACTTGATCAAATGATGTTTGTGACCTCAAAATAAGATGTTGACCAAAAATTCTGACTTTTGACTGTAAAATGATCATTTTGCCCCTGCAGTTGATTGTGAAGCAAATGGGACTTTTGATTGTGCAATTTGATGTTGTGAGCCTTGAAGCTTGGCATGTAGATGCTTGAAAATGTGTAGGCCTATGGGACTTAATTGGACCACTGAAAACCTCAAATTCCTTGAAGGAACCAAAACCCTAATTTTGACTGGCTTAGGAGGTAGTTGGACTGTGCAATCCCTTGAGTAATCTTGAACCATTTGAGGATGATTCTTGATAAACTTTGAAGAATATGGGAGGGAAAATTTTAGGGTACAACACCCTAGTTATAGATGGTTGGAGGTTGAAGACGACATACGTATCGTTTTTAAACCAATGACGCACAACTAAGTGTTTTTATTCTTTTGGCCTGACTTTTATGTGTGATATGTGCGTGCATTGACTTGGATCCATCGTACTCCATCACCTGAGAGCCCTTGGATGTGCCAGCGTGTATAAGTGAGTTTAGATGCAACGCGTCTCATTTTTGTTGTTTTATAATTTTTTTCTCTTTTTTTAAAAACACTGATCCGATGTGAAATTCAAAAAGGACCAAATCATGCACATCATGTCAGATCCCTTGGATCAGCTTACTAACACGTTTTGACATTGATCCAATGCTCTACATTCTTTTAGTTTTATTTTTATTTTCAGATTTTTCTATTTAATTGTTTTAAACTTCAAAAATTCATAAAACATTCAATTCAACTTCTAAAATTGTGGAAAAATTATCAAAAATAATTTTGATTATTTCTCTTTGTGATTTTTATTTCTTCACAATTTTATTTTGTGATTTGGTATTTTTTTTAATGATTTTTCACTTTATTTGACTTGTTTTAATTGTTTAAAAATACTTTTTGATCTTTTAAAATTCTGAAAAAAAATTATGGAAGGATCCAATGACCTCTTGACAAAAATTGGTGACATGATTTTGTTTTAACTTTTGATTTTACTATTTTTTTAAACATATTTTGGTTTATTTTTGTTGTTTCTTTATATTTAAAAAAAAGTTTCTAACTTTAAAAAATTCTAAAAATATTTTCAACACTTGTTGACTCATGTTTGACCTCTGATATTTTTTTTTTGGATTTTTATTTGGTGTTTTAATACATGTTGTGTATTTTACCGATTATTTCCTTTTTATAAATCATATAAATTTTGTTTTTATATTAAATATATTTTATTATTTTTTGATTGTCCTGATTTGGAGATACTCGAGTATTACTTTTGGACAAGTTCTTTAACCTCATTGATGATATTTGAAATTCTAGTTTCATCTGATACATTGTTTACACTATCATTCTCCTCCCTCTTCATCTTATCCCTTTCTTGTTTTTACTTGTGCTACATGTTTTTGGGGAATAATCTACATATCATTTCTCTAACATGTATGGTACATAGATTGCTATTGACCGACATCAAAATATGTGTGGCTTCTACATAAGTCCACTTACGATTGCTTAACATAGCGCTAAATTTATTCTGATTCGAAAAATGATCATTTGTGGCCCAAATTTTATGTTTGAAAGCCCAAGTATAAGTGGTTATTAGATTTTGGTTCAAAACCTTTGAAGCTTTTTGTTAGGAGGCTTTGGTCTTACCAATCCTCTAAGAATCCTTCATCAACTTTGGCCTAAGTTTGATCTTCAATTATCGTTGGTCATATGTGTTGACTTTGAGTACTTGGAATGAATGATATAATTGACAAAAAGCAAATGAAACTTGTTGTTGAGAGGCTTTGATTTTAACAATCTTCTAATGAGTTTTCAAAAGCAAGTTTAAGATGGTCATTCAACTAACATTTTGTTATACTTGACCTCTAACTTCTAATTCACTAACAATTAACTGTACTTTATGCCTTTATTTTTATGTTCCATATTTTTTTTTGCATTTACATATCATGCTATTTGCCTCTGGCTCACTTGAACATTTATTTTCTGCCTTTTTATCTTTGCTCGCTTGAGCTTTATTTTCTTTTTTTGTAAATATACTTATTAATCAACTTGGACATTAAAAAAATATTAAGGTTACTTGGACTACTTGGTTACTATCCCTAGCACTATGGAGTTGTGGATTCCTGAGACTTAGGATTAGAAGCCATGAGACCTTGGAATTCTATAATCTTTGGTTGATATTTTGGTGAAGATCTTCTGAAATCTTTTGGATTTACTCCAAGGAATTGGTTAGGATTTTTTTTCTCTGTGTATGTTATTCTGATTTTCATGCTTTGCCTGTGATAGAGAATTCCTTTGTATACAGTTGCTACTCTAGCCAATTTTTATCAGTGAAGACTTTGCTTGGTTCTTAATTCACCTGAAGCTTGATATTCATCAGAGGTTTAGTATTTTTGATTACTTAATTTTAATCCAAAGAATGAGAATTCTATATTGACTTCTTATGTCAAGTGTTGGCTTCTTGTTGGTTAGATTGTTCTTTTCTGTAGCTTTTACTTTATACTTTAGGATAGTCCATTCATCTCCTCCCATCTTCTTTAATTTCAAAAATATTCTCCCTCTTTTTCAAAATTCTTATTTTTTTCTAACTTGAACCACTTTCATAATAAACTTGGACTTAGGTCCATGCATTTTAAAAAAATCTTTTCTTAATCAAACTATCAATTTAACCATACTTTGACATTCTTTTTGAAAGACTAAAAGTCATTAACCTCATTCAAACTATTTTGCCACTTTGGCTTTTTACTTTAAAACTTTTCTCAAAAGATTAGACTCTTGTTGATTCTTGTAGTGACACAAGCTACTATACTTCTATGATATGTAGTGGAGAGAGCTATTTTCCACCCGGGTGTTGAGTGATGGATTTTAAATCGAAGTTACATCCTCCACTTTGAGATGATGTAAATGCTCATTTCTTATAATTATGGGTATTAAGTATGTTTTCCACTCGCGTACGACGATGATGTCTCTTCTCTTAAAATTAACCAACACACATGTGTTTTAAAATTTTTAAGCTGAGCTACGAGTAACCTAATCCCCTATTGCACAGAAGGTGGTTCATAGGCAATAAAGGTTCACAACTGCGGCGGGTACAAAAATTGTAAAAAATACTTATTTTCTCATCTCCACCATCTTATTTTGTATACACCTTTTATAGTCAAAGTACACATATTTTTTAAAAGGTTCCTACGGAGTACGTAGATGTTTAGGGTGCTAATACCTTCCCTTTGCATAACCAACCCCCGTACCTAGATTCTCCCCCCTCTTTTGGGTTTATTTGCTCTTTTCCCATTTCCTTTAGAAATAATAAAGCACTATGCGATTTTTATTTGATTTGTACGAGTTAAGGTAATCCAATGAGTTAGTCTCAATATTTCTACCGCTAGAGAAAACTGGAGACTTCACTGGGGATCTCATCTCTAAGTGGGTTAAGCCTATCTTTATTTATTTGTGTATGTGCTATTATATGAGCTAGTATCTGCGCTATTATTTGTTGTATATTATATGTTGTATATATGTATGTCTGGATTTTTCTGGTTTTCAGGGTGCTTGGTGATCTCTTATAAGTCCTATACCCGGACTTGGGAAAGCTTAAGATAGGATGGGTGGTATAGTCATGTTAACTTTGAGGGAGTGATTCCAAAATAAGAGACTTGAGTTCCCCCAATCAGTGGAGGCCCCTTTGACTGTAGTATTTTTTAACCGAGAAATCAGGAAGACGTGCTGCTTTCGACCTGGGAGCGTGTGAAGCTGAGAAGCCGTAGAACCATTAACCCATCTTGTCCTTTTAGGTGTAGTGCGGAGACTATAATGGAGCAATTCGAAAGTAGTTTTCACGCGTGTTGCAACTGGTTTTTAAAATACAAAGTCGCCACCATTAATTTTTATCCTAAGAAAGAGAATATAAAGGAATAACCCTAAAAAAGTTCTGAGATTCTAGGTCTGACTCGGTTCTAGATGAAGGAAAGGTGTTAGGAACCCCTCATTTACCTTGTTCATAAGGATACTAGGTTTAGAAGTGAATTTTTAGGAAATGTGATTTTTTAGTGTTTTATTAGGGGAAAAGGGTTTTAATTTTAGTTAAGGGGACTCATCATGATTTTAATCATATGCCTACTTATCCTCTTAGGAGAAGTCAAAGTCTTATTTCGTAGTTCACAGTTGATAAAAGATATTAATACAACCCTTTTTAAAAATAAATATAAATTTGATTATATTAGTGAAAAAATTAATTTAAGGTTGGTTAGTTGTATTAAGACGTAGATAGAGGGAGTGTGATATAGTCTCCTCATCACGTGGCCAGATATTGGCCATGTGTCGCTCGCGAATGTAGTAATTTGGTGAATTACGCGAGTTTTAATATTTTGATATAAAAGGTTAAATCAACTTATATTGTAAACAATATTTTTAAGTGCATGATCAAAAGAAAAATTTAATGCAATAATAGGAATATATTATTTTACTTATGAGTTGAGAATATTTAATTTGAATTATAATAAATAATAAATATACTATTAAAATATAAGTATAAAATATAAAAATAATAATTATAGTAAAATAATAAAAGAAAAAAATAAATTAAAAATGTGGGGGTGTAAATATAGTTGAAGTAGCAAAAACGAGGGGGGTGTCAATATAAGGGTCTGAATTTAGATTTTGAATTAAGGCCCAATGGCCAAGGGAGTGCGAAGCTGCATATGTTAGTAAAAACAAAATTGAAGGAGGTGTAGATGATAATTGGGCTTGGCCCAGTGAGGTTTGAGATCCGTTTGAATCGTATGGGAGCGAGCGTACGATCTAATGGAGGGCATGCGTAACTAGGGACGTGTGATCACAATCTTGTGGCTTAAATATAGGGAATACGGTGGCTATTGTGGGAGACATGCATATGATTATTAAAAAAAATATATTACACTTTTTACAAAAAATAGATTTTACATTTTTCTTGTTTACTTCTTTCTCTCTCCGCGCCTATGTATTCTCCTTGTAACCCTTTCTTCTTCTTTCAACTTAATACCGAAACCCTAGGTTCTAGACTTCCGACAGCAGCGGATCGGAGGGGAAGCTTGAGTCCAGCGGTGGTGCGATGGTCAGTTGAAGGATGGTGTTCGTCAATGAAGATGGCAGAGAACACGTGGGAGTTTAGGATGGCTCGCGGTGGACGTTCGTAGAGGCATCGTGTTGACTCTCCAACGACGAGAATCTCGACCGCCCTTTCTCTTCCGTAACCGTTATCATCCTTCCTATGCAACTCGTCTTCTCCTTTCTGTTAATTTTTTGTATGTAACGATTATCTCTTCTTCTCTGTACTGTAATTTTCCTTTTCTTTGTGTACCCTTTTTGTCCCCTTTGTACTGTAATTTTTCATTATTTTATAGCATTTTAGGATTCATGTTTTAGGAAACAAAATTATTTAGGTCATCATTGATTTTTCTTTTTAGGAAATCAGGAATTGTAATTATTTTTTTTGTAATCAAGTTGCGATTTTGTATTAATGTTGATTTTGTTTTGGTTATTTTTAATTCTGTTTCTGTATTTGTTGATTCTGGAAAAGGATTGAAAAGGCTGTGTTTGGATCCCTGTATTGATGAAGATTCATTTTCATTTGCAGCAAAGTGTTTTCACGATTAATCAAAACAGTGTCTGTTTCATGTCTTTGGGCCACACACTTTGACTTGGGCTTGCAAATTGTTTCTCTGATTTGGGCCTGTAATGTTCTGGGCTGCGCCAGTTGGGAGCCTCAATGCTTTTTGATCAGTAAACAAAAATAAACTTTCAAATAAATTTTATGACATAATGTTTTCATTATAATAAATTATTATAATAAAAAATTAATAATAATGATAAAACAAAATGTTTTTTCTTTTTCAAAACTGAACTAAAAGCTTGAATTGGGCCACTAAAAAACGTGCTTCATATGGGCCCTCCTAATTTGCAATACACACCATTTTTTTAATATTTGCAACGCATAAAAAAATATATGGGCCTATCCTGATTTTAAAAGACTAATGGGTTTATAGCTTGATGGGTCAAAAATGTTTAATTTATCCGGGCCTCTAACAAAGAAACAGACTGCTTTTATACACTCTTTTTTTCAAACATTTGAATACCTAAGTGGACTTTATTGATAATAAAAAATATTTGTTCACATCTCATTGGTTAGATAATATACCTCCCTTCTTAACTTGAAATGGACCTTTATTTAAAAACCTAATTGACCATCAGATATTGATGGTCCATTTTAAATCAACGTACCCCTTTCGATGTTTTACTCCCCTATAGAAATAAAAAATATATTAAACGATTTATTTAAAAAGAAACCTATAATATAAGGGTAGGGAAAATTTGGGGTATGAAAACTGCCCCTATTTAATCATCTTTCGACTGAATGGTGCGATAATACGTAGGCCTCGCATATTCTGAACGAAAGTTTATTAAATATTGGAAGACCCCAAAATTTTCCCGAAAGACTTTCAAGGATATGTTGTACAACGTTCCTATGCATGCGAGGAATAGGTACAGATGATGACGTATCATCCTACCGGCGTTTGAATCAAATTTTTGATTTAATTTAGGCATGACGATGCGGATGACTCGTCAGTGTCTAAAAGAGATTGTAGAATTTTACATATTTACCGTAACTTAGGAGGTAAATGATACAAGTTTGAAAAGTTAACTTTACTAACGCTTGGAGACTAATATAGCAAGCTTTAGTTCGATTTGGTTCTTTTTATCCATCGCAACCTAGGGGGTGGATAAAATGAAGTTTTGACAATACATTGTTGCATGGAGACTGACGCAAGAGAGCTATTGTTGTACCCCAAAATTTTCCCTCCCATATTTCTCAAAACATTTCAAGAAAGATCCTCAAGTTGCTCAAGGTAGTCCAAGGGTTGGCCAGACAAGCTCCCTCCTAAGGCAGTCTACCTCAAATTAGGGTTTCATGTTGCATCAAGATACTTGATCCCAAGTGATTCCAAATGCTCACCAATATCCTAATATGTTCTCAAGATCATCCATGACAAGTTTCAAGCCTTGCAGAGGAAGTTTGCTCAGTCAATTGCTCAAAGGCCTGAAAATCGACTGTGCTAGGGCAAAAGTCAACTGTGGCCCACATACAGTCAAACTTCAATATTTTTGGTCAACATCCTAATTTTGAAGTATATTTCATCATTTGATCAAGGTTTTATCATTATTCATCAAGGATTGCTCATAATTCATCAAGACTCAAAAGTTGCTAAATTAGGGTTTTGTAGGAAAAGTCAACTCAACTTTGACCAAGCATAACTTTCTCATACTTTATGAGAAATGACCCATCCAAAGCTCATTTTTAAGAGGATGCAATTCTATACAATCAATATTCAGCTCCCAAGTTCAAAATATGCACTCACAAGAAGTTATGTATTTGGACATTATAGGTCATTTTGGAAAGTCAACAAAAACACCTTTTTTGCCAAAGCTTCATACATGAGCATGGAATATAAAATTGAGATGAGACCAATATAGTTTCTTATAGGACATCTCAAGCTTTCTAAAAAGTCTAAGAACACCTCCAAAGAGTCAAAATTGAGGAAGTTATGCATTGGTGAAGTTGACCCTTTTTGCAAAATTGCTAAAAGTCAACTATCCCTAAAACTTCAATTTTTGCCAAATGGGCCCAATCTTTTTCACTTGTTTTTGAGTTGGAAACATAGTCCACGAGCTCTAGCCTTTTCCACTTGTCCATATCTTATTTTGATTATTTATTTTGATTTTTATTTGAATTAATTCAATTTAAATAAAAACAAATCATATAAAATCCAAAATATTGAAAACAAAAGATTTTATGCTTGTTTCAGGTGTTATTATACAGCTAGCAAGTATTCAAACTCGTGTAAAGGCATGTGTGCACAAAAAGATTGGATTTAGGCTATGTTTGGAAAGATTTTAAAGGTGAATCAAATCAAATCAAAACTCATTGATGGAGGAAGATTGGATGCATTCTTTTAACCCTAATGCATTCCTTGGTACAAATAGAACAAAGGCATACCATAAACTAGGTTAGAAACAGGCGCATGAGCAAGAACAAAAACTGAAAAAATGAAGAAAAAGTTGTGAATCGAAATCCCATTTAGAGGCAGTTTCAAGACTCTTTGCCTATCCCAATCGATTCCTGGGAGTGTCAGCAAGCGAGAGTAATCGAAAGCAAGCGTTTTCAAGCCCTACAACGCACTATAAGTCCTTCACGGTATTGCAATATTCTTGAATTCGAATAACATTATTCTTGCACTTATAGCATAAAATAATTGTACATTCTTGATCACCATCATGTTTGCAAGCTTTCTATAATACCCAATTGCATTTTCATGGACTGAATTGTAAACTGCCATTGTTAGGGTTTTGGAGACTGTTTTAGGGTTTTTGTTTACAGGAAAAATTAGCCTTTGTAAGTGGTTCCATCATGTTCAGGAGGACGAGACGAACTCAACCATGACGTTAGGTATCATTTATTTGGCCCATGGAAGATTTTGGAGCAAGCTCTGCTTATAGCTACGGACAAGCGTCCATAGGTAAAAGTCTGGGACTTTTACCCACAAAGAGGGGAATAAGACAACCAACGTGGCGATTTCCCATAGGCGTGTTTGAATTTCGCGCGCTTCTGATTTAATATTTGCACTTGTCATATATTATTATTATTATTATGTATTTTATGAATAAACAGAAACAGGTGGCGTAGTGGCAACGAAGTGCATGGAATATGCCTCAGGACCTGGGTTTGAATCCCAGGTCCACCAATTTCTCCATATTATTTTCTGTTTCAGGATCATGTGCATACAGGAAGAAAACGACTACCATGCTCCCTCATCATCAATCGTGCCAAGTGTCCTGAGACCAAATCTGATGGCCAGTGATGGAGGACCCTCACAAGCCACAGTCAGCGTGCCACACTGGATCCAAGAAAGTCAAACGAATCTCACTCTTCTGGGCCCAAGAAATTGCTTTTCACACCCCATTTTTCAGGCCCATCTCTTATTCTTTTTTTTCTTTTATATTTCATTTAATTATTTTATTTATTTATTTATTAACCAACCAAATTATTTTCTTTTTATCAAAAATCACAAAAAAATATTACTTTTCATAAATTAGGTCTAGATTTTATTTTTATCAAAAAAATTAATTAATTTAATTAGGTTTGACTAATTTAGATAACTTTAATTTCACTTCTTGTAAATAACTTAAAAATAATTAGAATAAATAGGTTTTATTACTAACTTAATTATATTTTATTTTTTTCCTAAAATAACCAAAAACCAAAAATAGGTCATGTAATTATTTTTATTAATTAATTTAATCACTAATTAATTTAGCATTTAATTTTAAAACCTAATCTTTTTCTTAAAAAAATATTTAAAAACAACAAAAACATTTTCTATTTTCATTAGGATAGAAGGGTCAAAACCCTAGTTCGTATTCGATCTAATTTTGTCATTGCGCGCTTTATTTTATTTTTTATCCCAATTATTGTATCTGCTCACAGTTTGTAATAGTTTTAATTAGGACTTTTACATTTACCGCTTTATTTTAAAAGGGTTTGTTTTTGGCTATGTAAATACCCGAAGCCTTGTAATAGCGTAGTTTAATTTCCACACTTTAAATTCCGTAAATTATTAACTGTTAGATGTTTGATAATAGGATGCATGACAAGAATGTATGACTAATTTTAAAACAATTAGATCACCCTAAATGTGTAAAGATAAATAAACTGAAATTGAATCACCCGCACATGCGCACTCCTAGGGTACACTCCCACTTGGTTGCCTTCGGTAAACGGTCATTGAGTATAGGATGCTTTAGTGGTCGTCCTTTTGTCCAAAGATCAAAGTTGCCTCGGAAAGATTGCCTCGGAAATGTTGCCTCGGATAATTGATCTAAGACATTAGGGTTACTACTAATATGTCCTAACATTACTTTAGTGACCGTACGTCCCTTTTCAAATTGACTCTCAAACTTCAACAACGGTGCTACCTACTCATTAATAGTGGGATAGCGTTGTCTAAAGGAAACGAACATATAAAGATTCTTTTTTTGAGTAGGTAGATTAACTCTTAAGTACTTGCTCAAACAAAATAAACTTTTTTCAAACTTACACTCCTTTACAAACAAAGTTTTCAAAAACACTTCATTACACTCTTGAAGACAGAAGCAAGAGTTAAATCGAAGTTAAAACAAAAACTTTTCAAAACCCACAAACACAAAGAAAACAATTTTGAAAATGATGAGCAAGTACCTAAGAGCCCTTAGATAACTACGGATAGAAAGGATGGTAATACCTTCCCTTTCTATAATCTACCCCCCGTACTCAGAAATATCTAGAAAAAGGAATTTTTCTGTGCTTTTTTCCTTTCCTTGTTGGATAAAATAAAAGACGGTGGCGACTCTTGCTTACCGCAACATTTTGCGAATACAAAATGCAAACCAGTATTAACAGCCGGTTCTGGCACCGTATCACAGAACTGGCGACTCTGCTGGGGATTTTATAAGTGGGGTGTACCTTAGGATTAGTCCATCATATTGTTTTCAATTGTTTGATCTGTATGCTTTATCTTTGTGGGCTTTGTATCGGAGTTACTATAGATCCTAACCCGGATCTGGGGATACCTTTTAGGTAAGTAGCAATAGACTGTGAGGGAACTGTACGGCATAGACCGATACGGTTGAAGCGGTAGCTACGTTGGTGTGACAGATTAGTTGGTACTGATATCCCTTGTGGAGGAACAAGGAGAGTATGGGGCTGCTAATAGGTCATTAAGCATCAACTGACCTTAGAACCTATAATTGACCAACTTGGCCATAGAAAAGTAGCAATATGCTATACTCATTGAGACCATACTCTCGCGATGATTCTGGCCGTAAGAAAAGGTTACTAAACTGGAATTATGACCGATCGAGGATGGTCAGTGATATTGAGAACCTCTAGAACCCGATTACTATTACTAGGATAGGTTGAACCAACTAAACTGAAAGAGGGTAGTACCTAAACTCCATGCCAACCTGAAATCTAAGGGCTATTGTGTGACTTGTTTGTCCTTACCATATTTGCTATCTGTGATACCTGTGGTGTTTTTTTATCATGACATCATGCATCATGACATTGCATGCATATTTCATTAGACTAACCATTTCAAAGACCGAGGGGATTCATCTTTGTTCTATTTTACAGATTGTGATCGGTGGAAATAGAACTGACTGTTTTTTAAGTTGGTTTCGCAAAATGTCGCGGTAAGCAAGAGTCGCCACTGTCTTTTATGTTCTCCAACATGGAAAGGACAAAAGCACAGCAAAATTCCTTATTCGAGAATGTTTCTCGGTTCGGGAGGTAGATTTATAGAAAGGGAAGGTGTTAGCACCCTTTCTATCCGTGGTTATCCACTGGCTCTTAGGTACTTGCTCTTATGTTTTCAAAATGGTTTACTTTTCAAGTGTGTGTGGGTTTTGAAAAAGTTTCGTTTGAAAAATTTCTAAGTAACTCTTGTATCTGTCCTCAAGAGCGTATGAAAAATTTGTTTGAAAACTTTTAGAAAGTGTGAGGTGTGAAAAGTATTTTTGTTTGTTTTGAGAAAGAGCAAGTACTTAAGAGAATCTACCTACTCTAAGGAATTAGGCTGTGTAAGAGTCCTTTAGGTAGTGCTATCCCACCATTGAGAGGTAGGTAGCACCATCGTTGGAGGTGTTCGGGTCAATTCAATGATTAGGGACAGTGTGGTCACCGAAGCAATAGTAGGACACCTTAGAAGTAACCCTAATGTCCTAGATCTTTTTTTATCCGAGGCAACCGTTTCGAGGCAACTGGATCTTTTAGACAGAAGGGCGACCTCTAAGACACCCTATACTTGATGACCACGTTCGAGGCAACCAGTGAGGCGTACCCTAAGAGTGGCATGTGCTTGTGTGTTGAATTCAGTTTATGTTTGTCTTGTACATGTTATTTGTGAGCTACGGATTGGTTTTATTTTTTCATACATTCTTTCATGCATTGTTAACAATTAAGAGTACGGAAAATAAATTGCGGAAAGATAAATCTAACTATTACAAGGCGCGGGTCTATACATCGCCAAAAACAAAAATCCATTTTGGAAAATAAAGTGCGAGAAAATTAAGCAATAAAGGAGGTCCTAATTAACTATTACATTTCCAGAAGCAGTTACATAATAATGAATTAAAAAAATAAATAATAAATACGCGCGAAAGATTTGAATCGGGACGTCTTAAGGGTTTTGACCCTTTTGAGAAAGAAATTGAATTTTTATCCTTTTTTTTGCAATTAAATAAAGTTAGAACTAATAACTAATTAATTAATTTATTAAAAGAAAAAAATATTTTTTTGTATTTTTATGGAAATAAAATAAAAAAAGGGAATTAAAAATTGAAAGTGAAAGACCTAATTCTAAATTAATTTTACTTATTAAAAAAATGTTAAAATTATCCTAATTACACAACTAATTAATTAATGTTAGAATTTATTTACAAAATAAGTTAATAAATAATAAAATGTTTTTTTTTTGGTTTTATTAAATTTTATGGGAAAAAATTAGTTTGTTAGGTTAATTAACAATAATGATAATAATTAAAAAAAAAAGAAAAAAAAAAGAAAGGGAAAATAGAAAAAAAAGAAATAGAAACCAATGGGGGTGTTGATGGCCCAATGGAGGTGTGAAGCCTGGAAATTGGTGGCCCATTAACCAGCCTTGTTGACTTTTGGAGATTGCCTGGAGCACGTTGACTGGAGAATATAGTGTTCATCACTTTTTGGCCCTCGGATTGATGATCATGGCCACTTGGCATGTGGAACGCTGAAGGTTCATGGTGAAACGCACTGGGCATCCTGCACACAAACACATAAGAAAAAATGATATGGAATTTTGGGGGACCTGGGAATCGAACCCAGGTCCCAATGATCATTTGCCAACACCTGTACCACTAAACCAATTATGCGCGCTTGTTAATATAGTGACAATTAAATATATTATGTAAAACAAAAGTATATGCTGGAAACATGAAAAAAGCGCGCGTCATATTTGAATGACCCAACCACCTGCTTCCACATCCTTCATCTTCTTCATTTTCTCTGCAACATAAAATCAAATAGCGGGGGTTTTAAACCCCCATAAAATACAAAATGAAAAAATAGCGATTAGATGTACACGTTATATAAAAAGGGCGCGATGGTTTCAATGTCTTCGTCTCATTCAGACGGTTCCAACCATGCGCGTCTTGAGGTCTGATTTTACAGTATGTGAAAAGCCCTAATTCCAAACCTCAAGAACCTTAAAACTTGTTAATGGCAATTCACGATTAGGTGCATTATAATCCAATTGATTAATATCATTAGCTTCCTGTGGACTCGGACAATGCAAAACAACCAACAAATTAAGTTAAATGCGCATGGAATATGAATTGTGATTACAAGAAAATTGTGCAAACCGTGAGTTCGTGTAGGGTGATTCCTTAGGCCTGAGCGCTTGGTTTTGATTCCAAAAGACTCCCGAGAGTTCCTGCAAAGTGTTAGAAACGAGATAAGGCTTTGAATTGCCTTGGAAGGTGGATTTCAGTTTTCAAATTTTCTTGAGTTTTTTGGAATTGGTTCCGGCCGTTTAAATGAGCTCTAGGTCGTGAATGAGGCTTGTCACACTTGCATATGTAGTAATGAATGAGAATAGGTCACATTATGAGCTAATGATCCCTTGCAATTAAGTTTTTGGATTCTTCATAACCACCATTAAAGAAACATTCCAAGTTTGTTCAAATTTTGAATTTTTATGCATAAAATGGCCCTAGCAAGAAATTGGTAGGTTGTTCATGACACATAAAAGTCATTCAAATCAAAAGATGTTATTTAATTAATTTTTTTGATTTTATTTGAATTTTATGGATTTAAAATGAATTAAATCAAATAAAATTAAATAAAAATAGAAAAATTAATGTTTAATCTTGAAATTGATCATGGGACACGTGGGTGGCATGAAAAGGCTGAATCAAGTGGAAGAAAGTGGGCCCTTTTGTCAAAAATTGAAGTTTCAAGGATAGTTGACTTTTGCCATTTCACAAAAATTTCCCAACTTCTCCAATGCATATCTTGCTCAATTTTGATCATATGAACATGTTCTTGGACATTTTGGAAAGGTATTGAAGTCCTCTAACCAATTCCTTTGGTCCCATGTCATTTAAATTTACCAATCTCAAGTTATGGTCTTTGACTTAAAGTGCCTTTTTGTTGACTTTTGAAAATGACCTATAATGTTGAAATTGATAACTTTTTTTGAGAGCATTTCTTGGACTTGGAATATGAAGAGGAGTTGTAGTAAATGTCATCCCCTTCAAAATGAGCATTGGATGGGATTTTTATGATGAACCATGAAAAAGTTATGCCTTGGTCAAGTTATAGTTGACTTTTCAGCTGTCCAAAAATGGAAACTTTTGCATCTTGATGATTTTTGAGCCATTCTTGTGGAATCATGATCAAGACTTGATCAAATGATGATTGTGGCTTCAAAATAAGATGTTGACCAAAAATTTTGACTTTTGACTGCCAAATGACCATTTTACCCCTACAGTTGGTTGTGGAGCAACTAAGGCTTTTGACTGTGCAACTTGACCTTGTGAGCCTTGAAACTTGACATGTAGATGCTTGAAAATGTATATAGGCATATGGGACTTGATTGAGCCCTTGAGAACCTCAACTTCCTTGAGAGAAACAAAACCCTAATTTGACTGGCTTAGGAGGGTGTTTGAACTGTGCAACCCTTGAGTAGACTTGAGCAAATTGAGATGATGCTTGTCAAAACTTTTGAAAAATATGGGAGGGAAAATTTTGGGGTACAACACAGATCATGGCATCTATGCGTAGAAATACCATTCAGATCAACTTCGTGCAGATCCATGCTCAGCTTAGAGAGTTGGTTTCCAAAGTTCTTGATACTTCTTCCTTTGTTAGAAGACATGGTCATCTCCTCATCCTGGCCACTTCTAAGTTGGATGAACAAATGATGAGTGTGTTGTTCCAGTTTTTTGACCCATTGCATCACTGTTTCACCTTCCCAGACTATCAGTTGGTCCCTACTTTGGAGGAGTTCTTCGATTTACTTGGCATATCTATTCTAGAGCAGACACCCTTTACAGGTTTGGAGATAGCTCCTAGGCTAGAGGATATTGCTCCAGCCCTCCATCTGACAATGGCTGATGTAGTATCTAACTGGCAGACTCGGAGTGGGATGAAAGGTTTCTTGGCTAAGTTTTTGATTGATCAAGCTCAACAGTTCTGGGATAGTTTGGACTTTCAAGCATTTGAAGACATCCTAGCTCTCCTCATCCATGGCTTGGTTCTGTTCCCAAATTCAGATTCTTTCGTCGATGTGAACGCAGTCAAGATCTTCATGTCCCGTAACCCAGTGCCTACACTCTTGGGTGATATTCTACATGCTCTTTATACCCGTACTGTTCAGAAACGGGGAACTCTCATGTGCTGTGCACCGCTGCTGGCGAGGTGGTTTATTTCTCACCTCCCCAAATCTATATTGAAGAATGAGGAAGGTAGGGGTTGGGCTTACATAATCATGTCCCTTGCTCATACGGACATCCTTTGGATTACTAAAGATATGGAAAAGGTAGCTGCCATTGATCGCTGTGGGGAATACCCCAATGTTCCATTACTGGGAATTAGAGGAGGGATAACCTATAATCCTTGTTTGGACTTACGACAGTTTGGACGAGCTCGAAGGGACGATCCTCATGAGTTGCTGCTTCTAGACATCGTCTTTGACTTCAAGGGGGATGTTGAGGGACATCACCATAGATTTATACGAGCTTGGGATAGGGTGAACAGGTCTGATCCACATGAGCTAGGAATGAAGACTTCTCTCCTGATGCAACCGTATCTCCAGTGGGTTCGAGCCCGTGCTCAAAAGCTGGGGATGCCATACGAAGCTGTTTTGCCGGTGATTGTGGATCGTGCTGATGAAGAAGGGGTTCCTTATACAATCCTCCATCCTCATATGCCTACTGATCTGGGGGCATTGAAGAGGTCTTGGATCCACCTAAGGGAAGAACATGATACCTACAGAGAGAAGTATCATGAGCAGGAATGGAAGATCCTGAAGCTTACAAGGCAGCTGGAGACTGAGAGGACGATCAACGATTATGTCAGCATGAAAGGAAAACAACCATGGGAACGCTGATGTCTTTTATTGCTTCTAGTTTAGATTTTCTTTTCAGTATTTCTTTTGTAACGCCTTAAAGGCATTGGTTAAACATTGTTTCAAGTTTTTATCTAATAACGTGTGTTTTGTTTTGGCTTACAAATTTGAATCTCCCTAAAGTCTTTGAAATCATATCATACACATTCCATTCCCATGCACCTCATTACAGGTACCCTTACAGGTTTCTCATCTTCTTCGCTGTTTATTTCAGCAATCATGTATTCTGAAACACCTACTGATCAGGCCATCAAGGCTCTTCAAGCTCAGAATGCTCAGTTCCAGGAAATGTTCATAAACTTGGCCAAGAGTCAACAAGATCTGAAGACTCTTATCTTGAAGGACAAGAAGAAGAAGACGAAGAAGAAGACAGTCCTCCTGAATATGGGTCACCGATTTGGGAACAGGTTGAGACAAGAAGCTGATTTATCTCACTCATTTGGAGAGGGGAGAGAATCAAGAAGAAAGGAGGGTTCCTAGCCATGTGGTTTCTGACAATGACATAGATTTTGATGAAGACCAGTATCCTCTGGCTGAGGATAGGTATAAGCAACTTGAAGATCAGTTAAGCGCAATGGAGATCCAGAAGGTCCCTGGTCTGGACTTCGGAGATTTAGGTTTGGCATCTAGGGTGGTGATTCCCCACAAGTTTAAGGCTCTTGTCTTTGCTAAGTACGATGGGGTATCCTGTCCGAAGTTACACCTCCGCTTGTATGTTAGAAAGATTCAACCATATACTGCTGATAAGAACCTCTGGATTCATTTCTTTCAAGATAGTATGTCAGGGACTCAACTTGAATAGTTCTATCAACTGGAAGGAGCTAATGTCCGCAACTGGGAGGACCTTGTTGCTGCTTTTTACAAGGAATACTAGTATAATTCCGACCTTGCTCCAACGCGTACCCAACTTCAGGGTATGTCTATGGGTGCGAGCGAAGGTTTTAAGGACTACGCTCAGAAGTGGAGAGATCTGGAAGGAAGAGTACAACCCCCTCTGGCTGATAGGGAGTTGGTGGATATGTTTCTTGGGACTTTGTCTGGTCCATATTTCAATCATTTGATCGGTAGTTCATCGTCTGGGTTCACTAAATTGATTATGACTGGGGAGAGAGTTGAGGTCGATATTAAGAGCGGCAAGATACAGAAAGGTGCTTCGTCAAGTACAGAGAAGAAGCCTTTCAAAATGGAATCTAGTGCAGTTTACAGCTCGAGGAGCCAAAATCGACTTGAGCGCCGCCAAGCAGTTAATGCGGTAGTTATATCAAGACCAACTGTTGCCCCACAACGCAACAATCAGCAAAGAGCAGAGAGACCGCAAAGGCAGTATACTCGGCTCAGTATGACTCTATCTCAAATTCTTCCACTTGAAGACCAACTTGGTGATTCCTAAGGAGGCTCCAAAGAATCCCAACACCACATCACCACTGTATAATCCGAACGCCCGCTGTGCTTATCACTCTGATAGCCCAGGGCATGATACCAATAACTGATGGGCTTTGAAGAATAAAGTGCAGGATCTGATTGATGCTAAAGAAACTGAGTTTGAAGCGCCTTAAAAGCCTAATGTCATGACTGCTCCTATGCCCAAGCATGGAGTGAATGTTATGGATGATGACTCATTTGTGACTTCCGTAAAAGACATTTCAAGTCTGTTGATGACTGTGAAGAAGAACTTATTGTTGGTCGGTTTATTTCCGGGCTGTGGTGAAAGTTGCCACCTGTGTTCCATCCTGCCTACTGGTTGCCATCTATTGAAGTCAGGTGTCTAACGCCTAATAGATAACAAATAAATCTTGTTCGAGAAAACTTTGGTTCCATTGATTCCTGTTAAAGATGTTCCATAATCACCATTTCTGCCAATTCTTCCAAGGCTTCCTCGAGAAAGCCTGTTAGAATTACATCTGTTTCGAGAGTTGCTCCATTTATCATTACTATTCCTGGACCTATCCCTTACACGTCGGATAAGGCTGTCCCGTGGCATTATGGGGCCGATGTGTATTATCACGGGATTAAATAAGACTTGAAGGTTGAAGAGGCTGATACTGATGTCAGCAATATTGTTAGGTCTAGCAAAGTCACCCGAAGCAGAAGACTTTTCTCTCCTGAAATTTCTCCACCAACTGTACAGAAGCCTGTTGTTATTACCCCTGCCAGTACATCTTCTACTGCCCCTGTTCATGTTCCAATCATTACCCCTATCGCCGAGTCGTCTGACGCTCAGGGCAAAGAGATCACCGATGAGCTTGCTCGGAGGAGGCACCGAAGAAGATTATTGTTGAAACCTCTAGGCAGGAGATAGAGGAAATTTTGAAGATCATCAAGAAGAAGCGACTACAACATAGTCGAACAGGTGGGGTAAACCCCGTCGAAGATCTCTATGTTGTCTTTATTGTTGTGCTCAGAAGCCCATGCTAAGGCTCTGATTGCTTTCCTTAAAACTGCGTATGTGCCGCAGGAGACATCTGCTGACCAGTTCAAGGACTATGTGGCTAGTTTGACAGCTGACAACAGGTTGGGTTTCTCCGACGCAAATTTGACTGCCAAAGGAAAGAATCACAATGACGCTCTGCATGTTTCAATTGAGTGCAGGGGCACTACTTTGGCACACGTGCTGGTGGATACTGGGTCCTCGTTAAATGTTTTACCTAAGAAAGCATTAGATCGGATGGATTGTGAAGGGTTGGTGCTGAAGCCAAGTAATATTGTGGTTAGGGCCTTTGACGGATCCAAAAGGATGGTACACGGGGAGGTGGATGTCCCTATCAAGGATGGTTCCCAGACTTTTGCGTCTACATTCTATGTGATGTACATTCGACCATCTTATTCTTGTTTGTTGGGTCGCCCATGGATTCACAAAGCGGGGGCAGTAACTTCTACGCTCCATCAGATGTTAAGGTATCCAGTGAAGGGTAAAATTGTTATAGTACGAGGAGAAGAGGAATACATGGTGAGCCACCTTAACTCTTTTCGGTATGTGGAGATGGATGGGGAGTTCATTGAAACCCTGTGTCAAAACTTTGAAGAAGTCCCGCAGACTCTGGCGTTGACTGAAACTGTTGCTGAAGATCCTCCAATGAAGATGGATTCCCTCAAGGATGCCTGAGCTGTTATTGAGAAAGGTGGGTGTGCGAATTGGGGCCAACTCCCTGACTTTGCACACAAGACTGACAAGTTTGGTTTGGGTTTTACTGCAGAAGCTCAAAGGGCTGTTCGGCGTGCGCGAATTGGAAGACCTCCCCTGCGAATCACTAATCTGAAAGTGAATGCAATTGAAGATGATGATGAAGGGTCAGATTTCGACAGCTGGATTTACCCGACTACCGACGGCGGATTAAGCAATTGGACATAAAAGGACTTCGTGCCCATTTCTTTTATTACACAGTAAAAGACTTTTTGTTTTGAGATTTGTAACAGATAGTTTAAAACTTTACGGCCCGGTGCCTTACCCGAGGCACCGTGGCTTTGTTTGAGGGCTTATTATGTGTCATTTCCATATATCATCAATAAAAGCATTGGACGTTTTCTTGCATTACAAATTTTGCGCTCCTTGTTTTTATTTTTTTGCACTTTATCAAACAACTATTTGTCTTACACACACTCACATAATACAGGTCTACATCCACTCTGGATCCCACTGATAACGACTCTGCTACTGCCAGTTATGACTTTGAAAGTCCGACCAACCAAGCCGAGGACGAAGGTGAGGATGATTGTGAAGTGCCTGGGGAACTTGCTAGATTGTTACTTCAGGAAGAGAGGGCCATACAGCCGCATGAAGAGCCAGTGGAAATAGTAAATCTGGGTACAGAGGTAGACAAGAAAGAGGTCAAGATTGGTGAAAATCTGGAGCCTAGTGTTAAGCAACGGTTGATTCAGATGTTGTGTGACTATGTTGAGATCTTTGCATGGTCTTATGAAGATATGCCTGGATTGGATACTGATATTGTGGTTCATCGCTTGCCCACCAAGGAAGACTGTCCTCCAGTGAAACAGAAAGTTCGCCGAATGCGCCCAGAGATTTCTGAGAAAATCAAGGCTGAGGTTATGAAACAATTTGATGCCGGTTTTCTAGCAGTTACTTCTTATCCGCAGTGGGTTGCCAACGTGGTTTCAGTGCCGAAGAAGGATGGTAAGGCTCGAATGTGTGTTGACTATAGGGATCTGAACAGGGCGAGCCCCAAGGATGATTTCCCTCTGCCTCATATCGATGTTCTGGTTGACAACACTGCACATCATAAGGTCTTCTCCTTTATGGATGGTTTTTCTGGTTACAATCAGATTAAGATGGCTCTCGAGGACATGGAGAAGACAACCTTTGTCACGCAGTGGGGTACCTTTTGCTACAAAGTCATGCCTTTCGGATTAAAGAATGCTAGGGCAACGTATCAGCGCGCCATGGCCGCTTTATTCCACGACATGATTCATCATGAGATTGAGGTATACGTTGACGACATGATTGCAAGATCCCAGACTGAGGAGGAACACCTCGACCATCTGCAGAAACTATTTGACAGGTTGAAGTTGTACAGACTGAGGCTAAATCCGAACAAGTGCACCTTTGGGGTGAGGTCTGGTAAGCTGCTGGGTTTCATCGTAAGTGATAAAGGTATTCAAGTGGATCCTGCAAAGGTGAAGGCTCTACAGAAATGCCAGCTCCTCGAACAGAAAAAGAAGTCAGAGGCTTTTTGGGACGTCTGAACTACATTGCCCGATTCATTTCACATTTGACCACTACTTGTGAGCCAATCTTCAAACTACTGAAGAAAGATCAAGTGGTGAAGTGGAATGATGAGTGTCGGGCCGCTTTCAAAAGAATCAAAGAATATCTCCAAGAGCCACCTATTCTGATGCCTCCAGTTGAGGGAAGACCCTTGATCTTATACTTGACAGTACTCGATAATTCAATGGGGTGCGTGTTAGGGCAGTATGACGAGTCTGGCCGAAAAGAGCATGCTATTTATTACCTTAGCAAAAAGTTTACCGACTGCGAGACCCGATACTCGTTGCTCGAGAAAACTTGCTACGCTTTGGCATGGGCTGCTCTCCGGATGAGACAGTATATGCTGACTCACACTACTCTATTGATATCAAAGATGGATCTAATCAAGCATATCTTCGAGAAGTCTGCCTTATCCGGAAGAATAGCAAGATGGCAGATGATCTTGACCGAGTATGACATCCAATACACGACCCAAAAGGCAATTAAGGGAAGTGTGTTGGCAGATCATCTGGCACATCAGGCAGTGGATGATTACCAGTCTATGAACTTAGAATTTCCGGATGAGAACATCATGTTGGTAACCGACTGTGAAGAACCTGGACTGAATGAAGGACCTGAGGAGGGATCCCGATGGTCTATGTACTTTGATGGAGCTTCAAACGCTTTGGGTAATGGCATTGGCGCCGTGATCATATCTCCTGAAGGCTCTCATACTCTGTTCACCGCCCGACTATGTTTCAACTACACCAACAACATGGCGGAGTATGAAGCATGCATCATGGGCCTTCGAGCAACAATTGACCTAAGGATTAAGTTCTTAAGTGTATTCGGAGATTCCGCTCTCGTGATCAGTCAGATCAAAGGCGAGTGGGATACGAATCACCCAAATCTTATTCCTTACAAGGAGTATGTACTGACGTTGCTTCCACACATCGAGGAGATAACCTTTGAACACTTCCCTAGAGAGGAGAATCAGTTAGCGGACGCGCTAGCTACGATGTCTTCTATGTTCAAGGTCAGGTGGGACAATGATGCTCCCCAGATTACCATTGAGAGGTTGGACGAACCCGCACATTGCTGTGACATTGAGACTGAAGAGGTGGAAGATAAGCCCTGGTTTCACGAGGTAAAGAGGTATCTTGAGGCTCAAGAATACCCCGAGGGTGCATCTGTTAATGATAAGAAGTTTCTGAGGAGGTTCGCGGCGAATTTCTTCATCAGTAATGGTATTCTTTACAAGCGTAATCATGATTCAACCTTACTGCGATGTGTGGATAAGAATGAGGCAGAAAGGATTATGGTAGAGTTGCATGAAGGTACTTTCGGAACTCATTCCAGTGGACACACCATGGAAAAGAAAATCCTTCGGGCAGGATATTATTGGTCCACAATGGAAGCCGACTGTTATCAAAATTCTCGGACCTGTCATAAGTGTCAAGTCTATGCTGATAAGGTGCACATACCTCCAGTACCTCTGAATGTCTTGACAGCTCCTTGGCCTTTTGCAATGTGGGTCATCGACATGATTGGTGAGATCAGACCTACTGCGTCTAATGGGCATCGTTTCATCCTGGTAGCAATTGATTACTTTACGAAGTGGGTTGAAGCAGCTTCCTTCGCTACAGTGACCAAGAACGTCGTGGCACAGTTTATTCGGCACAATCTGATCTGTCGATACGGTGTACCAGAGAGGATCATTATGGACAATGGTACAAATCTCAACAATAAGATGATCACCGAGCTCTGCAAGCAGTTCAAGATACAGCATCACAACTCTTCTCCTTATCGGCCGAAGATGAATGGGGCTGTTGAAGCGGCTAATAAGAACACCAAGAAGATTGTGCGAAGATGATGATGACATACAAAGACTGGCACGAGATGTTACCATTTGCTCTTCATGGGTACCGTACCTCAACGCGGACGTCAACAGGGGAAACACCCTATTCCTTGGTATATGGTATGGAGGCCGTCTTGCCCATTGAAGTTCAGATACCCTCTCTTAGGATTATGAAGGATGCAGGTTTGAGCGAAGATGACTGGACTCAGACCCGGATTGATCAACTGAATTTAATCGACGAAAAGAGACTTACTGCTATTTGTCATTGTCAAACGTATCAAAAGCGGATGATCAAGGCATTTAACAAGAAAGTCAAACTACAAGAGTATCAAGTTGGGGATCTGGTGATCAAGCGCATCATCCTACCCCAAGGAGATCCCAGGGGCAAATAGACCCCTAATTACAAAGGGCCATTTGTGGTTAAGAACATTTTCTCAAGAGGAGCTATGATTCTAACCACCATGGATAGTGACGACCTTCCTCACCCCGTCAACGCAGACATAGTGAAAAAATACTATGCATAATCAAAGACACGCTAGGTTGACTGGCCTAGGCAAAAATAAGGGCTTCCCGGCGAACCAAAAGGGTTCAGGCAAAAATAAGGGATGAAAATGAAAAAAGCTGTACACCCGGCAAGTCGAAAACCTGAAAAGGCGGCTTAGGCAAAAAAGGGTATCCCGGTGGACTGAAAACCCGAAAGGGCGATCCAGGAAAAAATTAGGGATTAAAGCGTAACACTATGTCTCATTGGATCATCTTGCAACCAGACTTCGGTATCGACTATCAAGCTCAGACGACTCTAATCAATCTGATCTACCTTCAACCAAGTAGCAAAGTGATGAGATGCTCGAAGAAATAAAGGCAATAATAGAGTTGGAACCTAGTGGGATTGTTCACATAGCTGTTTTTATTTGTTTTTCCCAAATTGTATAAACTCTATCATTTCGGTGGCGTACTCTTTCAAGGACGTCAGCCTCTTGTACAAAAAAACGCCTATTTACAGGCCAAACTTCAAAGTCAATACAATTCATTTTCACAAATAAATTTAAAACTGTTTTCCTTTTTCTGTTTTGTTTTGCAAGAACGTCCAATGTTCATTTTTGATATATGCATTTGACATTGATTGCTGCTCATAAATATTTACATGCGAAACAAAACACGATTACTCGTAATATCAGGAACAGGGGCAAATAGGAATTGTTCAGACCTTACAGTTGCTCTGTCCACCAAGTACATGGATAGATTTAGCTGAAGAATATGACTAAGGTACATTCACTCCCCTCAGAGTAAGGAAAAGACAGTGGTGTTAATTCTCCCCAACTGAGGCTCGCAACCAAGAATGAGTCGGCGATATTCTCCCCAAGCATAGTTTATCTATCATCAGCACTAGAAAATTATCCTCAGTGGAGTTTGGAGAATTATCCCCAGTAGAGGCTGGAGGATTGTCCCCAGTAGAACCTAAAAGGTTATCCCCAGTGAAGTCGCAACTGGAAAATCATCCCCAGTGGAGTTCATTCCTTTCACAAATAGAAACTCAATTCCCAACAGAGTTTCATTATCACTAGCAACAGTAATTAATCCCCGACTGAGGTCATTCTTCTAACTCAATAGATCCTCCGGCAGAGTATGTTCTCCCCACAGAGTCATTTCCTCATCAATTTATTCCCCAACGGAGTTATCCTCTCCCGCAGGTTTATTCTCACAATCATCTTCATTCACTATCCCTAGCGGAAACGAATAATTCAACTCTTTTCTCCAGCAGCAATCCGGGATTGATTTTCCCCAGCTAAAAACATCACATTTCCATACATCATGACATGCATATACGCATCACACAACACAGTCTCATTTATTTTGAGAACATCATTGCCTGATACATATCATGCATTACATACATCTAACCTTTACCTTTCAGGAAGGATACAATCAAATTCTCACAAAAATAAGCTATGAAGCTATTTTCCTCAGTTGAATAACGGATGACTGAAGTTCCTAAATGTCAGCAGAGATGTTTTCCTCAGTTGAATAACGAATGACTGAAGTTCCTAAATGTCAGCAGAGATGATTCCTCAGTTGAATAACAGATGACTGAAGTTCGTAAATGTCAGCAACGATGTTTTCCTCAGTTGAATAACATATGACTGAAGTTCCTAAATGTCAGCAGAGATGATTCCTCAGTTAAATAACGGATGACTGAAGTTCCTAAATGTCAGCAAAGATGATTCCTCAGTTGAATAACGGATGACTGAAGTTCCTAAATGTCAACAAAGATGTTTTCCTCAGTTGAATAACGGATGACTGAAGCTCCTAAATGTCAGCAGAGATGATTCCTCAGTTGAATAACGGATGACTAAAGTTCCTAAATGTCAGTAGAGATGATTCCTCAGTTGAATAATGGATGACTGAAGCTCCTAAAATGTCAGCAGAGATGATTCCTCAGTTGAATAACAGATGACTGAAGTTCCTAAATGTCAGCAGAGATGATTCCTCAGTTGAATAACGAATGACTGAAGTTCCTAAATGTCAGCAGGGATGATTCCTCAGTTGAATAACGGATGACTGAAGTTCCTAAATGTCAGCAGAGATGATTCCTCGGTTGAATAACGGGTGACTGAAGTTCCTAAATGTCAACAAAGATGTTTTCCTCAGTTGAATAATGGATGACTGAAGTCCCTAAATGTCAACAAAGATGTTTTCCTCAGTTGAATAAAGGATGACTGAAGTTCCTAAATGTCAATAGAGATGATTCCTCAGTAGAATACGGACGACCGAAGTTCCTAAAATTCAAACATAGACGACTCACCAGCAGAATAACGAATGACCGAAGTTCCTAAAATTCAATTTCTTTCAACAACGATCAACCTTCCCCAGCGGAATCTTCCTCAACGACAGGTATACAAGCTCTCGCTAAGGAATCTCTTATGCGATCGACACTCCTTCAGATGGCATCTTTTAAGCCCATACCCTTGTCAGCAACTTACAAATGGAATCAATAAGCCCATTCCCGACATCACAAGACAATTACAACTTCATGCGAGTGCAAATTTCTGGGCACTCTAGTGTTCAATCATCTTCCACCTTCAGATCACGAAAGGCAGACAAGCCAATCTAAATCTTCAGGTTTAAGAAGATTGAACAGGGGCAGTTGTTGTAACCCAAAATTTTCCCTCCCATATTTCTCAAAACATTTCAAGAAAGATCCTCAAGTTGCTCAAGGTAGTCCAAGGGTTGGCCAGACAAGCTCCATCATAAGACAGTCTACCTCAAATTAGGGTTTCATGTTGCATCAAGATACTTGATTCCAAGTGATACCAAATGCTCACCAATGTCCTAATATGTTCTCAAGATCATCCATGACAAGTTTCAAGCCTTATAGAGGAAGTTTGCTCAGTCAATTACTCAAAGGCTTGAAAATCGACTATGCTAGGGCAAAAGTCAACTGTGGCCCACATACAGTCAAACTTCAAGATTTTTGGTCAACATCCTCATTTTGAAGTATATTTCATCATTTTATCAAGGGTTGATCATGATTCATCAAGGATTTCTCATAATTCATCAAGACTCAAAAGTTTCTAAATTAGGGTTTTGTAGGAAAAGTCAACTCAACTTTGACCAAGCATAACTTTCTCATACTTTATGAGAAATGACCCATCCATAGCTCATTTTAAAGAGGATGAAATTCTATACAATTCATCTTCAGCTCCCAAGTTCAAAATATGCACTCACAAGAAGTTATGAATTTGGACATTATAGGTCATTTTGGAAAGTCAACAAAAACACATTTTTTTCCAAAGCTTCATACATGAGCATGCAATATCAAACTGAGATAATACCTAAAGGGTTGCTTAGATGACATCTCAAGCTTTATAAAAAGTCTAAGAACACCTCCAAAGAGTCAAAATTGAGGAAGTTATGCATTGGTGAAGTTGACCCTTTTTGCAAAATTGCCAAAAGTCAACTATCCCTAAAACATCAATTTTTGCCAAATGGGCCCAATCTTTTTCACTTGCTTTTGAGTTGGCAACATATTCCACGAGCTCTAGCCTTTGCCACTTGTCCATATCTTATTTTTATTATTTATTTTGATTTTTTATTTGAATTAATTCAATTTAAATCAAAACAAATCATATAAAATCCAAAATATTGAAAACAAAAGATTTTATGCTTGTTTCAGGTGTTATTATACAACTAGCAAGTATTCAAACTCGTGTAAAGGCATGTGTGCACAAAAGACTGGATTTAGGCTATGTTTGGAAAGATTTTAAAGGTGAATCAAATCAAATCAAAACTCATTGATGGAGGAAGATTGGATGCATTCTTTCAACCCTAATGCATTCCTTGGTACAAATAGAACAAAGGCATACCATAAACTAGGTTAGAAACAGGCGCATGAGCAAGAACAAAAAAAATCAAGAAAAAGTTGTGAATCGAAATCCCATTTAGAGGCAGTTTCAAGACTCTTTGCTTATCCCAACCGATTCCTGGGAGTGTCAGCAAGCGAGAGCAATCGAAAGCAAGTGTTTTCAAGCCCTACAACGCACTGTAAGTCCGTCACGGTATTGCAATATTCTTGAATTCGAATAACATTATTCTTGCACTTATAGCATAAAATAATTGTACATTCTTGATCATCATCATGTTTGCAAGCTTTCTATAATACCCAATTGCACTTTCATGAACTGAATTGTAAACTGCCATTGTTAGGGTTTTGGAGTATGTTTTAGGGTTTTTGTTTATAGGAAAAATTCGCCTTCGTAAGTGGTGCCATCATGCTCAGGAGGACGAGACGAACTCAACCATGGCGTTAGTTATCATTTATTTGTCCCATGGAAGATTTTGGAGCAAGCTCTACTTATAGCTACGGACAAGCGTCCGTAGGTAAAAGTCTGGGACTTTTATCCACGGAGAGGGGAAGAAGACAACCAACGTGGCGATTTCCTATAGGCGTGTTTGAATTTCGCGCGCTTCTGATTCAATATTTGCACTTGTCATATACTATTATTATTATGTATTTTATGAACAAACAGAAACAGGTGGCGTAGTGGCAACGGAGTGCATGGAATATGCCTCAGGACCTGGGTTCGAATCCCAGGTCCACCAATTTCTCCATATTATTTTCTGTTTCAGGATCATGTGCGTACAGGAAGCAAACGACTACCATGCTCCCTCATCATCAGTCGTGCCAAGTGTCCTGAGACCAAATCTGATGGCCAGTGATGGAGGACCCCCACAAGCCACAGTCAGCGTGTCACACTGGATCCAAGAAAGTCAAACAGATCTCACTCTTTTGGGCCCAGGAAATTTCTTTTCACACCCCATTTTTCAGGCCCATCTCTTATTCTTTTTTTTCATTTATATTTCATTTAATTATTTTATTTATTTATTTATTAACCAACCAACTTATTTTCTTTTTATCAAAAATCACAAAAAATATTACTTTTCATAAATTAGGTCTAGATTTTATTTTTATCAAAAAGATCAATTAATTATAATCCAAAGAATGGGAATTCTATATTGACTTCTTATTTCAAGTGTTGGCTTCTTGTTGGTTAGATTATTCTTTTCTGTAGCTTTTACTTTATACTTTAGGATAGTCCCTTCATCTCCTCCCATCTTCTTTAATTTCAAAAATCTTCTCCCTCTTTTTCAAAATTCTTATTGTTTTCTAACTTGAACCACTTTCATAATAAACTTGGACTTAGGTCCATGCATTTTAAAAAAAATCTTTTCTTAATCAAACTATCAATTTAACCATACTTTGACATTCTTTTTGAAAGACTAAAAGTCATTAACCTCATTCAAACTATTTTGCCACTTTGGCTTTTTACTTTAAAACTTTTCTCAAAAGATTAGACTCTTGTTGATTCTTGTAGTGACACAAGCTACTATACTTCTATGATATGTAGTGGAGAGAGCTATTTTCCACCCGGGTGTTGAGTGATGGATTTTAAATCGAAGTTACATCCTCCACTTTGAGATGATGTAAATGCTCATTTCTTATAATTATGGGTATTAAGTATGTTTTCCACTCGCGTACGACGATGATGTCTCTTCTCTTAAAATTAACCAACACACATGTGTTTTAAAATTTTTAAGCTGAGCTACGAGTAACCTAATCCCCTATTGCACAGAAGGTGGTGCATAGGCAATAAAGGTTCACAACCGCGGCGGGTACAAAAATTGTAAAAAATACTTATTTTCTCATCTCCACCATCTTATTTTGTATACACCTTTTATAGTCAAAGTACACATATTTTTTAAAAGGTTCCTACGGAGTACGTAGATGTTTAGGGTGCTAATACCTTCCCTTTGCATAACCAACCCCCGTACCTAGATTCTCCCCCCTCTTTTGGTTTTATTTGCTCTTTTCCCATTTTCTTTGGAAACAATAAAGCACGATGCGATTTTTATTTGATTTGTACGAGTTAAGGTAATCCAATGAGTTAGTCTCAATATTTCTACCGCTAGAGAAAACTGGCGACTTCACTGGGGATCTCATCTCTAAGTGGGTTAAGCCTATCTTTATTTATTTGTGTATGTGCTATTATATGAGCTAGTATCTGCGCTATTATTTGTTGTATATTAGATGTTGTATATATGTATGTCTGGATTTTTCTGGTTTTTAGGGTGCTTGGTGATCTCTTATAAGTCCTATACCCGGACTTGGGAAAGCTTAAGATAGTATGGGTGGTATAGTCATGTTAACTTTGAGGGAGTGATTCCAAAATAAGAGACTTGAGTTCCCCCAATCAGTGGAGGCCCCTTTGACTGTAGTATTTTTTAATCGAGAAATCAGGAAGACGTGCTGCTTTCGACCTGGGAGCGCGTGAAGCTGAGAAGCCGTAGAACCCTTAACCCATCTTGTCCTTTTAGGTGTAGTGCGGAGACTATAATGGAGCAATTCGAAAGTAGTTTTCACGCGTGTTGCAACTGGTTTTTAAAATAGAGTCGCCACCATTAATTTTTATCCTAAGAAAGAGAATATAAAGAAATAACCCTAAAAAAGTTCTGAGATTCTAGGTCTGACTCAGTTTTAGATGAAGGGAAGGTGTTAGGAACCCCTCATTTACCTTGTTCATAAGGATACTAGGTTTAGAAGTGAATTTTTAGGAAATATGGTTTTTTAGTGTTTTATTAGGGGAAAAGGGTTTTAATTTTAGTTAAGGGGACTCATCACGATTTTAATCATATGCCTACTTATCCTCTTAGGAGAAGTCAAAGTCTTATTTCGTAGTTCACAGTTGATAAAAGATATTAATACAACCCTTTTTGAAAATAAATATAAATTTGATTATATTAGTAAAAAAATTGATTTGAGGTCGGTTAGTTGTATTAAGACGTAGAGAGAGGGAGTCTGATATAGTCTCCTCATCACGTGGCCAGATATTGGCCATGTGTCGCTCGCGAATGTAGTAATTTGGTGAATTACGCGAGTTTTAATATTTTGATATAAAAGGTTAAATCAACTTATATTGTAAACAATATTTTTAAGTGCATGATCAAAAGAAAAATTTAATGCAATAATAGGAATATATTATTTTACTTATGAGTTGAGAATATTTAATTTGAATTATAATAAATAATAAATATACTATTAAAATATAAGTATAAAATATAAAAATAATAATTATAGTAAAATAATAAAAGAAAAAAATAAATTAAAAATGTGGGGGTGTAAATATAGTTGAAGTAGCAAAAATGAGGGGGGTGTCAATATAAGGGTCTTAACTTAGATTTTGAATTAAGGCCCAATGGCCAAGGGAGTGTGAAGCTGCATATGTTAGTAAAAACAAAATTGAAGGAGGTGTAGATAATAATTGGGCTTGGCCCAGTGAGGTTTGAGATCCGTTTGAATCGTATGGGAGCGAGCATACGATCTAATGGAGGGCATGCGTAACTAGGGACGTGTGATCATAATCTTGTGGCTTAAATATAGGGAATACGGTGGCTATTGTGGGCGACATGCATATGATTATTAAAAAAATATATTACACTTTTTACAAAAAATAGATTTTACATTTTTCTTGTTTACTTCTTTCTCTCTCTGCGCCTATGTATTCTCCTTGTAACCCTTTATTCTTCTCTCAACTTAATACCAAAACCCTAGGTTCTAGACTTCCGGCGACAGCGGATAGAAGGGGAAGCTTGAGTCCATCGGTGGTGCGATGGTCGGTTGAAGGATGGTGTTCGTCAATGAAGATGGCGTTGAACGTGTGGGAGTTTAGGATGGCCCGCGGTGGATGTTCGTAGAGGCGTCGTGTTGACTCTCCAACGACGAGACTCTCGACCGCCCTTTCTCTTCCGTAACCGTTATCATCCTTCCTCTGTAACTCATCTTTTCCTTTCTGTCAATTTTTTGTATGTAACGATTATCTCTTCTTCTCTGTACTGTAATTTTCCTTTTCTTTGTGTACCCTTTTTGTCCCCTTTGTACTGTAATTTTTCATTATTTTATAGCATTTTAGGATTCACGTTTTAGGAAACAAAATTATTTAGGTCATCATTGATATTTATTTTTAGGAAATCAGGAATTGTAATTATTTTTTTGTAATCAAGTTTCGATTTTGTATTAATGTTGATTTTGTTTTGGTTATTTTTAATTCTGTTTCTGTATTTGTTGATTCTGGAAAAGGATTGAAAAGGCTGTGTTTGGATTTCTGTATTGATGAAGATTCATTTTCATTTGCAACAAAGTGTTTTCACGATTAATCAAAACAATGTCTATTTCATGTCTTTGGGCCACGCGCTTTGACTTGGGCTTGCAAATTGTTTCTCTGATTTGGGCCTGTAATGTTCTGGGCTGCGCCAATTGGGAGCCTCAATGCTTTTTGATCAGTAAACAAAAATAAACTTTCAAATAAATTTTATGACATAATGTTTTCATTATAATAAAATATTATAATAAATAATTAATAATAATGATAAAACAAAATGTTTTTTCTTTTTCAAAACTGAACTAAAAGCTTGAATTGGGCCACTAAAAAACGTGCTTCATATGGGCCCTCCTAATTTGCAATACACACTGTTGTACCCCAAAATTTTCCCTCCCATATTCTTCAAAGATTTGCCAAGTCAAGCTTCAAAATTCCCCAAGGGTTGCACAGTTCAAGGGCCTCCTAAGCAGTCAAAATTAGGGTTTTGGTTCTGATCAAGAAAATGAAGTTTCCAAGGGCCCAATCAAGTCACACATGCCAATAAATATGGTCAAGCATCCTCATATCAAGTTTCAAGACTTTCAGCACAAAATTGCGCAGTCAAAAACCCTAATTGCACTACAGTCAACTGTAGGGGCAAAATGGTCATTTGACAGTCAAAAGTTCAAATTTTTGGTCAACATCTCATTTTGAAGCCACAAACATCATTTGATCAATGCTTGATCATGATTCTCAAAGCTTGGCTCAAAAATCATCAAGATGCAAAAGTTTCCTTATTTGGACAGTTGAAAAGTCAACTGTAAATTGACCAGGGCATAACTTTCATATGGATCATCAGAAAAATTCCATCCAAAGCTCATTTTGAAGATAAAGACATTTCCTACAACTCATATTCATACTCCAAGTCCAAGAACTTCTCTCACAAAAAGTTATCAATTTCAACATTATAGGTCATTTTCAAAAGTCAACAAAAAGGGACTTTAAGTCAAACGCCATAACTTGAGATTGGTAAATCAAAATGACATGGGACCAAAGGCATTGGTTAGAGGACTCAAAGACCTTTCCAAAATGTCCAAGAAGATGAGCAAAGCTTAAAAATTGAGCAAGTTATGCCTTGTGGAAGTTGGGAAATTTTTGGATATTTTGAAAAGTCAACATTGATTCAAATGACCTAAAATTGCTAATGGGCCTATTTTTCTTCCACAATTCATTATCCAAGGCATGTGCAAGACCACTTGGCCCAAAGGGAAGTTTTTATTCATTTTTTATTTATTTATTTGGATTTTATTATTAATAATTCATTTAAATTAATTAAATACATGAAAAAAATACTAAACCTACTATTTCAAATCTTTTTGTGCATATAATATCTTCAAAAATTCGTGCATGATCAGATATGGAAGAATTGGAATTGATTGGATATGATTTGTACAAAATAGCATGAAAAAAGATTGAAAAAAGATCTTGAAAAATCAAATCTTTCAAACCATGAATGCTAAGGTTTTGATTGATTTTTTTGACCTAATTCATTCATACATATACAAAGAAGCAAGACCTAATGCCATTTAACCAAAAAAGCTGCGCAAAAAACACCATTTGAACACTTGAAATTTATCAAAAAAAACCAATTCTGAAAACCTAGTTCTAGGAAGATTCAAGGCCAAATAGCTATTCCATTAGCTTCCTCAAGGATCATAGAACGTGTTCCAATCATTCCCTAAGCCCCATACTCAAGAAAACGCGAAATCACCATTGAAGTTGGTAAGAAAAATTTCAGAATCGTTTTCAATCATTCATGCATTATTAACATGTTTCATTGTTGTTTTTGTGTTTAGAATGACATTTGTGAGCTAACTGCATAGTTTGATTTGAGTTTCATGCCAAAACAAAGAATCCACCATGATCGTATCTTAGGGTTTGCAGAATTCCGAATTGGGGGTTTTTGAATATGAAAAAATTGGAGCTTGAAACCAGGGCCATTCAACTCAGTGCGTTTAGACGATCACAAGGCCACCCTCGCGCCTAATTTATGAGGCCTTATGGCCTATTCGCTATTTTCTAATATAGCGTCTATAGCAACGTTTGAAAACCGTTGCTAAATTGTTCTTGTTTCAGGAAAAAAAATAAGCCAAGGAAGAGGATGATTAGGTGGCTACCAACGATTGGAGTGTTTAAATTTCGCGCGCAAGTCACACTAACGTGTTTGTTTTCTTTTATAATATTTGTTGGTTATATGATATACAGAAAGCGCGTTTGGAAGGGTTGGCAAGCATAGTGATTGGTAATGTTCAGGACCTGGGTTCGAGCCCCAGGTCCCCACCCCCTTTCATATTTTTCTTCAATTAATGATCCTATGCAGATTATGTCCTGGAGGCTATCATGCGTCTCTCAAATCAAACCGTCCACGCGTACCAGGGCATCAAATCAAAGGCCATGATCTGGAGAGCACGGTGAACTCTAGTCAACGTGTACACGTGCTGGCACAAAAGTCCAACAGGCCAAGGGCAAATGGGCCCAGATTGCTGAAAGAAAACCTCCATATTAAGGGGCAGACCCCCTAGGTTTGCAATTTTTTTAACTTTCTTTATTTCTTTATTATTTATACTTTCTTTTAATTATTGTTTTATTAATTAATTTCATATTTTCATAATATATAAAAAAACATCAAAAAAATCAGAAAAGACAAGAAAAATAATAAATATTTTTATTTTAAGTACTTTTGTAAATAAATTGCATATAATTAAATTTAGTTATTAAATTAGGATTAATAGTAATGTTTTCTTAATTAATTTAAAATTGGTAGAATTAGGGCTCATATTAATTTTTTATCCCTTTTTATTTTCCTTCATAATAATTAAATATTAAATATTTATTAAATTGCATATAAATTAATTAGGGTTAATTTCAGGTCAAAGTTTAATCTTTTCTTAACAAATAAAAATTGTAGAATTAGGTTTATTTTTAGTTAATTCTTTTTTCATTAAAATCATTAAAACCAAAAAATACTAAAAACAATTTCTTTTCTTTTTTAATTAATTAATTTCGTCATTTAAGTTAATTTTGCAAAAAGGGTCCAACGCCCTCGTTCTTTTAATTCTTATTTAATTCGCATATTTATTTTCTATTCTTTTTAATATTTATGTATCTCTCCCAAAGCCGTGTAATTAATTCCTCGCACTTTACTTTTCTTTAATTCTTTATTTTTCTGTCAAATCGGGTTCTGGAAATTTTGGCGATGTGGACCCGCGCCTTTTGTAATAGCTTAGAACTTTTACTTTTCGCAACTTTTAACTGTTAATTATCACATGAAAGAATGAATGCCCAAATAAAAACAAACGTAGCTCACTCAATGCATGATCAAGACAAATAATAACTGAAAATGACACACAAATCACACACCACCCCTAGGGTACGCCTCACTGTTGCCTTGCCTCGAAAGGTGATCGTCGAGTAGAGGATGTCTTAGTAAGTCCTCATGATCCGGGAACCTGGCATGAGGGTAGCTTCTAAGGTGTCTTCCCATTACTCCGGTGATTACACTGTTGCCTTGTCCCTCGAAACGTGGCCGTCGACTATAGGACGTTTTAGTGAGTCCTTATGTCCCATTGATCTGGTTGCCTCAAAACAAGTTGCCTCAGAATAGTCGCCTCGGAATAAAAGATCAATGGCATAAGGGTAGCTTCTAAGGTGTCTTACCTTTGCTCGGTGACCACAATGTCCCTAAACTCGAATTGACCCGAACACCTCCAACGGTGGTGCTACCTACCTCTCAATGGTGGGATGGCACTACCTCAAGGACATTTACACAGACAAATTCCTTAGGGTAGGTAGACGACTCTAGATACTTGCTCTAATTTCAAAACAAATTCAAAAATACTTTTCACACCGACACCTTTTCAAAAAGCTTTCGAAAGCAATTTTTCAAACACTCTTGAGGACCGATACAAGAGTCGAACTGGAATTTTCAAAGAAACTTTTTTTAAAACCCACAGTTGAAAAGCAAACAAACCAATTTTGAAAACACAAGTGAGCAAGTATCTAAGAGCCCATGGATAACCATGGATAGAAAGGGTGCTAACACCTTCCCTTTCTATAACCTACCTCCCGAACCGAGAGCAATCTCTATAAGGAATTTTTCTGTGCTTTTCTCCTTTCCATTTGGAGAAAATAAAAGACGGTGGCGACTCTTGCTTCCGCGAAATTTCGCGAACCAGCGTTAAACAGTCAGTTCCAGATCCACCGATCACAGAACTGGCGACTCTGCTGGGGACAAACTTAAAGTGAGGTGTACCTTAGGGCTAGTTCATAACTGTGTTTTCAATTGTATTGATTTGTCTGCTTTAACTTTGTGGGTTGCATGGGAGTTACATAGATCTTAACCCGGATCTGGGGATACCCTGTTTAGGTAGCATAAGCTGTGAGGGACCTGTCCGGCGTAGACCGACACGGGTGAAGCAGTGGCTACGTTGGTGTGGCACCTTAGTCTGTACCGATATCCCTTGTGTCGCAACGAGGAGAATATGGGTCCTCTAAGGAGTCATTAAGCACCAACAACCTTAGAACCTTAATTGACACAACTTGGCCTTTAGAATTGTAGCAGTATGCTACGCTCATTGAGGCTAAACTCTCGTGATGGTTCTGGCCGCAAGAAAAGATTGCGATGCTGGAGTTATGACCGATTGAGGGTAGTCAATGATATTGGGATCCTCTAAGAACCCGGTTACTTTGATAGGACAGGTATGAACCAACAAACTGAAAGAGGGTAGTACCTAGACCTCATGCTGGCCTAAACTTTAAGGGCTTGCCTTGTGTGACTTGTGTGCCTTACCATGTTTGCCTTTGTATCTATTTGTGGTGTGCTTTATCATAACATCATAACATCATGAGCATTGCATGCATCCTGCATAAGGACTGACCATTTCAAAGACAAGAGGGTTTCACCTTTGCTCTGTTTTGTAGGATATCATGATGCCTGTGCGAAGGAATACTATCCGGTTCAACTTTGTTCATTCACCTGAGTTGCTTGATGAGTTGGTTAGCAGAATTCCAAATACCACTTCCTTCATTCAGAGGCATGGTTCTTTTCTCAGCTTAGTCATTGCAAAGCGGGATCAACAGTTGATGAGTGTTCTGACCCAGTTCTATGACCCTCTGTACCAGTGCTTCACCTTTCAAGACTTCCAGCTGGTCCCTACCCTGGAAGAGTTCTCTGATTTGCTTGGTATCCCTATCTTGGATCAGACTCCCTTTACTGGTTGGGAAAAGACCCTCGGGCTTGAGGATGTTGCTGCAGCTCTTCCCCTGACACATCAAGAGGTAATGGACAACTGGGTGACTAGAAGCGGAGTTAAAGGTTTCTTGGCCAAGTTTCTGATTGGTAAAGCTAACAGTTTCTGGAATGACCTGGACTTTAGGGCATATGAAGACATCTTGGCTCTCCTAATCTATGGGTTAGTCCTGTTTCCTAATCCCGACAACTTCATCAATGTCACTGCCATAAGGATCTTTATGTCTCAGAATCCGATGCCCACTCTCTTGGGTGACATCTTGCAACAACTTCATGCTCGTACTACCCGAAGACGAGGAACCCTATGGTGTTGTATCCCTTTGTTGGTAAGGTGGTTTATTTCGCACCTCCCCAAGTTCGTACTAAAGAATCAAGAAGGAAGAGGTTGGGCTCACAGGTTAATGTCTCTCACCGACAAAGATATCATTTGGACTTGCAGAGGGTTGGATGAGGTAGCTGTTATTGATCGATGCGGGGAATACCCTAATGTTCCTTTGATTGGTACCCAAGGAGGAATCTCTTACAATCCATGTCTAGCGCTCCGTCAGTTTGGAAGAGCAAGAAGAGCAGGCCCCCATGAGATGTTGGTGCCTCACATCAGTTTTGAGTTTCAGGTGGATAGTGACGAACTGCTTCGTAGGTTCATCAAGGCGTGGGATAAAGTTCATAAAGCTGACCCACAGGAGTTAGGGCCAAAGACTTCTTTACCTATGGAAGCCTACTACAAATGGGTTCGCATCCGTGCTCAGAAGTTAGGTATGCCGTATGAAGCCGTCAGACCCGTCATTCTTGAGTGTCCTGACAAGGAAGGTGTTCCTCCAACTGTCCTTCCTCCTCAGATACCTACTGATTATGAGACATTGAAGAGATCTTGGTCGCAACTGCGAGAAGAACGAGATTCTTACCGGGAAAAGTTCAACGAGCAGGAATTAAAGATCCAGAAGCTGACAAAGCAGTTGGAGAATGAGAGAGATTTGAATGCCTACATCCGTACTGAGAAGAGGAGACCATGGGATCAATAAGGAGCTCCAGATGTTCTTTTACAGTTTTATTTCCCTTTTCATTATTTCCTTTCATGTAACGCCTAAGGGCAACCTGTTGAACAATTTAAATTTCAAAGGGAATCTAATGAAGTGTGTTCCTTTTTGTTTACAAAGTTGATTCCCGATTGTCTTTGAAAACATAAATCATACGCATTCCATTCATCATGTGCATAGCAGGTTTTCCTCTTTTCAGGTTGCTTACCGTTCTTTGCTGTTTATTTCAGCATCATGAATCCTGACTCATCCTCAACTGAGATGTCCATCAAAGCTCTTCAGGCGCAGAACGCGCAATTTCAGGAATTAATCATGGGCTTGGCTCAAGGCCAGGAAGAATTGAAGACTCTGCTCCTGAAGAAGGAGAAGAAGAAGAAGAGAAGAACTGTTCTTTTCAACACGGGCCGAAGGTTTGGCAACACGCTGCAGAATGAAGAGGCTGGTTCTTCTATTGACAAGAGTACTCCTCAAGCAGAAAAGGGTCCTAGTCCGGTAGTCTCCGACAACGAGACTGATTTTGATGAAGAACAATATCCTCATGCAGAAGACCGTTACAAGCAACTGGAGGATAGGTTGAATGCTATGGAGATACAACAGGTACCTGGGCTGGATTTCGGAGATTTGGGTTTGTCTACTGGTGTGATCATTCCTCGGAAGTTCAAAGCACCATCTTTCACTAAATATGACGGGGCGTCTTGTCCCAAGCTACATCTCAGGTCCTATGTTCGGAAAATCCAACCGTACTCAGCGGATAAGAATTTGTGGATCCACTTTTTCCAGGAGAGTCTTTCAGGGACTCATCTCGAATGGTTCTATCAGCTGGATGGGACCAAGGTTCGTAACTGGGAGGAGTTGGCTACTGCTTTCTACAAGCAGTATCAATATAATACCGACCTTGCCCCTACACGTACCCAAATCCAGGGTATGTCGTTAGGTTCAAGTGAAGGTTTTAAAGAGTACGCTCAGAAGTGGAGGGATCTGGCTGGCAGGGTGCAGCCTCTGTTGACTGATCGGGAGTTAGTAGACATGTTCTTGGGGACCCTATCTGGGCCATTCTTCAACCATCTTATCGGGAATTCGTCTGCAGGGTTCACTGATCTGATTCTGACTGGGGAGAGAATTGAGGCTGGGTTGAAGTCTGGAAAGATTCCGAAGGGTGCATCGTCTAGTTCTGAGAAGAAACCCTTCAAAAAGGAGGCTAGTGCTGTATATGGTTCCAAGAGATCAGAGAAATTTGAGCGTCGCCAATCTGTCAGTGCGGTAATGATTGCCAAGCCTGCTGCCGCTCCTCGGCCAACCAATCCTCAAAGGGCTGAAAGACCCCGGAGAGAGTTTACCCGTTTGAGCATGACCTTGTCGCAGATCTTACCACAGTTGCTCTCAACCAACTTAGTGACCATCAAAGAGGCTCCGAAGTTTCCAAATACTACCTCTCCTAAATACAACCCAAATGCTCGTTGTGCTTATCATTCTGATATCCCGGGGCATTCCACTGATGACTGGCATTAAGGAATAAGGTGCAAGACCTTATCGACGCAAAGGAGATACAGTTTGAGGCACCTGAGAAGCCCAATGTCATAAATGCTCCTATGCCTCAGCATGGAGTAAATGCTGTTGACGAAGACGTTTACGCTGTTTCTGTGGATGATCTAGCCACTCCTTTGAAGACTATCAAGAAGAACCTGCTGCTGGCCGGTTTATTTCCGGGTTGCAGTGAGGGTTGCCTGTTCTGTGCTGTTTCCCTACCTGGTTGTCCCTTGCTGAAGTTAGGCATCCAAAGCCTAATGGATAGCAAGGAGATTCTGTTTAAGAAGTCTGCTGTTCAGTTAGTTCTGGTAGAAGAAGTTTCTGTAGTTACCATCTTCAATAATCCGATCAAAGCTCTCTCGAGGAAGCCTATTCAAATCATGACTGTCGCACCTGTTGTTATCACTGTTCCGGGGCCTCTTCCCTATATATCTGATAAAGCTGTCCCCTGGCACTATGGGGCAGATGTGTATGTGAATGGGATCAGACAAGAATTCAACACTGGCGCCAGTATCTGCGATATCACCGGTCCAGCCAAGGTTACCCGCAGTGGCAGGCTCTTCTCGCCTGACATTGCCCCGCCCGTTATTCGCAGACCCCTCCTTATAACACCTACAAGTGTACCTGTTCCTATTGCTGATCAAGTTGTTTCCCCTGCTGCCGAGTCATCCAATGCTCGGGGTAAGGGAGTTGAAGATGAGCCTGCCCGGATGGAGGCACCGATACCTGTAACTGCTGAGGCCTCCCAACAAGAGATGGAGGAAATCCTGAAGATAATAAAGAAGAGTGACTTCAATGTTGTAGAATAGCTGAGGCATACGCCCTCCAAGATCTCCATGCTCTCCTTACTGCTATGCTCCGAGGCCCATGCTAAGGCCTTGATCTCATTCCTCAAGACGGCCCATGTGCCACAGGAAACATCTGCAGTCCAGTTCACTGATTGTGTAGCAAATCTGACAGCAGATAATGGCTTGGGTTTCTCAGATGCTGACCTCACTGCGAAGGGAAGAGACCACAATGATGCCCTGCATGTCTCTATTGAATGCAGGGGCACTACTCTGGAACATGTATTGGTGGATACTGGTTCGTCCTTGAACGTGTTACCCAAGAAGGCTTTAGACTGTTTAGATTGTGAAGGCCTGGAACTGAAACCCAGCAATATCATCGTCAGGGCCTTTGACGGGTCAAAAAGGATGGTTCATGGAGAGGTTGACATTCCCATTCGTGTGGGTTCTCAGGTGTTCGACTCTACATTTTATGTGATGGATATCCGTCCATCGTACTCTTGCTTACTGGGTCGACCTTTGATCCATAAAGCTGGGGCAGTAACCTCTACTTTGCACCAAAAGCTGAAATACCCCGTCAGAGGGAAGATCGTCACTGTGCAAGGGGAGGAGGAATATATGGTGAGCCACTTGAATTCTTTCAGATACATTGAGATGGATGGGGAGTTTATTGAAACCCCCTTTCAACATTTCGAGGAGGTGCTTCCTATTTCAGCAGCAGCAGCAACAGCGGTTGAGGAAAATGTTCCTTTGAAGATGGCTTCCCTGAAGGATGCCCGGGTTGTGGTTCAAAAAGGTGAATGTGCTAACTGGGGCAGGCTTCCGGACTTTACACAGAAAACTGACAAATTTGGACTGGGTTTTACTGCAGAGGGTCAGAAAGCTATGCGGAAGGCGAAGACCAGAAGACCTCCCGTGTTCATTACAAATCCAGGAGTGAATGCTGTTGGGGAAGATAATGAAGTGGATGAAGCAGAATTCGATAGCTGGATCTACCCGACGACCGAAGGCGGATTGACCAATTGGATTTCTAAGGACCATACTCTTGTTACTTTTGTTACGCAGTAATAAACTTCCTTGTTTTGTTATTTTGTAATAAACAATAAACTCTATGGCCCGGTGTCTTACCCGAGGCACCGTGGTTTTATTTATGAGGGCATATAAATTGTCATTTCATATATCATAAATGAAAATCTTGGACGTTTTCTCGCATTTCAAATCTTATGCTCCTTTTCTGTCTTTCCTTTCTTTATACATTTCAAAACAGCTGTATTTACACACACTCACTCATACAGGTTTCAATCCACTCTGGATCTCACTGATAACGACTCTGCTACTGCCAGTTATGACTTCGAAAATCCGATCAACTTAGCCGAAGACGAAGGTGAAGATGATTGCGAAGTGCCTGGCGAGCTTGCAAGACTGTTACTTCAGGAAGAGAGGACAATTCAACCACATGAAAAGCCAGTGGAAACAATAAACTTGGGTACTGAAGAAGACAGGAAAGAGGTAAAGATTGGTGCCAACCTAGAGCTCAGCGTGAAGAAACGGTTGACTCAGATGCTACATGATTATATGGAGATCTTTGCCTGGTCCTACGAAGACATGCCCGGGTTGGATACCGACATTGTGGTCCATCACTTGCCAACTAAGGAAGATTGCCCTCCGGTTAAGCAAAAGGTCTGCCGTATGCGTCCAGAGATGTCCGAGAAGATCAAAGCCGAGGTTATGAAACAGTTTGATGCCGGGTTTCTTGCAGTAACGTCTTACCCTCAGTGGGTTGCTAATATGGTGCCGGTACCAAAGAAGGACGGTAAGGTCAGAATGTGTGTCGATTACAGGGATCTGAACAGGGCCAGCCCCAAAGATGATTTCCCCTACCTCACATTGATGTCCTTGTTGACAATACAGCGCAGCACAAGGTATTCTCTTTCATGGATGGCTTTTCAGGTTACAATCAGATCAAGATGGCACCTGAAGACATGGAAAAGACTACATTTGTTACTCAGTGGGCCACCTTCTGCTACAAGGTCATGCCTCTTGGACTGAAGAACGCTGGGGCAACCTACCAGCTTGCCATGGTTGCTTTATTTCATGACATGATCCATCATGAGATAGAAGTGTATGTTGACGACATGATCGCGAGGTCCCAGACTGAGGAAGAACACTTAGATCATCTGCAGAAATTGTTTGACCGATTGAAACTGTACAAGCTAAGGTTGAACCCGAACAAGTGCACCTTCGGGGTAAGATCGGGAAAGTTGCTAGGCTTCGTGGTAAGTGACAAAGGTATTCAAGTGGACCCTGCTAAGGTCAAAGCTATTCAAGAGATGCCAGTTCCTAAGACAGAGAAGGAGGTCAGAGGTTTTCTAGGGCGCCTGAATTACATTGCTCAATTCATCTCGCACCTGACTGCTACTTGTGAGCCAATCTTCAAGCTACTGAAGAAAGATCAGGTAGTACGTTGGAATGATGAATGGCAGGCTGCTTTTGACAGAATCAAAGAGTATCTCCAAGAACCACCTATCCTTATGCCACCGGTTGAAGGGAGACCTCTGATACTATATCTAACAGTGCTTGACAACTCAATGGGGTGTGTGCTGGGGCAGCATGACGAGTCTGGCCGAAAAGAGCATGCCATTTATTACCTTAGCAAAAAGTTTACCGACTGTGAGACCCGATACTCACTGCTTGAGAAAACTTGCTGCGCTTTGGTATGGGCTGCTCGCTGGCTGAGACAGTATATGCTGACTCACACTACCTTGTTAATCTAAAAAATGGATCCAATAAAGTACATATTCGAAAAGCCTGCTCTGTCTGGGAGAATAGCAAGATGGCAAATGATCTTGACGGAATACGACATTCAGTACACGACCCAGAAAGCCATCAAGGGAAGTGTATTGGCAGACCACTTGGCACATCAGGCCGTAGATGACTACCAGTCAATGAACTTCGAGTTTCCAGACGAAAGCATCATGATTGTGACTGATTGTGAAGTACCTGGACCGGATGAAGGACCTGAGGAAGGATCCCGATGGTCTATGCACTTTGACGGAGCCTCCAACGCTTTGGGTAACGGTATCAGCGCCATAATCATATCACCTCAAGGTACTCATACTCCACTCACTGCCCGGCTGTGTTTCAATTGTACCAACAACATGGCGGAGTATGAGGCGTGCATCATGGGTCTTCAAGCTGCGATCGATCTAAGGATTAAGTTTCTGAGTGTCTTCGGAGATTCCGCTCTTGTGATCAATCAGATCAAAGGAGAGTGGGATACGAAACATCCAAACCTGATTCCTTACAGAGAATGTGTGTTGACCTTGATCCCCCACTTCACAGAAATAACTTTTGAACATTTCCTAAGAGAGGAGAATCAGCTGGCGGACGCGTTAGCTACAATGGCTTCTATGTTCAAAGTTAAATGGGATAATGAGGCTCCCCGGATCATCATCTGGAAACTGGACGAACCGGCATACTGTTGCGATCTCGAGACTGAATTGGTGACTGAGAAGCCTTGGTACCATGAGGTGAAGAGATATCTGGAAGCTCAGGAATACCCTGAAGGTGCATCCGTCAATGATAAGAAATTCCTGAGAAGGTTCGCGGCAAAGTTCTTCCTTAGCAACGGCATCTTATACAAGCGAAACCATGATTCAACCTTACTGCGTTGTGTGGATAAGGCTGAAGCAGAAAGGATCATGGAAGAGCTACATGAAGGGACCTTTGGTACACACTCCAGTGGACATACAATGGCAAAGAAGATCCTTCGGGCAGGGTACTACTGGTCCACAATGGAAGCTGACTGCTACCAACATTCCAGGACATGCCATAAGTGCCAGATCTACGCAGACAAGGTGCATGTTCCTCCAGTTCCTCTGAATGTTCTGACTGCGCCTTGGCCGTTTGCAATGTGGGGCATAGACATGATCGGTGAGATTAAACCTACGGCATCTAACGGGCACCGCTTCATCCTGGTAGCGATTGATTATTTTACGAAGTGGGTCGAAGCAGCTTCCTACGCTACGGTAACCAAGACTGTTGTGGCACGGTTCATTCGGCATAACCTGATCTGTCGATACGGTGTCCCAGAGAGAATTATTACAGACAACGGTACCAATCTGAATAACAAGATGATCACTGAGCTCTGCGAGCAGTTCAAAATACAGCACCACAATTCTTCTCCTTACAGACCGAAGATGAATGGGGCTGTAGAAGCAGCAAATAAGAACATTAAGAAAATCGTGCAGAAGATGACAGTGACTTATAAAGATTGGCACGAGATGTTACCGTTCGCTCTACATGGGTACCGTACCTCAGCTAGGACGTCAACCGGGGCAACTCCCTTCTCTCTGGTTTATGGTATGGAGGCAGTCTTACCGATCGAAGTGCAAATACCCTCTCTCCGGATAATGAAGGATGCAAATCTGAACGAGGATGATTGGATCCAGACACGACTTGATCAGCTCAACCTCATTGATGAAAAGAGACTTGCTGCTATCTGTCATGGTCAGACGTATCAGAAACGGATGATCAGAGCATTTAACAAAAAGGTCAGACCACAGGAATATCAAGTTGGGGATCTGGTGATCAAACGAATCATCCTTCCTCAGAGTGATCCAAGGGGCAAATGGACCCCTACGTACGAAGGGCCATTTGTGGTTAAACATGTGTTCTCAGGAGGAGCCATGATCCTAACCACCATGGATGGTGACGACCTTCCTCACCCCGCCAATGCAGACATAGTAAAAAGATACTACGCATGAAAAAAGACCCGCTAGGCTGACATGCCTAGGCAAAAATTAGGGCTTCCCGGCGAACCAAAAGGGTTCGGGCAAAATGAAGGGATGAAAATGAAAAATCTGTACACCCGGCAAGTCGAAAACCTGAAAAGGCGGATTGGGCAAAAATGGGTATCCCGGTGGACTGAAAACCCGAAAGGGCGGTCCAGGCAAAAGTTAGGGATAAAAGCGTAATACTATGTCTCATTGGATCACTTTGCGTCCAGAATCCGGTATCTATATCAAGTTCAGACGGCATCGATCAGTCAGCTTCACCTTCAACCAAGGTCATCAAGTGATGAGACGCTCGGAGTTATAAAGGCAATAGCAGAGTTGAAACCCACTGGGATCATTCATTTCACACAGCTGTTTTATTTTCTTTTATACAAAGTCTGTATAAACTCTTTTGTTCGGCGGCGTTCTCTTACTAGGACGTCATCCCCTTGTACACAAAACGCCTATTTTCGGGCCATTAAAAATCAATACAAATATGCTTTTCAGTTAAAAGTGCCAATTGTTTTTCTTTTTCTGTTTTGTTTTGCGAAGAACGTCCAAGGTTCAATTTGTGATATATGCATTGACAATAATTTGCTAACTCATGAATATTTGCATATGAAACAGAGGACTAATTACAGGTAACAGTAGAAACAAGGGCAATAAAAGAGTTGTCTAAGCAATCTAATTGTTCTGTCCTCCAAAGGTACCAAGGTAGGTTCAGCTAAAGAACATAACCAGCATATCTTAATTCCCCGGAGAGTGAGTCAGCAAGTCAGTACACTCTTCTCCAAGCGAAGCTATAGTATCAAACTTAAGGAAGTTGGGTGTCCTCCAACAGATCTCAACATTCCCCAGCAGCATATATATTCTTAACAAGCATCCCCGGCAGTCTTGGTCTAAAGATTGTTCCCCGGCGGTATATCAAACGTTCAAAGGAAATCATTTCCCCCGCAGTTCAAAACCTCCCCAGGAGAGTCCAATCCAGTCCCCCAGGAAAATTGGAATCCATCTCCCCAAGCAGTAAGCTTATCCCCAGTAGATTCTGGAAGCTTATCCTCGTAGAGCACGAACGCGGCTCCCGGCTTTATTTAGAGAGTTATTTCCCTACCAAGATATAACTGGGTTATCCTCAGCCAAAAGCCATGGAAAGAGCGTCCTCGACGAAGTCTCCTGATCCCCAGCGAAGTCTATCAACACTTCCAACGCAACAAGAGTATCCCCAGCAAGGTATTATCAACACTCAACAAAATATCTCCCTCCCCACAGTGTATTGCCCCAGCAAGATCACTAGAGTACTTTCTCCCCGCAGAGTAATCCAGTCTCCAAGTTTATCCCCAACGGAGTTATCTTCTCCTACCGGTATTCTTGCAACTATCATCCTCAGCAGAGGCAAAATCTATTCTCCAACATCAGCCCGGGAGTTAACTTCCTGGCACCCGTCAAGGATTTATTTTCCTAGACGAAAACATACATTCCTAAACATCACATACATCATTATAGCATGCATAGACGCATCATACAAATCTCATTTATGTTGAGAACATCATCGCTTGATCCATATCATGCATTGCATATGACTGACCTCTATCTTTCAGGAAAGATTCAGTTAAATTCTCAATCATATTTCAAGACCTTATCTGGTTCAGTTAATCGGCTCCAAAGGTTTCTTATCCAGTCAAAGGCCTCCTCTAGTCCAGCTAAATCGACCCCAAACAGATTTTTCTGATGAAGACTCAGTAGAAGTTATCAAAGGTTTTTCTCAAACGTCCGCTTTTGAGATTATAATTTCCTATGGTTCTCTCCCCGATCCTGCGGAGACGATAATTCCATTCCAGGTTTTTCTCAAACGTCCGCTTTTGAGATTATAATTTCCTATGGTTCTCTCCCCAATGCTGAGGAGACGATAATTCCATTCCAGGTTTTTCTCAAACGTCCGCTTTTGAGATTATAATTTCCTATGGTTCTCTCCCCAATGCTGCGGAGACGATAATTCCATTCCAGGTTTTTCTCAAACGTCCGCTTTTGAGATTATAATTTCCTATGGTTCTCTCCCCAATGCTGCGGAGACGATAATTCCATTCCAGGTTTTTCTCAAACGTCCGCTTTTGAGATTATAATTTCCTATGGTTCTCTCCCTAATGCTGCGGAAACGATAATTCCATTCCAGGTTTTTCTCAAACGTCTGCTTTTGAGATTATAATTGCCTATGGTTCTCTCCCCGATCCTGCGGAGATGGTAATTCCCACCAAGATTTTCTCAACGATTGCTGTTGAAGTTAAAGTCATCCAAGGTTCTCTCACCGTTCCTGTTGAGGTAGTAATCACCCCTGGTTCATTCATCACCTTTTGAAGCTCCAGATCCAGCTCCTGTAACTAGTCAGGACACATCTATACAAAGCATCTGAAGACCAGCTCCTGCAACATGTCAGGTAATCATTTTTCTTTTGCAGGTACACAGGTTCTCGCTAAGGAATCTCTTACGCGATCAACATCCGGATGGCATCTATAAGCCCATCATCCTATCCATCAATCTCCAAATGGCATCTATAAGCCCATTCCCATCATCACACTGCTACTATGTGAGCGCAAATTTCTGGGCACTCTAGTGTTCAATCATCTTCTACCCTCGGATTACGAAAGGCACGTCAGCCAATCTGCATCCTCAGGCCTAAGAAGATTGAACAGGGGCAACTGTTGTACCCCAAAATTTGCCCTCCCATATTCTTCAAAGATTTGCCAAGTCAAGCTTCAAAATTCCCCAAGGGTTGCACAGTTCAAGGGCCTCCTAAGCAGTCAAAATTAGGGTTTTGGTTCTGATCAAGAAAATGAAGTTTCCAAGGGCCCAATCAAGTCACACATGCCAATAAATATGGTCAAGCATCCTCATATCAAGTTTCAAGACTTTCAGCACAAAATTGCGCAGTCAAAAACCCTAATTGCACTACAATCAACTGTAGGGGCAAAATGGTCATTTGACAGTCAAAAGTTCAAATTTTTGGTCAACATCTCATTTTGAAGCCACAAACATCATTTGATCAATGCTTGATCATGATTCTCAAAGCTTGGCTCAAAAATCATCAAGATGCAAAAGTTTCCTTATTTGGACAGTTGAAAAAGTCAACTGTAAATTGACCAGGGCATAACTTTCATATGGATCATCAGAAAAATTCCATCCAAAGCTCATTTTGAAGAGAAAGACATTTCCTACAACTCATATTCATACTCCAAGTCCAAGAACTTCTCTCACAAAAAGTTATCAATTTCAACATTATAGGTCATTTTCAAAAGTCAACAAAAAGGGACTTTAAGTCAAAGCCAATAACTTGAGATTGGTAAATCAAAATGACATGGTACCAAAGGCATTGGTTAGAGGACTCAAAGACCTTTCCAAAATGTCCAAGAACATGAGCAAAGCTTAAAAATTGAGCAAGTTATGCCTTGTGGAAGTTGGGAAATTTTTGGATATTTTGAAAAGTCAACATTGATTCAAATGACCTAAAATTGCTAATGTGCCTATTTTTCTTCCACAATTCATTATCCAAGGCATGTGCAAGACCACTTGGCCCAAAGGGAAGTTTTTGTTCATTTTTTATTTATTTATTTGGATTTTATTATTAATAATTCATTTAAATTAATTAAATACATGAAAAAATACTAAACCTACTATTTCAAATCTTTTTGTGCATATAATATCTTCAAAAATTCGTGCATGATCAGATATGGAAGAATTGGAATTGATTGGATATGATTTGTACAAAATAGCATGAAAAAAGATTGAAAAAAGATCTTGAAAAATCAAATCTTTCAAACCATGAATGCTAAGGGTTTGATTGATTTTTTTGACCTAATTCATTCATACATATACAAAGAAGCAAGACCTAATGCCATTTAACCAAAAAAGCTGCGCAAAAAACACCATTTGAACACTTGAAATTTATCAAAAAAAAAACCAATTCTGAAAACCTAGTTCTAGGAAGATTCAAGGCCAAATAGCTATTCCATTAGCTTCCTCAAGGATCATAGAACGTGTTCCAATCATTCCCTAAGCCCCATACTCAAGAAAACGCGAAATCACCATTGAAGTTGGTAAGGAAAATTTCAGAATCGTTTTCAATCATTCATGCATTATTAACATGTTTCATTGTTGTTTTTGCGTTTAGAATGACATTTGTGAGCTAACTGCATAGTTTGATTTGAGTTTCATGCCAAAACAAAGAATCCACCATGATCGTATCTTAGGGTTTGCAGAATTCCAAATTGGGGGTTTTTGAATATGAAAAAATTGGAGCTTGAAACCAGGGCCATTCAACTCAGTGCGTTTAGACGATCACAAGGCCACCCTCGCGCCTAATTTATGAGGCCTTATGGCCTATTCGCTATTTTCTAATATAGCGTCTATAGCAACGTTTGAAAACCGTTGCTAAATTGTTCTTGTTTCAGGAAAAAAAATAAGCCAAGGAAGAGGATGATTAGGTGGCTACCAACGATTGGAGTGTTTAAATTTCGCGCGCAAGTCACACTAACGTGTTTGTTTTCTTTTATAATATTTGTTGGTTATATGATATACAGAAAGCGCGTTTGGAAGGGTTGGCAAGCATAGTGATTGGTAATGTTCAGGACCTGGGTTCGAGCCCCAGGTCCCCACCCCCTTTCATATTTTTCTTCAATTAATGATCCTATGCAGATTATGTCCTGGAGGCTATCATGCGTCTCTCAAATCAAACCGTCCACGCGTACCAGGGCATCAAATCAAAGGCCATGATCTGGAGAGCACGGTGAACTCTAGTCAACGTGTACACGTGCTGGCACAAAAGTCCAACAGGCCAAGGGCAAATGGGCCCAGATTGCTGAAAGAAAACCTCCATATTAAGGGGCAGACCCCCTAGGTTTGCAATTTTTTTTACTTTCTTTATTTCTTTATTATTTATACTTTCTTTTAATTATTGTTTTATTAATTAATTTCATATTTTCATAATATATAAAAAAACATCAAAAAAATCAGAAAAGACAAGAAAAATAATAAATATTTTTATTTTAAGTACTTTTGTAAATAAATTGCATATAATTAAATTTAGTTATTAAATTAGGATTAATAGTAATGTTTTCTTAATTAATTTAAAATTGGTAGAATTAGGGCTCATATTAATTTTTTATCCCTTTTTATTTTCCTTCATAATAATTAAATATTAAATATTTATTAAATTGCATATAAATTAATTAGGGTTAATTTCAGGTCAAAGTTTAATCTTTTCTTAACAAATAAAAATTGTAGAATTAGGTTTATTTTTAGTTAATTCTTTTTTCATTAAAATCATTAAAACCAAAAAATACTAAAAACAATTTCTTTTCTTTTTTAATTAATTAATTTCGTCATTTAAGTTAATTTTGCAAAAAGGGTCCAACGCCCTCGTTCTTTTAATTCTTATTTAATTCGCATATTTATTTTCTATTCTTTTTAATATTTATGTATCTCTCCCAAAGCCGTGTAATTAATTCCTCGCACTTTACTTTTCTTTAATTCTTTATTTTTCTGTCAAATCGGGTTCTGGAAATTTTGGCGATGTGGACCCGCGCCTTTTGTAATAGCTTAGAACTTTTACTTTTCGCAACTTTTAACTGTTAATTATCACATGAAAGAATGAATGCCCAAATAAAAACAAACGTAGCTCACTCAATGCATGATCAAGACAAATAATAACTGAAAATGACACACAAATCACACACCACCCCTAGGGTACGCCTCACTGTTGCCTTGCCTCGAAAGGTGATCGTCGAGTAGAGGATGTCTTAGTAAGTCCTCATGATCCGGGAACCTGGCATGAGGGTAGCTTCTAAGGTGTCTTCCCATTACTCCGGTGATCACACTGTTGCCTTGTCCCTCGAAACGTGGCCGTCGACTATAGGACGTTTTAGTGAGTCCTTATGTCCCATTGATCTGGTTGCCTCAAAACAAGTTGCCTCAGAATAGTCGCCTCAAAATAAAAGATCAATGGCATAAGGGTAGCTTCTAAGGTGTCTTACCTTTGCTCGGTGACCACAATGTCCCTAAACTCGAATTGACCCGAACACCTCCAACGGTGGTGCTACCTACCTCTCAATGGTGGGATGGCACTACCTCAAGGACATTTACACAGACGAATTCCTTAGGGTAGGTAGACGACTCTAGATACTTGCTCTAATTTCAAAACAAATTCAAAAATACTTTTCACACCGACACCTTTTCAAAAAGCTTTCGAAAGCAATTTTTCAAACACTCTTGAGGACCGATACAAGAGTCGAACTGGAATTTTCAAAGAAACTTTTTTTAAAACCCACAGTTGAAAAGCAAACAAACCAATTTTGAAAACACAAGTGAGCAAGTATCTAAGAGCCCATGGATAACCATGGATAGAAAGGGTGCTAACACCTTCCCTTTCTATAACCTACCTCCCGAACCGAGAGCAATCTCTATAAGGAATTTTTCTGTGCTTTTCTCCTTTCCATTTGGAGAAAATAAAAGACGGTGGCGACTCTTGCTTCCGCGAAATTTCGCGAACCAGCGTTAAACAGTCAGTTCCAGATCCACCGATCACAGAACTGGCGACTCTGCTGGGGACAAACTTAAAGTGAGGTGTACCTTAGGGCTAGTTCATAACTGTGTTTTCAATTGTATTGATTTGTCTGCTTTAACTTTGTGGGTTGCATGGGAGTTACATAGATCCTAACCCGGATCTGGGGATACCCTGTTTAGGTAGCATAAGCTGTGAGGGACCTGTCCGACGTAGACCGACACGGGTGAAGCAGTGGCTACGTTGGTGTGGCACCTTGGTCTGTACCGATATCCCTTGTGTCGCAACGAGGAGAATATGGGTCTTCTAAGGAGTCATTAAGCACCAACAACCTTAGAACCTTAATTGACACAACTTGGCCTTTAGAATTGTAGCAGTATGCTACGCTCATTGAGGCTAAACTCTCGTGATGGTTCTGGCCGCAAGAAAAGATTGCGATGCTGGAGTTATGACCGATTGAGGGTAGTCAATGATATTGGGATCCTCTAAGAACCCGGTTACTTTGATAGGACAGGTATGAACCAACAAACTGAAAGAGGGTAGTACCTAGACCTCATGCTGGCCTAAACTTTAAGGGCTTTCCTTGTGTGACTTGTGTGCCTTACCATGTTTGCCTTTGTATCTATTTGTGGTGTGCTTTATCATAACATCATAACATCATGAGCATTGCATGCATCCTGCATAAGGACTGACCATTTCAAAGACAAGAGGGTTTCACCTTTGCTCTGTTTTGTAGGATATCATGATGCCTGTGCGAAGGAATACTATCCGGTTCAACTTTGTTCATTCACCTGAGTTGCTTGATGAGTTGGTTAGCAGAATTCCAAATACCACTTCCTTCATTCAGAGGCATGGTTCTTTTCTCAGCTTAGTCACTGCAAAGCGGGATCAACAGTTGATGAGTGTTCTGACCCAGTTCTATGACCCTCTGTACCAGTGCTTCACCTTTCAAGACTTCCAGCTGGTCCCTACCCTGGAAGAGTTCTCTGATTTGCTTGGTATCCCTATCTTGGATCAGACTCCCTTTACTGGTTGGGAAAAGACCCTCAGGCTTGAGGATGTTGCTGCAGCTCTTCCCCTGACACATCAAGAGGTAATGGACAACTGGGTGACTAGAAGCGGAGTTAAAGGTTTCTTGGCCAAGTTTCTGATTGGTAAAGCTAACAGTTTCTGGAATGACCTGGACTTTAGGGCATATGAAGACATCTTGGCTCTCCTAATCTATGGGTTAGTCCTGTTTCCTAATCCTGACAACTTCATCAATGTCACTGCCATAAGGATCTTTATGTCTCAGAATCCGGTGCCCACTCTCTTGGGTGACATCTTGCAACAACTTCATGCTCGTACTACCCGAAGACGAGGAACCCTATGGTGTTGTATCCCTTTGTTGGTAAGGTGGTTTATTTCGCACCTCCCCAAGTTCGTACTGAAGAATCAAGAAGGAAGAGGTTGGGCTCACAGGTTAATGTCTCTCACCGACAAAGATATCATTTGGACTTGCAGAGGGTTGGATGAGGTAGCTGTTATTGATCGATGCGGGGAATACCCTAATGTTCCTTTGATTGGTACCCAAGGAGGAATCTCTTACAATCCATGTCTAGCGCTCCGTCAGTTTGGAAGAGCAAGAAGAGCAGGCCCCCATGAGATGTTGGTGCCTCACATCAGTTTTGAGTTTCAGGTGGATAGTGACGAACTGCGTCGTAGGTTCATCAAGGCGTGGGACAAAGTTCATAAAGCTGACCCACAGGAGTTAGGGCCAAAGACTTCTTTACCTATGGAAGCCTACTACAAATGGGTTCGCAACCGTGCTCAGAAGTTAGGTATGCCGTATGAAGCCGTCAGACCCATCATTCTTGAGTGTCCTGACAAGGAAGGTGTTCCTCCAACTGTCCTTCCTCCTCAGATACCTACTGATTATGAGACATTGAAGAGATCTTGGTCGCAACTGCGAGAAGAACGGGATTCTTACCGGGAAAAGTTCAACGAGCAGGAATTAAAGATCCAGAAGCTGACAAAGCAGTTGGAGAATGAGAGAGCTTTGAATGCCTACATCCGTACTGAGAAGAGGAGACCATGGGATCAATAAGGAGCTCCAGATGTTCTTTTACAGTTTTATTTCCCTTTTCATTATTTCCTTTCATGTAACGCCTAAGGGCAACCTGTTGAACAATTTAAATTTCAAAGTGAATCTAATGAAGTGTGTTCCTTTTTGTTTACAAAGTTGATTCCCGATTGTCTTTGAAAACATAAATCATACGCATTCCATTCATCATGTGCATAGCAGGTTTTCCTCTTTTCAGGTTGCTTACCGTTCTTTGCTGTTTATTTCAGCATCATGAATCCTGACTCATCCTCAACTGAGATGTCCATCAAAGCTCTTCAGGCGCAGAACGCGCAATTTCAGGAATTAATCATGGGCTTGGCTCAAGGCCAGGAAGAATTGAAGACTCTGCTCCTGAAGAAGGAGAAGAAGAAGAAGAGAAGAACTGTTCTTTTCAACACGGGCCGAAGGTTTGGCAACACGCTGCAGAATGAAGAGGCTGGTTCTTCTATTGACAAGAGTACTCCTCAAGCAGAAAAGGGTCCTAGTCCGGTAGTCTCCGACAACGAGACTGATTTTGATGAAGAACAATATCCTCCTGCAGAAGACCGTTACAAGCAACTGGAGGATAGGTTGAATGCTATGGAGATACAACAGGTACCTGGGCTGGATTTCGGAGATTTGGGTTTGTCTACTGGTGTGATCATTCCTCGGAAGTTCAAAGCACCATCTTTCACTAAATATGACGGGGCGTCTTGTCCCAAGCTACATCTTAGGTCCTATGTTCGGAAAATCCAACCGTACTCAGCGGATAAGAATTTGTGGATCCACTTCTTCCAGGAGAGTCTTTCAGGGACTCATCTCGAATGGTTCTATCAGCTGGATGGGACCAAGGTTCGTAACTGGGAGGAGTTGGCTACTGCTTTCTACAAGCAGTATCAATATAATGCCGACCTTGCCCCTACACGTACCCAAATCCAGGGTATGTCGTTAGGTTCAAGTGAAGGTTTTAAAGAGTACGCTCAGAAGTGGAGGGATCTGGCTGGCAGGGTGCAGCCTCCGTTGACTGATCGGGAGTTAGTAGACATGTTCTTGGGGACCCTATCTGGGCCATTCTTCAACCATCTTATCGGGAATTCGTCTGCAGGGTTCACTGATCTGATTCTGACTGGGGAGAGAATTGAGGCTGGGTTGAAGTCTGGAAAGATTCCGAAGGGTGCATCGTCTAGTTCTGAGAAGAAACCCTTCAAAAAGGAGGCTAGTGCTGTATATGGTTCCAAGAGATCAGAGAAATTTGAGCGCCGCCAATCTGTCAGTGCGGTAATGATTGCCAAGCCTGCTGCCGCTCCTCGGCCAACCAATCCTCAAAGGGCTGAAAGACCCCGGAGAGAGTTTACCCGTTTGAGCATGACCTTGTCGCAGATCTTACCACAGTTGCTCTCAACCAACTTAGTGACCATCAAAGAGGCTCCGAAGTTTCCAAATACTACCTCTCCTAAATACAACCCAAATGCTCGTTGTGCTTATCATTCTGATAGCCCGGGGTATTCCACTGATGACTGTTGGGCATTAAGGAATAAGGTGCAAGACCTTATCGACGCAAAGGAGATACAGTTTGAGGCACCTGAGAAGCCCAATGTGATAAATGCTCCTATGCCTCAGCATGGAGTAAATGCTGTTGACGAAGACGTTTACGCTGTTTCTGTGGATGATCTAGCCACTCCTTTGAAGACTATCAAGAAGAACCTGCTGCTGGCCGGTTTATTTCCGGGTTGCAGTGAGGGTTGCCTGTTCTGTGCTGTTTCCCTACATGGTTGTCCCTTGCTGAAGTTAGGCATCCAAAGCCTAATGGATATCAAGGAGATTCTGTTTAAGAAGTCTGCTGTTCAGTTGGTTCCGGTAGAAGAAGTTTCTGTAGTTACCATCTTCAATAATCCGATCAAAGCTCTCTCGAGGAAGCCTATTCAAATCATGATTGTCGCACCTGTTGTTATCACTGTTCCGGGGCCTCTTCCTTATATATCTGATAAAGCTGTCCCCTGGCACTATGGGGCAGATGTGTATGTGAATGGGATCAGACAAGAATTCAACACTGGCGCCAGTATCTGCGATTCCACCGGTCCAGCCAAGGTTACCCGCAGTGGCAGGCTCTTCTCGCCTGACATTGCCCCGCCCGTTATTCGCAGACCCCTCCTTATAACACCTACAAGTGTACCTATTCCTATTGCTGATCAAGTTGTTTCCCCTGCTGCCGAGTCATCCAATGCTCGGGGTAAGGGAGTTGAAGATGAGCCTGCCCGGATGGAGGCACCGATACCTGTAACTGCTGAGGCCTCCCAACAAGAGATGGAGGAAATCCTGAAGATAATAAAGAAGAGTGACTTCAATGTTGTAGAACAGCTGGGGCATACGCCCTCCAAGATCTCCATGCTCTCCTTACTGCTATGCTCCGAGGCCCATGCTAAGGCCTTGATCTCATTCCTCAAGACGGCCCATGTGCCACAGGAAACATCTGCAGTCCAGTTCACTGATTGTGTAGCAAATCTGACAGCAGACAATGGCTTGGGTTTCTCAGATGCTGACCTCACTGCGAAGGGAAGAGACCACAATGATGCCCTGCATGTCTCTATCGAATGCAGGGGCACTACTCTGGCACATGTATTGGTGGATACTGGTTCGTCCTTGAACGTGCTACCCAAGAAGGCTTTAGACTGTTTAGATTGTGAAGGCCTGGAACTGAAACCCAGCAATATCATCGTCAGGGCCTTTGACGGGTCAAAAAGGATGGTTCATGGAGAGGTTGACATTCCCATTCGTGTGGGTTCTCAGGTGTTCGACTCTACATTTTATGTGATGGATATCCGTCCATCGTACTCTTGCTTACTGGGTCGACCTTGGATCCATAAAGCTGGGGCAGTAACCTCTACTTTGCACCAAAAGCTGAAATACCCCGTCAGAGGGAAGATCGTCACTGTGCAAGGGGAGGAGGAATATATGGTGAGCCACTTGAATTCTTTCAGATACATTGAGATGGATGGGGAGTTTATTGAAACCCCCTTTCAACATTTCGAGGAGGTGCTTCCTATTTCAGCAGCAGCAGCAACAGCGGTTGAGGAAAATGTTCCTTTGAAGATGGCTTCCCTGAAGGATGCCCGGGCTATGGTTCAAAAAGGTGAATGTGCTAACTGGGGCAGGCTTCCGGACTTTACACAGAAAACTGACAAATTTGGACTGGGTTTTACTGCAGAGGGTCAGAAAGCTATGCGGAAGGCGAAGACCAGAAGACCTCCTGTGTTCATTACAAATCCAGGAGTGAATGCTGTTGGGGAAGATAATGAAGTGGATGAAGCAGAATTCGATAGCTGGATCTACCCGACGACCGAAGGCGGATTGACCAATTGGATTGCTAAGGACCATACTCCTGTTACTTTTGTTACGCAGTAATAAACTTCCTTGTTTTGTTATTTTGTAATAAACAATAAACTCTATGGCCCGGTGTCTTACCCGAGGCACCGTGGTTTTATTTATGAGGGCATATAAATTGTCATTTCATATATCAAAAATGAAAATCTTGGACGTTTTCTCGCATTTCAAATCTTATGCTCCTTTTCTGTCTTTCCTTTCTTTATACATTTCAAAACAACTGTATTTACACACACTCACTCATACAGGTTTCAATCCACTCTGGATCTCACTGATAACGACTCTGCTACTGCCAGTTATGACTTCGAAAATCCGATCAACTTAGCCGAAGACGAAGGTGAAGATGATTGCGAAGTGCCTGGCGAGCTTGCAAGACTGTTACTTCAGGAAGAGAGGACAATTCAACCACATGAAGAGCCAGTGGAAACAATAAACTTGGGTACTGAAGAAGACAGGAAAGAGGTAAAGATTGGTTCCAACCTAGAGCTCAGCATGAAGAAACGGTTGACTCAGATGCTACATGATTATATGGAGATCTTTGCCTGGTCCTACGAAGACATGCCCGGGTTGGATACCGACATTGTGGTCCATCACTTGCCAACTAAGGAAGATTGCCCTCCGGTTAAGCAAAAGGTCCGCCGTATGCGTCCAGAGATGTCTGAGAAGATCAAAGCCGAGGTTATGAAACAATTTGATGCCGGGTTTCTTGCAGTAACGTCTTACCCTCAGTGGGTTGCTAATGTGGTGCCGGTACCAAAGAAGGACGGTAAGGTCAGAATGTGTGTCGATTACAGGGATCTGAACAGGGCCAACCCCAAAGATGATTTCCCCCTACCTCACATTGATGTCCTTGTTGACAATACAGCGCAGCACAAGGTATTCTCTTTCATGGATGGCTTTTCAGGTTACAATCAGATCAAGATGGCACCTGAAGACATGGAAAAGACTACATTTGTTACTCAGTGGGGCACCTTCTGCTACAAGGTCATGCCTCTTGGACTGAAGAACGCAGGGGCAACCTACCAGCGTGTCATGGTTGCTTTATTTCATGACATGATCCATCATGAGATAGAAGTGTATGTTGACGACATGATCGCTAGGTCCCAGACTGAGGAAGAGCACTTAGATCATCTGCAGAAATTGTTTGACCTGTTGAAACAGTACAAGCTAAGGTTGAACCCGAACAAGTGCACCTTCGGGGTAAGATCGGGAAAGTTGCTAGGCTTCGTGGTAAGTGACAAAGGTATTCAAGTGGACCATGCTAAGGTCAAAGCTATTCAAGAGATGCCAGTTCCTAAGACAGAGAAGGAGGTCAGAGGTTTTCTAGGGCGCCTGAATTACATTGCTCAATTCATATCGCACCTGACTGCTACTTGTGAGCCAATCTTCAAGCTACTGAAGAAAGATCAGGTAGTACGTTGGAATGATGAATGTCAGGCTGCTTTTGACAGAATCAAAGAGTATCTCCAAGAACCACCTATCCTTATGCCACCGGTTGAAGGGAGACCTCTGATACTATATCTAACAGTGCTTGACAACTCAATGGGGTGTGTGCTGGGGCAGCATGACGAGTCTGGCCGAAAAGAGCATGCCATTTATTACCTTAGCAAAAAGTTTACCGACTGTGAGACCCGATACTCACTGCTTGAGAAAACTTGCTGCGCTTTGGTATGGGCTGCTCGCCGGCTGAGACAGTATATGCTGACTCACACTACCTTGTTGATCTCAAAAATGGATCCAATAAAGTACATATTCGAAAAGCCTGCTCTGTCTGGGAGAATAGCAAGATGGCAAATGATCTTGACGGAATACGACATTCAGTACACGACCCAGAAAGCCATCAAGGGAAGTGTATTGGCAGACCACTTGGCACATCAGGCCGTAGATGACTATCAATCAATGAACTTCGAGTTTCCAGACGAAAGCATCATGATTGTGACTGATTGTGAAGTACCTGGACCGGATGAAGGACCTGAGGAAGGATCCCGATGGTCTATGCACTTTGACGGAGCCTCCAACGCTTTAGGTAACGGTATCGGCGCCATAATCATATCACCTCAAGGTACTCATACTCCACTCACTGCCCGGCTGTGTTTCAATTGTACCAACAACATGGCGGAGTATGAGGCGTGCATCATGGGTCTTCAAGCTGCGATCGATCTAAGGATTAAGTTTCTGAGTGTCTTCGGAGATTCCGCTCTTGTGATCAATCAGATCAAAGGAGAGTGGGATACGAAACATCCAAACCTGATTCCTTACAGAGAATGTGTGTTGACCTTGATCCCCCACTTCACAGAAATAACTTTTGAACATTTCCTAAGAGAGGAGAATCAGCTGGCGGACGCGTTAGCTACAATGGCTTCTATGTTCAAAGTTAAATGGGATAATGAGGCTCCCCGGATCATCATCTGGAAACTGGACGAACCGGCATACTGTTGCGATCTCGAGACTGAATTGGTGACTGAGAAGCCTTGGTACCATGAGGTGAAGAGATATCTGGAAGCTCAGGAATACCCTGAAGGTGCATCCGTCAATGATAAGAAATTCCTGAGAAGGTTCGCGGCAAAGTTCTTCCTTAGCAACGACATCTTATACAAGCGAAACCATGATTCAACCTTACTGCGTTGTGTGGATAAGGATGAAGCAGAAAGGATCATGGAAGAGCTACATCAAGGGACCTTTGGTACACACTCAAGTGGACATACAATGGCAAAGAAGATCCTTCGGGCAGGGTACTACTGGTCCACAATGGAAGCTGACTTCTACCAACATTCCAGGACATGCCATAAGTGCCAGATCTACGCAAACAAGGTGCATGTTCCTCCAGTTCCTCTGAATGTTCTGACTGCGCCTTGGCCGTTTGCAATGTGGGGCATAGACATGATCGGTGAGATTAAACCTACGGCATCTAACGGGCACCGCTTCATCCTGGTAGCGATTGATTATTTTACGAAGTGGGTCGAAGCAGCTTCCTACGCTACGGTAACCAAGACTGTTGTGGCACGGTTCATTCGGCATAACCTGATCTGTCGATACGGTGTCCCAGAGAGAATTATTACAGACAACGGTACCAATCTGAATAACAAGATGATCACTGAGCTCTGCGAGCAGTTCAAAATACAACACCACAATTCTTCTCCTTACAGACCGAAGATGAATGGGGCTGTAGAAGCAGCAAATAAGAACATTAAGAAAATCGTGCAGAAGATGACAGTGACTTATAAAGATTGGCACGAGATGTTACCATTCGCTCTACATGGGTACCTTACCTCAGCTAGGACGTCAACCGGGGCAACTCCCTTCTCTCTGGTTTATGGTATGGAGGCAGTCTTACCGATCGAAGTGCAAATACCCTCTCTCCGGATAATGAAGGATGCAAATCTGAACGAGGATGATTGGATCCAGACACGACTTGATCAGCTCAACTTCATTGATGAAAAGAGACTTGCTGCTATCTGTCATGGTCAGACGTATCAGAAACGGATGATCAGAGCATTTAACAAAAAGGTCAGACCACAGGAATATCAAGTTGGGGATCTGGTGATCAAACGAATCATCCTTCCTCAGAGTGATCCAAGGGGCAAATGGACCCCTACGTACGAAGGGCCATTTGTGGTTAAACATGTGTTCTCAGGAGGAGCCATGATCCTAACCACCATGGATGGTGACGACCTTCCTCACCCCGCCAATGCAGACATAGTAAAAAGATACTACGCATGAAAAAAGACCCGCTAGGCTGACATGCCTAGGCAAAAATTAGGGCTTCCCGGCGAACCAAAAGGGTTCGGGCAAAATGAAGGGATGAAAATGAAAAATCTGTACACCCGGCAAGTCGAAAACCTGAAAAGGCGGATTGGGCAAAAATGGGTATCCCGGTGGACTGAAAACCCGAAAGGGCGGTCCAGGCAAAAGTTAGGGATAAAAGCGTAATACTATGTCTCATTGGATCACTTTGCGTCCAGAATTCGGTATCTATATCAAGTTCAGACGGCATCGATCAGTCAGCTTCACCTTCAACCAAGGTCATCAAGTGATGAGACGCTCGGAGTTATAAAGGCAATAGCAGAGTTGAAACCCACTGGGATCATTCATTTCACACAGCTGTTTTATTTTCTTTTATACAAAGTCTGTATAAACTCTTTTGTTCGGCGGCGTTCTCTTACTAGGACGTCATCCCCTTGTACACAAAACGCCTATTTTCGGGCCATTAAAAATCAATACAAATATGCTTTTCAGTTAAAAGTGCCAATTGTTTTTCTTTTTCTGTTTTGTTTTGCGAAGAACGTCCAAGGTTCAATTTGTGATATATGCATTGACAATAATTTGCTAACTCATGAATATTTGCATATGAAACAGAGGACTAATTACAGGTAACAGTAGAAACAAGGGCAATAAAAGAGTTGTCTAAGAAATCTAATTGTTCTGTCCTCCAAAGGTACCAAGGTAGGTTCAGCTAAAGAACATAACCAGCATATCTTAATTCCCCGGAGAGTGAGTCAGCAAGTCAGTACACTCTTCTCCAAGCGAAGCTATAGTATCAAACTTAAGGAAGTTGGGTGTCCTCCAACAGATCTCAACATTCCCCAGCAGCATATATATTCTTAACAAGCATCCCCGGCAGTCTTGGTCTAAAGATTGTTCCCCGGCGGTATATCAAAGGTTCAAAGGAAATCATTCCCCCGCAGTTCAAAACCTCCCCAGGAGAGTCCAATCCAGTCCCCCAGGAAAATTGGAATCCATCTCCCCAAGCAGTAAGCTTATCCCCAGTAGATTCTGGAAGCTTATCCTCGTAGAGCACGAACGCGGCTCCCGGCTTTATTTAGAGAGTTATTTCCCTACCAAGATATAACTGGGTTATCCTCAGCCAAAAGCCATGGAAAGAGCGTCCTCGACGAAGTCTCCTGATCCCCAGCGAAGTCTATCAACACTTCCAACGCAACAAGAGTATCCCCAGCAAGGTATTATCAACACTCAACAAAATATCTCCCTCCCCACAGTGTATTGCCCCAGCAAGATCACTAGAGAACTTTTCTCCCCGCATAGTAATCCAGTCGCCAAGTTTATCCCCAACGGAGTTATCTTCTCCTACCGGTATTCTTGCAACTATCATCCTCAGCAGAGGCAAAATCTATTCTCCAACATCAGCCCGGGAGTTAACTTCCTGGCACCCGTCAAGGATTTATTTTCCTAGACGAAAACATACATTCCTAAACATCACATACATCATTATAGCATGCATAGACGCATCATACAAATCTCATTTATGTTGAGAACATCATCGCTTGATCCATATCATGCATTGCATATGACTGACCTCTATCTTTCAGGAAAGTTTCAGTTAAATTCTCAATCATATTTCAAGACCTTATCTGGTTCAGTTAATCGGCTCCAAAGGTTTCTTATCCAGTCAAAGGCCTTCTCTAGTCCAGCTAAATCGACCCCAAACAGATTTTTCTGATGAAGACTCAGTAGAAGTTATAAAAGGTTTTTCTCAAACGTCCGCTTTTGAGATTATAATTTCCTATGGTTCTCTCCTCGATCCTGCGGAGACGATAATTCCATTCCAGGTTTTTCTCAAACGTCCGCTTTTGAGATTATAATTTCCTATGGTTCTCTCCCCAATGCTGAGGAGACGATAATTCCATTCCAGGTTTTTCTCAAACGTCCGCTTTTGAGATTATAATTTCCTATGGTTCTCTCCCCAATGCTGCGGAGACGATAATTCCATTCCAGGTTTTTCTCAAACGTCTGCTTTTGAGATTATAATTTCCTATGGTTCTCTCCCCAATGCTGCGGAGACGATAATTCCATTCCAGGTTTTTCTCAAACGTCCGCTTTTGAGATTATAATTTCCTATGGTTCTCTCCCTAATGCTGCGGAAACGATAATTCCATTCCAGGTTTTTCTCAAACGTCCACTTTTGAGATTATAATTGCCTATGGTTCTCTCCCCGATCCTGCGGAGATGGTAATTCCCACCAAGATTTTCTCAACGATTACTGTTGAAGTTAAAGTCATCCAAGGTTCTCTCACCGTTCCTGTTGAGGTAGTAATCACCCCTGGTTCATTCATCACCTTTTGAAGCTCCAGATCCAGCTCCTGTAACCAGTCAGGACACATCTATACAAAGCATCTGAAGACCAGCTCCTGCAACATGTCAGGTAATCATTTTTCTTTTGCAGGTACACAGGTTCTCGCTAAGGAATCTCTTACGCGATCAACATCCGGATGGCATCTATAAGCCCATCATCCTATCCATCAATCTCCAAATGGCATCTATAAGCCCATTCCCATCATCACACTGCTACTATGTGAGCGCAAATTTCTGGGCACTCTAGTGTTCAATCATCTTCTACCCTCAGATTACGAAAGGCACGTCAGCCAATCTGCATCCTCAGGCCTAAGAAGATTGAACAGGGGCAACTGTTGTACCCTAAAATTTGCCCTCCCATATTCTTCAAAGATTTGCCAAGTCAAGCTTCAAAATTCCCCAAGGGTTGCACAGTTCAAGGGCCTCCTAAGCAGTCAAAATTAGGGTTTTGGTTCTGATCAAGAAAATGAAGTTTCCAAGGGCCCAATCAAGTCACACATGACAATAAATATGGTCAAGCATCCTCATATCAAGTTTCAAGACTTTCAGCACAAAATTGCGCAGTCAAAAACCCTAATTGCACTACAGTCAACTGTAGGGGCAAAATGGTCATTTGACAGTCAAAAGTTCAAATTTTTGGTCAACATCTCATTTTGAAGCCACAAACATCATTTGATCAATGCTTGATCATGATTCTCAAAGCTTGGCTCAAAAATCATCAAGATGCAAAAGTTTCCTTATTTGGACAGTTGAAAAAGTCAACTGTAAATTGACCAGGGCATAAATTTTACATGGATCATCAGAAAAATTCCATCCAAAGCTCATTTTGAAGAGAAAGACATTTCCTACAACTCATATTCATACTCCAAGTCCAAGAACTTCTCTCACAAAAAGTTATCAATTTCAACATTATAGGTCATTTTCAAAAGTCAACAAAAAGGGACTTTAAGTCAAAGGCCATAACTTGAGATTGGTAAATCAAAATGACATGGGACCAAAGGAATTGGTTAGAGGACTCAAAGACCTTTCCAAAATGTCCAAGAACATGAGCAAAGCTTAAAAATTGAGCAAGTTATGCCTTGTGGAAGTTGGGAAATTTTTGGATATTTTGAAAAGTCAACATTGATTCAAATGACCTAAAATTGCTAATGGGCCTATTTTTCTTCCACAATTCATTATCCAAGGCATGTGCACGACCACTTGGCCCAAAGGGAAGTTTTTATTCATTTTTTATTTATTTATTTGGATTTTATTATTAATAATTCATTTAAATTAATTAAATACATGAAAAAATACTAAACCTACTATTTCAAATCTTTTTGTGCATATAATATCTTCAAAAATTCGTGCATGATCAGATATGGAAGAATTGGAATTGATTGGATATGATTTGTACAAAATAGCATGAAAAAAGATTGAAAAAAGATCTTGAAAAATCAAATCTTTCAAACCATGAATGCTAAGGTTTTGATTGATTTTTTTGACCTAATTCATTCATACATATACAAAGAAGCAAGACCTAATGCCATTTAACCAAAAAAGCTGCGCAAAAAACACCATTTGAACACTTGAAATTTATCAAAAAAAACCAATTCTGAAAACCTAGTTCTAGGAAGATTCAAGGCCAAATAGCTATTCCATTAGCTTCCTCAAGGATCATAGAACGTGTTCCAATCATTCCCTAAGCCCCATACTCAAGAAAACGCGAAATCACCATTGAAGTTGGTAAGGAAAATTTCAGAATCGTTTTCAATCATTCATGCATTATTAACATGTTTCATTGTTGTTTTTGTGTTTAGAATGACATTTGTGAGCTAACTGCATAGTTTGATTTGAGTTTCATGCCAAAACAAAGAATCCACCATGATCGTATCTTAGGGTTTGCAGAATTCCGAATTGGGGGTTTTTGAATATGAAAAAATTGGAGCTTGAAACCAGGGCCATTCAACTCAGTGCGTTTAGACGATCACAAGGCCACCCTCGCGCCTAATTTATGAGGCCTTATGGCCTATTCGCTATTTTCTAATATAGCGTCTATAGCAACGTTTGAAAACCGTTGCTAAATTGTTCTTGTTTCAGGAAAAAAAATAAGCCAAGGAAGAGGATGATTAGGTGGCTACCAACGATTGGAGTGTTTAAATTTCGCGCGCAAGTCACACTAACGTGTTTGTTTTCTTTTATAATATTTGTTGGTTATATGATATACAGAAAGCGCGTTTGGAAGGGTTGGCAAGCATAGTGATTGGTAATGTTCAGGACCTGGGTTCGAGCCCCAGGTCCCCACCCCCTTTCATATTTTTCTTCAATTAATGATCCTATGCAGATTATGTCCTGGAGATCACTATCATGCGTCTCTCAAATCAAACCGTCCACGCGTACCAGGGCATCAAATCAAAGGCCATGATCTGGAGAGCACGGTGAACTCTAGTCAACGTGTACACGTGCTGGCACAAAAGTCCAACAGGCCAAGGGCAAATGGGCCCAGATTGCTGAAAGAAAACCTCCATATTAAGGGGCAGACCCCCTAGGTTTGCAATTTTTTTTACTTTCTTTATTTCTTTATTATTTATACTTTCTTTTAATTATTGTTTTATTAATTAATTTCATATTTTCATAATATATAAAAAAACATCAAAAAAATCAGAAAAGACAAGAAAAATAATAAATATTTTTATTTGAAGTACTTTTGTAAATAAATTGCATATAATTAAATTTAGTTATTAAATTAGGATTAATAGTAATGTTTTCTTAATTAATTTAAAATTGGTAGAATTAGGGCTCATATTAATTTTTTATCCCTTTTTATTTTCCTTCATAATAATTAAATATTAAATATTTATTAAATTGCATATAAATTAATTAGGGTTAATTTCAGGTCAAAGTTTAATCTTTTCTTAACAAATAAAAATTGTAGAATTAGGTTTATTTTTAGTTAATTCTTTTTTCATTAAAATAATTAAAACCAAAAAATACTAAAAACAATTTCTTTTCTTTTTTAATTAATTAATTTCGTCATTTAAGTTAATTTTGCAAAAAGGGTCCAACGCCCTCGTTCTTTTAATTCTTATTTAATTCGCATATTTATTTTCTATTCTTTTTAATATTTATGTATCTCTCCCAAAGCCGTGTAATTAATTCCTCGCACTTTACTTTTCTTTAATTCTTTATTTTTCTGTCAAATCGGGTTCTGGAAATTTTGGCGATGTGGACCCGCGCCTTTTGTAATAGCTTAGAACTTTTACTTTTCGCAACTTTTAACTGTTAATTATCACATGAAAGAATGAATGCCCAAATAAAAACAAACGTAGCTCACTCAATGCATGATCAAGACAAATAATAACTGAAAATGACACACAAATCACACACCACCCCTAGGGTACGCCTCACTGTTGCCTTGCCTCGAAAGGTGATCGTCGAGTAGAGGATGTCTTAGTAAGTCCTCATGATCCGGGAACCTGGCATGAGGGTAGCTTCTAAGGTGTCTTCCCATTACTCCGGTGATCACACTGTTGCCTTGTCCCTCGAAACGTGGCCGTCGACTATAGGACGTTTTAGTGAGTCCTTCTGTCCCATTGATCTGGTTGCCTCAAAACAAGTTGCCTCAGAATAGTCGCCTCAAAATAAAAGATCAATGGCATAAGGGTAGCTTCTAAGGTGTCTTACCTTTGCTCGGTGACCACAATGTCCCTAAACTCGAATTGACCCGAACACCTCCAACGGTGGTGCTACCTACCTCTCAATGGTGGGATGGCACTACCTCAAGGACATTTACACAGACGAATTCCTTAGGGTAGGTAGACGACTCTAGATACTTGCTCTAATTTCAAAACAAATTCAAAAATACTTTTCACACCGACACCTTTTCAAAAAGCTTTCGAAAGCAATTTTTCAAACACTCTTGAGGACCGATACAAGAGTCGAACTGGAATTTTCAAAGAAACTTTTTTTAAAACCCACAGTTGAAAAGCAAACAAACCAATTTTGAAAACACAAGTGAGCAAGTATCTAAGAGCCCATGGATAACCATGGATAGAAAGGGTGCTAACACCTTCCCTTTCTATAACCTACCTCCCGAACCGAGAGCAATCTCTATAAGGAATTTTTCTGTGCTTTTGTCCTTTCCATTTGGAGAAAATAAAAGACGGTGGCGACTCTTGCTTCCGCGACATTTCGCGAACCAGCGTTAAACAGTCAGTTCCAGATCCAATGATCACACACACCATTTTTTTAATATTTGCAACGCATAAAAAATATATGGGCCTATCCTGATTTTAAAAGACTAATGGGTTTATAGCTTGATGGGTCAAAAATGTTTAATTTATCTGGGCCTCTAACAAAGAAACAAATTGCTTTTATACACTCTTTTTTTCAAACATTTGAATACCTAAGTGGACTTTATTGATAATAAAAAATATTTGTTCACATCTCATTGGTTAGATAATATACCTCCCTTATTAACTTGAAATGCACCTTCTTTTAAAAACCTAATTGACCATCAGATATTGATGGTCCATTTTAAATCAACGTACCCCTTTCGATGTTTTACTCCCCTATAGAAATAAAAAATATATTAAACGATTTATTTAAAAAGAAACCTATAATATAAGAGTAGGGCAAATTTGGGGTATGACAACTGCCCCTATTTAATCATCTTTCAACTGAATGGTGCGATAATACGCAGGCCTCGCATATTCTGATCGAAAGTTTATTAAATATTGGAAGACCCCAAAATTTTCCCGAAAGACTTTTAAGGATATGTTGTACAGCGTTCCTATGCGTGCGAGGAATAGGTACAGATGATGACGTATCATCCTACCGGCGTTTGAATCAAATTTTTGATTTAATTTAGGCATGACGATGCGGATGACTCGTCAGTGTCTAAAAGAGATTGTAGAATTTTACATATTTACCGTAACTTAGGAGGTAAATGATACAAGTTTGAAAAGTTAACTTTACTAACGCTTGGAGACTAATATAGCAAGCTTTAGTTTGATTTGGTTCTTTTTATCCATCGCAACCTAGGGGATGGATAAAATGAAGTTTTGACAATACATTGTTGCATGGAGACTGACGCAAGATATCTATTGTTGTACCCCAAAATTTTCCCTCCCATATTTCTCAAAACATTTCAAGAAAGATCCTCAAGTTGCTCAAGGTAGTCCAAGGGTTGGCCAGACAAGCTCCCTCCTAAGACAGTCTACCTCAAATTAGGGTTTCACGTTGCATCAAGATACTTGAGCAAAAGTGATCCCAAATGCTCACCAATGTCCTAATATGTTCTCAAGATCATCCATGACAAGTTTCAAGCCTTGCATAGGAAATTTGCTCAGTCAATTGCTCAAAGGCCTGAAAATCGACTGTGCTAGGGAAAAAGTTAATTGTGGCCCACATACAGTCAAACTTCAAGATTTTTGGTCAACATCCTCATTTTGAAGTATATTTCATCATTTGATCAAGGGTTGATCATGATTCATCAAGGATTGCTCATAATTCATCAAGACTCAAAAGTTGCTAAATTAGGGTTTTGTAGGAAAAGTCAACTCAACTTTGACCAAGCATAACTTTCTCATAATTTATGAGAAATGACCCATCCAAAGCTCATTTTTAAGAGGATGAAATTCTCTACAATCCATATTCATCTCCCAAGTTCAAAATATGCACTCACAAGAAGTTATGTATTTGGACATTATAGGTCATTTTGGAAAGTCAACAAAAACACCTTTTTTTCCAAAGCTTCATACATGAGCATGGAATATAAAATTTAGATGATACCAATATGGTTTCTTAGAGGACATCTCAAGCTTTCTAAAAAGTCTAAGAACACCTCCAAAGAGTCAAAATTGAGGAAGTTATGCATTCGTGAAGTTTACCTTTTTTGCAAAATTGCCAAAAGTCAACTATCCCTAAAACTTCAAATTTTGCCAAATGGCCCCAATCTTTTTCACTTGTTTTTGAGTTGGAAACATAGTCCACGAGCTCTAACCTTTGCCACTTGTCCATATCTTATTTTGATTATTTATTTTTATTTTTATTTGAATTAATTCAATTTAAATCAAAACAAATCATATAAAATCCAAAATATTGAAAACAAAAGATTTTATGCTTGTTTCAGGTGTTATTATACAGCTAGCAAGTATTCAAACTCGTGTAAAGGCATGTGTGCACAAAAAGATTGGATTTAGGCTATGTTTGGAAAAAATTTAAAGGTGAATCAAATCAAATCAAAACTCATTGATGGAGGAAGATTGGATGCATTCGTTCAACCCTAATGCATTCCTTGGTACAAATAGAACAAAGGCATACCATAAACTAGGTTAGAAACAGGCGCATGAGCAAGAACAAAAACTGAAAAATCAAGAAAAAGTTGTGAATCGAAATCCCATTTAGAGGCAGTTTCAAGACTCTTTGCCTATCCCAATCGATTCCTGGGAGTGTCAGCAAGCGAGAGTAATCGAAAGCAAGCGTTTTCAAGCCCTACAACGCACTGTAAGTCCGTCACGGTATTGCAATATTCTTGAATTCAAATAGCATTATTATTGCACTTATAGCATAAAATAATTGTACATTATTAATCACCATCATGTTTGCAAGCTTTCTATAATACCCAATTGCATTTTCATGGACTGAATTGTAAACTGCCATTGTTAGGGTTTTGGAGTCTGTTTTAGGGTTTTTGTTTACAGGAAAAATTAGCCTTCGTAAGTGGTTCCATCATGTTCAGGAGGACGAGACGAACTCAACCATGACGTTAGGTATCATTTATTTGGCCCATGGATGATTTTGGAGCAAGCTCTGCTTATAGCTACGGACAAGCGGTCGTAGGTAAAAGTCTGGGACTTTTACCCACGGATAGGGGAAGAAGACAACCATTGTGGCGATTTCCCATAGGCGTGTTTGAATTTCGCGCGCTTCTGATTTAATATTTGCACTTGTCATATATTATTATTATTATGTATTTTATGAACAAACAGAAACAGGTGGCGTAGTGGCAACGGAGTGCATGGAATATGCCTCAGGACCTGGGTTCGAATCCCAGGTCCACCAATTTCTCCATATTATTTTCTGTTTCAGGATCATGTGCGTACAGGAAGAAAACGACTACCATGCTCCCTCATCATCAATCGTGCCAAGTGTCCTGAGACCAAATCTGATGGCCAGTGATGGATGACCCCCACAAGCCACAGTCAGCGTGCCACACTGGATCCAAGAAAGTCAAACGAATCTCACTCTTTTAGGCCCAGGAAATTGCTTTTCACACCCCATTTTTCAGGCCCATCTCTTATTCTTTTTTTTCTTTTATATTTCATTTAATTATTTTATTTATTTATTTATTAACCAACCAAATTATTTTCTTTTTATCAAAAATCACAAAAAATATTACTTTTCATAAATTAGGTCTAGATTTTATTTTTATCAAAAAAATTAATTAATTAAATTAGGTTTGACTAATTTAGATAACTTTAATTTCACTTCTTGTAAATAACTTAAAAATAATTAGAATAAATAGGTTTTATTACTAACTTAATTATATTTTATTTTTTTTCCTAAAATAACCAAAAACCAAAAATAGGTCATGTAATTATTTTTATTAATTAATTTAATCACTAATTAATTTAGCATTTAATTTTAAAACCTAATCTTTTTCTTAAAAAAATATTTAAAAACAACAAAAACATTTTCTATTTTCATTAGGATAGAAGGGTCAAAACCCTAGTTCGTATTCGATCTAATTTTGTCATCGCGCACTTTATTTTATTTTTTATCCCAATTATTGTATCTGCTCACAATTTGTAATAGTTTTAATTAGGACTTTTACATTTACCGCTTTATTTTCAAAGGGTTTGTTTTTGGCTATGTAAATACCCGAAGCCTTGTAATAGCGTAGTTTAATTTCCGCACTTTAAATTCCGCAAATTATGAACTGTTAGATGTTTGATAATAGGATGCATGACAAGAATGTATGACTAATTTTAAAACAATTAGATCACCCTAAATGTGCAAAGATAAATAAACTGAAATTGAATCACCTGCACATGCGCACTCCTAGGGTACACTCCCACTTGGTTGCCTTTGGTAAACGGTCATTGAGTATAGGATGCTTTAGTGGTTGTCCTTTTGTCCAAAGATCAAAGTTTCCTCAAAAAGATTGCCTCGGAAATGTTGCCTCGAATAATTGATCTAAGACATTAGGGTTACTACTAAGACGTCCTAACATTGCTTTAGTGACCGTACGTCCCTTTTTGAATTGACCCTCAAACTCCAACGACGGTGCTACCTACTCATTAATAGTGGGATAGCGTTGTCTAAAGGAAACGAACATAGAACAATTCTTTTTTCGAGTAGGTAGATTAACTCTTAAGTAATTGCTCAAACAAAACAAACTTTTTTCACACTTACACTCCTTTACAAACAAAGTTTTCAAAAACACTTCATTACACTCTTGAAGACAGAAGCAAGAGTTAAATCGAAGTTAAAACTAAAACTTTTCAAAACCCACAAACAAAAAAAAAACAATTTTGAAAATGATGAGCAAGTACCTAAGAGCCCGTAGATAACTACGGATAGAAAAGGTGCTAATACCTTCCCTTTCTATAATCTACCCCCCGTACTCAGAAATATCTCGAAAAATGAATTTTTATGTGCTTTTTTCCTTTCCTTGTTGGATAAAATAAAAGACGGTGGCGACTCTTGCTTACTGCGACATTTTGCGAACACAAACGCAAAACGCAAACCAGCAAATTCCTTAAAAAAAAGGGAAACACGTCCCGATTCTGGCCATCGTATCACAGCTATATTGCAGGAAAAATGATAACAAACATTGTTGCATAGAGACTGACGCGAAGAGTTAAATCGAGGAAGAAATTGGATGGTGACATTGCTGCCTTGAGACTGACGCAATTATATTATAGAAATTTTTTTGACAGTAACATTGCCACATGGAGACTCATGTAGTGGAAAAGTTTTAACATAAACATTGCTGCATAGAGACTAATGCAATGGAAAAAGTTTGATGATGACATTGCTTCCTGGAGACTGACACAATAAGATAAATATTGGAAACTTCACACATTGTCGCATGGTGACTGACACAATGCATGAGAGTGTTGGCTTCACAACATTATCGCCTGGAGTCTGACACAATGAGCTAAGGTCGCACAGAAAAAACATATTGTTGCATGGAGACTGACACAATAAGTTAAATATAGAAAATTTAACATATTATCACATAGAGTCTGACACAATGGGTGGAATTTTTAATTTCACAACATTGCTGCCTAGAGTTTGACACAATGAGCTAGATCGCAAAGGAAAAACATGTTGCTGTGTGAACACTAACGCAATAAGTTAAAAAGTAAATTTCACATATTGGCGTATAGAGACTAACACAATGAGTGGAATATATAAGAAGCTATTTTGAATGATCCACATCTTAAATACATAAATCAGAGATGAGAACGGATATCATTGGTCATTTTTTTCTAACCAAGGTAAGAACTGATGGAGGGCCTAAGATATTGGCTCTGTTTGTAGTAGATTTCGAGGAATGTCATGCGTAATGCATATGTATGGAAATAAGGACTTTAGAATGTATATGTAATGAATGTGTGTATACCTTAATATATATGTGCAAACTATGTGTATATGCCCTAAATAAAAATGTTTTTTTGATAATTCTCCCTTGTTAAACCATCGGGTTCTTGTAGTTATCAACTTCTTAACGTTGTTTGTTGCCAATTGTTGTATCTCCAAGTTGATTTGAATTTGATGAAAAGTGTCATCAAGGTTTTGATGTCTGTATCGTAGGTGCAGGCGTAGGTATTGACATAGATGTGGACGTTGGTGTGGACGTAAAAATGGGTGTGGATGCTCTTTCGATGTTTTTCTTAACCTAGAATAAACTTTGATGTTTTATCAGATGCTCTTTGGTGTTTTCGTATGTTAGATGCACCAAATGTTAGGAATGAACTTGAGATTTTGATATGATTATGTGTGCGTCATGCTTGATATTAGGCTTTTTGACGGGAAATCTACTGTCGAGATCTCTAAGGAATCTGCTGTCGAGATTCAATTGAGAACTACCTTCTATCGAGGTTTTCTGGAAAATCAATCATTGAGATTAACAAGAGGAATCTACTGTCGGGATTTTTTTGAGCAAATACCTTCTGCCGAGGTATTCTGGGAAATCAACTGCCGATATTTACCCAGGAGAATCTACTGCTGAGATTCTATTGAGAAATTACCTTCTGTCGAGGTCTCCTGGAAAATCAACTGCCATGATCAACCAGGGGAATCTACGGCCGAGATTCAAATGTGATCCAACTTCTGTCGAGGTCTTCTGGATAATCAACTGCCATGATCAACCAGGGGAATCTACTATTGAGATTCAATTGTGAGATATCTTCTACCAAGGTCTTATGGATAATCAACTGCCATGATCAACCAGGGGAGTCTACTATCGAGATTCAATTGTGAGCTACCTTCTGCCGAGGTCTACTGGATAATAAATCACCATGATCAACCAGGGGAATTTACTTCTGAGATTCAATTGAAATACCTTCTGCCGAGGTTTAACGTAGAATTACCTTCTGCCGAGGTCTTCTAGAAAATCATCTTCCAAGATTAACCAGGAGAATCTACTGCCGAGATTCATATGTGAAATACCTTTTGTCGAGGTATTCCAGATAATAAACTGCCGTGATCAACCAGGGGAATCTTCTGTCTAGATTCAATTGTGAATCACCTTCTACTGAGGTCTTCTGGATAATCAACTTATGTGATCAACCAGGGGAATCTGCTGCTGAGATTCAAATGTGAATTACCTTCTGTCGAGGTCTTCTGGATAATCAACTGCCATGATCAACTAGGGGAATCTACTTCCAAGATTTGAATGTGAAAAGGTTTCATGGATATGCAATACAATGTAGACGTAGTATGATGGTATACGTATGGGTACTCTATACAAGTTTAATGTGATGATACCTTACACTAACTCAGATATTGAGACAGACGAAAACTCCTTGAGGATTATGGCCAATGAAATACGTTGAGGAATCCCTATAGGATAGAGATGATGATATAGATGGAAGCCCTATGGGCTAAAGATAGTAATGGATGAAGGTATGACCCTTGCGAGTTTGCAGATTATGGTGGGATTTGTGAAAGGTATCCTTAGAAGGTAGGTTATTAGTATTGGCCTACAGATATTATACCCTCCCCATAAGGTGGTTTCTTTAGGGGTATCATAAATGACACTGGAGGGAAAGACACAAGGGCCTCCCTTAAGCAGAGTCTCTTTACAAACCAAAACTTTCGTCTCTAGGTCATGAAAGGTCTCATCATAGGTTTTTGGTTTAAAGGCCGTACAAAGAGTCATATGTGTCATTCCAAAGTCCTAATTCCCAAGAGGATGTCTCTCGAAAGGTATTCCTTTTGTAGAATTCCACTGACTCTAGGCGAAGTCGTCACATAAACTCATAGGGTTGATGTAACCCTTTGGCTAATAGACGAACCTTCTTTCTAAGGGTTTTTGAAAATATATTTTTTTTTTGCAAAATTTAAACCCCACCACAAATAAATAAATATAATGAGTAATAATGAGATAGAAATAACAATAAATAAATGAATAAAATAAATAAATAATAATTAAAAAAATATAAGAAACCCAAAAAAATAAGGAACCCTAAAAACCCTAAAACTAAAGGACAAGGCTTCTAAACCTAAGGTTGAATCCTCAGCAGAGTCGCCAGCTGTTGCAACTAGTTTTTAAAATACAGAGTCGCCGTCTTTAATTTTTATCCTAAGGAAGGGAATATAAAGGAATAACCCTAAAAAAGTTCAGAGATTCTAGGTCTAACTCGGTTCTAGACGAAGGGAAGGTGTTAGGCACCCCTCATCTACCTTGTTCACAAGGATACTAGGTTTAAAAGAGTAATTTTTAGGAAATATGGTTTTTAGTGTTTTATTAGGGAAAAAGGGTTTTAATTTTAGTTAGGGGGACTCACCACGATTTTCATCATATGCCTACGTATCCTCTTAGGAGGAATCAAAGTCCTATTTCGTAGTTCACGGTCGATAAAAGATGATAATACAACCCTTTTTAAAAATAAATATAAATTTGATTATATTAGTAAAAAATTTGATTTGAGGTTGGTTAGTTGTATTAAGACGTAGAGCGAGGGAGTCTGATATAGTCTCCTCATCACGTGGCCAAATATTGGCCACGTGTCGCTCGCGAACATAGTAATTTGGTGAATTGCGCGGGTTTTAATATTTTGATATAAAATATTAAATCAAATTATATTGTGAAAAATATTTTTAAGTGCATGATCAAAAGAACAATTTAATGCAATAATACAAATATATTTTTTTACTTATGAGTTGAGAATAATTAATTCGAATTATAATAAATAATAAAAATACTATTAAAATATAAGTATAAAATATAAAAATAATAATTATAATAAAATAATAAAAGAAAAAAATAAATTAAAAATGTGGGGGGTGTAAATCAAGTTGAAGTAGCAAAAATAGGGGGGGTTGTCAATATAAGGGGCCTGAATTTAGGCCCTATGGCCAAGGGGTGCGAAGCTGCATATGTTAGTAAAAACAAAATCGAAGGAGGTATAGATAATATTTGGGCTTAGCCCAGTGAGGTTTGAGATCTGCTTGAATCGTATGGGGGCGAGCGTACGATGTAATGATGGGCGTGCATAACTGGGGACGTGTGATCACGATCGTGTGGCTTAGATTGAGGGAATATAATGGTGTAACACGGTGGGAGAACTGACTTGGTTGTTTTACATTTTATTGCAAATGTTGCAGTTAGCAAGTGTCACCACCGACTTTTCTTTTATCCAAAAGGAAAGGCTGAAAAGAACAGGAAAGACCTTTGAGATTGTTTTCTTGAGTTCGGGGGGTAGATTATGAAAAGGGAAGGTATTAACACCCTTTTCATCCGTAGTTATCTACGGGCTCTTAGTTGCTTGCTAGATCACTTGCTTTTGTTTGAAAATGTGCTTTGTGTGATTTTTGAAAGTATTTTGAAAATGTCTTTGTAATGGTTCTCGTTTCTATAAGAACGCGTACAAAGTGTTGTTTCGAAAAATAGTTCAAAGAAGTGTTTGTGGAATGTGCTTTGGAAAGTGATTTTGAAAAGGCGCCATTGTTTAGGAAAACTTTGTAATAATTCTCGTTCATAAGAATGTATACAAAGTGTTGATCTTTTGAAAATGTTTCAAGTTTGAAAGATGTTTTGAAAGTGTTGGGGTTTGTTTTTGAAAATAGCAAGGATGTTTTGGTTTGAAAATGAGCAAGCAACTATGAACATTCTACCTACTCAAAAGTCTTTCTTGTTTATTTCCTGTTTCCTTTGACATTGTTATTTTACCATGGATTGGTAAGTAACCTTAGCTTTGGATGTAAAATGGACGGGCATGGGTCATCGTATAGCCATGATTAGTAATGTTGTAAGATATCTTAGCATTTTCTTTAAGGGACTAAGATCATTTTTGAAAGGCAACTTTGATAGCGTCATCGAGGGACTATGATCTTGTATTTTTTGATTGCTTTTGCTAATATACCCCACATGCATAATATGGATATTTTTATAAGGCAAAAAAGTGGAGTTAATCCTAAGGGTGTAAGTGTGCAAGTGTATTGATTTACATGCATTGTTTTGTCTTTGAATAAGGGTTTGCTAATTTGTTGATTTTAATATTTCCATACAAACCCTAATTTACTAGCATTTGTATATAAAGCATTAAATTGCGGAAAATAAAAATACTAAGCTATTAAATCATTAGGGGAGGGATGTACAAATTTACAAATGGGAAAATTGCAAGAAAATTAAATCTAAATAATTATTACAATCATATTGAATATTGTACAAAAATGAAGATAAATATGCAAGAATGTAAATGGAAAATAAATGATTTTGTTTGGTTTTTTATGAAAGGGTTTAGTATTGACCTAATTAAATAAAATCATTAAGGAAAATTAAATAAAATTAACTTAAACTAATTAAGAAAAGAAATTAACTTAAAAAGGATTTTTAGGGTTTTTTATGAAAATGTTTTAAGAATAATATAAAAAATACATAAAAATTAATTAATTAAAATAAACCTAAATTCTAAATTAATTTTAATTTATAAGAAAATAATATAATATAACAATTAAACCTAATTTTCTAAATATTAATAAAATAAAGAAATTGAATTGTTAAGAAAATTGTTTTCTTGTTCTTTTTAGTTTTTATAAGGAAAAATAAAATATGAGGTCAAAAATATTAAAATAAATATTTTTGGGTTTTTCTATTAATAAAAAAAAGTATTAGTAATGAAAATAATAAAAATAAAAATATGAAAGTGAAATAAACAATAAAATTAAATAAAATAAATGACCAGGGGGTGCTAAAGCAGAGCCAGGGGTTATAAGCCAACAAAATACCAAAGCCCACTGCATTGAGGCCCAGGCGTGTATGTTTGTGACAAAAAAAATTAAAATGTTGAAAAGAACAAAATGTAGCGCGCTGGGTGTTGAACACACGCCCTTTTGGTTACCAGCGTGCTGCCTTACCATTGGGGTGGCTATACATCTGTTTACTTATATGAAATGATAAATACATAACATAAAATGCTTCCAAGGCCTGTACTTCGTCTTCAACCTTCAGCCCGCCAGAGTACCTGTAACATCTTCATATCTTGCAAGAGGGTATCATGTTTTGAGTTTGAGCAGCTTTCAACGAGTTCTAGTGATTGGGTTAGCTTCCTCAAGTTCCCAGGAAGCTAATGTGATGCTTGGCTTGAGCTGAAAGTGGCTGAGGAGTTCTGGAAAAGTCCACTTGCAGTGTTTTATTTTTGAGTTTGGAAAATGGTGGAAATGGAGTTACAGAACCGTAACAGGTATTGGGATGAGTTGTGGATAATGTTTAGGAACTTTTGGAATGGCTTAGAGAGGAAACACACGAGTAATTTGAGAGATGGGAGTGTAAGGTCAGTTTCTACACAAAAATGGAGTTTTATGTGCAATCTGAGTTTGTGAGGGGTTAAGTGAGTTTAAGGGCTTGTACATGCGTGCCTTATCTTGTAAATAGTGTATGTATTTATAGGCAAGAGGTTTTATGTTCTACAACAAGTCAAAATTTTGAAATCTCTAGTTGTAGCATCTTTCTTGTTTTTGAAGCAAAGTTGAAACATCTTGTTCCAAGGTGTAACGCCCCGAATTTAATTAATTATTTAATTAAATTAATTAAGGATTTAATTATTAGAAATTGTCTAAGTTGAGAATTGTCAGTATTATTCTAAGAAGCATAATTGGATAAATATGTTGAGTTGAGCGGTAAGTTGATAGTTGGATAAATTAGACGGTTTAGTCGGAGAACTATTATATGAATATCATTTGCGAGTTAGTTTTATTTAAAGTGTGGATCGATCATAGATGAAGAATATTATTGGAAATAATATTACATTATATTATGTGACTATTTATTTAATTGGGCTTATGTTGTGATAGTAGTATGAGTGAGGTGTGTATGTAGGCCCACTAAGAGAAACACTATTATTGGATTAATAGAATAATATTTATTATTATTATTATTAAATAAGAGAGGAAGAGAGGATAGTGTATCAGGAAAAGAAGAGAAAGAGGAAAATAGGTTTTTGGAGAAGAAGAGAGCTACGTGAAGTTGAACCAAGAGGCCAAGAGGAGATTCAAATCGGAGACACATAGAGTTGTCATCAAACTGAATCAGGTAAGGGTGGGGTTTCTTATCCTATAATGGGGTATATGATATTTTGTATGTGGGAATTAGTTTGTGGGATTATTACTGTGTGTTGATTTGTGTTGGTTTATGTTTTTGTGATAAACATTATTAATAATTGATGTGATTAAACAATTTTCAAGGAATTAGTGTATTACTGTGTTATATACTTGTCTGGACTGGATTTAGAATAGTAGACAGTAGCAGATAATCCATTAAAACAATACCGAGTGGGCGAAAAAAGAAGAAAATAGAGAAGGGAAATTGTGCCTGGAATGCTGCCGAACGGCAGCTTGTTGCTGGTTAGATGCTGCCGAACGGCAGCTGGATTATGGTGGGAGGTGCCGATCGGCACTTTGAGGAAGTGGGAGGGTGTGCCGTGCGGCACACCTTTGGGAAGGGGCACCTGTTCTATTTTGTGGCACTATGCTGTATAATTTTTATATGGTATCAATACATAGTTTATTAATAGAAAAGCAGTTGGGAACATATTAACTATTCTTACCAGTAACATGTTATAGCAGAAGGAACATTAATAGAAGTAACATATTTTTGTAGAGTTGTTTTATGTGATAGAGGATAATAGTAGAAATAATAATAAGCGGTAAATTTAGAGGAACAGTAGAACAAAGAAGAAGAGGTAATAATTAGTAGAATTATGTTAGTAGTAGGTGTAGAAATTAAAATAGCAGTGATGGTTTTAGTTGTAGAGTTGGTAATAAATAATTTAACAGAGTATTATATTAGTGACAAATGTAATAATTTAGCAGAGGTAGTGTAATTTAGTAGAATAAATTGATTAGTAGCAGTATCAATAAAAAGTAGTAATAACAGTATATTAAGCAATATCGATTAGCCGAATTTGTAGGTTTGGGCGGTAAAATTTGTTAATCGGAATTAGTTGAGATTTTCGGAATAAGTCATATATACATGTGAGTATTTTTAGTTGATTGGTTTTATTAGAATTATGTAGAATCAAGTTGATTTGCAGGTGAAGTCGAATTAAGTTGAATGGTTCTGGTATATGGGATTGTGTTGTTAGTTATTGCTGTGAATAAGTTATTATCGAATAAATTGTGTGGTTGTCACATTACTAATTGTTGATATGATATTGTTGTTGTGACGTACTAAATTGTAGACTTATGCCAACGTTGTTGAATACATTGTTGTTGTTGTTGTTGAATATGTTGTGATTGATAAGTTGATTAAGTTGCAGGCTTATGCCAACGCTGTTGAATACATTGTTGTTGTTGAATATGTTGTGATTGATAAGTTGATTAAGTTGTAGGCTTATGCCAATGTTGTTGAATACATTGTTGTTGAATATGTTGTGATTGATAAGTTGATTAAGTTGTAGGCTTATACCAACGTTGTCGAATATATTGTCGTTGTTGTATGTGATTATTGCATTCATTAAGTCACATACATTTGCATTATTAAGTTGGCCTGGATTGGCACCACGTTGGCCTGGATTGGCAAAATATTAAGTTGGAGGCTTATGCCTTGTTGATGCCTCTATTTGTTGGCAGATTTTCTAAGTTGGGAGTTCTGCTCCAATGGTACCACATGCATTTGCATAACATTGAGTCACATTCTAAGTTGTACAATTGAGTTGTTGCGTTGATGAATTAATTGTTGCATTTTGATGATATCCTATTGTGATTGTTGTTGTGAAGTGGTGATTTTTGCATGACCTGGTTATAATATATGATTTATCATGCGCTCACTTATACGATTTAAGAATCTCACCCCTTCTGTTAGAATGTTGCCCTCTGTTGGTAACGTGCAGGTATTAAAGAATGAAGATTTGCTCAGCCTTATTAGTTCAAAGTCAGTTGGTCGCTCTGATACGTAGCACTCAGGGGGAAATGAACAAATAGTTGTTTACTTGTTGAAATTGTTTTAGTTGTGGAATCCTAAGTTTAATTATATGAAATAATATGTTGCCTCTCAAGTTGTTTTAGTTGAATGAAACATATGATGCTATTTGAAGTTGTAATTATGATTTTGCTGCGTTATTAATAAAATAAGTGGTTTTGTTTTAAAAGCTGATGCAAGTTGTTATATGTTCCTCCGAAAACTAAAGTGTTATGTATCTGTTTATGTGTTGCAACATGTTGAATTTTGATATCCCAAATGTGTTGGAAATTTTTAAATACTCTGATTTTTCGTTATAACTACCAGGTAGAATTTGGGGTGTTACACAAGGCAAGGTACAAGGCTGCATAGAGTGGTTAGTAATTTAGACATGCTTGCTTTTGGTTTATAGTGTTTGTGTGTGCAGAAAGAACAAGTTAAATTCTCAAGGAGAGTGGACTTTGTGATTAAAGCCACTTTTCAAGAATAACAATGGTGCCTTTCTTCAAAAAATGGAAATGCAACTTGGATAATGGTTCAAATGTTTGGAAAATGGCTCAATATATTGTGTAAACATTTAACTAAGGAGTTAATTGCAAGTTATAAGCCTACAAAGTGAGATTATGCAGCATGGCTATGTGATTTGGTCCATTGTGCATCACCAATTCTGCCTTGCAAAACAACTTGAAACCCTAACTTTCGACCTTCAATTCTCCTTGCTCAAAAATGATCTCAAGGAGTTCTTGGACATTTTGGAAAGCTTGTAATGTGCTATACAATTCCTATTTAAATCACTTTCGCAAAATCCAAATGGAACTATGTGAAACTTTGCCCAGAAGTTAAGTCAAAATCCTGACCAAAATGCTCAAAATTTCACTAAGTGTTTTAGTTTCATGACCATGATTTCATGGATTATTAACTTGAAATCAAAGAATTTCTAGGAGGAGTTGTATAAAGCAATATTTTAGATCACATTGAGATCTACAACTTTCATGTTGAAAGTTTCCTTTGAATCATCTTGCATCATGGTGAAAAAATGGCTCAAAGTTATGAAAAAATATGAAGTTTTCAACACTTAGAAAAATTTCTAAGTTTGGAAACTTTGACTTTTCAAAATGAAATCTTGTCTTTTTGATTTCTTGATGAAGAAGTTTCATATTTTGACATGTTTTGATGAATTGTGATCTTTGACACTTGATTTTGACCAAAAAGTCAAAGTTTGACTTTTCAGCGTGCAGTTGACTTTTGATTAGTTGACTGAAAATCAACTATCAATCAATTGATCTTGACGAAAGTTTTGAATCATACCATTAGGTCAAAATGATTCATTTTAAAGCTTGAGATCATGTCTCAAACCAATTAACCATTTGCTAGGTCAAAAATCTGGAATTGCCCTTTCTTAGTCAAAACCCTAGTTTTGACCATTTTGCCCTTTTGATGATCTGATCAAATTTCTTAAGGAATTGTGTTCCAAACTTGATCAAATGAAATATGTGAGCTCACAATGTTGATATGGATAAAAAATTATGAAGTTTGACTGTAAATTGACCACAATTGACTTTTTCCCCAATACAACTGATTTTTAGGTCAACTAATCAATTGATTGAGCAAAAATGTGATCCAAGACTTGAAACTTGACATGAGCAATCTTGAAGGTCCATAATGATTCATTAAAAGTTCAATTATCCTTGTGCAATCTCAAACCCTAATTTCAGTCATCAATGCTTAAGGAGGTGTCTTGAGCTAATCAACCCTAGTGCAATCTTGAACCAAAGGAGATCTTGTAATAAAATACTTGATAAATGAGAGGGAAAATTTTAGGGTACAACAACTGCCCATGTTTAATCTTCTTAAACTTGAAGGTGGAAGATGATTGAACACTAGAGTGCCCATAAATTTTCACTCGAAGATGAATTGGGAATGGGCTTATAGATGCCATTTAGAGGAATGAGGGAGATGTGCTGAAGATGGGCTTGTAGATGCCATCCAAAGGTGACTGTTGACAGAAAGTGGACTAAGTCTGAACTTGATTTCAACTGGAAAAGAATCAGAATAAATCTTTGGAGCAATTTATCTGAAACTAGCAGAAGTCTTGTGTGTTGTTTGACTGGGAAAATCAGAATAAATCTTGGAGTGATTTATCTGAACCAGAAATGTTCATTTGGAAAGTATCAGGATAAACCGTTGAGAGATTTAAACTGAACCAAAAGAGGTTTTGAATATTCTTTAACTGGAGAGAATCAGAGTAGATCTTTGAGCGATTTATCTGATCCAGAGAAAGTGCCTACTAGGAAAGAATCAAAATAAATTGTTGAGAGATTTATCTGAACCAACAGGGATTTGGAGAAGAATCAAAACAAATTGTTGAGAGATTTATCTGAACCAGAAAAGAAGTCTGCGAGAAAGAAATAGCATAAACCAGTTGAGAGATCTAAACTGAACCGGCAGGGATCTGGAGAAGAATCAGAACAAATCATTGAGAGATTTATCTGAACCAGAGAAAGTGCATGCGGGAAAGAATCAAAATAAATCGTTGAGAGATTTAAACTGAGCCAACAGGGGTCTGAATATTCTTTAATTTATGACGGGCCTATGTAGGGCTGCTTCATGATGAGTCTGTGTAATATTGCATCTGGAATTTTCTGAGAAGGAACCTGGGTAGGATTACTTCATGATGAGTCCATGTAAAACTTCATCTGGAAATAGGAGGAACCTGTGGAGGGTTTCTTCATGACGAGTCAGTGTAAAATTTCATCTTGGAAATAGGAGGAACCTGCATAAGGTTGCTTCATGACGAGTCCGTGTAAAACTTCATCTTGGAAATAGGAGGAACCTGTGTAGGGTTGCTTCATGACGAGTTCGTGTAAAACTTCATCTTGGAAATAGGAGGAACCTGCGTAGGGTTTCTTCACGACGATTCCGTGTAAAACTTCATCTTGGAAATAAGAGGAACCTGTGTAGGGTTGCTTCATGACGAGTCCGTGTAAAACTTCATCTTGGAAATAGGAGGAACCTGTGTAGGGTTGCTTCATGATGAGTCAGTGTAAAACTTCATCTTGGAAATAGGAGGAACCTGTGTAGGGTTGCTTCATGATGAGTCCGTGTAAAACTTCATCTTGGAAATAGGAGGAACCTGTGTAGGGTTGCTTCATGAGGAGTCCGTGTAAAACTTCATCTTGGAAATAGGAGGAACCTGTGTAGGGTTGCTTCATGACGAGTCCGTGTAAAACTTCATCTTAGAAATGGGAGGAACCTGTGTAGGGTTGCTTCAATCGGTCGTATAGATAAATGCCCTGACTTGTTACAAGTATTAATCTGGAACTTGAAAATGGTTAATGGTAGCCATCTGTTGATTGACCTTTTCCTGAAAAATGTAAAACGTTAGTTGTATGCAATGTCATGATATATGAAATGCATGGTGTCATGGTGTTCTCAAAATAAATGAGATTGTGTCGTATGCACTTATCATGTGTGAAATTTTAATGAATGTATTTTTGTCTGGGAAAATAAATCCTTGACAAATTCTAGGGAGTCAATAAATACCGGACTGTTGTTGAAGAGTAGGTGTGTCTTCAAACTTTGCTTAGAATGTTTCCACCGGGGATTCCTGTTTTGTTGTTTTGAGGAGAACTCCACTGGAGAATATTGAAAACTCTGTGGAGAGTGTTGATTCTTGCTTTGGGAAAGAGTTTAGGAGCCTTGGTTGTCCGTTGCTCTACTGGGGAGTCGAAGTTGAACTAATGTTTGGTTGGGTCCAGGCTTCACAATAACTTGCTGGGGATTGTAGAGTAGTCTACTGGGGAAGAGGAGTTGTGGTCCTTTAATTTGTAGTGGTCGGAGAGGCCACCTCAAGCTGGGGAATCATGTCGTTTGTTGGGGAAATAAACCCTGTTGCTTAGACTGTTGGAGAGGCAGCAACTTCACTGGAAGAAATCCTCGAGGATTCTTGAAGTCGACTCAGTTGGGGAGAGGTTTTTGGAGATTGGAAATCTGGATGGGGAATCATCCTATGAGAAGGATTGTGGGGAGATTTGTCACTTCCCCTAGTAGCAAGTGTTTGTGGCACTGCCAGGAGATGTTGGAATGTACGTAACCCATTCAATGCCCCAAGTGATGGAGATGGTGACCTGCCCCTGGTTATTCTGCATTTCTTAAGAGATTTCTGGAAATCTTGACTTGACTGCCCCAGGTGTGCTGGATAGTGATAGTTCATGCCCCCTTGTTTATATGAGATTTGTCATTGGAAGTGTCATCCCATTTGAAGTGATTTTGTTCACCGAGAGAGCTTTCATTCACTGGTTATTTGTTGTGTGAATTTCTCCGCTGTCCAACAAATAGCCATATGCAAACAACGATATTCAAATAATGCAAAGTTTATGCTTATCTTGAAATTTTGAAAATGAGTTTTAGCAAGTAAAGAAATTTTGTAAGAAAATTCAAACTCAGGATTTAGAGTAAATCCTTACAGAAGTCAGGATACCTTTTGTAACAGTATGCTTTCGAACTAACACATGCTTCAATTAGGACTTTTAAAGGGTTGTAACGTGGCTTGGTTCACGGTTTAAGAAACAAAGGAAAAAGGCTCAAAGTGTATTTGTACCCGCCCGTTCTTCGTGATGTTATTCAGTCCTAAACTCAGCTAGTTGCACGTTTGAACTCCAATTGAGTCTTGAATGACGTTTTGGTGATGGTTCAGACAAGTTTAGTTTATCAGAAGGCATTTATTTTTTGCAACATTTTTCATGTTGTTGAGGATTTGTAGTGACCTATTTTTTTTATTATCCCTAATTTTTTCCTGACTGTTCTTGTTTTGAGATTACGTTCAGCGAGATGCCCTAGTTTTTCTTAAGTTTCCTTCATAGGTTTTGACTAAGTGGGCTTTTCTTTTTTGAGAGATAATAACTGCCTATTTGATAGGGAACCATCACCATCGTTTGGTTCGAAAGGAATGTTTTTTATGTTGCTCGTTGTATTACGAGATGAGAGTTTACGATTTGAACACGCATTTGAATTAACTGAGAGACTACCCTGCCCGAGGTTTTGATTAAAGGTTTCAATTTGTGTAAAAAAGAAAACTTCTACTTCTTTGGATCATAGGGGTTGACTAGGGATTATCTTACTTATAACTCCAGTGTTTAGGATTTGAAAGAAATGCATGTACATTGTCAGCAAGGTCTGTCCAAAAGCACACTGTATGAGATTATGAAATTGTTTTTGTCATCCTCCCTCTAAAGGCTTGTAACTTTTAGCAAGAGTTGAATGTCATAAAGAGAGAAAAAAGCATAGTTTAAATATAGTGAAAATGAATGTATGAATTCAAGACAAACAAATGCAATGCATTAATGAAACAAAGTTTAACATTAATAGACAATTGTTCTAATAACGAAAGAAATTACAATTGAAAATTCAAAATGAACAAGACGCTCTCAATGATTCGGCATAGGAGCAGTGATCACGTTTGGAGTCTCCGGAGGGTCAAACTCGGTCTCCTTGGCGTCAATCAAATTCTGAATCTTGTACTTCAACACCCAACAATCGTTAGTATCATGCCCGAGACTTCCGGAATGATAAGCACACGTTGCATTAGGATTGTAGTTAGGAGACGAATTTTTGGGGTTTGGATGAGGTCCTATCAACGTAATCATATTCATCCTCAACAAGTGTTGTAGCGCTTGAGACAGCGGTATGTTGATGTTGGTAAACTGTCTTTTGGGCTCGTCTGGCCTTCGTTGATTTCTCCTTTGCTGTTGCCGGTGCGATACAAAACCAGAGATCAGGACTTCCCCCACGTGTTGGTCACGACGACTCTTTTGACCATACACAACATTGTACTCTTTCTTCCCATTGTATGGATTTTTCTAAGCATCAGAGGGTGTAGCTCCTTGAATCTTTCCGCTTTTGATGCCAACTTCTACCCTTTCTCCAGTCAGTATTAGCTCGGTGAACCCGACCGAGGAGCTTCCCATTAGGTGTTTGAATAAAGGTCCTGTCAAAGTTCCCATGAAGATGTCAATCAGCTCCCTATCAATTAAAGAGGGCTGCACCCTACCAACCAGATCTCTCCACCTTTGGGCGTATCCTTTTAAGCTCTCGTTGGAACCCATGGTCATGTTCTGCAATTTCACATGAGTTGATGTAAGATCAGCGTTGTACTGGTACTGCTTGTAAAAAGCAGCAGCAAAATCCTCCCAGGTGTGGATGCGAGAAATCTCCAATTGATAGAACCATTCAAGTTGAGTCCCTACCAGGCTCTCTTGGAAGAAATGGATCCACAACTTCAGATCACTTGTGTATGGCTGAATTTTGCGGACATAAGACTTTAAGTGCATATTAGGGCAAGAAACTCCATTGTACAGGGCAAAGGTAGGGATTTTGAACTTTGGCGGGATGACCACTCCAAAAACTAAGCCTGTGTATCCTAAATCCAATCCAGGTATCTTCTGAATCTCTATAGCATTGAGGTGATCCTCCAAATGTTTGTACTTGTCATCAACGGGAGGATATTGTTCCTTAGAGTAGTCAGCTTCGAACTCATCAATCTCCAGACTGTTGTCTTCTTCATGACTATCCCCCATGTTGGATGGAGTTGGAAGATATAGAGCCCCCTTGAGTGGTCCTTTAAGTCTCCTTCCCAAGTCCAAGATGCCTACTGACTTCTTGGACTTTTTCTTCTTGTCTTTGAGAAGAAGAGTCTTCAGGCCCTCTTTCCCCTTAGCCAATGCCAGGAACATTTGTTGGGATTGAGCATTTTGAGCTTGGAGATCTTTCACCTTTTGTTCCATATCCATCTTACTGAAATAAACACCAGGAAGATAAGGAGACCTGTATGGGAGAAACCTGTCATGATATGATGCATGATATGTGGATGCATGTTTTCAAGGATCTCGTCGGGTGATTAGTCACTTATAGTTTTAATTGAAGAACTTTGTATCGGTGGATGTCCTTCCATAGGAGTTAAGTTCACCATGTCGAGTGGGTTGTAGCCCTTGACTCAAGTTTGTTGTACTTGATCCTTGATGGCGTTTGGTTAAAGGAAAATAAATCCTCTTTCCCCTTGATAGACACCTGGTTCAACGTGACCCTGCATCATAGGCCCTTGAGATCCTTGAAACGGTTATTGAAAATGCTATGGTATGATGTTATGTATAAGTATGCAAAGTAAGCAAGTTTATATGCAAATAAACATATACACACAAAGCAGACAAGTCCTTAGGTTTAGTTGGCTCAACCCGTCCTAGTTAATAGTAACCTGGTTCTAAGGGATCTCAATATCACTGACCTTTCCCACAAGTTTCATTCGATAGACGATTGACTCGCAACCAAACAAAACTCAGGAGTCAAGTCTCAATGAGTGTAGCATCGAGTATCAACCAATTTTCAGCTTCACACCGAAACCGGCTATCTCACTACTTCTTAATGGCCAAGCTGGTCAAGTAAGGTTCTAAGGTCAGTTAGTGCTTAATGACGTCGCTCAACGGCCCCGTGTTCTCCTCGTTTCAACACAAGGGATACTGGTACCAACAAATGCGTCACACTAATGTAGCTATTGTTTGGACCATGTCGGTATATCCCGCACAGTTTCCACAATCTATTGCTACTTACCTAAAAGGTACCCCAAATCCGGGTAGAGGATCAAAACAAACCCAAATAAGGAACCAATAATGTAAAGCAAGCAATTCAAACAATGAAAGCAGGTAAAGGTTATCTAGCCCTAAGGTAACCCCACTTTTAAATAAATCCCCAACAGAGTTTCCAATTCTGTAATGCGGTGGGAGAACCAACTTGGTTGTTTTGTGTTTTATCGTAAATGTTCCGGTTAGCAAGAGTTGCCACCGACTTTTCTTTTATCCAAAAGGAAAGGCTGAAAAGAACAGGAAAGACCTTTGAGATTGTTTTCTTGAGTTCGGGGGGTAGATTATGAAAAGGGAAGGTATTAGCACCCTTTTCATCCATAGTTATCTACGGGCTCTTAGTTGCTTGCTAGATCACTTGCTTTTATTTGAAAATGTGCTTTGTGTGGTTTTTGAAAGTATTTTGAAAATGTCTTTGTAATGGTTCTCGTTTCTATAAGAACGCGTACAAAGTGTTGTTTCAAAAAATAGTTCAAAGAAGTGTTTGTGGAATGTGCTTTAGAAAGTGATTTTGAAAAGGCGCCGTTGTTTAGGCAAACTTTGTAATAATTATCATTCGTAAGAATGTATACAAAGTGTTGATCTTTTAAAAATGTTTCAAGTTTGAAATATGTTTTGAAAGTGTTGGTGTTTGTTTTTGAAAATAACAAGGATGTTTTGGTTTGAAAATGAGCAAGCAACTAGGAACATTCTACCTACTCAAAAGTCTTTCTTGTTTATTTCCTCTTTATTTTGACATTGTTATTTTACCATATATTTGTAAGTAACCTTATCTTTGGATGTAAAAGGGACGGGCATGGGTCATTGTATAGCCATGATTAGCAATGTTGTAAGATATCTTAGCATTTTCTTTAAGGGACTAAGATCATTTTTGAAAGGCAACTTTCATAGCGTCATCGAGGGACTATGATCTTGTATTTTTTTATTACTTTTACTAAGATACCCCACATGCATAATATGGCCATTTTCATAAGGCAATAAATTGGAGTTAACCCTAAGGGTGTAAGTGTGCAAGTGTATTGATTTACATGCATTGTTTTGCCTTTGAATTAGGGTTTGCTAATTTGTTGATTTTAATCTTTCCATACAAACCCTAATTTACTAGCATTTATATATAAAGCATTAAATTGCGGAAAATAAAAATACTAAGCTATTACATCATTAGGGGAGGGGGTGTACAAATTTACAAATGGGGAAATTGCAAGAAAATTAAATCTAAATAATTATTACAACCATGTTGAATATTGTACAAAAATGAAGATAAATATGAAAGAATGTAAATGGAAAAGAAATGATTTTGTTTGGTTTTTTAATGAAAGGGTTTAGTCTTAACCTAATTAAAGAAAATTATTAAGGAAAATTAAATAAAGTTAACTTAAATTAATTAAGAAAAGAAATTAACTTAAAAAGGATTTTTAGGGTTTTTTATGAAAAGGTTTTAAGAATAATATAAAAAATACATAAAAATTAATTAATTAAAATAAACCTAAATTCTAAATTTATTTTAATTTATAAGAAAATAATATAATATAACAATTAAACCTAATTTTCTAAGTATTAATAAAAGAAAGAAATTGAATTGTTAAAAAAATTGTTTTTTTGTTCTTTTTAGTTTTTATAAGGAAAAATAAAATGAGTGCAAAAATAATAAAATAAATATTTTTGGGTTTTTCTATTAATAAAAAAAATATTAGTAATGAAAATAATAAAAATAAAAATATGAAAGTGAAATAAACAATAAAATAAAATAAAATAAATGACCAGGGGGGTGCTGAAGCAGGGCCAGGGGTTAGAAGCTAGCAAAATACCAAAGTCCATTGCATTGAGGCCCAAGCATGTATGTTTGTGACAATAAAAATGAAAATATGGAAAAGAACAAAAGATAGCGCGTTGGGTGTTGAACCCATGCCCTCTTGGTTACCAGCGCGCTGCCTTACCATTGGGGTGGCTATACATCCGTTTACTTATATGAAATGATAAATACATAACATAAAATGCTTCCAAGGCCTGTACTTTGTCTTCAACCTTCAGCTAACCAGAGTACCTGTAACTTCTTCATCTATTGCAAGAGGGTATCGTGTTTTGAGTTTGAGCAGCTTTCAATGAGTTCTAGTGATTGGGTTAGCTTCCTCAAGTTCCCAGGAAGCTAATGTGATGCTTGGCTTGAGCTGAAAGTGGCTGAGGAGTTCTGGAGAAGTCCACTTGCAATTTTCTGTTTTTGAGTTAGAACAATGGTGGAAATGGAGTTACAGAATTGTAACAGGTATTGGGATGAGTTGTGGATGATGTTTAGGAACTTTTGGAATGGTTTGGAGAGGAAACACACGAGTAATTTGAGAGATAGGGGTGTAATGTCAGTTTCTGCACAAAAATGGAGTTTTGTGTGCAATCCGAGTTTGTGAGGGTTTGAGTGAGTTTAAGGGCTTGTACATGCGTGTCTTATCTTGCAAATAATGTATGTATTTATAGGCAAGAGGTTTTATGTTCTACAACAAGTCATAATTTTGAAATCTCAAGTTGTAGCATCTTCCTTGTTTTTGAAGCAAAGTTGAAACATCTTGTTCCAAGGCAAGGTACAGGGCTGAATAGAGTGGTTAGTACTTTAGAAATGCTTGATTTTGGTTTATAGGGCTTGTTTCTGCAGAAAGAACAAGTTCAATGCTCAAGGAGAGTGGACTTTGTGATTAAAGCCACTTTTCAAGAATAACAATGGTGCCTTTCTTCTAAAAATGGAAATGCAACTTGGATAATGGGTCAAATGCTTGGACAATGACTCCATATGTTGTGTAAACATTTGATTAAGGATTTAATTTCAAGTTATAAGCCTACAAAGTGAGATTATGCAGCATGGCTATGTGATTTTGTCCATTGTGCATCACCAATTCTGCCTTGTAAAACAACTTGAAACCCTAACTTCTGACCTTCGATTCTCCTTGCTCAAAAATGATCTCAAGGAGTTCTTTAACATTTTGGAAAGCTTGTAATGTGATATACAATCCCTATTTTAATCACTTTTGCAAAATCCAAATGGAACTATGTGAAACTTGGCGCAGAAGTTAGGTCAAAATCCTGACCAAAATGGTCAAAATTTCACTAAGTGTTTTAGTTTCATGACTATGATTTCATGGATTAATAACTTAAAATACAAGCATTTATAGAATTAGTTGTGTAAAGAAATGTTTTAGATATCATTGAGGTCTACAAATTTCATGTTGAAAGTTTCCTTTGAATCATCTTGCATCATGGTGAAAAAATGGCTCAAAGTTGTGAAAAAATATGAAGTTTTCAACACTTAGAAAAATTGCTAAGTTTGGAAACTTTGACTTTTCAAAATGAAATCTTGACTTTTTGATTTCTTGATGAAAAAGTTTCATATTTTGACATGTTTTGATGAATTGTGATCTTTGACACTTGATTTTGACCAAAAAGTCAAAGTTTGACTTTTCAGTATGCAGTTGACATTTGATCAGTTGACTGAAAATCAATTATCAATCAATTGATCTTGAGGGAAGTTTTGAGTCACGCCATTGGGTAATAATGATGCATTTTAAACCTTGAGATCATGTCTCAAACCAATTAACTATTTGCTAGGTCAAAAATCAGAAATTGCCCTTTCTCAGTCAAAACCCTAGTTTTGACCACTTTGCCCTTTTGATGATCTGATCAAATTTCTTGAGGAATTGTGGTCTAAAATTGATCAAATGACATATGTGAGTTCAGAATGTTGATATGGATCAAAAATTATGAAGTTTGACTGTAAATTGACCACAATTGACTTTTTTCCCAATACAACTGATTTTTAGGTCAACTGATCAATTGATTGAGCAAAAATGTGATCCAAGACTTGAAACTTGACATGAGCAATCTTGAGGGTCCATAATGATTCATTAAAATTTCAATTTTCCTTGTGCAATCTCAAACCCTAATTTCAGTCATCAATGCTTAAGGAGGTGTCTTGAGCTAATCAACCCTAGTGCAGTCTTGAACCAAAGGAGATCTTGTGAGAAAATACTTGATAAATGAGAGGGAAAATTTTGGGGTATAACAGATGGCTATTGTTGGATACATGCATAGGATTATTAAACAAAATATATTACATTTCTTACAAAAAATATATTTTTCATTTTTCTAGTTTACTTCTTTCTCTCTCTGCGCCTCTGTATTCTCCTTGTAACCCTTTCTTCTTCCCTCAACTCAATACCGAAACCGTAGGTTCTAAACTTGAGGCGGTGGCGGATTGGATGGGAAGCTTGAGTCCAGCAGTGGTGCAGTGTCTGGTTGAAGGATGGTGTTCGTCGAAGATGATGGCAGAGAAGGCGTGGGAGTTTGCGATGGCTCGCGGCGGAGAGGATGTTGGTGATGAACGCGGCAGACGTCTGTAGATGCACCATGTTAATGCTCCAATGGAGAGGCTCTCGACTCCCCTTTCCCTTCCGTAGCTGTTATCGTCTCTCCTCTGTAACTCATCTTTTCCTTTCTGTCAATTTTTTTTGTGTAACGATTATCTCTTCTTTTTTGTCTTGTAATTTTCCTTTTATTTGTCTACCCTTTTTGTCCCCTCTGTACTGTAATTTTCCATTTTTTTCAGCATTTTAGGATTCACGTTTTAGGAAACAAAATTATTTAGGTCATCATTGATTTTTATTTTTAGGAAATCAGGAATTGTAATTATTTTGTTGTAATCAACTTTCGATTCTGTATTAATGTTGATTTTGTTTTGGTTATTTTTAATTATGTTTTCGTATTTGTTTATTCTGGAAAAGGAATGAAAAGACTGTGTTTGGATCCCTGTATTGATGAAGATTCATTTTCGTTTGTAGCAAAGTGTTTTCACGATTAATCAAAACAATGTATGTTTCCTGTCTTTGGGCCACACACTTTGCTTTGGCTTGCAAATTGTTTCTTTGATTTGGGCCTGTAACGTTCTTGGTTGCGCCAATTGGGAGCCTCAAAGCTTTTTGATCAGTAAACAAAATTAAACTCTCAAATAAATTTTATGACATACTGTTTTAATTATAATAAATTATTATAATTAATAATTAATAATAATGATAAAATAAAACATTTTTTTTCAAAACTGAACTAAAAGCTTGAATTGGGCCACTAAAAAACTGGGCTTTTTAAAAAACGTGCCCCATATGGCCCCTCGTAATTTGCAATACACACCTTTTTTTTAATATCTGCAACACATAAAAAAAATATGGGCCTATCCTAATTTTAAAAGACTAATGGGTTTATAGCTTGATGGGTCAAAAATGTTTAATTTATTTGGACCTCTAACAAAGAAACAAATTGCTTTTATACACTCTTTTTTTCAAATATTTGAAAACCTAAGTGGACTTTTTTGATAACAAAAAAGATTTGTTCACATCTCCTTAGTTGTATAATATACCTCCCTTCTTAACTTGAAATGGACATTCTTTTAAAAACCTAATGAATCATCAGATATTGATGGTCCATTTTAAATTAACGTACCCCTTTCCATGTTTTACTCCCCTATAGAAATAAAAACTATATTACACGATTTATTTAAAAAGAAACATATAATATAAGGGTAGAACAAATTTGCAGTATGACAACGCGATGCTGCACTCAGGCGAGTTTTTCCTAAGAATATTGCTAATTACCGAGCTAATCGGGATGTTGGTAATATCCAAAAGAAGGATGTAGACTCCGGGATTTCCTTAGAACCTTGTTCGGCAGGTGATAAACCATTAGTCCTGACCTTGTGGGTAGTACCTTTGACTTCATGCTCATGACATCGAACCTATAAACCCCATGTTTGTGATCTTGTGTATGATTGTTGTATCATCATGAATTCATGCATTCATGAGCATTCTTTAAACAATTTTTCAATGAACTTAAGGTTGACCTTTGCAAATATCTCAGGTACTCTTTTAACCATGAATTTTGGAAGGAGAAAGACTCAGAAGTACAGTGTCAAGGATCCTAAGATAGAAGAACTGAGGAGTTTGATTCCTGAGATTGAGAGTCATACATATTTCTGGAAGAAGTATGGAGCCATTGTGTCTCTTATGAAGCTCAAGATGAATGAGGGTATTCTTTCTACATTGGTCCAGTTCTATGATTCGTTATACCGGTGTTTTACTTTTGCTGATTATCAACTGATGCCCATATTGGAAGATTATTCTTACTTACTTGGTTTACCTATTACTGATTGTGTTCCTTTCACCAGTTTAGAAGGAGAGCCCAAGTCTCATGAGATTGCCACTATAACTCACTTGAGGAAGTTGGGGATTGAGGATGACATGACTACCAAAGGAGGAATCAGATGTTTACCTGCTCAGTTTCTATGGGAGAAAGCTCGTTACTTCGCCAAGATAAAGAGTACAACTCCTTTTGAGTCTATCTTTGCTTTTCTTGACTATGGGTTGTTCTTGTTTCCTAACATCCACAAATTTGTGGATGTTAATGCCATTAGGATCTTTCTGATTTGGAACCCGGGCCCTAAACTTCTAGGAGATAATTATTACTCCGTCCATCTTCAGAATCTCTATCAGGAAGGGAAGATCATTTGTTGCACACCGTTTTTATATCAGTGGTTTATTTCTCACTTACCTCAGTCTGTTGTAGTTTAGGATATCAAGCAGGAACCCCGTTGGGAACCAAAGATTATGGCTCTTACTCATTCTGACATTGATTGGTATCATCAAGCATATTATGATGTGGAGATTATTAATAGTTGTGGTATTTTTCCTAATTGGCCTCTTCTTGGTATAAAAGGAGGAATTAACTACAATTTTGTTCTTGCACGCCGCCAACTTGGATATCCAATGAGTGACAAGCCAAACAACATTCATCTGAGTGGTTTCTTTCGCAAAGAAGGATAAGATCACAAGGAAGCTAAGGAAGATATTAAAAAGTCTTGACACCATATTCATATAAAGGGTCAAAAATATTTGGGACCAAGAGGAGATGTTTCCTTAGAGCAATATCTTTGTTAGGTACAAATAAGGGAAATTAAGTTGAAGATTCCTTATTCTCGTGAAGAACATTTAGCTGACATGTTTATGAGGACTACTCCTCCTCTCTTAGATGATGTGGAAGAACTTCAGCTTGCCTTAGTAGGATGCAGCAAGAGAAGGAAGCATGGAAGAACAAGTACCAGACATTTGAGGTGTCCTACTCAACAGAATTGAAAGAGAAGGATGACTTGATTGAGATTCTTGAGAGTCATGCTATGGAGATAATGGAGAATAAAGAGGATTTATTTTCCTATAGAGTTCATCCAAGTCCCAGTCATCCATTTTCTAATTCTGGTGGATGGAAGGAAGTCGCCGACAAGTATGCAAAAGAGAAGAAGGAGTTGAAAGCTCAGATTGGGAGACTCAAGGGAAGCTGTTGTACCTCAAAATTTTTCCTCTCATGTTTTCCAAGATCTTCTCTTTCCTGGGTGGTTACAAACACTTGCTTAAAGAAAATAAATTTTTTGAAGATGGTCAAGTGTCTTTTGATTGGCACCTTAATAAGGTACTTTAATTGGTTGATTCATAAGCTTCTATTGGGTATTTGGCCCCCTTCGATCGTGCTCGATTCATAAGCTTCAATTGGGTATTTGGCCCCCTTCGATCAAGCTTTGGTCCACCAGCTTTGATTAGGCATTGAGTCCCCTTCGAGCAAGCTTTGGTCCACAAGCTTTCATTCTAGTAAAACCACCCTACAAGTTTGTTTTGATTCACAAAGCAGTGGCCTCCTGCATGCAAGCTTCATTTAGGAAAAGGCTTCTTCATGCTTGCCTTTGATGCTTGCCTTTGATTCACAAGGCAAAGGCCTCTTCATGCTTGCCTTCGAACCACAAGGCAAAAGGCCCCTTCAAATTTCCTTCAACCCACAAGGCAAAAGGCCCCTTCAACTTTCCTTCGATTCACTAGACAAATACTTCCTACATGCCTGCCTTTGATTCACAAAGCAAGAGCTTCTTTCATGTGTGCTTCGAACCACAAGGAAATGGCTTCCTCTATGTGCGCCTTCAGCGTACAAGGCAAAGGCCTCTTCATGTTTGCCTTTGATCCACAAGGAAAAGACCCCTTTCATACGTGTTTTGATTCATTAAGAAGTTAGCTTCCATCATGCTAGCTTTGACTCCACCTTTAAACTCTCCAACACACAGTTTTCCACACTTTGACACACAAGATGGTCCCTTTAAAGAAACTTTCTGTTGTACCCCTAAATTTTCCCTCTCATATTTTCCAAGATTTTTCTCTTACATACGTGACTACAAACACTTGATTAAAGAAAAATAAATTTTTTAAAGATAAACAAGGTCTTTCGATTGGCATAAACAAGGTGTATTTCAATTGGCATTTTGATAAGCTTCGATTGAAGCCTTAGTGTTTTGCTTGTTTGCTGCATACCAGCTTCGACTAGGCATGTGTTTCCTTTGAAATAGCCTCCTTTGGTCCAAAAGGGAAGGGCCTCTTGTTAGTGCTTCTTTGATTGCACCATTGGCTTTGTATGATGGCTTGATTCATAATGCAATGGCTACATGCATGCAAGCTGGATTCCTACATTGTTTAGGGAATTTGGTTTCTTTGGAGCAAGCTTAATTCTTGCTTTGATTAGGCATTTGATGTCTTTGGAGCAAGCTTGATTCCTGCTTCGACTAGGAAAATTATCCCTCTGTGCGTGCCTTCAGCACACAAAGAAAGAATCCCCTACAAGTCTGTTTCGATTCACAAAACAGTGGGTTCCTGCATGCCAGCTTCGTTCAAGGCAAAAGGCTACTTTTAACTGGATTTCGATTCACAAAGCTCCCACTGGGTAAAAGGCCCATCAGCTTGTCACCAGCGCACGTATGCCTCTTCATGCTTGCCTTGGTTTCACAAGGCAAAGACCCATCAGCATGCCTTTAACTCATAAGGCAAAAGGCCTCAGACTTGCCTTTGATCCATAAGGCCAAGGCCCCTTCAACTTGCCTTTGATCCATAAGGCCAAGGCCCCTTCAACTTGCCTTTGTGTTTGCTTTCGACCCACAAGAAAATGACTTCCTCTGGGCTTGGCTCCAATGCGCAAGGCAATGGTTTCCCTTCATGCCAACGCCCATAAAGTAAGCGATTTTTCTTTCATATGTGCTTCGATTCATTAAGCATTTGGCTTCCCTCATGCTAGCCTTGACTCCACCTCTAAAATATTCAACACACAGTGTTCCACATTTTGACACCTAGTACTGGTGCGTTCGAAGGACATGCAAATGGTCCATTCGAAGGACATATATTTTCCCCATTCGAAAGACATGTATTGATGGATTTAAAGGGGCATACATGGGTGTTCCATTCGAAGGACTTACTTTGTTGGCCCATTCGAAGGAATGGCAAGTGATGTATACAAGTGATGCATGGGTTCCCTTCAAAAGAGCATACACATTGGTTCAAAACAAAGGATATTGCTATCCAAAACGAAAGAAAAATATTCAAAGAGGCTTGCTGGCCCAAAAGCCAACATACTTCCAGTTTCAAGCCAACATGCACAAACACATTCATGCCAAGAGAAGCTTCAATTGTCCAGGAAAGAGTTTTCGTTTGGGCTAGCTGAATAGGGGTTCAAATGAAGAAGCCCCAGTGATGAGAACAAGATCCAGACAAAGTGTACACAAGAGGTACATTCGAAGAAACATGCAGAAGGCCCATTCGAAGGCTACACAAGAGGTCCAGTCGAAAGAGGCAACTTGAGGCCAGTCGAAAGAGGCAACTTGAGGCTAGTCGAAGAACAACACTGGAGGGCATTCGAAGGAGCCAAAATGTCCTGGTTCATTCAATTTCAAAAAGAGACAAGTTTCCATGACTTTTGCAACGTTACAAAACATCATTCATGGATTTGAAAACATTTGTTTATGGTTTTTTATTATTCTGTTTTTTCTTTATTTATTTAATTACACAAATAATCAAAATTACAAAAATATTAGTTTTAGGTTTTTTTATTAAACTAATTTTGTAAGTAAATTAATAAATAATTTTAACTATTTTCTTAATTTAAAATAAATTAGAATTTAGGTGTTAATTTAAATTTAATTATTTTCTTTTCATAATACAAAAACCAAAAAGAACATAGACTATTTTCTTTAATTTAATTTTAATTATTTTCTTAAATCAAAAGAACAATAAAAATATTTTCTTATTTCATTTTTACTTACTAGGTTTTAGACGTACTTTTAGTTTTCGTGCGTTATTTATTTTCTTTCATATTTTTATATTATTGTATATGTACACTGGATGTAATAGTTAATAGGATTTTACTTGCATTCTTTATTTTTTCTGCACTCCCAAATTTTTTTACAGTGTAAATCCCCCTCCCCAAAGCCATGTAATAATATAGGTTTATACTTCCGCACTTTATATTATGTAAATATTACTGCTAGTAACTAGGCATGTATGGCAAGACTGAAATTAAAACGTTAGCAAATCTAATTCAAAAGATAAATACTTGAACTAAACAAAGTTGCACATATACACCTCTAGGGTAACCCATTTTGGTTGCCTTCGGAAATAAAGCAGTCATGTCTCTCGAAACATGAACGCTTTAGAAAAGACCCGAAAATCAAAAGATCATAGTCCCTCGATGACCCTACAGTTTCCTCTCAGTAAATGATCTAGTCCCTAAACAAAATTGCTAAAGCGTCTCCACAAGTTGCCTTCGTGACTGTAACGTCCCTTCGAATGTCCCTTTTACATCCAACGATAGGGCTACCTACTCACTAATAATAGGATAGCACTGTCTAAAGGATAGGAGGAAAAGAACTACCTTTTCTAGTACAAAGTAGATAGTTGTTAGAAGTTTGCTTAAAAACATTTTGCACTTACACAAGTACTACTTTTCAAAAAACAATTTTCAAAAATATTTGCTTTGTTAACACTCTTGATGACTGATACAAGAGTTAAACACAAAATAAATCGCCGCACTAAGACATTTCGAAACATTTTTCAAACACACAAAGCACAAAGGTATTTCAAAATGAGCAAACCTCTAAGAGCCCGTAGATAAATACAGATGGAAAGGGTGCTAACACCTCCCCTTTTCATAATCTACCCCCCTTACTCAAAATAATCTTGAAAAGGTCTTTTTCGGTTCTTTTCACCCTTTCCATAATTTGGATAAAATAAAAGTTGGTGGCGACTCTTGCTTACCGTAACATTTGCGAACACAAATGCAAAACCTGTATTAAACAGTCGATTCTGCCACCATATCACACTTTCCAAAGGTCCATTCGAAGAAACATTCCAAAGGTCCATTCGAAGGACACACAAATGGTGCCTTCGAAGGACCTAAAATTGGCCCATTTGAAGGACACATTATTATGGGAAACCAGTTTGTCTTATGATGAATCTTGGTCCAAGATATTTACTGGCCAAAGTCCAACATGCTGCCAAGCCCAAGCCTCCTGCATAATTGCATTCGAAGGAAATGATAAAAGAGGCTTCTACTGGACATAGTGAAGTGTTCGATTGGGCTAGTTGGGTATTTTCAGAGCCATCGAAAGGAGCAGTCCAGAGCCAATCGAAGAACCAGACGTGGGGGAATTTGAAAGAGTCAGGGGGCGAAACATGTCCAGGTTCACTCAAGATTTCAAAATGGCAAGAATTATTCAAATATGGCAAACTTTCAATATGTTGGATTTTTGTCTCATGGCCTTGAAAGCCTTTGTCTCTTTCCATACTTGCTCCCATCACACCCCTATAAATACAATGCTAAGGACACATTGCCAGGGACGAAAAAAGAGAGACAAAAAAAGGGATAAGAAACACACTGCCTCAGAAAGTCACACCAAAAATCTCAAAATATTCACAAAGTGATCCATAATCGAAACAACCTTCACATTCCTCTTCAACAAGCGCTCCACTCACTCCTTGAAGGTTGCAAGAGGCGTTCCTAAGCACTAGGCAGGTCCAACGTGCACTGGAGTATCACTCACACAATCTCTCCGTTGGTAATTTGCTTTCGATCACAAACTAGCTAAGTATGCAGTTTTTTAAATTCATGTTAATCATACTGTTGTACCCCAAAATTTTCCCTCCCATATTTCTCAACACATGGCAAGTGAGGTCCCCAAATTACTCAAGGAAGTTCAAGAGTTGACCAGACAAACTCTCTCCTAAGGCAGTCTATCTCTAATTAGGGTTTCCATCTTCATCAAGATGTGTGAACAACAAAGGACTCAAATGCTCACCATTGTCCTAATATTCCCTCAAGATCATCCATGTCAAGTTTCAAGCCTTGCAGAAGAAGTTTGCTCAGTCAATTGCTCAAATGCCTGAAAATCAACTGTGTTAGGTCAAAAGTCAACTGTGGCCCACATACAGTAAAACTTCAAGATTTTTGATCAACATCCTCATTTTTAAGTATTATTCATCATTGGCTCAAGGGTTGATCATGATTCCTCAAGGATTGCTCACAATTCATCAAAACCCAAAAGTTGCTAAATTAGGGTTTTGTAGTAAAAGTCAACTCAACTTTGACCAAGCATAACTTTCTCATACTTTATCAGAAATGACCCATCCAAATCGCATTTTGAAGAGGATGCAATTCCCTACAATTCATCTCCAGCTCCCAAGTTAAGAATATGCACTCACATAAAGATATGAATTTTGACATTATAGGTCCTTTTGAAAAGTCAACAAAAACACCTTTTGGGTCAAAGCTTCATACATGAACATGGAAGACTCAATTGAAATGAGACCAAAAGGGTTGCTTAGAGGACATCCTAAGCTTTCTAAAAAGTCCTAGAACACCTCTCTAGGGTCAAAATTGAGAGAGTTATGCGTTGACCAAGTTGACCATTTTTGTAAAATTGTCAAAAGTCAAATGTGCTCAAATTTGCATTTTTTGCTAAATGAGGGCCCAACTTTTTATGCTTGCACTTCAATTATAATGTGGTCCACGACTCAAACACTTATCCATACATTATTTGCTTCATTTTTCAATTTATTTTGATTTTTCATTAATTAAAAAGTGAATTAAATCAAATAAATGATGAAAATTATCAAAGATATGATTTGATTTGTTTTTTTTTACAGATTGACAATCAAGATATGCTGAGCTTGCATGATCAATTCGAATCAATGGAAATTGGTACAAGAAAGGCATGATTGACATGAAAATAGAAAGATATCATATGGCTTAAAAATCAAATATTCCATTCATGAATTCTCAAGATTGGATCCAAGTTTGTTAACCTAATTCATTCTAGGTTATATAATGAAGCTTTCCAGATAAAAAAATAGGGGTTAGAGGTCGTGTAAAACCAGAACAAAACTTGAAAATTTCCAAGAAAAGTGTGAGAGGAATCTTCTTCTACAGGCCAATTCAAGGTGTGCTGAAGGTTCCAATCGCTTGCTAGACATCCCAGTAAGCTATTCCAATCACTCCCAGGTCTTGAAACGCCCAGAATCACACCCTACAGGCACCACGGTTTGCCTAAAACCTTGATTTTGATTTCACTTATTTACTCATCATAAGCATGTTTTAATTATATATTCTTGTTCATCATTGTGTTTGCAAGCTATTGGCACCACTTAATTGCATTTGCAGTGCAAGAATCACAATATGCCATTGCTAGGGTTTCTTTGCTCATTTTAGGGGTTTTCAGTATAGGCAAAATTAGGCTTTGATTCTGGTACCATGATGCTCGTGAGGATGAGACGAGTTGATTGGTACCCTTACCTTTCATTTATATTGCTTGTATAGGATTTTGGAATGTTACAGGTTTGTAGTTACAACAAAGTGTCCGTAGGTAAAAGTGCCAGAGTCTAAAACGACGGAGGAGGAAGAAGAAGATAACGTGTCTCAACATTATTGGGCCATTTGAAAACTGGCGCGTGTTTTGGTTCACTTGGTAATCCACTTATTTGTTAAATAATATATTTTGTTTCCCTTGCACTAACAATAAGAACGCGTGGCTCAACTGGCAGCTTGGTATTGGGTTTAAGTATAAGGACATGGGTTTGATCCCCAGGTCCCAGCGTTCATTTATTTTATTTTCAGATAAGTGATCCAACGCAATTTCATCATGAGGCTCACCATGCTCCATCAATATCCAACCATCAGATTCATCAGCAAGCCGGATCCAACATGCCAGCAATGAAGGACCATGATATGCACTTAAGTCAACACCCACACCAACTCAAGCGTGGTTGACCAGGCCTTGGATTATTTGGGCCAAGAAAATCATATTTGCACCCCCCAGCGTGCTATTCACCACAGGCCCATCTCTTCACTTTTTTATTTCTTCTTTTTTTTAGTTCTTTTACTATTTTCTTTTAATTATTTTAATTAACAAAATTAATCATTTTTTTTACAAAATCAAGAATTCACAAAAAATAGAATTAGGTTTTTCATCAAAATTAATTTAATTAATTTAATTTAGGGAAATTTTAACTTGTTTTTCACAATTAAAATCAACTAGAAAAATTAGGTTTAGTTCTTGATTTAATTGTTTTCCTTTTGCAAATAAAATAAAAATACAAAAATAGGTTAATTTAATTATTTTTCTTAATTAAAATTAATTAGTAATTTGGTTCTTTTTTTAATTCAATTATTCATTATTTTCTCAAATAACAAAAACGACAAAAAAATTATTTTTCTTTAATCAATTACAATTAGGTTTAGTCGAAGGGTCAAAACCCTAATCGCCTCACATTTAATTCGTCGCGCGCTTGTTGATTATTTTGCCAATATTTTGTAATTGTTCATGGTTTGTAATGGTTAATTAAGGTTTTTATTTACTGTTTAAATCCCCGAGTTTTTTGACTATGTAATTAATCCCCCTCCCCGAAGCCTTATAATGGCGTAGGTTTATTTTCTCGCATTTTTTATTCCTGCAAATATTTAACTGTCTAGATGTATGCTAATAGGATTGTATGGCAAGAATGCATGACAAATTAAAATGGTTAGAAAACCCTAATGTGCAAAGATAAATAACTGAAAACAAATCACTCGCACATATCACTCTTAGGGTATACTCTCACTTCGGTTGCCTTCAGTAAACGATCATTAAGCATAGGGTGTCTTAGTGGTTGCCCTCCAGTCTAAAAAGATAAAAATGTCCCATTCGAATGTTGCCTCGGAAATGTTGCCTCGAAAGATCTTAAGACTCTAGGGTTATTAATAAAGTGTCCTAAATTTGCTTTAGTGATCGTACGTCCCTTTAGAATTGACCCTTACAAATTCCAACGATGGTGCTACCTATTTCTTAATAGTAGGATAGCGCTGTCTAAAGAAAACAAGAATAGAAACAATCTTTTTCCGAGTAAGTAGATGCTAGTAGGTACTTACTCAAATCAAAAAATTTCACACTTACACATTTTCAAACAATTTTTCAAAACAACTTCGTCACACCTTTGAGGACTAATACAAGGGTTATCACGAAGTAAAACATTTTCAAAACAAATCACACACAAGAAATTTCAAAATGATCAAGTACCTAAGAGCCCATGGAAAACCATGGGTAGAAAGGGTGATAACACCTTCCCTTTCTATAATCTACCCCCCGTACTCAGAATATCTCGAAAAAGGATTTTTTCTGTACTTTTTTCCTTTCCGGTTGGATGAAATAAAAGTCGGTGGCGACTCTTGCTTACCACGACATTTTGCGAACACAAAACACAAAACACAAACCAGTATTAAACAGTCGGTTGTGCCACCGTTTCACAGAACTGGCGACTCTATTGGGGAGTTATAAGTGTGGTATACCTTAGGATCTAGGTCATTTAAATTGTTTCTCTTGATTTCTTTGTTTGCTTTATTTTTGAGGGTTTTGTTTGGGGTTACTATAGATCCTACACCCGGATCTGGGGACACCTCTTAAGTAAGTAGCAATAGACTGTGAGGGAACTGTACAGCGTAGACCAATACGGTTGAAGCAATAGCTACGTTGGTGTGGCACTTTGGTTGGTACCGGTATCCCTTGTGGAGAAACGAGGAGAATACGGGGCCGCTGCGTGGTGTCGTTAAGCATCAACTGACCTTAGAACCTTTAATTGCCCAACTTGGCCATTAGAAAGTAGCGAGATAGCCGACCTCGGTGTAGAGCTGAGAATTGGTTGATACTCGATGCTACACTCATTGAGATCATACTCTCGGAATATTTCGGCCGCAAGAAAAGATTGCGTGAGCTGAAACCATGACCGATGGAGGATGGTCAGTGATATTGAGATCCTCTAGAACCCGGTTACTTTTCTAGGACAGGTTGAACCAACTTAACTTTAAGAGGGTATTACCTTTGACCTCATGCAAGCCTTAAACCTAAGGGCTTTGTGTGATTTAACTATGTTTGCAATACTTGTGTTTGCTATACCTGTGATTTATCATGACATCATGCATCATAACATGGCATCCATGCTTCATTACACTAACCATTTCAAAGACCAAGGGAATTTATCTTTGTTCTGTTTTGAAGATCATGGCTTCCATGCGTAGAAATACCATCTGAATCAACTTTGTACAGATACCTGCCCAACTTAAAGAGCTAGCATCAAGAGTTTCTGAAACTTCTATGTTGATTAAGAGACACAATCAACTTCTCAGCCTGGTTACTTCAAACCTTGATGAACAGATGATGAGCGTGCTTTTTCAGTTCTTCGATCCCAAGTATCACTGCTTCACCTTTCCAGATTATCAGTTGGTACCCATCTTGGAAGAATTCTCTCAGCTTTTGGGCATATCCATTCTTGAACAGGTACCCTTCACAGGTATGGAAGAAGTTCCTAAGCCAGAAGTCATTGCCTCAGCTTTGCATTTGAAACGGGCCAATGTGGTATCCAATTGGGAAACTCGAAGCGGAGTTGAGGGTTTTCTAGCCAAATTTCTGATAGACCAGGCTCAGCTATTTTGGGATGATATGGATTTTCAGGATTTTGAGGATGTCTTGGCTCTTCTTATCTACAATTTAGTTCTCTTCCCTAATCCGGACTCCTTGGTAGATGTGAATGCTATCAAGATTTTTCTTTCTCGCAACCATGTGCCTACCTTGCTTGGAGATATCCTGCATGCTCTCTATACTCGTACCATGAAGAGAAGAGGGACTCTTATGTGTTGCATGTCGTTGCTGTCGAGGTGGTTTATTTCTTACCTCCCTAAGTCTGTAGTGAAGAACAAAGAAGGTTTGGGTTGGTCACACAGAATAATGTCACTCGCTCATACGGATATTCTTTGGTGTTCCCGAGCTATGGAAGACATTGCTATTATTGACCGTTGTGGGGAGTACCCTAATGTCCCATTACTTGGTATCAGAGGGGGTATAACTTACAATCCTTGTCTAGCTTTGTGACAATTTGGTCGTGCTCGAAGGGATGGTCCCCATGAGTTAATTCTCGAGGGAATTGTATTCGACTATGAGGATGATGTTAAGGAGTATCGCCGGAGGTTCATACGAGCTTGGGGCATGGTGAACAGATCTGACCCCAAAGAGTTGGGACCAAAGACTTCCATTCCTATGCAGCCTTACCTCCAATGGGTCTGAGCTCGTGCCCGAAAGCTTATGATGCCTTATGTGGCCGTATTACCAGTGATTGTGGAGCCCACTAATGAGGAAGGAATTCCTTACACGGTTCTCTATCCTTACATGCCCACTGATCTTGGGGAGTTACAGAGGTCTTGGATTTAACTGAAGAATGAATGGGATACTTACAGGGAACAGTTCCATGAGCAAGAGAGGAAGGTTTTGAAGCTCACCAGGCAGCTCGAGGAAGAAAGAGTGATCAATGATTATATCAGCACAAAGAGGAAGCGTCCATGGGACTTTTGATGTTATATTTCTAGTTTTAGATTTGTTTTATTTACTTATTTTGTAAAGCCTTAAAGGCATTTTGAACCTTCAAAGTTAAAGCTAATAAAGTTTTTGTTCATTTTGGTTTGCAAATTTAAATTTCTCGAAGTCTTTGAAATCATTACATGCGCATCCCATTATCATGCACATCATTACAAGTACCATTATAGGTTTCTCATCTTCTTCGCTGTTTATTTCAGCAGAAATGTCTTCCGATCAAGCCATCAAAGATCTTAAGGAACAGAACGCCCAGTTCCAATAGATGTTCATAAGCCTGGCTAAGGGGCAAGAGGATATGAAAGCCCTTATTTTGAAAGAGAAGAATAAGAAGAAGACTGGTATTCTGAATATGGGCAGATGGTTCGGAGAAAGGTTGAAGCATCAAACTGATCTGACCTCTTCATCCAAGGAAGGGGAGAACCAAGAAGGGGGAAAAGGACCCTAGTCCTGCAGTTTTTGACGATGATACTGATTACAATGATGAGCAATATCCTCCTGCTGAGGATAGGTACAAGCAGTTAGAAGACCGTTTGAGTGCTATGGAAGTTCAAAAGATACCTGGTTTGGATTTCAGAGAATTAGGATCGGTATCGGGAGTAGTCATCCCTCATAAGTTCAAAGCTCCGGTTTTCGCCAAGTACGATGGAGTGTCCTGCCCGAAACTCCATCTCCGCTCGTATGTCAGGAAAATTCAACCTCACACCACTGATAGAAATTTATGGGTGCACTTCTTTCAGGATAGTCTATTAGGGACTCAGCTTGAATGGTTCTACCAGTTGGAGGGAGCCAGTGTCTGAAATTGGGAAGATCTTGCTGCTGCTTTCTACAAGCAGTATCAGTACAATGCCGACCTTGCTCCCACTCGTACTCAACTCCAGAGTATGTCCATGGGTGCAGGTGAAGGTTTTTAGGATTATGCTAAAAAATGGAGAGACTTGGCTGGAAGAGTCCAACCCCCGTTGTCTGATAGGGAGTTGGTTGATATGTTTCTTAGTATGCTGTCTGGTCCATTTTTCTATCACTTAATCAGCAGTTCGTCATCTGGTTTCACTGAGCTGATTTTAACTGGAGAAAGAGTAGAAGCTGAAATTCGGAGTGGTAAAATATAGAAGGATGCCTCCTCGAGTTCAGCAAAGAAGCCTTTTACTGGTAAGAAGGAAGTTGGTTCAGTCTATAGCCCGAGGGTCCAAAGCAGATCTGAACACTGTCAAACGGTAAATGTTGTAGTGATACCAAGACCCACAGTTGCTCCTCAATGCAATAATCAACAAAGGGTGGAAAGACCACAACGGCAGTTTACCCGCATTAGCATGACATTGGCTGAAGTGCTACCTCACCTGCTGAGATCCAACTTGGCGACCTTGAGAGAGGCTCCCAAGAATCCAAACACTACCTCACCCAGATACAATCCCAACGCGCGATGTGCCTACCATTCTGAGAGTCTGGGCCACGACACAAATGATTGTTGGGCTCTGAGAAACAAAGTACAAGACTTGCTTGAAGCCAAGGAGATAGAGGTTCGATGCTCTAGAAAAGCCCAACGTCATAACTGCACCCATGCCCAAGCATGGCTCGGGAATCAATGCTATTGAGGTTGTCTCTGCCACAAAGGATGTTGATGATGAGAACCCAAATGTTGACAGCTGGATCTACCCAACGACCAACGGTGGAACGAATAACTGGACGGCTAGGGACTTCATACCTGTTTCTTTTATTCCGCAGTAATTGACTCATTTGTTTTAAGATGTGTAACAAACAATTTGAAACTTTATGGCTCGGTGCCTTGCCCGAGGCACCTTGGCTTTGCTTGTGAGGGATATTATTTGCCATTTCATATATCATTAATAAAGCATTAGACGTTTCTTGCATAAAAAATTTGTGCTCCTTGTTTTTCTTTTTTCTATCTATCAAAACAACTATTCTCTTACACACACTCACGTATCATACTGCAGATCTATATCCACTCTAGATCCCATTGATAACAACTCTACTACTGCCAGTTATGACTTCAAAAATACGATCAACCAAGTTGAGGACGAAGGTGAGGATGATTGTGAGGTTCCTGGAGAGCTCGCTAGACTGTCACAGCAAGAAGAAAGGGCCATACAGCCTCATGAAGATCCAGTTGAGTCAGTGAATTTGGGTACAGAGGAAGACAAGAAAGAGGTTAAAATAGGTGCGAATCTGGAGCCTAGTGTCAAACAACGGTTAATACAAATGCTACACGACTATGTTGAGATCTTCGCCTGGTCCTATGAAGACATGCCTGGTTTGGACACTGATATTATGGTACATCGCTTGCCGACTAAAGAAGACTGCCCTCCGGTAAAGCAGAAAGTCCTCCGTATGCGCCCTAAAATGTCAGAGAAAATCAAGGCAGAGGTCATGAAACAGTTCTACGCAGGATTCTTAGCTGTCACTTCCTCTCTGCAGTGGGTTGCCAACGTCGTTCCGGTACCTAAGAAAGAAAGTAAGGTACGGATGTGTGTGGACTATAGAGATCTGAACAGGGCAAGCCCCAACGATGACTTCCCACTTCCTCACATTGATGTTCTAGTCGACAACACCGTGCAACACAAGATCTTCTCCTTCATGGATGGTTTTTCTGGCTACAACCAGATCAAGATGGCTCCTGAGGACATGGAGAAGACAACCTTCGTTACACAGTGGGGCACCTTCTGTTACAAGGTAATGCCTTTTGGGTTGAAGAATGCTGGGGCAACTTATCAGCGCACCATGGTCGCTTTGTTCCATGATATGATTCACCACGAGTTCAAGGTTTATGTTGATGACATGATAGCCAGGTCCCAGACTGAGGAAGAGCACCTTGATCATCTCCAGAAACTGTTTGACAGGTTGAAGACGTACAAGCTGAGGTTGAATCCGAACAAGTGTACCTTCGGGGTAAGGTCTGGTAAGCTTCTGGGTTTTGTTGTCAGTGACAAAGGTATTCAGGTAGACCCCACAAAGGTAAAAGCCATACAAGATATGTCGGCTCCCCGCAGAGAGAAGGAAGTTAGAGGTTTCTTGGGACGTCTGAATTACATTGCCAGGTTCATTTCACATTTGACTGCTACTTGTGAGCCAACCTTCAAGCTGCTGAAGAAAGATCAAGTGGTAAAGTGGAATGATGAATGCCATACATCTTTCGAAAGAATCAAGGAATACCTTCAAGAACCACCAATTTTGATGCCTCCAGTTTTAAGGAAGACCTTTGATATTATACTTGACCGTGCTAGACAATTCAATGGGGTGTGTGCTGGGGCAACATGACGAGTCTGGTCGAAAAGAGCACGCCATTTATTACCTTAGCAAAAAGTTTGCCGACTGTGAGACCTGATACTCATTGCTCGAGAAAACTTGTTGCGCTTTGGCATGGGCTTCTTGCCGACTGAGACAGTATATGCTGACTCACACTACCTTGTTGATATCAAAGATGGATCCGATCAAGTATATTTTCGAGAAGCCCGCTCTCTCCGGAAGGATAGCAAGATGGAAGATGATCTTAACCGAGTACGACATCCAATACACAACCGAAAAAGCAATTAAGGGGAGTGTATTGGTGGATCATTTGGCGCATCAGGCCGTGGATGACTACCAGTCCATGAATTTCGAGTTCCCGGATGAGAATATCATGTTGGTAACCGACTGCGAAGAACCTGGGCCGGATGAAGGACCCGAGGAGGGATCCCGATGGTCTATGTATTTCTATGGAGCGTCAAACGCATTGGGTAATAGCATTGGCGCTATAATCATATATCCTGAGGGCTGTCACACTCCGTTCACCGCCTGATTATGTTTTAACTGCACCAACAATATGGGGGAGTATGAAGCGTGTATCATGGGCCTTCGAGCTGCTATTGACCTGAGGATTAAGTTCTTGAGTGTATTCGGATATTCCGCTCTGGTGATAAGTCAGATCAAAGGCGAGTGGGATATGAAACACCCAAATCTTATTCCTTACCGAGAATATGTACTGACATTTCTCCCACACTTTGAGGAGATAACCTTTGAACATTTCCCACGAGAGGAGAACCAGTTGGCGGACACGCTAGCTACCATGTATTCTATGTTCAAAGTTAGGTGGGACAATGAAGCTCACCAGGTTACCATTAAGAGGTTGGATGAACCCGCACACTGCTGTGAGATCGACAACGAAGAAGTGGCAGATAAACCCTGGTTTCACGAGGTAAAGAGGTATCTTGAGGCTCAAGAATACCCCGAGGGGGAATCTGTTAATGATAAGAAGTTTCTGAGAAGGTTCGCTGCGAGGTTCTTCATCAGTAATGGTATCCTCTATAAGCGTAACCATGATTCAACCTTACTACGGTGTGTGGACAAGAGCGAGGCAGAAAGGGTCATGGAAGAGTTACATGAAGGCACTTTCGGAACCCATTCCAGTGGACATACCATGGAGAAGAAAATCCTACGGGCAGGATATTACTGGTCCACTATGGAAGCTGATTGTTATCAGCACTCTAGAACCTATCATAAATGCCAAATCTATGTTGATAAGGTGCATGTGCCTCCAGTCCCTCTGAATGTCTTGACAGCTCCTTGGCCCTTTGCAATGTGGGGCATCGACATGATCGGCGAGATCAGACCTACTGCGTCTAACGAGCATCACTTCATTCTGGTAGCCATTGATTACTTTACGAAGTGGGTTGAGGCAGCTTCCTTTGCTACAGTAACCAAGAACGTTGTGGCGCAGTTTATCCGACACAATCTGATCTGTCGATATGGTGTCCCAGAGAGAATTATTACTGACAATGGTACAAATCTCAATAACACAATGATCACCGAGCTCTGTAAACAGTTCAAGACACAACATCATAACTCTTCTCCCTACCGGTCGAAGATGAATGAGGCTACTAAAGCAGCTAACAAGAACATCAAGAAAATTGTGCAGAAGATAACGGTTGCATACAAAGACTGGCACGAGATGTTACCATTCGCTCTTCATGGGTATTGTACCTCAACATGGACGTCGATGGGGGAAACACCCTACTCTTTGGTGTATGGCATGGAGGCAGTCCTACCCATCGAAGTCCAGATACCCTCTCTCAGGATTATGAAGGATGCAGGTTTGAACAAAGACGACTGGGTCCAAACCCGACTTGATCAGTTGAATCTAATCGATGAAAAGAGACTTACTGCTATCTGTCACGGTCAGACGTATCAAAAGCGAATGATCAAGGCTTTTAACAAGAAAGTCAGACGTCAAGAATATCAAGTAGGAGATCTAGTGATCAAACGCATCATACTACCGCAAGGTGATCCCAGGGGAAAATGGACCCCCACATACGGAGGGCCATTTGTGGTTAAGAACATTTTCTCGGGAGGAGCTATGATTCTAACCACCATGGATGGTGACGACCTTCCTCACCCCGTCAATGAAGACATAGTGAAAAGATACTACGCATAATCAAAAACCCGCTAGGTTGACTGGCCTAGGAAAAAATAAGGGCTTCCCGACGAACCAAAAGGGTTTGGGCAAAAGTAAGGGATGAAAAAGAAGAAAAAAAACTGTACACCCGGCAAGTCCAAAACCTGAAAAGGCGACTTGGGCAAAAAAGTGTATCCCGGTGGACTGAAAACCCGAAAGGGTGGTCCAGGCAAAAATTAGGGATCAAAGCGTAATACTATGTCTCATTGGATCATCTTACAACCAGACTTCGGTATCGACTATCAAGCTCAGACGGTGCCAATCAATCTGATCCACCTTCGGCCAAGTAGCAAGGTGATGAGACGCTTGAAGATATAAAGGCAATAGCAGAGTTGGAACTCGATGGGATTGTTTCACATAGCTGTTTTTATTTCTTTAACACAAATTGTAATTTCTATCTTTCGGTGGCGTTCTCTTACTAGGACGTCAACCTCTTGGTACAAATGCTTATTACGGGCCAACTTCAAAAATCAATACAATTCATTTTCACAAGAAATCTCAATTTGTTTTTATTTTTCTGTTTTGTTTTGCAAGAACGTCCAATGATTCATTTTTGATATACGCATTTGAAGATAATTGCTGCTCATAAATATTTACATAAGAAACAAAAGACGATTACTCGCAATGCCAGAAACAGGGAAAACAAGAAGTGCCCAAACCTTACAGTTACTCTGCCCATCAGGTACAGGGATAGAGCCAGCTTGAGAACATGAGTAGTGGTACATACACTCCCCATAGAGTAAATAGTATCCAAAGACAGTGATGTTAGCTTTCTCGAACAAGACATAACTCTCCCCAGCCGAGGTTCACAGTCACAAGTGAGTCAGTAAATTTTTCCCCAAGCAGAGTTTATTTCTCTCACAAGCAGAAATTCAATCTCCAACAGAATTCATTATCACCAGCAACGGAAATTCATCCCCAACTGAGTTTATTTCTCCAAATCAGTAGATCTGTCAATAGAGCATCTCCTCTCCAACAGAGTTATTCCCCATAGAGTTATCCTCAGACAGGTTCTCTCCTGGCAGAATATTCACCAGCCAAATGGATGTGAATCCCCAGTTAGTCATCTTTGTTCACCATCCCCAACAGAAGTAGAGGAACTGTGGTTTTTTACAGCAGTCAATAATACCATTTCTCATACTCTCCAAACAGCAGTCAAGGATTTATTTTTCCGGACTCAGATTATTATGTCGGCATTTCATGTTCATACATCATGACATATGCATACATTACATATAACATAATCTCAGTTATTTTGAGAACCTCATCACAATGCATCTCATGCATCGCACATAACTAACCCTGTATTTCTGTCACGAAAGACAGTTATTATCAACAATTTCCAACAGGTCCATGATCAAAACTTGAAGCTAAACAGAGTAATCATCGGTGCGACAAAAGCAACCTTACCCGGGTTCCCTCTACAGCTTTACCCAAACTCATATCGAAGTAACCCTACCATCCAGGTTTCTTCTCACAGCCCTACTATCTCGGCTTTCATGTCGAAGTAACCCTACCATCCAGGTTCCTTCTCACAGCCCTACTATCCAGGCTTTCATATCGAAAGTAACCTTACTATCCAGGTTCCTTCTCACAACCCTACTATCCAGGCTTTCATAACGAAGCAACCCTACTATCCAGGTTCCTTCTCACAGCCCTACTACCCAGGCTTTCATATCGAAGTAACCCTACCATCCAGGTTCCTCCTCACAGCCCTACTATCCCGACTTTCATGTCGAAGTAACCCTACCATCCAGGTTCCTTCTCACAGCCCTAATATCCAGGATTTCATATCGAAGCAACCCTACTATCCAGGTTCCTTCTCACAGCCCTACTACCCAGACTTTCATATCGAAGTAACCCTACTATCCAGGTTCCTTCTCACATCCCTACTATCCAGGCTTTCATATCGAAGTAACCTTACTATCCATGTTCCTTCTCACAGCCCTACTATCCAGGCTTTCATATCGAAGCAACCCTACTATCCAGGTTCCTTCTCATAACCTTACTGTTGTACCCCAAAATTTGCCCTCCCTTTTTCACAAGAAATCAGAACCCTAGGGTTTTCTCAGATTTTCAAGATTGGCTCAGGACTCGATCAAACAGACTTTTCTTTGGCAGCAGATCAAGAATTAGGGTTTCTCTCGCATTTCTCAGAAGAAATTGAATTCTCAGAAATTCAATTAACTGTCACATGTTTTCACACTTTTTCAAGTTTGCTGAAAGGTTGTTGGTTGTTCTAAAGGCCTGATTATCTGGGATAAGAGATAGGAGCTGAGACTGTCTGATCCAGGTTAACTAGATAAAGTGCGTCTGTTAAGACATCTGCTTGTTAATGGAATGAAACGTTTGCTGGTTAATAGAATGAAATGCTTGCTTGTTTATTGGAATACACGGTGCGTATTTTGATTGGAATGCTGTTGCAAGTTACGAGGCTACAAAGTTTTTGGATTACTTGGAATTTAAGTTATTTGTATTGAAATATTGGAATGCAGTTTCATTTATTTTAATCAGGAATCTTAAATAATCAGTGAAGACTTGAAAGAAGAATTGCAAGATATTGGATAGTAAAAGATTTTATTGAATGTCAGATTGCCTCACAAAGATTTTTCAGATGTTGATACAAAAATAATTTATTATTTGAATACTGTATGTTTTACAACTTATAGTATTTAAAAAATAAATGATTACAATAAATGGAAAATCTAAGTCTAAGCCTAAGCTCCATTGCTCCCATGCTCAAAGTCTCCGGCTTCTACTGCTTTGTCGCCGTCCAAGTTGCACTCACATGAAAAAGACAAAGGAAAAGAAGATTAGTACAGTTAATTGAAAAAGAATTTTCAAATAAAAAAGAAAGGAAGTTGTTCATCATTAAAATTTGTCGTCCAGAATCAGAGTGCTATTTTTCATCATGTTTTATTTTTCTCTTCGCAAATCACAAGAAGATTGCTCTTCTTGGTTCACAAAGAGAAAAATAAAAGTGCAAATTGAAGAATGCAAAAGCAATTATTCAAAAACATAGCAAGGCGCCAAAACTGTCAAACATAAGCCAAACTGAAACATTGCAAAAGTCAACAAACCAAGTAGTGCAGAAAACAACATTGCATACAAAACCAAACTTGGCAGCATGGCAAAACAATGCATTACATAACAGGCGCCAAACTATGTCAAACTGAAACATTAAACCAAACTGAGTTACAAAGCAAACTAGAAGCAAACTGTACTAAGCAACTGAACAAAGCAAACTGGATGCAGAGAAGTACAAATGCAGCAAGAAAGTACATGGAAAATCAAACAGCAGGCAAAGCATGAGGAAAACCAAATGACAAGCCAAAAGGCTTGTCATAGCCTATCATCATTTTCCAGCAGAATAGGCAAAATTTTCAGAATAAGGTGGAAAAGCAAAAATGCTTTGTCATAGAGAGAGAGAGAGAGGGAGAAAAGGATATCACCTTTTTGAAGTGTACAGTTTGGCAAAAGGCTGTCATAAGATTACAAAATAAACATGCAAAAATATATAAGAACTATAAAAGAGCACAAGTAAAAGAGAGAACACTTTGTCAAAACCACAAAACTCTACAAACCTGCACAAGCTAGCCAAGCCTGTAAAAACTACAAAACTTCCCAAAAGCCTGCTATCAAGCCAAAGCCCAACCAACCTGCACAATCAAACAGAACACCAAAAGCCTAGCAAAACTGCAAGCTTGCGAAACCACAGCAAAAACGTAAACTACCAGGCCAAACTACAAAACCACAGCAAAACTGTAAACCTGCATGGCCAAACTGTAAACCCTCAACAAAACCAAAACTATACAACATCAAAAACCTGCAACAATCCTCCAACAGAAGCAAGCCTGCCAAACTACTCAAACTGCAAGTTCAAGTAGACAACCAAACTGTAAAACATCTATAACCTGTACAAAGCCAAGCCTACTAGCAAAAAACAGCACAACCTGCATAACTTGCCAAACTGTAAGCAAAAAGCTTGCCAAACTGTAACAAGCTTGTCAAACCCATAAAACTGCAACAAACTGTAACAAATCTCCAAGCCTACCAACTCAGAATCATCATCAACAAATCCATCAACACTCAAACTCAAGGAAAAGAACTAACAAAAGTTTCAAAACACAGTTTCAGAACAAATCATCATTAACATTCAAGAAGAGAGGAAAAGAGTTTCAGAGGCAACGAGTTTCAGAAACATTTCATCATCAACATCAACATTCAGAAGAGAGGAAAAGAGTTTCAGAGGCAACGAGTTTCAGAAACATTTCATCATCAACATCAACATTCAGAAGAGAGAAAAAGAGTTTCAGAGGCAACGAGTTTCAGAAACATTTCATCATCAACATCAACATTCAGAAGAGAGGAAAAGAGTTTCAGAAATAGCCAAGCAAGGTTTCAGAAAGAAATAATCATTAACAAAAACATCAACAAAGGAGTTTCAGAAGCTATCAATCACCAACAAAAAAATCAAAGTATCAGAAGCAATCATCATCAAAAATCAAAGTTTCAGAATAGTATCATCATCAACAAAGGAAAGAGATACCAGAAAACCGTGCCTTGCCGTCATCATCCCTCCCCTCCGCCTCTAGCCACCAGGAACGCCGCCAACGCGAATCCCTTTCCTCTCCTTTTTTCACAGAGAAAACCCCCCAAGGTACGTTTCTTCACCTCAATAAGCCATGCAGCACAATAGATTAAAAAACGAAACTGTAAAGTGAAACAAGCTTAATCAAACGAAAACTGTAAAATCAAAAGAAGAACGAACTATACCGGTTACAACAAAACCTTTGACCATTGTGAGGAGATGAGAGGAAGAGGTGGCGCTCCGGTGGCTTAGGCTAGTGCTTAGGGAGAATCATAACACGTGAGAGTGAGAAAGATGAGGAGGAGAAAACGAGAGAAACGACGCCGCTGTGAGCAAGAACTCCACAAACCCTAAATTGTTGAACCCTAACAAAAATATGAACAAAACTATGCATTGGGCCTGTCCGCCCAAACCCCAAACATAAGCCCATAATAATTGCTGGCGCACCCCACCATTCTGCCTCTTTTCTTCTTTTCTTCATTTTTTGTTTTGGGCCTAACAATATCCTCCTTAGCCCACCTTTTAACCCTTTTTAATTTCTTTTCTTTTCTCTTGTTTAAACAAATGCTAATGTTTTATTTTAATTAATTTGTTTTATTTTGTTAATAATAAATAATATATTAAACTTTGTTTTTTTTAAGTTAGTTTTATTTTCTTCTTTATTATTTAATCTTGTTTAGCTAATAAAAACACCAAAATAATAATAGAGTTTTTTGTTTAAATTAAATTTTCTTTCTTTAAGATCTTCTTTTTTTTAATAATTAATAAAATACAAAGAGAATAATAATAATATAATATTTAATCTTTCTTTTTAGAATAGATTTTTATTTGTTTATTTTTAAATAAATACATGCATTTCATAATTGATTGATTCGCTTTATTTTATAATTTTTTATGGCTTTACATTGAATTGCGACGGTTCGATTTGGTTGTAATACTTAACATTTGGACATTGCTATTCTTATGAGACTCATCCCCATTTGTAATAATTTGTACCCCCATCCCTGGATATTTTTGTAATAGTTTGGACTTTTAATTCTCGCACTTTATGCTTTCAAATATGCCATGATTAGAGATTAGGGTTTGTATGCGAAAATCCGAAATCAATCGCTAGATGACCTAATGCAAAACCTAAATGCATGAAAATGACAAACACAATTCACACGTGCACCCCTAGGGTTTCATCCACTTGTTGCCTTAAAAATGGGACATGTTATGCATGTTGGGTACTTTGGCAAAACAAAAACAAAACAAAAGATCATAGTCCCTTGATGACACTATCTTGGTTGCCTATACAAAATGATCTAGTCCCTCGGAAAATTGCTAAAGATACTTGGCAATATTGCTATCATGGTCTATGCGATGACCCGCGCCTGTCCCGTTTAACATTTCCAAATCAAACTTTCAAACATTGAAATATCTTTTCAAAAAGACAAACACCTTTGTATATATTCAAACAAGAATCATTACAAAGGTTGCCACAACGATGGCCTCTTTTTCAAAGCATTTTCAAAACCACACACACAAAGCACCATTTCAAACAATTGAAAAGCAAAAGCAAGTGATCTAAACAAGTAACTAAGAGCCCATGGATAACCATGGATGAAAAGGGTGCTTGCACCTTCCCTTTTCATAATCTACCCCCCGAACCCAAGAAAACATCTCAAAGGTCTTTCTTGTGCTTTTTGACCTTTCCTTTGGATAAAATAAAAAGTCGGTGGTGACTCTTGCTAAACCGCACAATTGCAAATACAAACGCAAAACCTCAAGTCAGTTCTCCCACCGTATCACACTTACTATCCGGGTTCTTCCTCTCTTATCCCCAGACAGCAGTCCACAACACTGTAAGACCGGGACCCGATCAAACACAATTGATTTCACATTTCCCCAGAAAGTCGCGGTGCAGCATATACCCCGACCAAACACACAGTTCACTTCCGCTTCCCAAACCAAAACTATTCCCCAGTAGAGTAACGAACAACTGAAGCTTCTAAAACTCTATTTCTCTCAAGACAGAGACCAACATTCCCCAACAAAGTCCTCCTAAACAACAGGCATACGGGTTCTTGCAAAGGAATCTCTTATGCGATCGACACTTCTTCAGATGACATCTTTAAGCCCATCTCCGAAAATTCTCTAGCAACTACCAAATGGCATCTATAAGCCCATTCCCAATATCACAAATCAAGTATCACTTCATGCGAGTGCAAATTTCTGGGCACTCTAGTGTTCAATCATCTTCCACCTTCAGATCACGAAAGGCAGACGAGCCAATCTACATCCTCAGGTTTAAGAAGATTGAACAGGGGAAGCTGTTGTACCCTAAAATTTTATCTCCCATATTTCTCAATACATGGCAAGTGAGGTCCCCAAATTACTCAAGGAAGTTCAAGAGTTGACCAGACAAACTCTCTCCTAAGGTAGTCTATCTCTAATTAGGGTTTCCATCTTCATCAAGATGTGTGAACCACAAAGTAATCAAATGCTCACCATTGTCCTAATATGTTCTCAATATCATCAATGTCAAGTTTCAAGCCTTGTAGAAGAAGTTTGCTCAGTCAATTGCTCAAATGTCTGAAAATCAACTATGCTAGGTCAAAAGTTAACTGTGGCCCACATATAGTCAAACTTCAAGATTTTTGGTCAACATCCTAATTTTTTGAAGTATTATTCATCATTGGATCAAGGGTTGATCATGATTCTTCAAGGATTGCTCACAATTCATCAAAACCCAAAAGTTGCTAAATTAGGGTTTTGTAGGAAAAGTCAACTCAACTTTGACCAAGCATAACTTTCTCATACTTTATCAGAAATGAACCATCTAAAGCTCATTTTGAAGAGGATGCAATTCCCTACAATTCATATTCATCTCCAAGGTTCATAATATGCACTCACAAAAAGATATGAATTTTGACATTATAGGTCCTTTTGAAAAGTCAACAAAAACACCTTTTGGGTCAAAGCTTCATACATGAACATGGAAGACTCAATTCAGATGAGACCTAAAGGGTTGCTTAGAGGACATCCTAAGATTTCTAAAAAGTCCAAGAACACCTCTCTAGGGTCAAAATTAGAGAGTTATGCATTGGCCAAGTTGACCATTTTTTGCAAAATTGCCAAAAGTCAAATGTGCTCAAATTTGCATTTTTGATAAATGGGCCCAACTTTTTATGCTTTCACTTCAATTATAATGTGGTCCACGACTGAAATACTTATCCACACATTATTTGCTTCAATTTTCAAGTTATTTTGATTTTTCATTAATTAAAAAGTGAATTAAATCAAATAAATGTTGAAATTTATCAAATATATGATTTGATTTGTTTTTTTTTACAGATTGGCAATCAAGATATGCTGAGCTTGCATGATCAATTCGAATCAATGGCAATTGGTACAAGAAAGGCATGATTGGCATGGAAATATAAAGATATCATATGGCTTAAAAATCAAATATTCCATTCATGAATTCTCAAGATTGGATCCTAGTTTGTTAACCTAATTCATTCTAGGTTATATAATGAAGCTTTCCAGATAAAAAAATAGGGGTTAGAGGTCGTGTAAAACCAGAACAAAACTTGAAAATTTCCAAGAAAATTGTGAGACGAATCTTCTTCTACAAGCCAATTCAAGGTGTGCTGAAGGTTCCAATCGCTTGCTAGACATCCCAGGAAGCTATTCCAATCACTCCCAGGTCTTGAAACGCCCAGAATCTCACCCTAAAGGCACCACCGTTTGCCTAAAAACTTGATTTTAATTTCACTGATTTACTCATCACAAGCATGTTTTAATTATATATTCTTGTTCATCATTGTGTTTGCAAGCTATTGGTACCACTTAATTGCATTTGCAGTGCAGGAATCACAATATGCCATTGCTAGGGTTTCTTTGCTCGTTTTAGGGGTTTTCAGTATAGGAAAAATTAGGCTTTGATTCTGGTACCATGATGCTCGTGAGGATGAGACGAGTTGATTGGTACCCTTACCTTTCATTTATGTTGCTTGTATAGGATTATGGAATGTTACAGGTTTGTAGTTACAACAAAGTGTCTGTAGGTAAAAGTGCTATAGTCTAAAACGACGGAGGAGGAAGAAGAAGATAATGTGTCTCAGCATTATTGGGCCATTTGAAAACTGGCGCGTGTTTTAGTTCATTCAGTAATCCACTTATTTGTTAAATAATATATTTTGTTTCCCTTGCACTAACAATAAGAACGCGTGGCTCAGCTGGCAGCTTGGTATTGGGTTTGAGTATAAGGACCTGGGTTCGATCCCCAGGTCCCAGCGTTCATTTATTTTATTTTTAGATAAGTGATCCAGCACATCTTTCATCATGAGGCTCACCATGCTCCATCAATATCCAACCATCAGATTCATCAGCAAGCCGGATCCAACGTGCCAGCAATGAAGGACCAAGATATGCACTCAAGTCAACATCCACACCAAATCAAGCGTGGTTGACCAGGCCTTGGAGTATTTGGGCCAAGAAAATCTTATTTGCACCCCCCAGCATGCTATTCACCACAGGCCCATCTCTTCACTTTTTTATTTCTTCTTTTTTTAATTCTTTTACTATTTTCTTTTAATTATTTTAATTAACAAAATTAATCACTTTTTTTTTACAAAATCACAAAATCAAGAATTCACAAAAATTAGAATTAGGTTTTTCATCAAAATTAATTTAATTAATTTAATTTAGAGAAATTTTAACTTGTTTTTCACAATTAAAATCAACTAGAAAAATTAGGTTTAGTTCTTGATTTAATTGTTTTCCTTTTGCAAATAAAATAAAAATACAAAAAATAGGTTAATTTAATTATTTTCTTAATTAAAATTAATTAGTAATTAGGTTCTTTTTTTTAATTCAATTATTCATTATTTTCTCAAATAACAAAAACGACAAAAAATGATTTTTCTTTAATCAATTATAATTAGGTTTAGTCGAAGGGTCAAAACCCTAATCGCTTCTCATTTAATTCGCCGCACGCTTGTTGATTATTTTGCCAATATTTTGTAACTGTTCATGGGTTGTAATAGTTAATTTAGGGTTTTTATTTACTGTTTAAATCCCCTAGTTTTTTGGCTATGTAATTAATCCCCCCCCCCCCCCCCCTGAAGCCTTGTTATAGCGTAGGTTTATTTTCTCGCATTTTTTATTCCTGCAAATATTTAACTGTCTAGATGTATGCTAATAGGATTGTATGGCACGAATGCATGACAAATTAAAACGGTTAGAAAACCCTAATGTTCAAAGATAAATAACTGAAAACAAATCACTCGCACATATCACTCTTTGGGTATACTCTCACTTCAGTTGCCTTCGGTAAACGATCATTAAGCATAGGGTGTCTTAGTGGTTTCCCTCCAGTCTAAAAAGATCAAAATGTCCCATTCGAATGTTGCCTCGGAAATGTTGCCTCAGAAATGTTACCTCGAAAGATCTTAAGACTCTAGGGTTATTACTAAGGTGTCCTAAATTTGCTTTAGTGATCGTACGTCCTTTTCGAATTGACCCTTACAAATTTCAACGACGGTGCTACCTATTCCTTAATAGTAGGATAGTGTTGTCTAAAGGAAACAAGAATAGAAGCAATCTTTTTTCGAGTAAATAGATGCTAGTAGGTACTTGCTCAAATCAAAACTTTTCACACTTACACATTTTCAAACAATTTTTCAAAACAACGTCGTCACTCCTTTGAGGACTGATACAAGGGTTATCACGAAGTAAAACATTTTCAAAACAAATCACACACAAGCGATTTCAAAATGAGCAAGTACCTAAGAGCCCATGGAAACCATGGATAGAAAAGGTGTTAATACCTTCCCTTTCTATAATCTACCCCCGTACTCAGAATATCTCGAAAATGATTTTTTCTGTACTTTTTTCCTTTCCGGTTGGATGAAATAAAAGTCGATGGCGACTCTTGCTTACCACGACATTTTGTGAATACAAAATGCAAAATGCAAACCAGTATTAAACAGTCGGTTCTGCCACCGTATCACACATACATTCATGTTATTGCTAATGTGTGTGATTGCTTTCATGCGTTACATACAAGGTTAAGCACAGGGATGAGATCATGCCATTGCTTGGGCACGATCTATATTTTCTTTGGAATCTCAGGATTCATGATATTGCAAGACGAAATAGCTTTCAGTTCAGACCCAGGGGATTCGAACTAGGATGATACAGCCATGGGCTGTCAAATCCAAGACTAGATTCGATCCAAGTCTGGATTTTTATTTTGTTTCTCTAATAAATTTCCTGCAGATCCAGTGTTCCCAGATCGAAGGAGTAAATCACGCACCTTCGACCAGTTTCCTCATTGGATCGAAAGGCAGCTCTAGGCTCCTTTTCGATTCAAGCCTGCATTCTACAATTTGTATAGCTTCCTTCACTATCCCGCCCCTTTAAATTTTGTTTTGTGTTATTAACTTATTTCCTTTTATTTATTTTGTTTTATTTACTCAGCAAAATAATTATAAAAAAATCACAAAAATTAGGTCTAGTCTTTTATAATTTAAATTATTTCAACCTTTTCTTTAATTTAAAAGTAAATAGACTTAGGATTTTAATTAAATCATTTTCCCAAAATAAAAACATATAAAAAAGATTTTTATACCTTAGGATTTTTTAGACGTTCTTTTCCATTTTGTGCCCATTTACATTCATATTATTGTATCAGTCTACTGGATATAATAGAATTAATTAGGACTTTTACTGTTTTATTTATTTTTCCCCAATTTTGGACTATGTACATAATCCCCCTCCCTGAAGCCTTGTAATAGCTAGGATTTAATTTCCGCATTTTAATTTCCTGTACATATTAACTGTTAGATGTATGGTAATAGGATCGTATGACAAGGAACTAAAAGCAACGTTAGCAAACCTAACATCAAAGACAAAAGTAACTGAAAACAAACACACTTGCACATGCGCACCTCTAGGGTACTCCCACTTTGGTTGCCTTCTAAAAATAGTCACAACTCTTGAAACATGAGAAATTTTAGTGGCTACCCTCTGGTTTAAAAAAGATCATAAGTCCCTCGATGACCCTCTCGACGTTACCTCGGTAAACAATGATCTTAAAACCCTAGGGTAGTTACTAAAGTTTCTTGCCAAGTTGCCTTCGTGACTATAAAATGTCCATTCGAATGTCCCTCAAACATCCAACGATAGGGCTACCTACTCACTAATAGTAGGATAGCACTGTCTAAAGGAAAAGAGGAAAAGAACGACCCTTTCGAGTAGAGTAGATAGTTCCTAGATGCTATGCTCAAAATAATTTTTTTACACTTACACAAAACAACTTTCAAAATCTTTTCAAAAACACTTTATCAACACTCTTGAGGACTTATACAAGAGTTATCATAAAGCAAATCGCCGCACTAAGGCATTTCAAAATACTTTTCAAAACACACAAAAGAAAAAGGTATTTTTTTTCCCGAAATGAGCTAAGCATCTAAGAGTCCGTAGAAAAATATGGATGGAAAGGGTGCTAACACCTTCCCTTTCCATAATCTACCCCCCTTACTAAGAAAACTATCGAAAGGTATTTTTCTGTTCTTTTCACCCTTTCCTTTGTTGGATAAAATAAAAGTCGGCGGTGACTATTGCTTACCGCAACATTTGCAAACACAAATGCAAAACCAGTATAACAGTCGGTTCTGCCACCGTATCACAGAACTGGCGACTCTGCTGGGGATAATAAAAAAAAGTGGGGTTACCTTAGAGCTTAAGTCATATTTAATTTGCTTTCCTTGTATGCTTTGATTGCTTTATCTTTAAGGGTTTTTGCTTGGGTTTACTTATAAAGATCCTACACCTGGATCTGGGGCACCTTTTAGGTAAGCAGCAATGGATCGTGGAGACTGTACGGCGTAAACCGATATGGTTGAAACGATAATTGCGTTAGTGTGACACATTTGTTGGTACCGGTATCCCTTGTGTTAAATCAAGGAGAATACAGTTCTGCTGTATGGTGTCATAAAGCACTAACAGACTTAGAACCTTAGTTTAACAAACTTGGCCATTAGAAATTAGTGAGATAGCCGGCCTCGGTATAAAGATGGGGATTGGTTAATAATCAATACTACACTCATTGAGATCGAACTTTCATAATATTTTGGCCGCGAGAAAAGATTGCTTGATCTGAAAAAATGTCTGATAAAGAAAGATCAGTGATATTGAGACTCCTTATAACCCGATTACTTTTCTAGGACAGGTTGAACCAACTAAACTTTAAAAGGGTATTTACCTATAAACCCCATGCAAGCCTAAACCTAAGGTCTTGTGTGTATGCTTGTATGTGATTAAATTGTTCAAACATAATATCATGCATCATAACATCCATATTCATTTCATTAACCATTTCATGGATTAGGGGAATCTATCTTTGTTCTGTTTTGCACATCATGGCTTCTGTTCGTAGAAACACCATCCAAATCAGCTTTGTGAGAATACCTCTCCAACTCAAAGAGCTAGTATCAAGGGTTCCTAAGACTTCCTCATTCACCAAGAAATATGGTCGACTTCTCAACCTGGTTATCTCAAGCTTTAATGAGAAGATGCTGGGGGTACTCTTTCATTTCTTTGACCCTAAACACCATTGCTTCATATTTCTCGATTATCAGTTGGTACCCACCATGGAAGAGTTTTCTAAAATATTGGGTATACCCATTCTGGATCAGATGCCTTTCACCGGTTTAGAGGAGGCTCCAAATTCAGAGGTCATTGCAACAACCTTGCATTTGAAACGGTATGACATTATATCCAACTGGGAAACAAGAAGCGGAGTTAAGGGTTTCCTAGTCAAGTTCCTACTAGAAAAGGCTTAATTGTTTTGGGATGATTTGAATTTCTAAGCTTTTGAAGAAGTCCTAGCTCTTCTAGTCTATGGGTTAGTATTGTTCTCTAATTCGGACTTACTCATAGATGTGAATGCTGTCAAGGTTTTTCTCTCCCGTAACCATGTGCCTACTTTGCTCGGAGATATATTGCATTCCCTTCACACTCGTACCACGAAGAGAAGAGGGGTTCTTATGTGTTACATGCCATTTCTGTCTAGGTGGTTTATTTCACACCTTCCTCAATCAGTATTGAAGAATGAACAAGGTTTGGGTTGGTCGCAAAGGATAATGTCACTTTCTCACTCAGATATTCTTTTGTACTTCCGGTCTATGGGAGATATTTCTATCATTGACCGCTATAAGGAATTCCATAATGTCCCACTCCTCAGCATTAGGAGAGGTATCTCTTATAATCCTTCCCTGACTCTACGACAGTTTGGTTATGCTCGGAGGTATGGTCCCCGTGATATGCTTAATCATGGCATTATGTTCAATTACGAAGATGATGTTCAAGGGTATCATCAAAGGTTCATACGAGCCCGGGGCATGGTAAATAAGGTGGATAGTAAGGATTTGGGGCACAAGAATTCCATACCTATGGAACCTTATCTTAGATGGGTACGAGCTCGTGCCCAAAATATTATGATGCTATATACATCCATCTTACCAGCGATTGTGGAACCTGTCACCAAAGAAGATGTTCCATATACAATTCTCCATCCTGACATGCCCACTGATCTTGAAGAGATGCAGAGGTCTTGGATTTAGCTAAAGGAAGAACGAGATACCTTTAGAAGTCAATTCTACACCAGTGAGAAGAAAGAGTTGGAGCTCACAAAGCAACTTCACAAAGAGGAGAGTCTTAATGTCTACTTCGGCACGAAGAGGAAGCGCACATGGAAGATTTGATTCTTAGATTTTAAGAGTTTTTAACTTTCAATTGTAAGCCTAAAAGGAAATTGTAATTTGAATCTTATTAATAAAATCTTTGTTTCATTTTGGCTCGCAAATTTAAATTTCCCGAAGTCCTTGAAAACATTGCATAAACACTAACATGCATATCATTACATAAGAAGGTATTTCGAGTTAGGTCTCTTATTCTTTTCGCTGTTTATTTCAGCAAAATAAATGGCTCTTGAACAAATAGTAAAGGATCTTCAAGCTCAAAATGCTCAGTTCCAATAAATGTTCTTGGCTCTGGCTAAGGGGCAGGAGGATCTGAAAGCTCTTATCATCAAAGAGAAGACAAAAAAGGAAAAGAAATTGGCTGGTGTATTGAACTTGGGAAGAAGGTTCAGAGGACCAGCTAAGCAAGCTCTAGATTTTGCAACCTCATCAAATGAGGGAGACAATCTATAAGAGAAGCCAACAGAAGAAAACAACAACCTTGGGACTGATAAGGAAGAGGTTCACTACTCTGAAGAACAATATCCTCCTGCTGATGATAAATACAAAAAGATGGAGGATCGCCTCAATGCTATGGAGATTCAGAGGGTAACCGAGATGAATTTTGAAGAGCTAGGACTTGTCTCAGGGGTAGTCTTCCCACAGAAATTCAAGGTCCTCACCTTTGTTAAGTACGACAGTATCTCCTGTCCTAAGCTGCACTTAAGATCATATGTCAGGAAGATTCAACCCCACACTACTAACAAGAATATGTGGGTACATTTCTTCCAGGAAAGTTTTTTGGGGATGCAGTTAGAATGGTTCTATCAGCTGGAGGGAACCAATATCTGCAATTGGGAAGATCTGGCTGCTGCTTTCTACAAGCAATACCAATATAATGTTGACCTCTCCCTAACTCGTACACATTTGTAAAGTATGTCTATGAGTTCCGGCAAGGGTTTCAAAGATTATTCCCAAAAGTGGAGATACCTTGCGGGAAGAGTCCAACCTCCTTTGTCTGATAGAGAGCTTGTGGACATGTTCTTGGGCACGTTGTCTGGTCCATTCTTTAACCGTCTGATTGGAAGCTCTTCTGTTGGGTTCATTGAATTGATACTGACCAGTGAGCAAGTAGAAGCTGGTATTAAAAATGGTAAGATCCAGAGAGATGCATCCTCCAGTACAACAAAAAAAAACCTTCACTGGAAATAAGGAGGTCAGTGCTGCTTATGGCCAGAGAAATCAAAGAAAAACTGAACGTCATCCGACGGTAGGGGCTGTTATGATTTCCTATCCTGCATCAAATCAACAACGAAACAATCAGCACAGGCCAGATGCACCCAGAAGATAATTCACCCGGATTAACATGACCTTATCCCAGGTTTTACCACATTTGCTGAAGTCCAATCTGGTGACTCTAAAGGAAGCTCCTAAGAATCCTAATACTACATCTCCCCGCTACAACCCAAATGCTCGATGTGCCTACCATTCCGAAAGTCCGGGGCAAGATACAAATGATTATTGAGCTCTGAAAAATAAGGTGCAAGATCTCATTGAGGCAAAGGAGATTGAGTTTGATCCTCCTAAGACCCCCAAAGTCATAACTGCACCAATGCCCGAGCATGAACTGTGAATCAGTGCTATTGATGTTGTTTCCGTTACAGAGGATGCTGACAGCGACTACAACATGGACAAGTGGATCTTCCCAACTATCAGCGGTGGACTCAGCAATTGGGAGGCCGAGGATTTTATTCCTATTACTTTTATTCAAGAGTAATCATCTTTTTTTTGGGATATGTAATATTTGAAAAATTGAAACTTTAAAGCCTTGTGTCTTACTCGAGGCACAATGGTCGATTTGTGAGGGTTATTACTTCATCTTCATATGTCATTAATAAATCATTGGATGTTTTACATACAACTTTTACACTCTCTGTTTTTCTTTTCTACCTTTTACTTTATCAAAACAGCTATGCTCTTACACACACCCACATATCAAACTGCAAATTCACATCCACTATGGATGCCATTGATAACGGTTCTGATATTGCCAATTATGACTTTGAAAATCCGATCTACCAAGCCGATGACGAAGGTGAGGAAGATTGTGAGGTACCCGGGGAACTTGCCAGACTGTTACAACAGGAGGAAAGGGCAAAAAAGCCCCATGAAGAGCCAATTGAGACAGTAAACTTGGGTATTGAAAAGGATAAGAAGGAAGTCAAGATAGGTGTCAATATGGAGCATAGTGTCAAAGAGAGGTTAATTCATATGCTACATGACTATGTTGAGGTCTTTGCCTTGTCATACGAGGACATGCCAGGACTTGACACTGATATCGTGGTCCATCGTCTACCGACAAAAGAAGACTTCCCTCCAGTGAAATAGAAGGTTAGTCGTATGCGGCCAGAGATGTCAGAAAAGATCAAGGCTGAAGTCATGAAATACTTCAATGCTGAATTCTTAGCTGTTACCTCTTATCTATAATGTGTCGCTAATGTTGTTCCGGTACCTAAGAAGGACGGTAATGTACGTATGTGTATAGATTACAGAGACCTGAATAGGGCAAGCCCCAAGGATGACTTTCCGCTTCCCCATATTAATGTTCTGGTTGACAATACCGCACAACATAAGGTATTCTCCTTCATGGATGGTTTCTTCGGGTACAATCAGATAAAAATGGCAACTGAGGACATGGAGAAAACAACATTCATCACACAGTGGGGCACTTTCTACTACAAAGTTATACCATTTGGGTTGAAGAACGTCGGGGCAACCTATCAGCGTGCCATGGTAGCTTTGTTTCACGACATGATCCATCACGAGATAGAGGTCTACATTGATGATATGATAGCCATGTCTCAGACTGAAGAGGATCACCTTGATCACCTGCAGAAACTATTCAAAAGGCTGAAGAAATACAAATTGAGGTTGAACCCGAATAAGTGCACCTTTAGAGTAAGATCTGGAAAGCTCTTAGGCTTCGTTGTCAACAACAAAGGTATTGAAGTAGACCCTGCAAAGGTTAAAGCTATACAAGAAATGCCAACTCCTCGCACTAAGAAGGAGGTTAGGGGATTCTTGGGACATCTAAACTACATTGCCAAATTCATTTCCCATCTAATTGTTACTTATGAGCCAATCTTCAAATTATTGAAGAAAGATCAAGCAGTGAAGTGGAATGACGATTGCCAAATTTCCTTTAACAAAATCAAGGAATATCTTCAAGAGCCTCCAATTTTGATATCGTCGGTTGAAGGAAGACCTCTGATCATGTATTTAACAATTTTAGAGAACTCAATGGGGTATGTGCTGGGGCAGCATGACGAGTTTGGTCTAAAAGAGCATGCCATATACTACCTTAGCAAAAAATTTACCGACTGTGAAACAAGATACTCACTGCTCGAGCAAACTTGTTACGTTTTGGCATGGGCTGCTCGCTGACTAAGACAGTATATGTTGACTCACACTACCTTATAGATATCTAAAATGGATCCTATCAAGTACATATTCGAGAAGCCCGCTCTCTCTAGAAGAATAGCAATATGGAAAATGATTCTGACCGAATACGACATTCAGTACACAACCCAAAAAGAAATTAAAGGGAGTGTATTAGCTGAACATTTGGCTCATCAGGCTGTGGATGACTACCAATCCATGAATTTTGAGTTCCCGGATGAGAACATCATGTTAGTAACTGATCATAAAGAACCTGGATCGGATAAAGGACCTGAAAAAGGATCTCGATGGACTATGGTTTTTGATGGAGCTTCCAACGCACTTGGCAATGGCATCGGTGCTATGATCATATCTCCCGAAGACTGTCATACTCTTTTCACTGCCAGACTATGTTTCAATTGTACCAACAATATGGCTAAATATGAAGCATGCATCATGGGTCTCAAAGCTGCTATCGACTTGAGGATCAAATTCTTGAGTGTATTTGGAGACTCGGCCTTAGTAATCAGCCAAATCAAAGGATAATGGGACACAAAGAATCTGAATCTCATCCCTTACAGAGATCATGTGTTGACGTTGATCCCATACTTTGAAGAAATTACCTTTGAGCATTTTCCACGAGAGGAAAATTAACTAGTGGATGTGCTAGCTACGTTGTCGTCCATGTTCAAGGTAAGGTGGGATAATGAAGCTCCTCATATCACTATTGAGAGAATGGACGAACCAATATACTGTCATGAGATTGGTACTGATGAAGTAGTGGACAAACCTTGGTTCCATGAAGTCAAAGGATATCTTGAAGCCCAAAAGTATCTTGAAGGAGCTTCAGTCAATGATAAGAAGTTCCTAAGACAGTTCTCTACCAAGTTCTTCCTCAGTAACGAAATCCTTTATAAGCACAACCACGATTCTACTTTGTTCTGGTGTGTCTACAAGAGTGAAGCGTAGAAGATTATGGCAGATTTGCACAAAGGTACTTTTGGCACACATTCTAGTGGGCACACAATGGCTAAAAAGATCCTACGGGCAGGATACTACTGGTCCACTATGGAAGCAGACTGTTATCAACATTCACGAACTTGTCACAAGTGCCAGATCTATACTAATAAAGTACACGTGCCTCTAGTTCCCTTGAATGTTTTGACTTCTCCCTGGCCATTTGCAATATGGGGGCATCAATATGATTAGGGAGATTAAACCTACAACTTCTAATGGGCATTGCTTCATCCTCGTTGCCATTGATTACTTCATAAATTGGGTTGCGGCAGCCTCATTTGCTTCTGTGATACGGTGGGAGAACTGACTTGAGGTTTTGCATTTCGTCGCAAATGTTTCGGTTTAGCAAGAGTTGCCACCGACTTTTATTTTATCCAAAAGGAAAGGTAAAAAAGCACAGGAAAGACCTTTGAGATATTTTCTTGAGTTCGGGGGGTAGATTATGAAAAGGGAAGGTTCTAGCACCCTTTTCGTCCATGGTTTTCCATGGTCTCTTAGTTACTTGCTTAGATCACTTGCTTTGCTTCTCTAATTGTTTGAAATGGTGCTTTGTGTGGTTTTGAAAGTATTTTGAAAAGAGGCCATCGTTTTGGCAATCTTTGTAATGATTCTCGTTCGTAAGAATGTATACAAATATGTTTGTCTTTTGAAAAATGTTTCAATGTTTTGAAAGCTGTTTGAAAATGTTTTGAAATGTGTGTGTTTGTTTTTGAAAATAGCAAGGATTTGTTTTGAAGAGAGCAAGTAACTAGGAACTATCTACCCTAATCAACAATCTTTCCTATACATTTTTATTCCTTTGACATTGTTGATTTACCATTTCTTTGGTAAATAACCCTATCTTTGGATGTTAAACGGGACGGGCGTGGGTCATCGTATGACCATGATAGAAATGGTGCCAAGTAACTTTAGCATTTTGAGGGACTAAGATCATTTGTTTAGGCAACCTTTTGATAGCGTCATCGAGGGACTATGATCTTTTGTTTTGTTTTGCTTTGTTTTGCCAAGATACTTTGCATGCATACCATGGCCATTTTTAAGGTAACAAAGTGGGTGAAACCCTAAGGAGTGCTTGTGTGCAATGTGTGCCATTTTACATACATTTTGTTTGTCTTGGATTAGGTCATGCTATTTGTTTGATTTTTGTCTTATCATACAAACCCTAATTTACTAAACATGTATATAATGCGATAAATTGCGTAAAGTAAATCTAAGCTATTACAAAAATATCATGGGAGGGGGGATACAAGTTTGAATGGGGTATATTGCTCAAAATAAAACCCTAAAAATTATTACAACCCAATTGAATTATTGCTCAATAAATAAATAAACATACAATTATTTAAATATGCAAATAAAATGTATTTATGCAAAATGTTTTATATTTATTTTATGTATGTAAAAATAAAATTATTTAAGTCCTAGAAATAAGAAAAAATAATATCATTATTTTTTGAAAGGGTGAAAAACCCTAGTTTTTGATTAAAAGAAATATATGCTTTCTATATATGTGGAAATAATATTTTATGTGTAAAAAATAATAAAATAAAAATGTATGGTATTTTTAAATGTATTTACTATTTATTTAAGGAAATAAAGTTCTATTTATTTATAAATTATTTTTTTATGCCAAAAAGTAAGATAAAAATAAAATAAAATACAAAAAATAAAGAAAATATTTTTCATGATTTTTTAATGTTCAGAAATAATATTAAAATCAATAAACATAAAAAATATGAGAAAATATAAAAAAAATAAACAAAATAAGCAAATGGGGTGCAGATATGAATATGGGGGTGTGAAAAACAACAGGCCCAAGGCGCCAGGCCCAAGAACTTCATCTTCATCTCTGTCCTTGGCTTCCTCGAGCGTGTTCTGTGTACAAAACTGTATCTTGCTCTAGCTTGCATAAAATCAAAAACTCATAACACAAAAAATGTAGCTTATGATCTCACGATTCAAGTGATATAAAAAACATAATCTAACTCTCAAAGATCATGGAGAATTTCTGTAGCCCTAATTTTTGACCTAGTTTTTTCATGAACTTCAAGCTTCAAATTCTCACTACTCAGTTAATATAAATGAAAACTATGCATATGTACAGCTTCAGTGAGTTAAGGACTACATTTTTGCTTCACAAATCAAAGCTTAAGGATTCCTAAATAGAGCGATAGAGATTTGAAAAATACCTTATTCAGCTGAGTTTGGATATGGCAATGTGGGGACTTTGAGTGAGGCCTGAAGATCGTGTGATCTTCCTTGAAGTTCCCTCAAGCTATTCCAATGCTCAGCTTTCCTTGAGGATGCTTGAAACTCCTTGTAGAAGTCAACCTGCAACCTTCAAAAATGAAAATGGTGATGGCTAAAATAGGGCACACAGTTGCAGTGCAATGGCTTGGATAGTTTAGGTAGGATGTATGTAAGGTGTTTCAAGTGTTGAATCAAGAAACGCACGAGCCAATATTGAAATGGCTTTGATTTTGTAGAGCCTGCCCTGTTTGGGCAGAAAAATGTGTTTTCTGTGTTTGGGAGTGTTTGAGATGCTATGAATTCGTGTCTTAGGCTTGTAAAAAATTTGTGAGGATCTTTAGAATGAAGCCAAGTCTTCTCTTTATCAGATGGACAAGTTTTTGTACCCCAAAATTTTCCCTCCCATTTCCTCAACATTTTCTCACCACAAGACCCTTGGAGCTCAGGATCAAGTTAGGGTTTGCTCTGCTCAAGACTTCTCCTTGCACTATTGACCCAAATTAGGGTTTGAGCTTGCACAAAGATGTTTTGACCTAAAATGTCTAAGATGACTTTCATGCTTCTTATTGGACTCCCAAGTTTATCCATACCAAGTTTCAAGCCTTGATTCCAATCTTTGCCCAGTCAATTGGACAGTTGACCTAGAAATCAGCTGTATTGGGGAAAAAGTCAACTGTGGTCAATTGACAGTCAAACCTCATGATTTTTGACCCACATCAACATTATGAACTCATATGGACCATTTGATCAAGTTTGGATCACAATTTCACAAGAAATTTGATCAGATCACTAAAAGGGCAAAATGGTCGTTTTTAGGGTTTTGACTGCACAAAGGCAATTTTTAACTGTTTGACCTAGCCAATGGCAAACCAAGCTCACATATGGACTCAAGGACTCAATGGCATTGTCTTGACATGTTCAACAAGCTCAAAAGATCCCAAATGCACAAGATTGATAGATGAATTTTCCAGTCAACTGAGCCAAATTTGACTGTATACTGAAAAGTCAAACTTTGACTTTTTGGTCAAAATCAAGTGTCAAGATTCATTTTTCATCAAGACATGTCAAAATATGAAACTTGTTCACCAAGAAATCAAGAATTGCAAATTAGGGTTTAAAATGAAGAATTTTCATAACTTAGAAATTTTCTAAGTTATAAAAATCCCTAATTTTTTCCTAACTTTGTCCCCTTTTTTCATCAAGATATATTTGGATTCAAACAAAAGTCAAAACATGAAAGTTATAGTCCATTGCAACATATACAACTTTGATTCACAAAGTTTCCTCAAAAGAAGCTTGTAGCTCAAGTTATGATTTTTGGAACAAGGGTGCAAAACATTCTTAACTTAGAAAAATTTTGACCTATTCTAGGCAGGATTTTTGCCTAACTTCATGGCCACTTTTCACATGCTTCCACTTGGAATTTCAATTTGTATTACAAAGATGGATTGTATTACACATTCCAAGCTTTCCAAAATGTCCAAGAACTCATCAAACAACCTTGTGGTTAGGAAGAATCAAATTTGGCAATATGAGCAAAAGTCACTTTGATTCATGGCCAAAGGCATGTTCATAACTTGTGCATTTTCAAACTCAGCATATGCAAGCTACATTACAGGCCTCTAATCTTATTTACACTCAAAAATTAAATGCTAATCCATTGTGCCAAGATGTTATTCTATGAGTTTGGTCATTACATGAAGGATTAGTCCTTAATTAGAAAAAGCAAATTATCCATTTTTGTAAAGAGCAACTTTATGTCAAGTTTGCAAATCAAGGGGTACAATGCATATCTTCTAGGCACAAGCTATTGGACATATCCAAATGATCAAGACAAAGCTTTGTAGAACATTTGAGGGGCCTAGAGGAGCCTGTAACAACACTTGACAATTTTTGCTTAAGTGAGAAGAAACCTTGCATTTAGAAAGAGAACTCACATTCTTGCCAACACAAGCTTAGACAAACTTGTTGTACACATTCAAAACATCAAACCTGAGCTAAGGCACGAGCTAACTACCTTCCATACCTCCCTAAACCTCAAAACACCATTGTACTGCACAAAAACAGGGCATCCCTGCAGTTTAAAGTCCATAACTCAATCCATTCGTGTGCCTTGGCCAAAACCAGTTCATACACACTCCATACCACATACATAAACTATCCCAAGCATTGGACACGACCTGTAACACCTCTAACCAACTTCACCATTTTCACTTTTTCTGTTTTGCAGGTTGACTTCCATAGCTTGATTCATTTGGTTTTAAAGCAAGCTAAATGTTGGAAAAGCATCCCTGACCTTCAAGCAAGCTGTACAAGTCCTCACGTTGCACTGAAAGTACCTCCATTGCCAGACACAATCCAAGCTGAACAGGTAAGTTCATGGACTTCTATCTCTCAATCTAGGAAGAGTTAGCTTTAAGTTTATGAATGAAAAGTGTCATACTCATGTCCCTGAAGCCACTCATATCCTCACTTTCCATTTATATTGCATATGCTGAGAGAATTTAAGACCTGAACATTGACAAAAACTTAGGTTAAGAATTAGGGATGGAGAAATTCTCTCTCATTTCTGAGAGTTAGATCAAGTTCTGGGTATGTATGGAATCGTGGCTTGATGCTTGACATTTTTGATGTTATAAGTTTGTGCTAAAAGTCCAGGAATCAGGATGTTTGAACAAGGTGGGAAAGGCGCGCGTTTTTGACATTTTTGTTGCTGGAGGTTGAAAACAACCTCTATGGGCTGGGCCTGGAGATTTTTTTCCTCTTTGCACCACATTCTCACACATGCACCCCCTTGGCCCATTGCATTTTATTTTCATTATTTTTGACTTTTGATTTTTGTTTCTGACTTATTTATTTTTGTCAAAGCATAAAAAATATTAAAAATATTTTTCTCACATTTTTTTGCATTTTTTGACATTTATTTTGTTTCATTTAGTTTTATATGTAAATAAACACATAATATCTTTTATTTAAAAATACTAAAAATAATACAAACACTTTTATTTTCTGATTTTTATTTTATTTTACCTTTTGAAAACATTTTATAAAAAAATATACTTTTTTTGTAAATATTAAATATTTTATTTTTATACATATTTAATATATTTAACATATAATATAAATATTTACATATTTATTAGGATATTTAGGATAAAAATACCAAAAATATACATTTTTATTTTTATTAATATTTAACATAAAAAATACCTTTTTGACAAATATACTTCTCTTTTATTTATTTTTTGTATATAATTAATAAATATAATACATAATAAATAATTAATATCTTTCATTTAGCAAAATTAGGGTTTTTGCCCCAAACATGAAAATATTCAAAAATTAACCCTTTTATTTATTTGCATTTTACTTGTAAATAAATCACATATACTTACACAAATACATTGATACACTTATTTTGCTTTATTCTTATACATTGATCATTTTATACATTTGCGCAATTCGATTTGGTTGTAAATATTGGATACTACTCTCGTATGAAGTCTCATCCCCATTTGGACATTTGTATCCCCATTCCCATGATTATTGTGTAATAACTTAGGACCTTTAAATTCCGCATTTAAAAGCTTTCTAAATATGCCATGATAGAATTAGGGTTTTGTATGCAAATCAAAAAGCAATAAATAGTTTGACCTAAATTCAAGATAAACAAGCATGAAAATGGACAACACTAATCACACTTGCACCCCTAGGGTACTCCACTTGTTGCCTTCAATAATGGGCCATGTTGCATGTTAGGTATCTTTGGCAAAACAAAACAATTCAAATGATCATAGTCCCTCGATGACGCTTTCAAAAGTTGCCTAAAAATGATCAAGTCCCTTAAAGGAAAATTGCCCAAAGATACTTGGCACCATTGCAATCATGGTCTAAACGATGACCCGCGCCCATCCCGTTAACATCCTAACACAAGATTGTCCACCAAATACAATGGTGGAACAAAATTGTTAAAAGGGTTAAAAACATAGCAAAGATCTTTGAGAAATTTAGGGTAGATAGCTCTTGGTTACTAGCCAACTTGCAAAACAAAAACACTTGCCTATTTTTCAAAACCACATATCACAACACTTTCAAAACAACTTTCAAAAAACATTGAAAACTTTTCAAAAGACATACACCTTTGTATACATCCCAACATGGATCATTACAAAGGTTGCCACCACATTGGCCTCTTTTCAAAACATTTTCAAAACCACACACACAAAGCACCATTTCAAACAATTGAAAATCAAGGCAAATTGATCTAAGCAAGTAACTAAGAGCCCATGGATAACCATGGATAGAAAGGGTGTTAATACCTTCCCTTTCTATAATCTACTCCCCGAACCCAAGAAAATATCTCAAAGGTTTTTGCTGTGCTTTTTAACCTTTCCTTAGGATAAAATAAAAAGTCGGTGGCGACTCTTGCTCAACCGAAACATTTGCGAAAACAAACGCAAAACCTTAAGTCAGTTCTCCCACCGTATCACAGAACTGGCGACTCTGCTGGGGATTTCTTAAAAGTGGAGTAACCTTAGGGCTTAGATCACCCTCTTGCATGACTAATTGTTTGCTTTGTTTGCTTTATATCTTGGCTCTCTTGTTTGGGTTTGAAATCCTACACCCGGATTTGGGGAAACATTCATAGATAGTAATACGTTGTGGAAACTGTGCGGGGTATACCGACACGGTTGAAGCAATAGCTATATTAGTGCGACATATTTGTGAGTACCGGTAACCCTTGAGTTCAATCAAGGAGAGTACGGGGCCGCTGAGTGATGTCACTAAGCACTAATGACCTAGAACCTTATTTGACCATCTTGGCCTTTCATTAGGGGTAGTGAGATGACCGGCTTTGGTGCAGTCCGAAGTTGGTAGATACTCGGTACTACACTCATTGAGGGTTGTTTTCTTGGGATATTTCGGTCACTAGTTAAGTGGCTAAACCAAAACAATGAACATGGAAAACAATCCAATGATATTGAGCTCCTTAGAACCCGGTTACTATTTATAGGACAGGTTTTTAAGCCAACTACACTCAAGAGGGTACTTACCTATGAAACCCCATGCAAGCCTGAAACTAGGGATTGGTGTGAATTGCTTGTACATATGTTTTGTGCATACATCATGAACATCATAAAGCATCATATGCATACACTAACCATTTCAAGGGTTTAGATCTTCATCTTTGTTCTTGTTTTGTAGGTCATGGAAATTCCTCGCAGGAAAATTATCCAAGTCAACCTTGTGAGAATCCCTCCTCAACTCAAAGAGCTCACATCAAGAATTCCGGAAAGCTCTCCCTTCAGTGAAAGACATGGTAGACTGCTCAGCCTAGTCAACACCAGCATTGAAGAGGACATGGTAAAGGTGTTGTTCCAGTTCTTTGACCCTCTTCACCACTGTTTCACTTTCCCCGACTATCAATTGGTGCCCACTTTGGAGGAATTTTCTCAACTCCTGAGAATTCCTATCCTTAATCAACTACCTTTCAACGGTACGGAAAAGGAACCAAAGCCTGAAGATGTTGCTCAAGCACTGCACCTACAACCATCTGACATCAAGGGGCATTGGGAAACTAGAAGCGGTGTCAAAGGCTTCTTGGCAAAATTCTTGTTTGAGAAGGCACAAGAGTGTTGGAATTCATTGGACCTACAAGCCTTTGAAGAAATTGTGGCACTTCTCATTTATGGGTTGGTCTTGTTCCCAAACCCTGACCAGCTTATAGATGTCAACGCCGTCAAGATCTTCTTATCCAGAAATCCAATACCAACATTGCTAGGGGACATTCTTCACTCATTTTACACACGAACAATGAGAAAGAGGGGTGTTCTCTTGTGCTGTACTCCTCTCCTTGCAAGGTGGTTTATTTCGCACCTTCCACAACCTGTCTTGAAGAATGACCAAGGATTAAGGTGGTCACAACGGTTGATGGCCCTCACTCACTCTGATATACATTGGTGTTCTCGGTCCAGAGAAAATGTCATCATCGTCGTTCATTGTGGAGAGTTCCCTAATGTTCCATTGCTTGGCATTAGAGGAGGCATTACCTACAACCCTTGTCTAGCTTTGAGACAATTTGGATATGCACGGAGGGATGGCCCTCACGACATGTTGATTCCTGACCTAGTTTTTGACTTCAACAACGATGCGCAAGGACTTCGCCAAAGATTCATCAGAGCTTGGAGGATGCCTAATAAGGTAGACAGCAAGACACTGGGGCACAAGAATTCCATCCCTCTTGAGCCTTATCTCAAGTGGGTACGAACCCGAGCCCAGAGTCTAATGATGCCTTACTCTCATGTTCTCCCTGTGATTAAAGAGCCCGTTAAGGAAGGAGAGGTTCCCTACACCATCCTATATCCTGACATGCCTACATCGTGGGAGGAGATGCAGAAGAGTTGGATCCAACTCAAGGAGGAACGAAACACTTTTGAAGCCAGCTTCCACGCCAGTGAGAAGAAGGTTTTGGAGCTTACCCGCCGACTCCATGAGGAAGAGACCCTCAACACCTACATCTCACCAAATAGGATGCGCAACGTCTTTTTACCTTGAGAAGTTTTTGTAATATTTGGCCCATGGGGCATTTATGTACTGACAAATTTCTTCCTATTAATATGACGTGCGTTCTTTTTGTTTGCAACAATTTTGAACTTTCTAAATCCTTTAATGCATTGCATACATAAGCATACCATTCATCATGTGCATAAGCATGTCTCCACACCAGGTTTCCTTATCTTTCTGCTGTTTATTTCAGTAAGATGGATCTCGAACAGACGGTCAAGGACTCGCAGTCTCAGAATTCACAGTTTCAACAACTCCTGATGACCTTGGCTAAGGGTCAGGAAGATCTGAAAGCCCTGCTGGGGAACAAAGAGCAAGTGAAGAAGAAGAAGAAGAGAATCGGGGTGGCTACCCTAGGAAGAAGGTTTGAAGGTGAAGCCAGAAGAGTGCTTGAATTTCCCCCTACATATGAAGAGGGAACCAGTAAAGGGAATGCGGCTGCAGTACCTTCCGAATCCGAGGTTGAAGAAGAGGAGGCTGAAGAGGACGAAGACTACTCTGATCAACAATACCCGCCCGCCGATGATAAGTACAAAGGCTTGGAAGACAGGTTGGCAGCTATGGAGCTGCAGAGGGTTCCCGGCTTAGATTTCGAAGATTTGGGATTAGTTGCTGGAATTGTGATCCCCCCGAAGTTCAAAGTGCCAGTTTTTGCAAGGTATGACGGGCTATCCTGCCCGAAGATGCATCTCAGATCATATGTAAGGAAGATCCAACCTTACACTGCAGACAAGAACCTTTGGATCCATTTCTTTCAGGATAGCCTTTCTGGGGCTCAACTCGAGTGGTTCTATCAGCTGGATGGAGCCAGTATCCGAAACTGGGAAGACTTGGCCACCGCATTTTATAAATAATATCAGTATAATTCTGACCTCGCTCCTACGCGTACCCAACTTCAGGGTATGTCACTGGGGACGGGCGAAGGATTCAAGGAGTATGCGCAAAAGTGGAGAGACTTGGCTGGCAGGGTGCAGCCACCTTTGACTGACCGTGAACTTGTTGACATGTTCCTTGGGACCCTGTCTGGTCCATTCTTCAATCATCTGATTGGTAATTCTTCTGCTGGGTTTACAGATTTGATCTTGACTGGTGAGAGGATAGAAGCTGGTATCAAGTTGGGGAAGATACAGAAAGGTGCCGCCGCGGGTACTGAAAATATGCCTTTCAAAAAGGAAGCTAGTGCTGTTTATGGTCCCAGAAGACAAGTTAAGCCGGAACGCCGCCAAGCTGTCAATGCATTGGTAATTTCAAAGCCTGCTGCTGCTCCTCAACAGTTTAACCAACCAAGGGGTGAGAGGCCCAAAAGACAGTACACTCGGCTCAGTATGACCCTGTCTCAGATATTGCCGCAACTACTGTCAACCAATCTGGTAACTGTCAAAGAAGCTCCGAAGGTGGTGAACACAGCTTCTCCAAAGTACAACCCCAATGCCCGTTGCGCTTATCACTCTGATAGCCCCGGGCATACTACGGACGATTGCTGGGCTCTGAGGAATAAGGTTCAAGACCTTATTGATGCTAAGGAAATACAGTTTGAGGCGCCCGAAAGGCCCAATGTTGTGACTGCTCCCATGCCCCAGCATGGAGTGAACGCTGTGGAAGAAGACCAGTATGTAGCCTCCGTGGAAGAGATTGTTACTCCGTTATCGACTGTTAAAAGGAATCTGTTGCTAGCCGGTTTATTTCTGGGATGTGGTGAAGATTGCCTTCTATGTGCTGTTTCACCTTTTGGTTGTCCTTTGCTGAAATCAGGTATCCAAAGCCTGATGGATAGCAAAGAAATCTTGTTCGAGAAGATTGTTGTTCCTGCTGTCCCTGCCGAAGAAGTTTCTATTGTTACTATTTTCAACAACCCTCCTAAGGCTCCTTCAAAGAAGCCTGTCAAAATCATGTCCACTCAGAAGATTGCTCCTGTCATCATCACTGTTCCGGGACCTCTCCCTTATGCATCCGACAAAGATGTCCCATGGCACTATGGGGCAGATGTTTATGTGCTTGGAGTAAAACAAGAGTTTGATACAAGTACCGGTGTCAGTAACATCACCGGGCCTGCCAAAATTACTCGCAGTGGTAGGTTGTTTTCGCCAGATATCGCACTACCAGCTATTCAGAAACCTCTTATCATCACACCTACAAGTGTGCATGTTTCCCTTCCTAATCAAGTTCCTGTTTCTACCCCTGCTGCCGAGTCATCTGACGCTCGGGGCAAAGGGATTGCTATTGATTTGCCTGCCCTGATGGAGGCACCGAAGACAACCACTGTTGAGGCTTCCCAGCAAGAGATGGAGGAGATCCTCAAGATTATCAAGAAAAGTGATTTCAATGTTGTTGAGCAGCTGGGGCACACCCCATCAAAAATTTCTATGCTATCACTGTTGTTGTGTTCAGAGGCCCATGCCAAGGCCCTGATCTCCTTCTTGAAGATGGCCCATGTGCCGCAAGAAACGTCTGCTGATCAATTTACTGATTGCATGGCCAACTTGACTGCCGATAATGGTTTGGGATTCTCTGACGCCGATCTGACTGCAAAAGGAAAGAATCATAACGACGCCCTGCATGTCTCCATTGAATGCAGGGGCACTACTCTTGCCCATGTGTTGGTAGACACCGGTTCTTCATTGAATGTATTACCCAAGAAGGCCTTAGACAGGTTAGATTGTGAGGGTTTGGAGCTCAAGCCTAGTAACATTGTTGTCCGAGCCTTTGACGGTTCGAAAAGGACGGTACATGGTGAAGTTGACATTCCAATCAGGGTTGGTTCTCAAGTTTTTGATTCAACTTTCTATGTGATGGACATCCGTCCATCCTACTCTTGTTTGCTGGGCCGTCCATGGATCCACAAGGCTGGAGCTGTGACCTCCACACTACATCAGAAGCTTAAGTACCCAGTCAGAGGGAAGATTGTCACAGTTCAAGAGGAGGAGGAATATATGGTCAGCCACCTTAACTCGTTCCGGTACATAGAGATGGATGGGGAATTCATTGAAACCCCCTTTCAACACTTTGAAGAGGTGCCTCAGACTTTGGCGTCAGCTGAAACTGTGATTGAAGACCCTCCTTTGAAGATGGCTTCCTTAAAGGATGCCCGGGCTGTGATTGAGAAGGGTGAGTGTGCAAACTGGGGCCGACTCCCTTACTTTACTCCAAAGACCGACAAGTTTGGTTTGGGCTTCACTGCAGAGGCTCAGAGGGCTGTTCGCAAAGCAAGGATTGGAAGACCTCCTGTGTTCATCACCAACCCAGGAGTGAATGCTATTGAAGACGACGTGGAGGAATCGGAATTTGACAGCTGGATCTACCCAACAACCGACAATGGACCAAGCAACTGGACTGCCAAAGACTTCACACCTATTACTTTTGTCACTCAGTAATGAACTCTTTTGTTTTCAATTTGTAACAAACAATATGTTGAAACTTTTATGGCTCGGTGTCCTACCCGGGGCACCGTGGCTCCATTTGTGAGGGCTTTTGTATGACATTTTCATATATCATTAATCAAAACATTGGACGTTTGTTGCATTTCAAAATCTTGTGCTCCTTTTTCTTTCTTTGTTATATCTTGCAAAACAGCTATATTTACACACACTCACTTATACAGGTTACAATCCACTCTGGATCTCACTGGTAACGACTCTGCTACTGCCAGTTATGACTTCGAAAATCCGATCAACTTAGCCGAAGATGAAGGTGAAGATGATTGCGAAGTGCCTGGTGAACTTGCAAGACTGCTACTCCAGGAAGAAAGGGCCATTCAGCCACATGAAGATCCAGTGGAAACGGTAAATCTGGGTACTGAGACAGACAGAAAGGAAGTCAAGATTGGTGCCAACCTAGAGCTCAGTGTGAAACAACGGTTGATTCAGATGCTGCATGACTATGTGGAAATCTTTGCCTGGTCTTACGAAGACATGCCTGGGTTGGATACCGACATTGTGGTTCATCACCTGCCTACTAAGGAAGATTGCCCTCCGGTTAAACAAAAGGTCCGCCGTTTGCATCCAGAAATGTCCGAGAAAATCAAAGCTGAGGTTATGAAACAATTTGATGCCAGATTTCTAGCAGTGACTTCTTACCCTCAGTGGATTGCCAACGTGGTTCTGGTGCCAAAGAAGGATGGTAAGGTTCGAATGTGTGTTGATTATAGGGATTTGAATAGGGCCAGCCCTAAGGATGATTTCCCTCTACCTCATATCGATGTTCTGGTTGACAATACTGCTCAGCATAAAGTTTTCTCCTTCATGGACGGCTTCTCCGGTTATAACCAAATCAAGATGGCTCCTGAAGATATGGAGAAGACCACTTTTGTTACTCAGTGGGGCACTTTTTTCTACAAGGTCATGCCTTTTGGGTTAAAGAATGCTGGGGCAACCTACCAACGTGCCATGGTTGCTTTATTTCATGATATGATCCACCACGAGATAGAAGTGTATGTCGATGATATGATTGCAAGGTCCCAAACTGAGGAGGAGCACCTTGACCATCTGCGGAAGCTGTTTGACCGTCTGAAGTTGTACAAGCTGAGGTTGAACCCAAACAAGTGCACATTTGGAGTGAGATCTGGAAAATTGCTAGGCTTCATCGTAAGCGACAAAGGTATTCAAGTGGACCCTGCCAAGGTGAAAGCCATACAAGAGATGCCAACTCCCAAGACAGAGAAAGAAGTCAGAGGCTTTCTAGGATGGTTGAACTACATTGCCCGATTCATCTCACATCTGACTGCTACCTGTGAACAAATCTTCAAGCTGCTGAAGAAAGATCAAGTAGTACGTTGGAACGATGAATGTCAGGCCGCTTTCGAAAAGATCAAAGAGTATCTCCAAGAACCACCCATTCTTATGCCGCCGGTTGAAGGGAGACCTCTAATACTATACTTGACAGTACTTGACAACTCAATGGGGTGTGTGCTGGGGCAGCATGACGAGTCTGGCCGAAAAGAACACGCCATTTATTACCTGAGCAAAAAGTTTACCGACTGTGAGACTCGGTACTCACTGCTCGAGAAAACTTGCTGCGCTCTGGTATGGGCTGCTCGCCGGCTGAGACAGTATATGTTGACTCACACTACCCTGTTGATTTCAAAAATGGATCTGATAAAGTACATATTCGAAAAGCCTGCTCTGTCTGGAAGAATAGCAAGGTGGAAAATGATCTTGACGGAATATGACATCCAATACACGACTCAAAAAGCAATCAAGGGAAGTGTATTGGCAGACCATTTGGCACACCAGGCAGTGGATGATTACCAGTCGATGAACTTTGAATTTCTAGACGAGGATATCATGGTAGTAACTGATTGTGACGTGCCTGGACCGGATGAAGGACCTGAGGAAGGATCCCGATGGTCTATGCACTTTGACAGAGCCTCAAACGCTTTAGGTAATGGTATCGGTGCTGTGATCATATCCCCCAAAGGCACTCATACTCCACTCACTGCCCGGCTATGTTTCAACTGCACCAACAACATGGCGGAGTATGAGGCATGTATCATGGGTATTCAAGCTGCAATTGATTTAAGGATCAAGTTTCTGAGTGTCTTTGGAGATTTCGCTCTCGTGATCAATCAGGTCAGAGGCGAGTGGGATACAAAACACCCAAATCTTATTCCTTACAAGGAGTATGTGCTGACATTGCTTCCCCACTTCGAAGAGATAACTTTTGAACACTTCCCAAGAGAGGAGAATCAGTTAGCGGACGCACTGGCTACGATGTCTTCTATGTTCAAAGTCAAATGGGACAACGAAGCGCCCCAGATCATTATCTGGAAATTGGATGAACCTGCACATTGCTGCGATCTCGAGACCGAAGAGGTAACGGAAAAACCTTGGTATCATGAGGTGAAGAGGTACCTTGAAGCTCAAGAATACCCCGAAGGCGCATCGGTCAATGACAAGAAGTTCCTAAGAAGGTTTGCGGCGAAGTTCTTCCTCAGCAATGGCATTCTCTACAAGCGAAACCATGACTCAACCTTACTGCGTTGTGTGGATAAGACTGAAGCAGAAAAGATCATGGCAGAGCTACACGAAGGTACATTTGGAACACATTCCAGTGGACATACCATGGCAAAGAAAATCCTTCGGGCAGGATATTTCTGGTCCATAATGGAAGCCGACTGTTATCAGCACTCGCGAACTTGTCATAAATGCCAAATCTATGCTGATAAGGTGCACATTCCTCCGGTTCCTCTGAACGTCTTGACATCACCTTGGCCTTTTGCAATGTGGGGCATTGATATGATCAGCGAAATCAGACCTACAACATCCAACGGGCATCGCTTCATCTTAGTAGCGATTGATTATTTCACAAAATGGGTTGAAGCAGCTTCCTATGCTACCGTAACCAAGACCGTCGTGGCACGGTTCATTCGGCACAACCTGATCTGTCGATACGGTGTACCTGAGAGGATCATTACGGATAATGGTACCAATCTTAACAACAAGATGATCACTGAGCTCTGCGAGCAATTCAAGATACAGCACCACAACTCTTCTCCTTATCGGCCGAAGATGAATGAAGTTGTAGAAGCAGCAAATAAGAATATCAAGAAGATTGTGCAGAAGATGACAGTGACCTATAAAGATTGGCACGAAATGTTACCGTTTTCTCTTCATGGGTACCGTACCTCAGCGCGGACGTCAACAGGGGCAACTCCTTTTTCCTTGGTCTATGGCATGGAGGCAGTCTTGCCTATTGAAGTCCAGATACCCTCTCTCCGGATAATGAAGGATGCAGACTTGAGCGAAGATGACTGGATCCAGACTCGGCTTGATCAGTTAAACCTAATCGACGAAAAGAGACTCACCGCTATTTGTCATGGTCAGACGTATCAAAAACGGATGATCAGGGCATTTAACAAGAAGGTCAAATGACGAGACTATCAAGTCGGAGACCTGGTAATCAAGCGCATCATTCTTCCTCAAAGTGATCCCAGGGGCAAATGGACCCCTACGTACGAAGGGCCATTTGTGGTTAAGCACACCTTCTCAGGAGGAGCTATGATCCTAACCACCATGGATGGTGACGACCTTCCTCACCCCGCCAATGCAGACATAGTAAAAAGATACTACGCATGAACTAAAGACCCGCTAGGTTGACACACCTAGGCAAAAATAAGGGCTTCCCGGAGAACCAAAAGGGTTCGGGCAAAAATAAGGGATGAAATTAAAAAAAATTGTACACCCGGCAAGTCGAAAACCTGAAAAGGCGGCTTGGGCAAAAATGGGTATCCCGGTGGACTGAAAACCCGAAAGGGCAGTCCAGGCAAAAGTTAGGGATAAAGCGTAATACTATGTCTCATTGGATCACCTTGCATCCAGAATTCGGCATCGATCAATCAGCTTCATCTTCAACTAAGCAGCAAAGTGATGAGACGCTTGAAGACATAAAGGCGATAGCAGAGTTAGAACCCAGTGGGTTTATTTTTCACATAGCTGTTTTGTTTCCTTTTCAAAATTGTATAAACTCTATGTTGCTCGGCGGCGTTCTCTTACTAGGACGTCAGCCTCTTGTACATAAAACGCCTATTTACAGGCAAATTTCAAAATCAATACAAGTTCAATTTTTCAGACAAATTATCCATCGTTTTTCCTTTTTTCTGTTTTTGTTTTGCAAAGAACGTCCAATGTTCATTTTTGATATATGCATTTGACATTAAATTGCTAGATCATAAATATTTGCATGCGAAACAAAGGATTAATTACAGGTGACATCAGAAACAGGGGCAATGTAGAATTGTCCAAGCAGTCTAGTTGCTCTGTCCACCAAGGTACCAAGGTAGGCCCGACTGAAGAGCGTAACCAAGTCACCTCAACTCCCCACAGAGTAAGGCAAGATTCAGCAATACTTTCCCCAAGTAGAGTTGGTTTCCTATCAGCCCTGAAAGGACACAATATTCCCCTAGCAAGTCAGCGATACTCTCCCCAAGCAGAGTTAGCCTACTGTCAGCCTTAAGGAAGTTGGGTATCCCCAGAAGATCTCAACATTCCCCAGCGTAGTATAGATATTCCTCAGCAAGCATCCCCGACAGTCTTAATATAAGATTGTTCCCCGGCGGAATACCAACACCCCAGTACAGTCTGAAAAGTTTCCCCAGGAAAGTTGGAATCCATATCCCCAGCAGGTCTTGAAGCTTATCCCCAGTAGATTCTGGAAGCTTATCCCCTGTAGAGTACGTCTCTCCCCGACTTTATTCAAAGGTTATTTCCCCACCAGGTTATAACAGGGTTATCCTCAGCTAATTTCCACGGAAAGATCGTCCTCGACGAAGTTCTTCCTTTCCTCCAGCGGAGTTCATCAAATTCCCCAACATAACTTATCAGTGGAATCCCCAGCGGAGCTCTCATCAAAGCCTCAGCGAAGTATCTCTTCCCATAGAGTAATACCCCGCAGAGTAATCTCTTCACCTATTTTATTCCCCTCAGAGTAATCTCTCCAACAAGTTTATTCCCCAACGGAGTTATCTTCTCCTACCGGTTTATTCTTGCAACCATCATCCCCAGCGGAAGCGAAGAACTCTACTCTTCAGCATCAGCCCAGGATTCCACAAACTCCCGGCAGTCGTCAAGGATTTATTTTCCTAGACGAAAATACATTCATAGACATTCCACATTTCATACATCCTGCTTACATACATGATAAAGTGCATACAACACTATCTCATTTTGAGCATCATGACATCATGCATTTCATACATCATGACATTGCATACAACTGATGTTTTGCCTTTTCAGGAAAAGGGCAATCCAAAGATGATTACTATCAACTATCGCAATTCCAGGTTCGATACCTGTATCTAGCCAGGGCATATCTGTGAGTGATTGATTCCATATTCGATTCATGTATCCAGCCAGGGCATATCTGCATGAAGAGTTTGAAGATCAACCCCTGTAACAGGCCAGGAAATTATCTTTCATTCTCAGGTCAGAGGTTTACACCTGTATCCAGCCAGGAAAGCTATCTCTACCAACCTTTTGCAATTCCAGATTCGATTCCTGTATCTAGCCAGGGCACATCTGTGAGCAACCAATTCCAGATTCGATACCTGTATCCAGCCAGGGCATATCTGTAGACGATAATTCCAGATTCAGTACCTGTATCCAGCCAGGGCATATCTGTAGACGACAATTCCAGATTCGATACCTGTATCCAGCCAGGGCACATCTGTAGACAACAGTTCCAGATTCGATTCCTGTATCTAGCCAGGGAACATCTGTGAGCAACCAATTGTAGATTCGATACCTGTATCTAGCCAGGGCATATCTGCATGAAGAGACTGAAGATCAACACCTGTAACAAGACAGGAAAACATCTTTCTTCCTAAAGTACGCAAGTTCTCGCTAAGGAATCTCTTACGCGATCAACACTTCCAAATGGCATCTATAAGCCCATTCCCGACAAGTTTCTATCACGCCTCTAGATGGAATCTATAAGCCCATCCTCCTATCCACCATCTCCTCCAAATGGCATCTATAAGCCCATTCCCAGCATCACATTGCTGGTACTCCAGCATGCGAGTGCAAATTTCAGGGCACTCTAGTGTCCAATCTCCTTTTACCTTCAAGTCACGAAAGGCAAACTTGCCAATCTAACTCTTCAGGTGCAAGAAGATTGAACAGGGGCAACTGTTGTACCCCAAAATTTTCCCTCCCATTTCCTCAACATTTTCTCACCACAAGACCCTTGGAGCTCAGGATCAAGTTAGGGTTTGCTCTGCTCAAGACTTCTCCTTGCATTGTTGACTCAAATTAGGGTTTCAGCTTGCACAAAGATGTTTTGACCTAAAATTCCTAAGATGACTTTCATGCTTCTTATTGGACTCCCAAGTTTATCCATACCAAGTTTCAAGCCTTGATTCCAATCTTTGCCCAGTCAATTGGACAGTTGACCTAGAAATCAGCTGTATTGGGGAAAAAGTCAATTGTGGTCAATTGACAGTCAAACCTCATGATTTTTGACCCACATAAATATTATGAACTCATATGGACCATTTGATCAAGTTTGGATCACAATTCCACAAGAAATTTGATCAGATCACCAAAAGGGCAAAATGGTCATTTTTAGGGTTTTGACTGCACAAAGGCAATTTTTAACTGTTTGACCTAGCCAATGGCAAACCAAGCTCACATATGGACTCAAGGACTCAATGGCATTGTCTTGACATGTTCAACAAGCTCAAAAGATCCCAAATGCACAAGATTGACAGATGAATTTTCCAGTCAACTGAGCCAAATTTGACTGTATACTGAAAAGTCAAACTTTGACTTTTTGGTCAAAATCAAGTGTCAAGATTCATTTTTCATCAAGAAATGTCAAAATATGAAACTTGTTCACCAAGAAATCAAGAATTGCAAATTAGGGTTTAAAATGAAGAATTTTCATAACAGAAATTTTCTAAGTTATAAAAATCCTTAATTTTTTCCTAACTTTGTCCCCTTTTTTCATCAAGATATATTTGGATTCAAACAAAAGTCAAAACATGAAAGTTATAGTACATTGCAAAATCTACAACTTTGATTCACAAAGTTTCCTCAAAATAAGCTTGTAGCTCAAGTTATGATTTTTGGAACAAGGGTGCAAAACATTCTTAACTTAGAAAAATTTTGACCTATTCTAGGCAGGATTTTTGCCTAACTTCATGGCCACTTTTCACATGCTTCCACTTGGAATTTCAATTTTCATTACAAATATGGATTGTAGTACACATTCCAAGCTTTCCAAAATGTCAAAGAACTCATCAAACAACCTTGTGGTTAGGGAAAATCGAATTTGGCAATATGAGCAAAAGTCACTTTGATTCATGGCCAAAGGCATGTTCATAACTTGTGCATTTTCAAACTCAGCATATGCAAGCTACATTACAGGCCTCTAATCTCATTTACACTCAAAAATTAAATGCTAATCCATTGTGCCAAGATGTTATTCTTTGAGTTTGGTCATTACATGAAGGATTAGTCCTTAATTAGAAAAAGCAAATTATCCATTTTTGTAAAGAGCAACTTTATGTCAAGTTTGCAAATCAAGGGGTACAATGCATATCTTCTAGGCACAAGCTATTGGACATATCCCACTGATCAAGACAAAGCTTTGCAGCACATTTGAGGGGCCTAGAGGAGCCTGTAACAACACTTGACAATTTTTGCTTAAGTGAGAAGAAACCTTGCATTTAGAAAGAGAACTCACATTCCTGCCAACACAAGCTTAGACAAACTTGTTGTACACATTCAAAACATCAAACCGAAGCTAAGGCACGAGCTAACTACCTTCCATACCTCCCTAAACCTCAAAACACCATTGTACTGCACAAAAACAGGGCATCCCTGCAGTTTGAAGTCCATAACTCAATCCATTCGTGCGCCTTGGCCAAAACCAGTTCATACACACTCCATACCACCTACACAAACTGTCCCAAGCATTGGACACGACCTGTAACACCTCTAACCAACTTCACCATTTCACTTTTTCTGTTTTGCAGGTTGACTTCCATAGCTTGATTCATTTGGTTTCAAAGCAAGCTAAAGGTTGGAGAAGCATCCCTGACCTTCAAGCAAGTTGTACAAGTCCTCACATTGCACTGAAAGTACCTCCATTGCCAGACATGATCCAAGCTGAACAAGTAAGTTCATGGACTTCTATCTCTCAATCTAGGAAGAGTTAGCTTTAAGTTTATGAATGAAAAGTGTCATACTCATGTCCCTGAAGCCACTCATATCCTCACTTTCCATTTATATTGCATATGCTGAGAGAATTTAAGACCTGAACATTGACAAAAACTTAGGTTAAGAATTAGGGATGGAGAAATTCTCTCTCATTTCTGAGAGTTAGATCAAGTTCTGGGTATGTATGGAATCGTGGCTTGATGCTTGACATTTTTCATGTTATAAGTTTGTGCTTAAAGGCCAGGAATCAGGATGTTTGAACAAGGTGGGAAAGGCGCGCGTTTTTGACATTTTTGTTGTTGGAGGTTGAAGACAACCTCTATGAGCTGGGCCTGGAGATTTTTTTCCTCTTTGCACCACATTCTCACACATGCACCCCCTTGGCCCATTGCATTTTATTTTCATTATTTTTTACTTTTGATTTTTGTTTCTGACTTATTTATTTTTCTCAAAGCATAAAAAATATTAAAAATATTTTTCTCACATTTTTTTGGATTTTTTGACATTTATTTTGTTTCATTTAGTTTTATATGTAAATAAACACATAATATCTTTTATTTAAAAATACTAAAAATAATACAAACACTTTTATTTTCTGATTTTTATTTTATTTTACCTTTTGAAAACATTTTATAAAAAAATATACTTTTTTGGTAAATATTAAATATTTTTTTTATACATATTTAATATATTTAACATATAATATAAATATTTACATATTTATTAGGATATTTAGGATAAAAATACCAAAAATATACATTTTTATTTTTATTAATATTTAACATCAAAAATATCTTTTTGACAAATATACTTCTCTTTTATTTATTTTTTGTATATAACTAATAAATATAATACATAATAAATAATTAATATCTTTCATTTAGCAAAATTAGGGTTTTTGCCCCAAACATGAAAATATTCAAAAATTAACCCTTTTATTTATTTGCATTTTACTTGTAAATAAATCACATATACTTACACAAATACATTGATACACTTATTTTGCTTTATTCTTATACATTGATCATTTTATACATTTGCGCAATTCGATTTGGTTGTAAATATTGGATACTACTCTCCTATGAAGTCTCATCCCCATTTGGACATTTGTATCCCCATTCCCATGATTATTGTGTAATAACTTAGGACCTTTAAATTCCAAATTTAAAAGCTTTCTAAATATGCCATGATAGAATTAGGGTTTTGTATGCAAATCAAAAAGCAATAAATAGTTTGACCTAAATTCAAGATAAACAAGCATGAAAATGGACAACACTAATAACACTTGCACCCCTAGGGTACTCCACTTGTTGCCTTCAATAATGGGCCATGTTGCATGTTAGGTATCTTTGGCAAAACAAAACAATTCAAATGATCATAGTCCCTCGATGACGCTTTCAAAAGTTGCCTAAAAATGATCAAGTCCCTTAAAGGAAAGTTGCCCAAAGATACTTGGCACCATTGCAATCATGGTCTAAACGATGACCCGCACCCGTCCCGTTAACATCCTAACACAAGATTGTCCACCAAATACAATGGTGGAACAAAATTGTTAAAAGGGTTAAAAACATAGCAAAGATCTTTGAGAAATTTAGGGTAGATAGCTCTTGGTTACTTGCCAACTTGCAAAACAAAAACACTTGCCTATTTTTCAAAACCACACATCACAACACTTTCAAAACAACTTTCAAAAAACATTGAAAACTTTTCAAAAGACATACACCTTTGTATACATCCCAACATGGATCACTACAAAGGTTGCCACCACATTGGCCTCTTTTCAAAACATTTTCAAAACCACACACACAAAGCACCATTTCAAACAATTGAAAATCAAGGAAAATTGATATAAGCAAGTAACTAAGAGCCCATGGATAACCATGGATAGAAAGGGTGCTAATACCTTCCCTTTCTATAATCTACTCCCCGAACCCAAGATAACATCTCAAAGGTTTTTGCTGTGCTTTTTAACCTTTCCTTAGGATAAAATAAAGTCGGTGGCGACTCTTGCTCAACCGAAACATTTGCGAAAACAAACGCAAAACCTCAAGTCAGTTCTCCCACCGTATCACACAAGTTATCTTGACTTTTGCCACCTTTATTGCTTTTGAAGAAAGTTGAAATGACTATGCCCAAAGGCTTGTACTTGTTAGTTCTAGGGCTGCAAGGAGTTGGTGTGCTTTGCCTGATTTCTGTGGACTTTGCTTGTGACAAAAGAACACGTCCAAGGCTCAAGGATAGAGAAGTTGCAAAAAGAATGCATTATGGAAATGGCAATGTGAACTTTATGACATTTGTGGATTAAACTCTTGTACAATGCTCCAAAGGTCAAAATAAAGCCATTGTCCAATGAGTTTACATTTAATTATGGAGTGTAGAAAGGATTAGGACCTGTAATGCAAGGTACAAGCATGCTAGGAACTGATATGCAACTTGAAGCATTGTAAACATGGCTTGAACAAAAGTGACAAATTGCCATTTTCTCTTCTTCGATTATCCCTAACCACAAATGATCTTGGAGAGTTCTTTGACATTTTGGAAAGCTTGTAACATTCTCTACAATCCATCTTTGAAATGAATTTTGATATGCCCCTTGGAACTAGGTGAAAAATGTCCATGAAGTTAAGTCAAAAACCTGCCTAAAATAGGGCAAAATTTCACTAAGTTATTTAGTTTATGGACCCGTATTCACAAAATCATAACTTGAGATCCAAGCATATTTTTGGAAAACTTTGTGAATCAAAGTTGTATATTTCATGGAGGACTACAACTTTCATGTTGGAAGTTTCCTTTGAATCCAATTGAATCATGGTGAAAAAGTTGTGAAAAGTTGGGAAAAATAAGAAAATTTCCATACTTAGAAAAATTCTAAGTCATGAAAATTTTCAAATTCAAAACCCTAATTTGCAAAATTGGTTTTCTTGATCAACAAGTTTCATATTTTGACACATCTTGATGAATTATGACCCTTGGCACTTGATTTTGACCAAAAAGTCAAAGTTTGACTTTTCAGTGCACAGTTGACTTTTGATTAGTTGACTGCAAAATTCATCTGTCAATCCTATGTACTTGAGATATTTTGAACCATGTGATTAGGTCAAGATGATTCCATTGAGTCCTTGAAATCATGCTTGAACCCAATTGGTCATTGGCTAGGTTAAAAATCAGAAATTGCCCTTCTATAGTCAAAACCCTAATTTTGACCATTTTGCCCTTTTGATGATCTGATCAAATTTCTTGAGGAGTTGTGATCCAAACTTGATCAAATGGTTCATATGAGTCTATAATGTTTATGTGGATAAAAAATTATGAGGTTTGACTGTAAATTGGCCATGGTTGACTTTTTCCCTAATACAACTGATTTTTAGGTCAACTGTCCAATTGACTGGGCATAAATGTGATTCAAGGCTTGAAACTTGGTATGAGCAATCTTAGGGGTCCAAGATGGTGTATGAAAGTCACATGAAGCATTGAAGGTCCAAAAATCCTTGTGCAAACTCAAACCCTAATTTCAGGTCATCAGTGCAAGGAGATGTCTTGAGCTGAGCAAACCCTAATCTGGTCTTGGGTCCAAAGAGTCTTATGAGGAAAATCTTGATAAATGAGAGGGAAAATTTTGGGGTACAACAGTTTCCCCTGTTCAATCTTCTTGAACCTGAAGAGTTAGATTGCTGAGTTTTGCGTTTGTGACTCGAAGGTAAAAGATGATTGGACACTAGAGTGCCCGTAAATTTGCACTCGTCAAAGTGTAACTGAGGGAATGGGCTTAAAGATGCCATTTGGAGAGGTGATAGAATCTTGTTGGAGATGGGCTTGTAGATGCCATCCAAAAATGTTTGCTGAATTGTTAGTTGTAAGTCAAAAGAAGGAGTATTCAGAATGGTGTCCGTATCTTGAACGCACCTGAGCTGTATCTGGAGACTGAATCTGAATGAATAACAGAATGACTTCCGCGTCTGGAGTGTATCTGCATTGTATCATGAACTGAAATTTGAATAAGAGACAGAATGGCATCCACGTCTGGAGCGTCTCTGGGCTAGGGAAAAAGTCAGAATAAGTGAGAGAATGGCAACCGTGTCTGGAGCGTATCTGGACTGGAATCTGAATAAGTAGCAGGATGAATTCCGTGTCTGGAGTGTATCTGTACTGAGAAAAATCAGAATAAGTGACAGAATGGCAACCGTGTCTGGAGCGTATCTGAACTGTATCTGAATAAGAGATCTGGATGAGTGACAGAATGGCTTCCGTGTCTGGAGCGTATCCGTACTATATCTGAAATCTTTGAACATTGTTAATCATATCTGTTAATCTTATCCTGAAAAGGGTAAAATGTTAGCTGAAACAGAGTTACGTTACATGAAATGTATGATGCAATAAATGTGCTTTATCAATGTTTATAACATATGAATGTAATGTATGCGTATGTAAGCTGATTTGCTGTATTGCTGAGGAAAATAAATCCTTGACAGCTGGGGATAATAAACCCTTTGACTGCTGCCGAGGAAAATAAATCTTTGACTGCTGGAGATAAGAAATCCTGGGCGACTGTTGGAGATTAAAATCCTTGACAACTTCTGTGGGGATATAAAGATCCTTCATGTCTTGAAGTTGTAGTATTGACAAAAATTTTGTTGTGAAAGTAATGCCAAACTGCTTGAGAAATCTGCTTGGGAAATCCAGAGAACTTTGATGACTTCTACTGGGGGTATCTCAATGGGAATCCTTATTCTGTTGAGGAATAAAGAAAACTCTGATGACTTCTGCGGGGAGTTAAGAATGAGAATCTTCATTCTGACGACTTCACTGGGGAATAATAAAACTCTGTGGGGAAGAAGGCTTACTGCTGGGGAGTAGGTCCAGGATTTTGGATTGTATGCCACTCTACTGGGGAATTATCCTAGGTTGGGGAGTGACAAAAGTTAACTGTTATCTGGTTAATTTTCAGAATTCAAGACAACTTGCTGGGGAATATGGAGAAGCTGAATGGTCTCCACTAGGGATTGATAGTTGGAAATCTTGACTCGACTGGGGAAGAAGGTTTCATCTCCGCTGAGGATCTGTAATTCAAAGTTTTTGCTCCGCTGGGGATTGAGAGTTTGAAGTTTTAACTCTGATGGGGATTAAGGGTTTGAAATTTAGCTCCATTAGGGATCTAGATGATGTATTGTAGGGATTGCTCATGGAATAGCCAAAAGACGTTTTCCTATCCTCTCAACCTGTCAGTAATTGTTCTTTTTCACTTCTGTCTATTTGTAAACAGTAATTATGTTCAAATGCATATGTTCATTAACAAATCATTGGACTTTTTTGCACATAAAACACAAGTGTAAAGAGAAAAGGACAAATAGTTTTCTTCACTTTTAAAGAGGTACCTTTGTATTTACTTTGAAGAAGTATTTGTGTACAAAGGAGACAGACATCCTAGTAAGGGGACGGTGTCGTAAAAAATTGAGAAACATTTTATACAAAAGAAGATAGCTATGTGTAAAAAAACTCCATGGGGTCCCCAATCTGCTATAGCCTTCGTAACTCTGAATATCTTGTCCATTCGTTGCTTCTTCCGAAGATGATTGGATTGATTAGAAGCTCCAAGTTGGTCTGTGAAGAGATTATCCTTAAAGTGATCCGACGAGACATAGTAATACGCTTTAATTCCCTAACTTTTGCCTGGACCGCCCTTTCGGGTTTTCGATCCACCGGGAAACCCTTTTTTGCCCAAGTCGCCCTTTCGGGTTTTCAACTTTCCGGGTGTATAGATTTTTTTTATTTATCCCTAATTTTTGCCTGAACTGCCCTTTCGGGTTTTCGATTCACCGGGATGCCCTTGTTTTGCCTAGGTGTGTCAACCAAGCGGGTCTTTTTATGTGTAGTATCTTTTGACTATGTCTGCATTCGTAGGGTGCGGCAGGTCATCACCGTCCATGGTGGTTAATATCATTGCCCCACCATAGAAGATGTTCTTGATTACAAATGGTCTTTCGTAGGTAGGAGTCCATTTTCCCTTGGGATCACTTTGTGGCAAGATGATGTGCTTGATCACTAAATCTCCAACTTGATACAATTGTCGTCTGACTTTCTTGTTGAAAGCTTTGATCATCCGTTTTTGATACGTCTGACCGTGGCAGACAGCAGTAAGTCTCTTCTCGTCAATTGAGTTCAACTGATCAAGTCGGGTTTGGATCCAATCGTCTTCACTCAAACCAGCATCCTTCATGATTCTCAAGGAGGGAATCTGAACCTCTATAGGCAAAACAGCTTCCATGCCGTATACCAAAGAATAGGGTGTTTCCCCAGTTGATGTGCGTGTCGTGGTACGATACTCGTGGAGAGAAAACGGTAACATCTCATGCCAATCCTTGTAGGTGACTATCATCTTTTGTATGATCTTTTTGATATTTTTGTTCGCGGCTTCGACAACACCGTTCATCTTTGGCCGATAGGGAGATGAATTGTGATGTTGAATCTTGAACTGCTCGCACAGGGCGGTGATCATAGTATTGTTAAGGTTTGTACTGTTGTCAATGATGATCCTTTCGGGGATACCGTACCGGCAAATAAGATTCTGCTTGATGAAGCGGGCAACAACATTCTTAGTAACAGATGCGAAGGAAGCTGCTTCGACCCACTTTGTGAAATAATCAATGGCCACTAGAATAAAGCAGTGTCCATTGGAGGTTGTAGGTTTGATCTCTCCAATCATGTCGATTCCCCACATAGCTAATGGCCAAGGAGTTGTTAAGACATTTAGAGGAATCGGGGGCACGTGTACCTTGTCTGCATAGATTTGACATTTATGACAAGTACGAGAGTGTTGATAGCAGTCAGCTTCCATGGTAGACCAGTAATAGCCTGCCCGCATAATCTTCTTAGCCATCATATGCCCGCTAGAGTGAGTGCCAAATGTACCTTCATGCAATTCAGCCATAATCCTTTCAGCTTCAATCTTGTCCACCTAATGGAGCAGAATAGAATCATGATTGCGTTTGTACAGGATGCCATTACTCAGGAAGAACTTAGCTGAGAATATCCTTAAGAACTTTTTGTCATTGACTGTAGCTCCTTCAGGGTATTCTTGAGCCTCGAGATACCTTTTGACTTCATGAAACCATGGCTGGTCCACTACTTCTTCGGTATTAATCTCGTGACAGTGTGCAGGTTCGTCCGTCCGTTCCATTGTGATTTGGGGAGCCTGATTATCCCAATTAAGTTTAAACATGGATGACATTGTAGCTAGAGCATCTGCTAGCTGATTTTCTTCTCGCGGGAAGTGCTCGAAGGTAATCTGCTCGAAATGTGGTAGTAATGTCAAGACATGTTCTTTGTAAGGGACGAGGTTTGGATGTTTAGTGTCCCACTCTCCTTTGATCTGACTGATGACCAAAGCTGAGTCCCCAAACACAACTAAAGATTTTATTCCCAAGTCCATGGCAACTGTTGTACCCCAAAATTTGCTCTCCCATATTTCTCAAAATATTTCAAGAAAAATTCACAAGTCCAACCCGGCGCGTCATATTCAGGTGTTATTTCTCAAATTCAGGTTCGGCTCAAGAGTCAATTCTTTAAAGAAGGTATCCGACTGTGTGAGTTTTCTCGAAGAAATATGGTGAAAAAGTGTGCTGAAAGTGCAGTTTTTACGCGCTAAAAAATTCATAACTTGAAGATCAAGACTCGTTTTGAACCCGTTCCAGTGGACAAAATTCCGTCTTGACATTATCTACTTTTTCATCTCTCACGGATGGAAGCCAATTTCGATCAGAAGGTCTTCAAAAATGGGGATTTATCAAGTATTTTCATACAGAAAATTTGTGACAGAAGTTTATTTGCGTCATGTTCAGAAAATCATAACTTGGTCGATTTTCATCGTATCGAGCTGGTTCCGGCACCAAAATTTCAAAAATTGAGTTGACAACATTTTCACAGAAGGTATTAAGTTCAAACAGTATTCAAAAGGCCTTCGTTTTTTGCTCAGAGTGCGTGACACGCTGAAAATCCTGAATGCTGAATATTATTTCATCTGGGCCGAAACTTCGAAAATTCATAACTCAGTCAATTTTTATCGGATTGGGCTCATATTTTTACACAAGGTCCCCGACTCATAGATCTACAACTTTGCTTCAAAAGTCGAGACCGGATTATGCTCCGATCAATACCAGTTTTTTATTGAAGAACGTGTCAGAGTCGACACTGGAGCCCAAAATAAGTTTGTCTGAGCTGAAACTTCAAAAATTCATAACTAATTCACCGTTTATCCGATTGAGCCGATTTTCGGACAGGAGTTAGTTACCGATGTCGGCTACATTTTGTTTTCACATTTCAACTTCAAAAATTGCACTTAAGTCCCTGCGATTTAGCCTGGAAAGTGACGAACTCAAGTGAACATTGGAGGCCCAATTGCACATTCAAAGCCCATTTTTTTACCCTGATTTCCATTATATAATCACCTTCTTTTCACAGAAACCAGAGAGGAGAAAAAGAGAGAAAAAACCTTGCCACAACACTGTTAGAATATCAAATTCTTTCAAGAACCCTAAAACCTTGAAATCCTTATTACAAATCCCTCTCTCACTACAAACAAGCCATCACAGTTACAAACCAACACCTCAGTACTTCTTCAGTAAGGATAAGGCTGGCTTGATCTCCATGATCCAAAGGGCATAAAAGCATTCAGGTCACTAATTTTCCAGTAAGGGTAAGGTTGATTTGATCTCCATGATCAAAAGGGTATAATCATTTATACATGCCATATTGTGCCTAAACATTAAATTTCTTCATATATTGGCTTTATTTGCATTTTATGATTTTATTTAATGTGTTCGTGAGATTCAACACTGCAGATTTAGACAGGATCCCATGCAGGTTCATTAAGGAACGTTGAGGCCAAAACAAAAATGGCCAAAAGCCAAAAGCCAAAAGCCAAATGGCCAAAAGAACAACTTATGCATGACACCAATACATGGCGAGACAGACATCCTGAGAAGATTAAGGAACGTAAAAGCCAAAAGCCAAATGGCCAACAGCCAGAACACAAATGGCCATGAAACCCAATCCAATGGCCAAAGAATGCAGACCACGGTACTCAGGAGTCAATGAACACGCACGTGATGCCAGAAAGTCAAACAAGACTTTTTGTCTAATGGGCCAGAATACTTCAAAAAAACCTCCCCTTGGGCCTGAAACCCCCCTTGGTTTGCATCCTTTTTAATTTTATTTTCTTTTCTTTTCTAATTCTTTTTTAATTGTTTTAATTGTTTTTTTTTTCACCATAAAATAATTTTCTATAATAAAAAACAAAAAAATCAAAAAATACAAATATATTTAATTATTATTAATTTCATCACTAACCTATTTTTTGTAAATAAACTTTAATAATTAACTTAGTTAATTTAGGTTTCAAACTTAAACATTTTTCTTAATAAATTAAAATATGTAGAAATTAGGTTTTTTTAACATTCTCATCTTTTTTTTTAATAACTAATTTTCTCATCATTATTATTATTATTAATTATTAAATATTTTTGTAAATAAATATGTAAATAATTAATTAGCATAAATTAGGTTTTAAAACTTTAACCTTTTCTTTAATAATTAAAAACAATTTAGAACTAGGGTTTCCTTCTAATTTTAATTCTTTTCTTATTTCATTAAAAACCAAAAACCTAAAAAACATTTCTTTCCTTTTATTAAATAACTAATTAGTCTTAATTTCAATTTAATTTCAAAAGGGTCCAACGCCCTCGAACGTGTAACTTTAATTCTTTCGCGCATTTATTCTTATTTTTTCCTTGTGAATATTATGTAACTGTTCAAGCCATGTAATAGTAATTAGGAATTTATTTTACTTTCCGCATTTTTATTAAAATGGGTCTTTGTAATTTGGCGATGTATAGACCTGCGCCTTGTAATAGCATAGGATTTACCTTTCCGTCATTTAAATTTCCGCACTTTTAAATTATAATCGCATGAAAGAATGTATGGCCTAAATTAAAAACAAACGTAGATCACCATGATACATGTATAAGATAAATGCTAAACTGAAAATAACGCACAAATTCACACACCACTCTTAGGGTACGCCTCACTGTTGCCTTGCCCTCGAAACGTGGTCGTCGAGTATAGGACGTCTTAGTAAGTCCTTATGTCCATTGATCTAGTTGCCTCAAAACAAGTTGTCTCGAAACAGTTGCCTCGGAATAGTTGCCTCGGAACGGTTGCCTCGGACTAAAAAAAAGGATCAATGGCATAAGGGTAGCTTCTAAGGTGTCTTACTGTTGCTCTGGTGACCACACTGTCCTTAAAAAATGAATTGACCCGAACACCTCCAACGGTGGTGCTACCTACCTCTCAATGGTGGGATGGCACTACCTTAAGGACATTTACACAGCCTAATTCCTTAGGGTAGGTAGACGAATCATAGATACTTGCTCTATTCAAAAACAAATCAAAAACTCTTTTCACACCGACACTTTCAAAAAAGCTTTCAAAACAATTTTTCAAACACTCTTGAGGACAGATACAAGAGTTATTCAGAAATCTTTAAACGAAACTTTTTCAAACCCACTCACACTTTGAAAAGCAAACACTTTTGAAAACACAATGAGCAAGTATCTAAGAGCCCATGGATAACCATGGATAGAAAGGGTGCTAACACCTTCCCTTTCTATAAATCTACCTCCCGAACCGAGAAACTATCTCATAAGGAATTTTGCTGTGCTTTTGTCCTGTCCATGTTTGGAGAAAATAAAAGACGGTGGCGACTCTTGCTTCCGCGACATTTCACGAACCAGCTTTTAAACAGTCAGTTCCAGATCCACCGATCATAGAACTGGCGACTCTACTGGGGAATACTTTAAAGTGAGGTGTACCTTAGGACTAAGATCACTTGTGTTTTCAATTGTCTGAATTGCTTGCTTTATTATTGTGGGTACTGTCTTGGGAGTTCTATAGATCCTAGCCCGGATCTGGAGATACCTTCTTAGAAAGTAGCAACAAGACTGTGAGGGAACTGTGCGGGGTATACCGACATGGTTGAAGCAGTCTGTTGCGTTGATGTGGCACTTTGGTGAGTATCGGTAACCCTTGAGTCCAGTCAAGGAGAGTACGGGGCCGCCGCGTGGTGTCGTGAAGCATCAACTGACCTAGAACCTTACTTGACCATCCTGGCCTCTTTAGGGGTAGTGAGATGACCGACTTTGGTGCAGTCCGAAGTTGGTAGATACTCGATACTACACTCATTGAGGGTTGTTTTCTTGGAATATTTTGATCGCCAGTTCAGTGGCTAAATCAAAACAATGAACATAGAAAACAACCCAATGATATTGAGCTCCTTAGAACCCGGTTACTTTTGATAGGACAGGTTTTTGAGCCCACCAACTTCAAGAGGGTAGTACCCCAAACTTCATACTGGCCTAAACTCTAAGGGCTCTTTTGTGTGACTTGTGTGCCTTCATACTTGAACTACTTGCATACTTGTTATCTAACAATACGAGTTCCTTGCAGGTTTTGTTTACAGTCCTTAATTGGGACTCATTACAGGGCCTACTTACATCACTCCACGTATAACATGACATCATACCATCATACCATTGCATACATCCTACATAAGGACTAATCCATTTCAAGGATCTCAAGGGTCTATGATGCAGGTCATGATGAATCAAACTGTATAGCAAGGGGCAAAGGGGATTTATTTTCCTCTAGCCAAAGTTGTCAGGGGATATGACCCACTCGATATGGTGATCCTTGACTCTTGAAGAAGGACTCTCAACAACATGAAGCCCCTTCAATCAAGCTACCAGATTCTAACAAGTTTCTCTGTTTACCCCGCGAGATCCTTGAAAACATCGCATGCATACATACATATCATTGCATTACAGGTACCCCTTTTGACAGGTCACTTACCTTCTTTGCTGTTTATTTCAGCAGTCTCATCATGAATCCTGAAACATCTACTGAGCAATCCATCCAGGCTCTCCAGGCTCAGAACGCCCAGTTCCAAGAGTTGATCATGAGTTTGGCCCAGGGGCAACAAGATCTGAAGACCCTGCTTTTGAAAAAGAAGAAGAAGAGGACGGTGTTGTTCAACCTTAGACGTAAATATGGGAATGGACCACGAAATGAAGTTGAGCAGACTACCCCTTCTGTTGGGAAAGACAGCCCCCATGAGAGAGAGGTTCCTAGTCCAGTGGTCTCCGACAACGAGACGGAGTTCAATGATGAACAGTACCCTCCAGCTGAGGACAGGTACAGACAGTTAGAAGACAGGCTAAGTGCCATGGAGATACAAAAAGTGCCCGGCCTGGACTTTGAGGATCTAGGTCTGTCTTCTGGGGTATTAATCCCGCACAAATTCAAGGCACCTGCCTTTGCAAAGTACGACGGGGCATCCTATCCTAAGCTGCATCTCATGTCTTACACAAGGAGGATCCAGCCCTACACGGCTGACAAGAATTTATGGATTCACTTCTTTCAGGATAGTCTGTCTGGAACCCAACTCGACTGGTTCTATCAACTGAATGGAGCTAACATCCGCAACTGGGAGGATTTGGCCACTGCATTCTACGAGCAGTACCAGTACAATGCCGATCTTGCTCCCACGCGCACTCAGCTTCAGGGAATGTCTATGGGTGCAGGTGAAGGTTTCAAAGAATATGCTCAAAAATGGAGGGACCTTGCTGGAAGGGTACAACCACCTCTGACTGACCGCGAGCTCGTCAACATGTTCTTGGGGACCCTGTCTGGTCCATTCTTCAACCACCTGATTGGGAATTCTGCTGCTGGGTTTACATATCTGATCTTGACCGGGGAAAGAATAGAAGCTGGCATCAAGTCAGGGAAAATACAGAATGGTGACTCCTCGAACACTGAGAAGAAACCATCCAAGAGAGAATCTAGTGCTGTCTATGGCTCAAGAGGGCAGAATAGGTCCGAACACCGCCAAGATGTCAACGCGGTGCTTATTGCAAAACCGGTCGGCGCTCCTCAGCGTCACAATCAGCAAAGGGAAGAGAGACCCAAAAGGCAATTCACTCCCCTCGGCATGACCTTGTCACAGATATTGCCACAGTTGCTGGAAACCAAGTTGGTAACTCTCATGGACCCTCCAAAGAATCCCAACAGGACGCCTTCAAGGTATAACCCCAACGTTCGCTGCGCTTATCATTCTGACAGCCCGGGGCATGCTACAGATGACTGTTGGACTTTGAGAAATAAGGTCCAGGATCTGATTGACGCAAAGGAAGTCCAGCTCGACTCTCCAGAGACTCCCAATGTGATCACTGCTCCCTTGCCAAAATATGGCTAGGACTGGATTTTTTGTTCATTCGAATGTTCAATTTGTAATTTTCTTTTGATTGTTCAAACATTTATTCATGTTAAACATTGTTATTTCATTAATGCACTACACATGTCTGTTTTGAAGTAATTATTTCGTATTCACTATATGCAAATTGTTTTCATTTTTCTGTGATGATCAATTCTCGGTTAATAATTCTAAGCCTCTTGAGGGAGGATGACGAAAACGATACCACAATCTACAGTATGCTTTTGAACAGACCCCGCTGATGAGGCACAGACATTGTTTCAATTCCTAAACACTGGAGTTATAAGGAAGATAATCCCTCGTCAACCCCTTTGAGCCAAAGAAGTAGGAGTTTTTCTTTTCACAAAAAATATTAAAACCCTTAATTATAACCTGGGGCAGGGTAGTTCTCTCAGTTGATCCAAACGCACAACGAATGGCACCAAAGAAGTCCTTATAAAACAAAGAAAGACAGTGATGGTTCCGAACAATCATAAAGACAGGCAGTCATTACTTCTCAAAATAAAAACCCATTAAGTCAAAACCTATGAAGGAGACTTACAAGACTGGGGCATCCCGCTGACTGTAAGTACAAAAAGAAACAGTTCAGGCAAAAAACAGGGATAACAAAATCAAAAAAAGAAAGATGTCTTACAAACCCTCAACAAAAAGGGAAATGACTGCCTATTCTAAACTGTCAAAATCTGAACCATCACCGGAATATCAGAGCAAAAACTCAAACAAGGTCTAACGCACGATCAGCTGAGTTTAGGATTGAAGAACATCACGAAGAACGGGTGGGTACAAATAAAATTTGAGCCTTTATCCTTTGTTTCTTAAACCGTGAACCAGGCCACGTTACAACCCTAAAAAAATCCTAGCTGAAGCATGGGCTAGTTCGAAAGCATACTGTTACAAAGGTATCCTGACTCCTTAAGGCTTGCTGTAAAATACTGAGTTGACATCACAGTTTACAAAAATTCACTTGTTTTTATGAAAAAGAATGCATTTTCAAAATCTTCAAGACAGACATAAACTTTGCATTTTTGATATAACATTGGTTGCATATGACTAGTTGTTTGGACAACATAGAAGCTCGCACAACGAATATCTAATGAACAAAAGCACTTCCAACCAAGGGGCAGACATGACCATTGTCCATAATCTGGGGCAGTTAAGTCAAGATTCGGAGAATCTCTCAAAAATGCCAGATAGCCAGGGGCAAATCTCCATTTGAATCACTTGGGGTATTGGGCATGAATTCCAGCTATGAATCTTGCCTGATTAAACATCTTCTGGTGGTATGATAACACAACGCTACCGACAGTGACAACTCCTGACATCCAGAGAGCACGGACATAGTCGAAAAAATACTACGCATGACTAAAGACCCGCTAGGTTGACACACCTAGGCAAAAATAAGGGCTTCCCGGCGAACCAAAAGGGTTCGAGCAAAATAAGGGATGAAATGAAAAAAATCTGTACACCCGGCAAGTCGAAAACCTGAAAAGGCGGCTTGGGCAAAAATGGGTATCCCGGTGGACTGAAAACCCGAAAGGGCGGTCCAGGCAAAAATTAGGGATCAAAGCGTACGACTATGTCCCGGTATCTCGTCACTTGCCTACCAGAAGAAGATTTGTCAAACGGCAGTCATCAAACACCTTCAAAGGTACCTTCTTCTCCAACAGAAACTGGGGCAATAATGAGTTGTCTAAAATGATCCGGTTGCCCTGTCCACCGAAGTGCCAAGGTAAGTTCAGCTGAAGAATGCGACCAAGATACCTTCACTCCCTGCAGAGCGAACGCGTCTCCCCGGTTTTATTCAAAGGTTATTTCTCCACCAGAGCTTATAACTGGGTTATCCTCAGCTAAAAGCCACGGAAAGATCGTCCCCGGTGAAGTCTTCTTATCCCCCAGCGGAGTTCATCAATTCCAACATAATTCAACAAGGCTATCCCCAGCGGAGTTATCATCAACATCTCAGCGAAGTACATCTCTTCCCCACAGAGCACTGCCCCGCAGAGTAATCTATTCGCCAAGTTTATTCCCCAACGGAGTCATCTTCTCCTACCGGTATTCTTGCAATCATCATCCCCAACAGAAACGAAGAATCTCACTCTTCAACATCAGCCCAGGATTTGACTTCCCGGCATCCGTCAAGGATCTATTTTCCCAGACGAAGATACATTCATAAACATCACATTGTTATACATCATGATACATGCATATACGCATCATATCATACAATCTCATGTGTTGAGAGCATCATTGCTTGATTCATATCATGCATTGCATATGACTGACCTTTACCTTTCAGGAAGGATACAGTTAAATGATCAGCTATGTAGACGAATACAGTCAAAAGAGACCAACCCAGTCAAAGAATACAAATCCAGTTAAATCAATGCCTAAAGATTTCTCTGATACAACCCGTCGTTATAGACATTCGTCGTCATAGACACTCGTCATTATAGACACTCGTCGTCATAGACACTCGTCGTTATAGACACTCGTCGTCATAGACACTCGTCGTTATAGACACTCGTCGTTATAGACACTCGTTCTTATAGACACTCGTCGTTATAGACATCCGTCGTTATAGACACTCGTCGTCATAGACACACGTCGTTATAGACACATGTTGTTATAGACACTCGTCGTTATAGACACACATCGTTATAGACACTCGTCGTTATAGACACCCGTCGTCATAGACACCCGTCGTCATAGACACTCGTCGTTATAGACACTCGTCGTTATAGACACTCGTCGTTATAGACACTCGTCGTTATAGACACCCGTCGTTATAGACACCCGTCGTTATAGACACTCGTCGTCATAGACACCCGTCGTTATAGACACAAGTCGTTATAGACACTCGTCGTTATAGACACACGTCGTTATAGACACTCGTCGTTATAGACACCCGTCGTTATAGACACTCGTCGTTATAGACACTCGTCGTTATAGACACTCGTCGTCATAGACACTCGTCGTTACAGACACTCGTCGTCATAGACACTCGTCATTATAGACACTCGTCGTTATAGACACTCGTCGTCATAGACACTCGTCGTCATAGACACTCGTCGTTATAGACACACGTCGTTATAGACACTCGTCGTTATAGACACCCGTCGTTATAGACACTCGTCGTTATAGACACCCGTCGTTATAGACACTCGTCGTTATAGACACTCGTCGTTATAGACACTCGTCGTCACAGACACTCGTTGTTATAGACACTTGTCGTTATAGACACTCGTCGATAAAGACCACTCGTCCATGAGGATAACCTATCAGTAGAGACAACTCACCAACCTTACTATATTCCAGACTCGATTCCTGTATCCTGCCAGGGCACGTCTGAAGAGTTTGAAGATCCGATTCATGTATCTCGCCAGGGTGTATCTGTTGACGACTAACATTACCAGACTCGATTCCTGTATCCGGCCAGGGCACGTCTGAAGAGTTCGAAGATCTGATTCCTGTATCTTGCCAGGGTGTATCTGTTGACGACTATATTCTCTGGACTCGATTCCTGTATCTTGCCAGGGCACGTCTGAAGAGTTTAAAGATTCGATACCTGTATCCAACCAGGGCATATCTGCATAAAGGGTTTGAAGATCAACTCCTGTAACAGGCCAGGTAATTATTTTTCTTTCTCAGGTACACAAGTTCTCGCTAAGGAATCTCTTACGCGATCGACACCCGATGGCATCTATAAGCCCATCACCACAACTACTAACAGCTCCAAGTGGCATCTATAAGCCCATCCTCCTATCCATCAGTCTCCAAATGGCATTTGTAAGCCCATTCCCTGCATCATACCGCTAACACTCTACTATGTGAGTGCAAATTTCTGGGCACTCTAGTGTTCAATCATCTTCCACCTTCAGATTACGAAAGGCACGCCAGCCAATCTACATCTTCAGGTTTAAGAAGATTGAACAGGGGCAACTGTTGTACCCCAAAATTTGCCCTCCCATATTTCTCAAAATATTTCAAGAAAAATTCACAAGTCCAACCCGGCGCGTCATATTCAGGTGTTATTTCGCCAAGATATCTCTGATAACGTATTCTCAAATTCAGGTTCGGATCAAGAGTCAATTCTTTAAAGAAGGTATCCGACTGTGTGAGTTTTCTCGAAGAAATATGGTGAAAAAGTGTGCTGAAAGTGCAGTTTTTACGCGCTAAAAAATTCATAACCTGAAGATCTTGACTCGTTTTGAACCCGTTCCGGTGGCCAAAATTCCGTCTTGACATTATCTACGTTTTCATCTCTCACGGCTGGAAGCCAATTTCGATCAGAAGGTCTTCAAAAATGGGGATTTATCAAGTATTTTCATACAGAAAATTTGTGACAAAAGTTTATTTGTGTCATGTTCAGAAAATCATAACTTGGTCGATTTTCATCGTATCGAGCTGGTTCCGGCGCCAAAATTTCACAAAATGAGTTGACTACATTTCCACAGAAGGTATTAAGTTCAAACGGTATTCAAAAGGCCTTCGTGTTTTGCTCAAAGTGCGTGATACACTGAAAATCCTGAATGCTGAATATTATTTCATCTGGGCCGAAACTTCGAAAATTCATAACTCGGTCAATTTTTATCGGATTGGGCTCATATTTTTACACAAGGTCTCTGAGTCATAGATCTACAACTTTGCTTCAAAAGTCGAGACCGGATTATGCTCCGATCAATACCAGTTTTTTATTGAAGAACGTGTCAGAGTCGACACTGGAGCCCAAAATAAGTTTGTCTGAGCTGAAACTTCAAAAATTCATAACTAATTCACCGTTTATCCGATTGAGCCGATTTTCGGACAGGAGTTAGTTATCGATGTCGGCTACATTTTGTTTTCACATTTCAACTTCAAAAATTGCACTTAAGTCCCTGCGATTTAGCCTAGAAAGTGACGAACTCAAGTGAACATTGGAGGCCCAATTGCACATTCAAAGCCCTTTTTTTTACCCTAATTTCCATTATATAATCACCTTCTTTTCACACAAACCAGAGAGGAGAAAAAGAGAGAAAAAACCTTACCACAACACTGTAAGAATACCAAATTCTTTCAAGAATCCTAAAACCTTGAAATCCTTATTACAAATCCCTCTCTCACTACAAACAAGCCATCACAGTTACAAACCAACACCTCACTACTTCTTCAGTAAGGATAAGGCTGACTTGATCTCCATGATCCAAAGGGCATAAAAGCATTCAGGTCACTAATTTTCCAGTAAGGGTAAGGTTGATTTGATCTCCATGATCAAAAGGGTATAATCATTCATACATGCCATATTGTGCCTAAACATTAAATTTCTTCATATATTTGTTTTATTTGCATTTTATGATTTTATTTAATGTGTTCGTGAGATTCAACACTGCAGATTTAGACAGGATCCCATGCAGGTTCATTAAGGAACGTTGAGGCCAAAACACAAATGGCCAAAAGCCAAAAGCCAAAAGCCAAATGGCCAAAAGAACAACTTATGCATGACACCAATACATGGCGAGACAGACATCCTGAGAAGATTAAGGAACGTAAAAGCCAAAAGCCAAATGGCCAACAGCCAGAACACAAATGGCCATGAAACCCAATCCAATGGCCAAAGAATGCAGACCACGGTACTCAGGAGTCAATGAACACGCACGTGATGCCAGAAAGTCAAACAAGGCTTTTTGCCTAATGGGCCAGAATACTTCAAAAAAACCTCCCCTTGGGCCTGAAACCCCCCTTGGTTTGCATCCTTTTTAATTTTATTTTCTTTTCTTTTCTAATTCTTTTTTAATTGTTTTAATTGTTTTTTTTTCACCATAAAATAATTTTCTATAATAAAAAACAAAAAAATCAAAAAATACAAATATATTTAATTATTATTAATTTCATCACTAACCTATTTTTTGTAAATAAACTTTAATAATTAACTTAGTTAATTTAGGTTTCAAACTTAAACATTTTTCTTAATAAATTAAAATATGTAGAAATTAGGTTTTTTTAACATTCTCATCTTTTTTTTTTAATAACTAATTTTCTCATCATTATTATTATTATTAATTATTAAATATTTTTGTAAATAAATATGTAAATAATTAATTAGCATAAATTAGGTTTTAAAACTTTAACCTTCTCTTTAATAATTAAAAACAATTTAGAACTAGGGTTTCCTTCTAATTTTAATTCTTTTCTTATTTCATTAAAAACCAAAAACCTAAAAAACATTTCTTTCCTTTTATTAAATAACTAATTAGTCTTAATTTCAATTTAATTTCAAAAGGGTCCAACGCCCTCGAACGTGCAACTTTAATTCTTTCGCGCATTTATTCTTATTTTTTCCTTGTGAATATTATGTAACTGTTCAAGCCATGTAATAGTAATTAGGAATTTATTTTACTTTCCGCATTTTTATTAAAACGGGTCTTTGTAATTTGGCGATGTATAGACCCGCGCCTTGTAATAGCATAGGATTTACCTTTCCATCATTTAAATTTCCGCACTTTTAAATTATAATCGCATGAAAGAATGTATGGCCTAAATTAAAAACAAACGTAGATCACCATGATACATGTATAAGATAAATGCTAAACTGAAAATAACGCACAAATTCACACACCACTCTTAGGGTACGCCTTACTGTTGCCTTGCCCTCGAAACGTGGTCGTCGAGTATAGGACGTCTTAGTAAGTCCTTATGTCCATTGATCTAGTTGCCTCAAAACAAGTTGCCTCGAAACAGTTGCCTCGGAATAGTTGCCTCGGAACGGTTTCCTCGGACTAAAAAAAAAGGATCAATGGCATAAGGGTAGCTTCTAAGGTGTCTTACTGTTGCTCTGGTGACCACACTGTCCTTAAAAAACAAATTGACCTGAACACCTCCAACGGTGGTGCTACCTACATCTCAATGGTGGGATGGCACTACCTTAAGGACATTTACACAGCCTAATTCCTTAGGGTAGGTAGACGACTCATAGATACTTGCTCTATTAAAAAACAAATCAAAAACTCTTTTCACACCGACACTTTCAAAAAAGCTTTCAAAACAATTTTTCAAACACTCTTGAGGACAGATACAAGAGTTATTCAGAAATCTTTAAACGAAACTTTTTCAAACCCACTCACACTTTGAAAAGCAAACACTTTTGAAAACACAATGAGCAAGTATCTAAGAGCCCATGGATAACCATGGATAGAAAGGGTGCTAACACCTTCCCTTTCTATAAATCTACCTCCCGAACCGAGAAACTATCTCATAAGGAATTTTGCTGTGCTTTTGTCCTGTCCATGTTTGGAGAAAATAAAAGACGGTGGCGACTCTTGCTTCCGCGACATTTCGCGAACCAGCTTTTAAACAGTCAGTTCCAGATCCACCGATCACAGTAGCCTTGAGTCCAAATATGCAAGCTTCATACTCTGCCATGTTGTTTGTATAGTTGAAGCAAAGTCTGGCTGTGAAAGGAGTATAGCAACCTTCTGGAGATATAAGCACAACACCAATACTGTTTCCAAGTGCATTTGATGCCCCATCAAATTACAGAGTCCATCAAGATCCTTGTTCAGGTCCGTCATATGGTCTGATATCTTCAACATTGTCCAATGTCATGATGTCTTCGTCAGGGAAGTCGAACTTCATTGATTGGTAATCTTCTACAGCTTGATGAGGCAGATGATCAACTAGCACACTCCCCTTTATAGAATTTTGGGTCGTGTATTGTATATCGTATTTTGTCAGGATCATCTGCCATCTGGCTATCCTTACGGACAAAGCAGGCTTCTCGAAGATGTACTTTATCGTATCCATCTTAGATATCAGCAAAGTGGTATGAGTCAACATATACTGCCTTAGCCGGCGAGCAGCCCATACCAAAGCGCAACAAGTTTTCTCGAGCAGTGAATATCTGGTTTCACAGTCGGTAAACTTTTTGCTAAGGTAATAAATGGCATGCTCTTTTCGGCCAGACTCGTCATGCTGCCCCAATACGCACCCTATTGAATTATCTAGGACGGTCAGATACATGATTAGCGGTCTTCCTTCGACGGGTGGCATCAAGATAGGAGGTTCTAGAAAATATTCCTTGATTTTATCGAAAGCAACTTGACAGTCATCATTCCATTTAACAACCTGATCTTTCTTCAACAGCTTAAAGATTGGTTCACAAGTAGATGTTAGGTGAGAAATGAACCTAGCAAAGTAGTTTAGGCATCCCAAGAAACCTCTGAACTCCTTCTCAGTGCGAGGAGCAGGCATTTCTTGTATAGCTTTGACTTTGGCAGGATCAACCTCGACGCCTTTATTGCTGACAATGAAACCTAAGAGCTTACCGGATCAGACTCTGAATGTGCACTTGTTAGGGTTTAATCTTAGCTTGTACTCCTTCAACCTGACAAACAGCTTTTGCAAGTGATCAAGGTGTTCTTCTTCAGTTTGTGATCGGGCTATCATGTCATCTATGTAGACCTCTATCTCATGATGTATCATATCATGAAACAAAGCTACCATGGCGCGTTGATAGGTTGCCCCGGCATTCTTCAGACCGAATGGCATCACTTTGTAGCAGAATGTACCCCATTGTGTAACAAAAGTAGTTTTCTCCATGTCCTCAGGTGCCATTTTGATCTGGTTATATCCTGAGAATCCGTCCATGAAAGAAAATACTTTGTGATGAGATGTGTTGTCAACCAGGATGTCGATGTGCGGAAGTGGAAAATCATCTTTAGGGCTGGCCCTGTTTAAATCTCTATAATCCACGCACATTCTCACTTTGCCGTCCTTTTTAGGCACGGGCACAATGTTAGCAACCCATTGTGGATAGGAAGTAACATCCAGAAACCCAGCATTGAACTGCTTCATAACTTCTGCTTTGATCTTCTCTGACATGTCGGGCCTCATGCGGCGGACTTTTTGCTTAACTGGTGGACCTTCTTCTCTTCTGGGTAGATCGTGTACCACAATGTCTGTAACAAGTTCTGGCATGTCTTCGTATTACCAGGCAAAGATCTCAACATATTCATGCAACAACTGAATTAAGCGCTCCTTGACACTCGGCTCTAGGTTGGCACCCACTCTGATTTCCTTCTTGTCTTCCTCAGTACCCAAGTTGATTGTGTCCAACAACACCTCATGAGGCAAAATAGCTCTTTCCTCTTGTTGTAGAAGTCTAGCCAATTCCCCTGGCAACTCAAAATCTTCCTCACCTTCGTATTCGGCTTGGTAGACTAGATCTTCAGAGTCACTGAAGGCTATAGCAGTATCGTTACCCATGGGTTCCGGAGTGGAAGGGTACCTGCATTTGTGAGTGTGGGTGTGTGTAAGGGCATAACCATCTTTAAACAACAAAATGTAAAAGAAAGACAATGAGCACAAAAGTTTTAAATATGAAAAGCGTCCATGATTCATTAAAATGACATGAAAATGAAATAAGAACTCTTACAAATGGACCTATGTGCCTCGGGTAAGACACAAGGTTGAAAAAGTACGAATTGTTTGTGAATTATTACAGATCAACCAGAAATGGAAAAGATAAATTACTGCGGTATGAAAGTAATCGGAACAAAGTCTTTTGCTTCCCAGTTGCACAGTCCTCCGCCAACAGTAGGAAAAATCCAGTCTTCCAGGCTTCCCTCTTCATCACTGTCCTCTAGTGCATTAACCCCTTGGCGGTTGATCTTCACAGGTGGCCCTCCGGCACGGGCGCGGCGCACGGCCTTCTGAGCAGTCGAAGTAAATCCCAGGCCAAACTTGTCTGTTTTGAAAGGGAAGTCGGGAAGCTGCCCCCAGATAGTGGATCCGCCTTCTTCCACTACTGCCCTTGCATATTTTAGAGAAGACATCCGAGGCACAGGTCTTGTGATCACAGGAGTTGAGGATACCGCTTTGGTCGCTGCTATTTCCTGAGAAACGTCTTCAAAATGTTGGAAAGGGGTTTCAATGAATTCGCCATCCAATTCTACATATCGGAAATAATTCAGATGACTAATCATGTATTCCTCTTCCCCATGGATAGTTATGATCTTACCTTGGACAAGGTACTTCAGCATCTGATGTAAAATTGAGGTGATTGCACCGGTATTGTGAATCCAAGGACGTCCCAACAGGAAATAGTAAGAAGGACGGATGTCCATCACGTAAAATGTTGAATTGAACGTCTGGGTACCCACCTTGATCGGTATGTCCACCTCACCATGGACCATCCTTTTAGAGCCGTCAAATGCTCTCACAATGATGTTGCTGGGTTTCAGGGTTAGGACTTCACAATCCAACCTATCCAAGGCTTTCTTTGGCAAGACGTTCAGAGACGATCCAGTATCAACCAAAACATGAGCTGGGGTGGTCCCCCTACACTCCACCGAGACATGTAGTGCATCGTTATGTTTTCTCCCTTTGGAGGTCAAGTCGTCATCGGAGAAACCCAGGCCATTGTCAGCTGTTAAACTGGCCACACACTCTTGGAATTGATCATCCAAAGTCTCTTGTGGTACGTGCGATGTCTTCAGAAACATGACCAAAGCTTTAACATGTGCCTCAGAGCACAGCAACAGGGCTAACATAGAGATTTTGGAAGGGGTCTGCCCCAATTGTTCTACCACATCATAATCACTCTTCTTAATGATCCTCGGGATTTCTTCCATCTCCCTCTTGGATGTCTCATGGATAACTGGTGATTGAGCCTTCATCAAGACAGGCTCCTCTTGAACATTCTTTCCTTTATTCTCAGCAGCAGAAGTAGAGATAGGAATTGCATTGTCATTGTTGGCGGGTACACTTGCAGGTGTAATCACTGGTACAACTATAATCTTTGGAACGACAACGGGTCCAGAGACTGCCTTTGGTGGCGCAATCTCTGGAGAGAAAATTCTTCCACTACGAGTAATTTTGCTTGTTCCAACAATGTTACTGATGTCAGAATTGTCTTCTTCAGAACTCTCTTCATCGGCAGTCTATTCAATTTGTTTGACACCATGGTAGTAGATTTCTCCACCATAGTTCCATGGTACCATTTTATCGGATTTGTATGAGGCTGGCCCGGGCATTGTTATCTTCAACAGAGTAGTCATTGGAGTGGATGTAATCCTAACGAGTTTTTTAGGAACCCTGGAAGGATTGGCGTATATGGTTATTATTGAAACTTATGGAACTGGAATGGGTGAGACAGAAGCTTTCTCAAACAAAATTTCCTGGTTATCGATCAGATGTTGGATTCCTTTCTTTAACATAGGACAATCAAATGAGGAGGATATGCAAGTACAGCAATCTTGGTCACAACCTGGGAACACCCCAGCTTTCAACAAATTCAACTTGACGGTTAGGAGAGGAGTTAACAATTCATCCACAGTAGAAACAAATAGACCTTCTTCCACAGCACTGGCATTGTGTCCATGCCTACTTGAGGTAAGGCTCAAGGGGGATGTAATTCTTGTGTCCCATGGTCTTACTGTCTACCTTGTTTGGCATCCTCCAAGCTCGGATAAACCTTTGTTGAAGTCCTTGATTGTCGTTGTCGAAGTCAAAAACCAAGTCTGGAATCAGCATGTCATGTGGGCCATCCCTTCGGGAATAACCAAATTGTCTCAGAGCCAAGCAGGGGTTGTAGGTGATGCCTCCCCTAATGCCAAGTAGCGGGACATTAGGGAATTCCCCACAACGGTCGACGATGATAACATTCTCTTTGGATCGAGAACACCAATGAATATATGAATGTGTAAGAGTCATCAATCGTTGTGACCACCTCAAACCTTGCTCATTCTTCAAAATTGATTGGGGAAGATGAGAAATAAACCATTTTGCCAGTAGAGGAGTGCAATACATGATAACACCTCTTTTCCTCATTGTTCGAGTGTGAAAAGAGTGTAAGATATCTCCAAGCAATGTAGGCACTGGGTTGCGAGCCATGAAAATTTTGAAAACATTCACATCTATGAGTTGGTCAAGATTTGGGAACAAGACCATCCCATAGATGAGAAGAGCTACAATCTCTTCAAAAGCTTGTAAGTCCAAGGAATTCCAACAGCTTTGGGCCTTCTCAAACAAGAACTTTGCCAAGAAGCCTTTGACACCACTTCTAGTTTCCCAATGTGTTGTGATATTAGATGAGTGCAAGTGTAGGGCTTGAGAAATCTCTTCTGGCTTTGGATCTCTTTCCGTACCGTTGAAGGGTAGTTGATTGAGAATAGGAATCCTCAAGAGTTGAAAAAATTCCTCCAAAGTGGGCACAAGCTGGTAGTCAGGAAATGTGAAGCAGTGATGCAAAGGATCAAAGAACTGGAAAATAACTTTCATCATGTCTTCCTCTGTGTTGGAAGTGACTAAGTTGAGAAGACGACTATGCCTCTCATTGAATGGAGAGTTCTCAGGAATCCTTGAAGCTAGCTCCTTCAGTTGCGGAGGAATTCTTACAAGGTTAACTTGGATAGTTTTCCTGCGAAGTGAATCCATAACCTACAAAACAGGAACAAAGATGAATTTCCAAAATCCTTGAAATGGTTAGTGGATGCATATGATGCTTCATGATGTCCATGATGTTATGCACAATTATATATGTACAAGAAAATCACACAAGTTCCTAATTTAGGCTTGCATGGGGTTTCATAGGTAAGTACCCTCTTGAAGTTTAGTTGGCTCAACCTATCCTAGAAATAGTAACCGGGTTCTAAGGAGCTCAATATCACTGGATTGTTTCCTTTTTCATTGTTTCAATTCAGCCTCTTTACTGGCGACCGAAATATTCCAAGGAACCAACCCTCAATGAGTGTAGTATCGAGTATCTACCAACTTCAGACTGCACCAAAGCCGGTAATCTCTCTACATCCTAAAAGGCCAAGTTGGTCAAGTAAAGGTTCTAAAAGTTCGTTAGTGCTTCATGACATCACTCAGCGGCCCCGTATTCTCTTTGATTGACTCAAAGGCTACCGGTACCAACAAATATGTCACACTAACATAGCTATTGCTTAGACCGAGTCGGTATACCCCGCACAGTTTCCACAATGTATTGCTATTTACCTATGAATGTTTCCCAAATCCGGGTAGAGGATTCAAACCCAAACAATAGAACCAAAGTGTAAAGCAAACAAGTCAAGCAATTGTAAGCAAATAAAGGTGATCTAAACCCTAAGGTAACCCCACTTTTATAATCATTCCCCAGCAGAGTCGCCAGTTCTGTGATACGGTGGGAGAACTGACTTGAGGTTTTGCGTTTCGTTACAAATGTTTCGGTTTAGCAAGAGTCGCCACCGACTTTTATTTTATCCAAAAGGAGAGGTAAAAAAGCACAGGAAAGATCTTTGAGATATTTTCTTGAGTTCGGGGGGTAGATTATGAAAAGGGAAGGTGTTAGCACCCTTTTCATCCATGGTTTTCCATGGGCTCTTAGTTACTTGCTTAGATCACTTGCTTTGCTTTTCCAATTGTTTGAAATGGTGCTTTGTGTGGTTTTGAAAGTATTTTGAAAAGAGACCATCGTTTTAGCAATCTTTGTAATGATTCTCGTTCGTAAGAATGTATAGAAAGATGTTTGTCTTTTGAAAAATATTTCAATGTTTTGAAAGGTGTTTGAAAATGTTTTGAAATGTATGTGTTTATTTTTGAAAATAGCAAGGATTTGTTTTGAAGAGAGCAAGTAACTAGGAACTATCTACCCTACTCAACAGTCTTTCCTATACATTTTTATTCCTTTGACATTGTTGATTTACCATTTCTTTGATAAACAACCCTGTCTTTGGATGTTAAACGGGACGGGCGTGGGTCATCGTATGACCATGATAGCAATAGTCCAAGTATCTTTAGCATTTTGAGGGACTAAGATCATTTGTTTAGGCAACCTTTTGATAGCGTCATCGAGGGACTATGATCTTTTGTTTTGTTTTGCTTTATTTTGCCAAGATACTTTGCATGCATACCATGGCCATTTTTAAGGCAACAAAGTGGGTGAAACCCTAAGAAGTGCTTGTGTGCAATGTGTGCCATTTTACATATATTTTGTTTGTCTTGGATTAGATCATGCTATTTGTTTGATTTTTGTCTTATCATACAAACCCAAATTTACTAAACATGTATATAATGCGATAAATTACGTAAAGTAAATCTAAGCTATTACAACAATATCATGGGAGGGGGGATACAAGTTTGAATGGGGGATATTGCTCAAAATAAAACTCTAAAAATTATTACAACCCAATTGAATTATTGCTCAATAAATAAATAAACATACAATTATTTAAAGATGCAAATAAAATGTATTTATGCAAAATGTTTTGTATTTATTTTATGTATGTAAAAATAAAATTATTTAAGTCCTAGAAATAAGAAAAAATAATATCATTATTTTTTGAAAGGGTGAAAAACCCTAGTTTTTTATTAAAAGAAATATATGCTTTCTATATTATTTAATTGTCCATTTTTTACAAGAAATAATAAATAAAATTATTTACAAGTATTAAAAATTAAAATATATGTGGAAATAATATTTTATGTGTAAAAAATAATAAAATAAAAATGTATGGTATTTTTAAATGTATTTACTATTTATTTAAGGAAATAAAGTTCTATTTATTTATAAATTATTTTTTTATGCCAAAAAGTAAGATAAAAAATAAAATAAAATACAAAAAATAAAGAAAATATTTTTCATGATTTTTTGATGTTCAGAAATAATATTAAAATTAATAAACATAAAAAATATGAGAAAATATAAAAAATAAACAAAATAAGCAAAGGGGGTGCAGATAGGAATATGGGGGGGGGTGAAAAACAACAGGCCCAAGGCGCCAGGCCCAAGAACTTCATCTTCATCCCTGTCCTTGGCTTCTTCGTGCGCGTTCTGTGTACAAAACTGTATCTTGCTCTAGCTTGCATAAAATCAAAAACTCATAACACAAAAAATGTAGCTTATGATCTCACGATTCCAGTGATATAAAAAACATAATCTAACTCTCAAAGATCATGGAAAATTTCTGTAGCCCTAATTTCTGACCTAGTTTTTTCATGAACTTCAAGCTTCAAATTCTCACTACTCAGTTAATATAAATGACAACTATGCATATGTACAACTTCAGTGAGTTAAGGACTACATTTTTGCTTCACAAATCAAAGCTTAAGGATTCCTAAATAGAGAGATAGAGATTTGAAAAATACCTTGTTCAGCTGAGTTTGGATATGCCAATGTGGGGACTTTGAGTGAGGCCTGAAGATCGTGTGAGCTTCCTTGAAGTTCCCTCAAGCTATTCCAATGCTCAACTTTCCTTGAGGATGCTTGAAACTCCTTGTAGAAGTCAACCTGCAACCTTCAAAAATGAAAATGGTGATGGCTAAAATAGGGCACACAGTTGCAGTGCAATGGCTTGGATAGTTTAGGTAGGATGTATGTAAGGTGTTTCAAGTGTTGAATCAAGAAACGCACGAGCCAATATTGAAATGGCTTTGATTTTGCAGAGGCTGCCCTGTTTGGGCAGAAAAATGTGTTTTCTATGTTTGGGAGTGTTTGAGATGCTATGAATTCATGTCTTAGGCTTGTAACAAGTTTGTGAGGATCTTTAAAATGAAGCCAAGTCTTCTCTTTATCAGATGGACAAGTTATCTTGACTTTTGCCACCTTTCTTGCTTTTGAAGAAAGTTGAAATGACTATGCCTAAAGGCTTGTACTTGCTAGTTCTAGGGCTACAAGGAGTTGGTATGCTTTGCCTGATTTCTGTGGACTTTGCTTGTGACAAAAGAACAGGTCCAAGGCTCAAGGATAGCAAAGTTGCAAAAAGAATGCATTATGGAAATGACAATGTGAACTTTATGCCATTTATGGATTAAACTCTTGTACAATGCTCCAAAGGTCAAAATAAAGCCTTTGTATAATGAGTTTGCATTTAATTATGGAGTGTAGAAAGGATTAGGACCTGTAATGCAAGGTACAAGCATGCTAGGAACTGATATGCAACTTGAAGCATTGTAAACATGGCTTGAACAAAAGTGACAAATTGCCATTTTCTCTTCTTCGATTCTACCTAACCACAAATGATCTTGGAAAGTTCTTTGACATTTTGGAAAGCTTGTAACATGCTCTACAATCCATCTTTGAAATGAATTTTGAGATTCCCCTTGGAACTAGGTGAAAAATGTCCATGAAGTTAGGTCAAAAACCTGCCTAAAATAGGGCAAAATTTCACTAAGTTATTTAGTTTATGGACCCTTATTCACAAAATCATAACTTGAGATCCAAGCATATTTGGGGAAAACTTTGTGAATCAAAGTTGTAGATTTCATGGAGTACTACAACTTTCATGTTGGAAGTTTCCTTTAAATCCAATTGCATCATGGTGAAAAAGTTGTGAAAAGTTGGGGAAAATAAGAAAATTTCCATACTTAGAAAAATTCTGAGTTATGAAATTTTTCAAATTCAAAACTCTAATTTGCAAAATTGGTTTTCTTGATCAACAAGTTTCATATTTTGACATATCTTGATGAATTATGACCCTTGGCACTTGATTTTGACCAAAAAGTCAAAGTTTGACTTTTCAGTGCACAGTTGACTACAAAATTCATCTGTCAATCCTATGTACTTGAGATCTTTTAAACCATGTGATTAGGTCAAGATGATTCCATTGATTACTTTAAATCATGCTTGAACCCAATTGGTCATTGGCTAGGTTAAAAATCAGAAATTGCTCTTCTACAATCAAAACCTTAATTTTGACCATTTTGCCCTTTTGATGATCTGATCAAATTTCTTGAGGAGTTGTGATCCAAACTTGATAAAATGGTTCATATGAGTCTATAATGTTGATGTGGATAAAAAATTATGAGGTTTGACTATAAATTGGCCATGGTTGACTTTTTCCCCAATACAACTGATTATTAGGTCAATTGTCCAATTGACTGGGCAAAAATGTGATTCAAGGCTTGAAACTTGGTATGAGCAATATTAGGGGTCCAAGATGGTGTATGAAAGTCACATGAAGCATTGAAGGTCCAAAAATCCTTGTGCAAACTCAAACCCTGATTTCAGGTCATCAGTGCAAGGAGATGTCTTGAGTTGAGCAAACCCTAATCTGGTCTTGGGTCCAAAGAGTCTTGTGAGGAAAATCTTGATAAATGAGAGGGAAAATTTTGGGGTACAACAGCTTCTGTTACCAAGAACATTGTGGCCCAATTCATCAGACATAACCTTATCTGTCAGTATGGTATTCCAGAAAGAATCATTATGGATAATGGCACCAATCTCAATAATACTATGATCACTGAGCTCTGCACATAATTCAAGATCTAGCATCACAACTCTTCTCCTTACCGGCCGAAGATGAATGACATTGTAGAAGCTGCTAATAAAAATATCAAAAAGATCATACAGAAGATGACGGTGACATACAAAGACTGGCACGAGATGTTACCATTTGCTCTTCATGGTTATCATACCACAGTGTGCATATCAACAGGGGCAACTCCTTTCTCTTTGGTATACGGTATGGAAGCGGTCCTACCCATTGAAGTCCATATCCCTTCCTTGAGAATCTTGAAGGATGCAGGTTTGAATGAAGACGAATGGGTTCAGACTCGACTTGACCAATTGAGCCTGATTAACGAAAAAAAGGCTCACGGTTGTCTATCATAGTCAGATGTACCAAAAATGTATGATTAAAGCTTTTAATAAGAAGGTCAGACGTTAGATATATCAGGCTGGTGACTTAGTAATCAAGCGCATTATCCTGCCGCAGGGTGATCCCAAGGGAAAATGGAGTCCCACATATGAAGGGCCATTTCTGATCAAGAACATATTTTCTGGTGGAGCCATGATCTTAACTACTATGGACGATGACGACCTTCTGCACCCTGTAAACACGGACATAGTTAAAAGATACTACGCATGAACAAAGACCCGCTAGGTTGACTGGCCTAGGCAAAAATAAGGGCATCCCGGAGAACCAAAAGGGTTCGAGCAAAAATTATGGATATACATATGAAAAAATTTGTACACCTGACAAGTCGAAAACTTGAAAAGGCGGCTTGGGCAAAAAAGGGTATCCTGGTGGATTAAAAACCTGAAAGGGCGGTCCAGGAAAAAGTTAGGGATTTTAAGCGTATAACTATGTCCCATTGGATCACCTTACAAACAATCTTCGGTAACAATTATCAAGCTCAAGTGGTACTAATCAATCCAGTCAGCTTCGGACAAGCAGCAAAGAGATGAGACGCTCGAAGAAATAAAGGCAATAGCAGAATAGGAAATCAATGGGATTATTTCACATATGTGTTTTCCTTTGATACTATTTTTTATCGCTTTCATTCTTACGACGACATTCTCTTACTAGGATGTTCGTCTCCTTGTACAAAAAATGCTTATTCAAATCAATACAAAAACAATCCCTTTGAAAGTGCAAAACTATTTGTTTTCTTTTTACTTTCCTGTTTTGTTTGCGAAAATGTCCAGTGATTATTTTTGAACATATGCATTTGAATGTGATTACTGTTTACAAATACACGCATAAAAAACAGAAAGGAAGTTACTAATGGCTTTAAGAAACGGGACAATGTCTAAAGGTCGTCCACAAAATCCCCGCGAATACATTCTCCAGCAGGTACAGAAGTAGGGGCATCCTACTATAAAGTCACTGCCATATCCGTTCATACAGCCTAATGATGTTCGGTGTTCTTATATCCCCGACGGAACAAGAATCTCCAATTACTGCCTCAACATCTTAAGGAATTCCCTAACCTGGGTCACAAGCTTTTCAGGATGCCCAACAGGATTTCAGAAAAATCCCTAAGTGGTTTACGGAGTTTCCCTTCCCCAACAGAGTTTATTTCTCTAACAACAGAAGTTCATCTCCCAACAATTCAACTTCAATAAAATTTGAAGACCTACATTCTTCATCCCCAGTGTGATACGGTGGGAGAGAACTGACTGTTTTTCGGAATGCTGGTTTGCGTTTTGCGTTTTTTTGTTTGCAAAATGTCGCGGTAAGCAAGAGTCGCCACCGTCTTTTATTTTATCCAACAAGGAAAGGAAAAAAGCATAGAAAAATTCCTTTTTCGAGATGTTTCTCGGGTCCGGGGGGTAGATTATAGAAAGGGAAGGTGTTAGCACCCTTTCTATCCGTGGTTATCCACGGGCTCTTAGGTACTTGCTCATAGTGTTTTCAAAATTTTGCTTTCTTTGTGTTTGTGGGTTTGAAGAAGTTTTTGTTTTGAAAGGAGTGTAAGTGTGAAAATTTGTTTTGTTTTGAAAGAGCAAGTACTTAAGAACTATCTACCTACTCGAAAAAGGAATCGTTCTATGCTATCTTCCTTTAGACAATGATATCCCACTATTGATGAGTAGGTAGCATCTACGTTGGAGTTTTAAGGGTCAATTCGATTAAGGGACGTGCGGTCACTAAAGCAATGTTAGGACGCCTTAGCAGTAACCCTAATGTCTTAGATCATTTTTCTGAGGCAACCGTTTCGAGGCAACTATGATCTTTGGACAAGAGGACGACCTCTAAAACTTCCTATACTCAATGACCGCGTTCGAAGGCAACCAAGTGAGGTGTACCCTAAGAGTGTGCATGTGCGAGTGTGTTGTTTTCAGTTAATTTTGTCTTTGTACATGTCAATGGTTATCTATGTTGATTTTAAGTTAAACATTCGATCTTGTCATGCATTCCCTATTATCAAACATCTAACAGTTTATAAGTTGCGGAAAATTAAATTGCGGAAATTAAACTAACTATTACAAGGCGTCAGATATTTACATCGCCAAAAGCAACCCTTGAAATTAAAATGCGGAAAATAAATAAAGCGATAAAGATAGTCCTAATTATCTATTACATTCCGGAAACAAATACAATATTGAAACAAAATGGATCGCGTGCGGGAAATTAAATCGGGCGAGTTCTAGGGTTTTGACCCTTTGTTATTCAAGAAAATATTTTTTTGGTTATTTTTTAATTAAGAAAGAAATTAATCTAGGTTAATTATTAAATTAATAAACTAATTAATTAATAAAAATATTTTGGTTTTTTTTTGGTATTTAAAGAAATAAAAATAAATTTGATCAATGTTAATAAAACCTAATTGTCTAAGTTAATTTTAATTATTGCAAAATATATTAAAAGTTATGCCTAATTAAGACTAAATTAATTAATTGATTTGTTAAATAAAAGAAAATACTAAAATTTATTTTAAATGAGAAAATATTTTTTTGGTTTTTAATTTTATGAAGAAAAAAGATTTGATTGGTTAGTTAATATAAAAATAATAACAATAAATAATTAAAAGAAATAATAAAAGAAAAGAGAAAAAAGTTAGGGTTTAGGCCTGATTAGGAGGGTTGATTAGCAGTTTTGTGGCCCAATAATCCACTGGCCTGGTTGACTTTGCTGATTCCCTATGGCACTTTGACTTGGTAGCATGGTGGACACCCCATCTGGACCATCAGATTTGGCCTGGGGCCATCTGTCTATTGATTGAATGAGGGAGTATGATGCATCACGCGCTGGAGCTTGCATTAGATCACCTGGAAGAAAAATATAACAAATAACATGGGGACCTGGGATTCGAACCCAGGTCCTGTTGGATTTTGAACACACGCCACTACCACTCAACCATTGTGCGTTAGTTGTTAATGTAATGGGCAATAATAATAATATGGGATAACGCGTAATATGCCAGAACAAAAAAATAAAACGCGCCAAGTTTGAACTGTCCAACCAGGGGGAGACACGTCTTCGTCTTCTTCCTTCAACCCTGTACATTTACCTGTGGATTTATATCCGCAACTAAATTCGTATGTCCATCCTAAAATCAGTTCTAGGCCATGAAAATCAAATCCAAGACTATGGTTATACTCGTCTTTCTCCCCTAGTTACGTTCATGTCCATCAATGGCACTAATTTTTCCTGTAAAAGAAATGCCCCAAAAAAACTACAAAACCCTAGGTTCGGTTATAGGGTTACAGTCTATATAAATGCAATCAAACAATGCCAAAAGTTCAGAAATTTCATAAGCATCACAAATATATCCATGGTTTGTCAAAATGATGTGAAAATAGAGAGTTGCAATTTGGAATACAGGGCCATGAAACGGGATGCTTACAGTGCGTTTGAGAGGGTGTGAGAGCTTGCTTTTGATTTCAGGAGGTTGAGTAGACACCCAGCAATTGATTGGTGTTGAGTTTTGCCTTTGTAAACGCCTCTAAGGATGATTCCAGGTTTGCACTTTTTTGTCAATTTTTCAAGTTTGGTTCTTGGTGTTCTTGCAGCCTCTAGCCCTGGATTTCGTGCCTTTGCCTTGTATATGTATGATGGAGTGTATTAGGTCAACTTTTGTGGACTGAATCCTTGCACATTGATGCCTTGGGATTGGATTTGATTCACCATTGATAACTTGCCTAATTTTCCAAAAATCCAATATTTTTGCATGCTTGATACGAGTTTGATCATGACATTGATGATGATTAGGTCCTGAAAATAGAAAAAGATCTCATGTAATCAAGTTTTGGGATTTTATTTGATTTAAATTGATTTAAAATGAAATAATTCAATAAAAAATCCAATAAAATAGAAAAATTGTTAATGGACACAAGGCTGAAGCTAGGACACGTGTGAAATGTGGAAAGATCAAATCAAGTGGAAAAGAATGGGCCCATTTGAAAAAATTTGAAGTTTTGGGGATAGTTGACTTTTGGCAATTTTGCAAAAATGCCCAACTTCAACAATGCATAACTTCTTCAATTTTGAACTTTTGGAAGTGATCTTGGACTTTTTAGAAAGCTTGAGATGTTCTATAACCAAACTTTTTTGTCTCATCCCATTTTGAAATTCCATGCTCAAGTTATAAGCTTTGGAAAAAAAAGGTGTTTTTGTTGACTTTCATTAATGACCTATAATGTCCAAATTTGTAACTTCTTGTGAGTGCATTTTCTGATCTTGGGGTATGAAGATGGATTGTAGGAAATTGCATCCTATTCCAAATGAGCTTTGGATGGGTCATTTCTCATAAAGTATGAGAAAGTTATGCTTGGTCAAAGTTGAGTTGACTTTTCCTACAAAACCCTAATTTAGCAACTTTTGAGTCTTGATGAATTTTGAGCAATCCTTGATGAATCATGATCAACCCTTGATCAAATGATGAAATATCCTTAAAAATGAGAATGTTGAAAAAAAATCTTGAGGTTTGACTGTTTATAGGTCACAGTTGACTTTTGCGCTAGCACAATCGATTTTTGGACCCCTTGAGCAATTGACTGAGCAAACTTCATCTGCAAGGCTTGAAATTTGGCGTGGATGATATTGAGAGCATATTAGGACATTGGGGAGAACTTGAGGTCATTTGTACTCAAGGATCTTGATGCAACACAAAACCCTAATTTGGAATTGACTGCCTTAGGAGATAGCTTGACTGTCCAACTCTTGAGCAATCTTGAGCCACTTGGAGATTTTTCTTGCAATGTTTTGAGAAATATGAGAGGGCAAATTTTGGGGTACAACAGCTGCCCCTGTTCAATCTTCTTAAACCTGAGGATGTAGATTGGCTTTCGTGCCTTTCGTGATCCGAAGGTGGAAGATGATTGAATACTAGAGTGCCCAGAAATTTGCACTCGCATGAAGTCGTATCAGCCTGGTGATGTCGGAAATGGGCTTACAGATGCCATTTGTAGACTGTTGATAGGTGGTATTAACTTCTAATGGAATAGGAATCAGGGAGATCTTAGCGTCGATCTAAATGAACCAATGAAGGTCTTGGATTAACTTTGTCTGGATAAGAATCAGAAAAATCTTCGAATCGATTTGACTGAACCAGACAAAAGTCTTGGAATATCTTCAACTGGAATACGAATCAGGGAGATCTTAGCGTCGATCTGACTGAACCAGAGAAGGTCTTGGATTAACTTTGGCTGGATAAGAATTAGAAAAATCTTAGGATCTATTTAACTGAACCAGACGAAAGTCTTGGAATATCTTCAACTGGAATACGAATCAGGGAGATCTTAGCGTCGATCTGACTGAACCAGAGAAGGTCTTGGATTAACTTTGGCTGGATAAGAATCAAAAAAATCTTAGGATCGATTTAACTGAACCAGACGAAAGTCTTGGAATATCTTCAACTGGAATATGAATCAGGGAGATCTTAGCGTCGATCTGACTGAACCAGAGAAGGTCTTGGATTAACTTTGGCTGGATAAGAATCAGAAAAATCTTAGGATCTATTTAACTGAACCAGATGAAAGTCTTGGAATATCTTCAACTGGAATACGAATCAGGGAGATCTTAGCGTCTATCTGACTGAACCAGAGAAGGTCTTGGATTAACTTTGGCTGGATAAGAATCAGAAAAATCTTAGGATCGATTTAACTGAACCAGACGAAAGTATTCCATAGATGTAGTTTTTTGAGGGGACTACCAGGTCATATGAGTAGTTAACGGTGTTTATTGATTCGTCTTTCCCTGAAAAGGTAAAGAGTCAGTCATATGCAATGTCATGATCTATGAAATGCATGATATATATCAAGCAATGATGCTCTCAACATAAGTGAGATTGTGTGGTATGATGCGCATATGTATGTATCATGATGTATGGAAATGTAATGTTTTAGCTAGGGAAAATAAATCCCGGATGTCTGCTGAAGAATAGAGCTGGATTCTTCCTTTCCGCTGGGGATGATGAACGAAGATGATTGTGAGAATAGACCTGCAGGAGAGGATAACTCCATTGGGGGAATAAACTGATGAGGAGATTACTCTGTATGGAAGAGATGTTCTGCTGAGGATTCCACTGATAAATTCCGTCGGGATGAATTATCGTTGCTGGTGACATTGAATCCTGTTGGGGGATTGAATTCCTGTTTGTGAAAGGAAAGAACTTCGTTGGGGATGATCTTTCAGTGGCGACTTTACTGGGGATAACCTGTTAGACTTTTGTGGGGATAATCCTCTGAGTTCTGCTGGGAATGATCCTTTGAACTCGGTTGGGGAGATTTATTTTTGTACTCCGCTGGGGATAAACTTCCAGAGTCTACTGGGGATGATGCTTCAACTCTGTTGGGGAAGTTTTTTCATACTGTGCTGGGAAAATTTTAACTCCACTGGGGGTATCTTGTATTTTGCCAGGGAACATTCTTATACTCCACTGGGGAGTATTAAGACTGTCGGGGATATCAAGCCTTTTTTAGTGCTGGTGGTAGGTCAAATCTGCTTGGGGAGAGCATTGTTGATTCGTTCATAGTTGCAAGTCTCAGCTGGGGAGAGCTATCATTATTGTCTTACCTTGCGGGGAGTGAATGTACTTTGGCCGTATTCTTCAGCTGAATATACCTTCGTACCTGGTGGATAGAGCAACTGTACAGTTTGGACAATTCTTATTGCCCTTGTTTCTGATGTTACCCGTAATCGTCTTTTGTTTTGCATGTAAATATTCATGAGCAGCAATTAATGTCAAATGAATATATCAAAAATGAACATTGGACGTTCTTTGCAAATCAAAACAGATAAAGAAAAAAACAGTTTGAAATTTCTTTTAAAATGAATTGTATTAATTTTGAAGTTTGGTCCGCAAATAGGCGTTTTTGTACAAGAGGCTGACATCCTAGTAAGAGAACACCGTCGAGCAGATAGAATTTACACAAATTATGAAAAACGAAACAACTATGTGAACAATCCCACTGGGTTCCAACTCTGTTATTGCCTTTATGTCCTCAAGCATCTCATCACTTTGCTGCTTGGTTGAAGATGAATCAGATTGATTAGTGTCGCCCGAGCTTAATAGTTGATACCGAAGTCCGGATGCAAGGTGATCCAATGAGACATAGTGTTACGCTTTGATCCCTAATTTTTGCCTGGACCGCCCTTTCGAGTTTTCAGTCCACCGGGATTCCCTTTTTTGCCCAAGCCGCCTTTTCAGGTTTTCGACTTGCCGGGCGTACAAATTTTTTCATTTTCATCCCTTATTTTTGCCCGAACCCTTTTGGTTCGCCGGGAAGCCCTTATTTTTGCCTAGGCCAGTCAACCTAGCGGGTCTTTGATTATGCGTAGTATCTTTTCACTATGTCTGCATTGACGGGGTGAGGAAGGTCGTCACTATCCATGGTGGTTAGAATCATAGCTCCTCCTGAGAAAATGTTCTTAACCACAAATGGCCCTTCGTAAGTAGGGGTCCATTTTCCCCTGGGATCACCTTGAGGTAAGATAATACGCTTGATTACCAGATCCCCAACTTGATACTTTTGTCGTCTAACTTTCTTGTTAAATGCCTTGATCATCTGCTTTTGGTACGTCTGACCATGACAAATAGCAGTAAGTCTCTTTTCATCGATTAAGTTTAGCTGATCAAGCCGTGTCTGAATCCAGTCATCTTCGCTCAAACCTGCATCCTTCATGATTCGGAGAGAGGGTATCTGAACTTCGATGGGCAAGACCGCCTCCATACCATATACAAAGGAATAAGGTGTTGCCCCTGTTGACGTCCGCACTGAGGTAAGGTACCCATGAAGAGCAAATAGTAACATCTCGTGCCAGTTTTTGTATGTCACTGTCATCTTCTATACAATCTTCTTAATATTCTTATTAGCCGCTTCTACAGCCCCATTCATCTTCGGCCGGTAAGGAGAAGAGTTGTGATGCTGTATCTTGAACTGCTTGCAGAGCTCAGTGATCATCTTATTGTTGAGATTGGTACCATTGTCCGTAATGATCCTCTCTGGTACGCCGTATCGACAGATCAGATTGTGCCGAATGAACCGTGCCACGATGTTCTTGGTTACAGTAGCAAAGGAAGCTGCTTCAACCCACTTCGTAAATTAATCAATTGCTACCAGGATGAAACGATGTCCGTTGGACGCTGTAGGTCTGATCTCGCCGATCATATCAATGCCCCACATTGCAAAAGGCCACGGAGCTGTCAATACGTTCAGAGGTACTGGAGGTATGTGCACCTTATCAACATAGACTTGGAACTTGTGACATGTCCGAGAATGTTAATAACAGTCGGCTTCTATTGTGGACTAAAAGTATCCTGCCCGTAGGATCTTCTTTGCCATGGTGTGTCCACTAGAATGAGTTCCGAAAGTACCTTCATGTAACTCCGCCATGATCCTTTCTGCCTCATTCTTATCCACACAACGTAGTAAGGTTGAATCATGGTTACGCTTGTAAATAATGCCATTGCTGATGAAGAACTTCGCCACGAACCTTCTCAGAAACTTCTTGTCATTAACAGATGCACCCTCGGGGTACTCCTGAGCTTCAAGATACCTTTTCACCTCATGAAACCATGGTTTTTCTGTTACCTCTTCAGTCTCAATGTCACAGCAATGCGCAGGTTCGTCCAATCTTTCGATGATGATCCGGGGAGCCTCGTTGTCCCAATTGACTTTGAACATAGAAGACATCGTAGCTAGCGCGTCCGCCAACTGATTCTCCTCTCTAGGGAAGTGTTCAAAGGTTATCTCCTCGAAATGGGGAAGCAACATTAATACATACTCCTTGTAAGGAATAAGGTTCGGGTGTTTCGTATTCCACTCGCCTTTGATCTGACTGATCACGAGAGCGGAATATCCGAAGACACTTAGAAACTTAATCCTTAGGTCAATTGCTGCTCGAAGACCCATGATGGATGCTTCATACTCCGCCATATTGTTGGTGCAGTTGAAACATAGTCGGGCGGTAAACGGAGTATGAGAGCCTTTAGGAGATATGATCACAACGCCATTGCCATTACCCAAAGCGTTTGAAGCTCCATCAAAGTACATAGACCATCAGGATCCTTCCTCGGGTCCTTCATCCGGTCCAGGTGTCTCACAATCAGTCACTATCATGATATTCTCGTCCGGGAATTCAAAGTTCATAGACTGGTAATCATCCACTGCCTGATGTGCCAAATGATCTGCCAACACACTTCCCTTGATTACCTTTTGGGTCGTATACTGGATGTCATACTCATTTAAGATCATCTGCCATCTCGCTATTCTTCCGGACAAGGTAAGCTTTTCAAAGATATACTTTATTGGATCCATCTTTGATATCAACAGAGTAGTGTGAGTCAACATATACTGTCTCAGCCGGCGAGCAGCCCATGCCAAAGCGCATCAAGTTTTCTCGAGTAGTGAGTATCGGGTCTCACAGTCGATAAAACTTTTGCTAAGGTAATAAATAGCATGCTCTTTTTGGCCAGACTCGTCATGCTTCCCCAGCACACACCCCATTGAGTTGTCGAGTATTATCAAGTATAAAATCAGAGGTGTGATCGGTGGAAATAGAACTGACTATTTTAAAGCTGGTTCGCGAAATGTCGCGGTAAGCAAGAGTCGCCACCGTCTTTTATGTTCTCCAACAAGGAAAGGACAAAAGCACAACAAAATTCCTTTTCGAGATGTTTCTCGGTTCGGGAGGTAGATTATAGAAAGGGAAGGTGTTAGCACCCTTTCTATCCGTGGTTATCCACGGGCTCTTAGGTACTTGCTCACTATGTTTTCAAAAATTGTTTGCTTTTCTTGTGTTTGTGGGTTTTGAAAAAAGTTTGTTTTGAAAACTTCTAGGTAACTCTTGTATCAGTCCTCAAGAGTGTATGAAGTATTTGTTTGAAAACTTTTTGAAAGTGTAGGTGCGAAAAGATGTTTTTGTTTTTTGAAAGAGCAAGTACACAGGAGAAATCTACCTACTCTAAGGAATTAAGCTGTGTAAGAGTCCTTTAGACAGTACTATCCCACTATTGAGAAGCAGGTAGCACCGTCGTTGGAGTTATTCGGGTCAATTCGATTATTAGGGACATGTGGTCACCAAAGCAATAGTAGGACGCCTTAGCGGTAACCCTAATGTCCTAGATCCTTTTTTATCCGAGGAAACCGTTTCGAGACAACTTGGATCTCTAGACAGGAGGGCGACTTCTAAAACACCCTATACTTGATGACCACCTCGAGGCAACCAAGTGAGGCGTACCCTAGGAGTGGCATGTGCACTTGTGTTAAATTCAGTTAAGATTATCTTGTACATGTTATTTGTGAGCTACGCTTTGATTTTATTTTTCAGACAAGTCTTGCATGCATAGTTAACAGTTAATAATTTGCGGGAAATAAATTGCGGAAAATTGAATCTACGCTATTACAAGGCGTCGGGTATTTACATCGCCAAAAACATAACCCTTGAAAATAAATTGCGGAAAGTAAAAGAAAGCGATAAAGATCCTAATTATCTATTACATTCTCGGAGCAGATACATAAATATAATCAAAATAATGAATTAAAAATAAATATGCGCACGAAAGATTGAATCGGGAAAAGTCTTAGGGTTTTGCCCCTTTTTTGAGAAAAGAAAGCAATTTGGTCCTTTTTTGCACTTAATTAAAATTAAACCTAATAACTAATTAAGTAATTAATTAAAAGAAAAAGTATTTTTGTGTTTTTTATGTTTTAATGAAATAAAAAGAAAAGGTCAAAAGTTAGTACAAAAACCTAAGTCTAATTTATTTTATTTATTGTAAAAGAAAATTAAAATTAAACCTAATTAAACTAAATTAATTCATGTTAGTGTTTATTTACAAAAATAATTAAAAAGTGAGATTAATAATAATAAAAATAAATAATATAAATATTTACTGAATTTATTAGGAAAATAATAATTTGTGAGTTAAATAATAATAATAGTAGTTAATAAAATAATTAGTAAAAGAAAATAAAAAGAAAAAGAAAACAAAGAGAAAAATATGAAAGAACCAGGGGGGTGTTGGTCCCTTAGGAGGTTTTGTTAGCAATTCCAAGGCCCATTAACATCAAGCCTTCGTTGACTTTCTGGATCATCCACGCCTGCATTGACTGGAGAATATCATGATCTTTATCTTTTGACCATTGGATTTGTGATAGTGGACACATGGCGCCTGATTGCTTGAAGCGCATGGTGGGATGCCCTTTGAAGCCTGCATGCAAATATGTGAAGAAAAATAACATAATGCGTTTTGGGTGGACCTGGGAATCGAACCCAGGTCCCAATGGTTCTTGGATAGCGCACGCTCCACTAGGCCAATTGCTTGCATCTGTTATTATGACAACAAACAAATATAATATATAAAACATAAGAATTATGCTGGAAATAAAATCACGCGCGTTATATTTGAATGAACCACTCCCATGCTTCCACGTCTTGTCTTCTTCGCTGAAACCTGCAAAATAACAAACAGATAGCGGGGGTTTTTAACCCCCACAAAATAGCATGAGGAAAAATAGCGAATAGCCCTACAGGCTATATAAATATGGTGCGATGGTTGGGTTCAATTCGTCTAAATCTCCTGAGTTTAACCATATGTCTTATGAAGCTTGATTTTTCCTATACTGAAAAGCCCCAATTTGGAAGCTTGGAAAACCTAGAATTCGTCAATGGTGATTTGTAATTCAGGACGCCATAATGCAATTCACCTGTACCATTAGCTTCAGAGAGGTTCTAGCAATGCAAAGCACACAAAAAATCTCGTTAATGATGCATGAATAATGAATTACGATTATGAGATAAATATGCAAACCGTGAGTTCGTGTGGAGCGATTTCTTAGGCCTGAGCACTTGGTTTTGATTCCAAAAGGTTTCTGAGAGTTCTAGCAATGTGTTTGAATCCTTAAATTGCTTTGAAAGGGTCTGGGAGTGAGAAAACAGTTTTGAGTTTTCTTGACTTTTTTTCAATATTGGCTATGGCTTTCTGCAGCAATTCTCACGTGTGAGGCATTAGGTTTGGCTTCAGTATTTGTAGTATAATGGAATTAGGGTAAAACTTTGTCCAAGAATCCATGAAATAATGTTTTCAATATTTGATTTCCAATCACATAATTTTGCATCTTTTTGATTGCCAAAACTTGCCAAACATGGAGATTTTGGTCCCCTTGATTGATACACGAAATCTTCAGCATGTGTTGAGTTTATTTGCATCACAAAAAGATTTGAAAACCATATCTTGGTATTTTCCTACAATTAAATCAATTAAATGAATTAATATTAATAAAAAATTCAATTAATTAATTAAAAATAAGAAAATAAATCAATTTAAGCTCAATGGGTCGTGCATAGGCCTTGGACAAAGATTCAAGAAGAAATTTGAGGCCCATTAGCAAAAACAAGGTGTTTTAGGCAAAGTTGACTTTTGCAAATTCCCAAAAATTTCCCAACTTATCCAATGCATATCTTGCTCAATTTTGATCATATGAACATGTTCTTGGACATTTTGGAAAGGTCTTGAAGTCTTATAACCAATGCCTTTGGTCCCATGTCATTTGGATTTATCAATCTCAAGTTATGGTCTTTGACTTAAAGTGCCTTTTTGTTGACTTTTGAAATTGACCTATAATGTAGAAATTGATAACTTTTTGTGAGAGCATTTCTTGGACTTGGAATGTGAAGATGAGTTGTAGGAAATGTCATCCCCTTCAAAATGAGAATTGGATGGGATTTTTCTAATGAACCATGAAAAAGTTATGCCTTGGTCAAGTTACAGTTGACTTTTCAGCTGTCCAAAAATAGCAACTTTTGCATCTTTGATGATTTTTGAGTCATTCTTGTGGAATCATGATCAAGATTTGATCAAATGATGATTGTGGCTTCAAAACAAGATGTTGACCAAAAATTCTGACTTTTGACTGTAAAATGACCATTTTGCCCCTGCAGTTGACTGTGAAGCAAATGAAGCTTTTGACTGTGCAATTTGATGTTGTGAGTCTTGAAACTTGACATGTAGATGCTTGGCAATGTTTATAGGCATATGAGACTTGATTGAGCCATTGAAAACCTCAAATTCATTGAAGGAACCAAAACCCTAATTTTGACTGGCTTAGGAGATGGTTTGACTGTGCAACCCTTTGATCCATTTGAAGATTAATCTTGACAAACCTTGAAGAGTATGGGAGGGAAAATTTTGGGGTACAACAAGAGGTCTCCCTTCAACTGGAGGCATCAGAATAGGTGGCTCTTGGAGATAATTTTTGATCCTTTCGAAAGCGGTCTGGAATTCATCATTCCAACGTACTACTTGATCTTTCTTCAGCAGCTTGAAGATTGGTTCACAAGTAGCAGTCAAGTGTGAGATGAATCGGGCAATATAGTTCAAACGTCCCAGAAAGCCTCTGACTTTTTTTTCTGTTCTGGGAGCTGGCATTTCCTGTATAGCCTTCACCTTTGCAGGATCCACTTGAATACCTTTATCGCTTACACTGAAACCCAGCAGTTTACCAGATCTCACCCCGAAGGTGCACTTATTCGGGTTTAATCTCAGCTTGTACAACTTCAACCTGTCAAACAGCTTCTGAAGATGATCCAGATGTTCTTCTTCGGTTTGGGATCTTGCAGTCATGTCATCGACGTATACCTCAATCTCATGATGGATCATGTCGTGGAACAAAGCAACCATGGCACGCTGATACGTTGCCCCAACGTTCTTCAATCCAAAAGGCATGAGCTTGTAGCAAAAGGTGCCCCATTGAGTAACAAAGGTTGTCTTTTCTATATCTTCGGGAGCCATTTTGATTTGATTATAACCGGAGAAACCATCCATAAAGGAGAATACCTTGTGTTGAGCGGTGTTGTCAACCAGAACGTCGATATGTGGCAGAGGGAAATCATCCTTGGGGCTTGCCCTGTTCAGATCCCTGTAGTCAACACACATTCGAACCTTACCATCCTTCTTAGGTACAGGAACCATGTTGGCCACCCACTGAGGGTAAGAAGTAACTGCTAGAAAACCGGCGTCAAACTGTTTCATAACTTCAGCCTTGATTTTCTCAGACATCTCTGGGCGCATTCGGCGGACCTTCTGTTTCACTAGAGGACAGTCTTCCTTGGTAGGCAGGCGGTGAACCACAATATCGGTATCCAAACCGGGCATATCTTCATAAGACCAGGCAAAGATCGCAACGTAGTCACGCAGCATCTGAATCAACCGTTGTTTCACGCTAAGCTCCAGGTTTGCACTGATCTTGACCTCTTTCCTGTCTACCTCTGTACCCAGATTCACTGTTTCCACTGGCTCTTCATGTGGCTGTATAGCCCTCTCTTCTTGGAGTAGCAGTCTCGCAAGTTCCCCAGGCACTTCACAATCATCTTCACCTTTGTCTTCGGCTAAGTTGATCGGATTCTCGAAGTCATAACCGGCAGTAGCAGAGTCGTTACCAGTAGGATCCAGAGTGGACATAGACCTGTATATGTGAGTGTGTGTAAAATAGTTGTTTTTGCAATATAATAAGAAAACAAGGAGCGCAAAATTTGAAATGCAAGAAACGTCCAATGCTTTTATTAATGATATATGAAAATGACACACATAAAGTCCTCACAAATGAAGCCACGGTGCCCCGGGTAAGACACCGGGCCATAGAGTTTAAAACACTGTCTGTTACAAATTCAAAACAAAAAGTTTCATTACTGGGTAACAAAAGAAATAGGGATAAAGTCCTTTGCTGTCCATTTGCTTGGTCCTGCATCAGTAGTAAGATAGATCCAATTGTCGAACTCAGACTCTTCAACATCGTCTTCAATGGCATTCACTCCTGAATTGCTAATGAACAGGGGAGGTCTTCCGATCCGCGCATTCCGAACAGCCTTTTGAGCTTCTGCAGTGAAACCCAAACCAAACTTGTTAGTCTTCTGTGCAAAATCAGGGAGTCGTCCCCAATTTGCACACCCACCTTTCTCGACAACAGCCCGGGCATCCTTAAAGGAAGCCATCTTCATAGGAGAATCTTCAACAACAGTCTTAGTTGATGCCAACGTTTGGGGAACCTCTTCAAAATGCTGAAATGGGGTCTCAATGAACTCCCCATCCATCTCTACATATAGGAAAGAGTTGAGGTGGCTCACCATGTACTCCTCCTCTCCTTGTACTGTCACAATCTTCCCTTTCACTGGGTATTTCAGCTTCTGGTGGAGCGTTGGGGTTACTGCCCCATCTTTGTGGATCCATGGGCGACCCAACAAACAAGAATAAGATGGCCGAATGTCCATCACATAGAATGTAGATGCAAAAACCTGAGAACTAACCTTAATCGGGATGTCAACTTCTCCGTGCACCATCCTCTTAGACCCATCAAAGGCCCTAACAACAATGTTGCTTGGCTTCAGCTCCAACCCTTCACAGTCCAACCGGTCTAGAGATTTCTTAGGCAAGACGTTCAATGAGGAACCAGTATCCACTAATACATGAGCAAGAGTAGTTCCCCTGCATTCAATGGAGACATGCAAGGCATCGTTGTGATTCTTCCCTTTAATAGTCATGTCGGCGTCAGAGAAACCCAACCCATTATCAGCAGTCAGACTAGCCACGCAATCTTGAAACTGATCAGTTGATGTCTCTTGTGGTACGTGTGCAGTCTTCAGAAATGCAATCAGAGCCTTGGCATGTGCCTCTGAGCATAGCAACAGTGACATCATAGAGATTTTGGACGGGGTTTGCCCCAGTTGCTCGACTACATTGTAGTCGCTCTTTTTGATGATTTTCAGAATCTCTTCCATCTCTTGTCTAGAAGCTTCAACAGTAATCGTCTTTGGTGCCTCCGTCTGGGAAGGCTCACTGGTGATCCCTTTGCCCCGAGTGTCAGATGACTCGGCGACAGGGGTAAGAATAGGAACTTGAACAGGAATAGTAGCAGGTTTACTGGAAGGTGTAATAACAACAGATTTTCAGGCAGTTGGTGGAGAGATATCAGGTGAGAAAAGTCTTCCGCTGCGGGTGACTTTGGCAGGTCCAACAATATTGCTGACGTCAGTATTAGCATCTAACTCTTGTTTAACTCCATGGAAATAAACATCGGCCCTGTAATGCCAAGGGACAGCTTTATCAGAGGTGTAGGGGATAGACCCAGGAACAGTGATGATCAATGGTGCGATTCTTGGAACATATATAATTCTAACAGGCTTTCTCGAGGAAGCCTTGGAAGAATTGTCGAGAATGGTGATAATAGCAACTTCTTCAGTATGAACTAAGGGAACAACAGTCTTCTCAAACAGAATTTCTTTACTATCCATCAGGCGTTGGACACCTGATTTCAAAAGATGGCAACCGGTTGGTAGGGCAGAACACATACGGAAACCTTCGTCACAGCCCGGAAATAAACCGGCTAGCAAAAGGTTCTTTTTCACAGTCATCAAAGGGGTAACAATGTCGTTCACAGAAACCACACACGAGTCTTCCTCTATAGCATTCACTCCATGCTTGGGCATAGGAGCAGTCACAACATTAGGTCTTTCGGGCGCTTCGAACTCAATCTCCTTAGCATCAATTAAGTCCTGTATTTTGTTCTTCAAAGCCCAACAATCATCTGTATTATGTCCCGGGCTATCAGAGTGAAAAGCACAGCAGGCATTAGGGTTGTACTTAGGTGATGCAATGTTTGGATTCTGCGGAGCCTCCCTTGGAGTTACTAGATTGGTCTTTAATAGCTGCGGCAGAATCTGAGACAAAGTCATGTTGAGATGGGTGAATTACCTTCGAGGTCTCTCGGCCTTTTGTTGATTTTTGCGCTGAGTAGCATCAGCAGGTCTTGAAATAACAATCGCATTAACAGCTTGGCGGCGTTCAGGTCTATTCTGGCTTTTTGGGCTGTAAACAATGCTGGACTCTTTCTTAAAAGGCTTTTTCTTGGTGCTTGATGAAGCACTCTTTTGTATCTTACCAGCCTTAATACCAACCTCAATCCTTTCACCGGTCATAATTAACTCTGTAAATCCAGACGAAGAGCTTCCAATCATATGGTTGAAAAATGGACCAGACAAGGTCCCCAGAAACATATCCACAAGCTCCCGATCAGCCAAGGGTGGTTGCACTCTTCCGGCGAGGTCCCTCCACTTCTGAGCATAATCTTTGAAACCTTCGCTCGTTCCCATAGACATACCCTGGAGTTGGGTACGCGTGGGAGCGAGGTCGGAATTGTATTGGTACTTCCTGTAGAAAGCAGTAGCCAAATCCTCCCAACTGCGGATACTGGCTCCGTCCAACTGGTAAAACCATTCAAGATGAGTCCCTGAGAGACTGTCTTGAAAGAAGTGGATCCATAGGTTATTATCAGCGGTGTACGGCTGAATCTTCCTTACATATGACCGGAGGTGCAGCTTCGGACAAGAAACTCCGTCATACTTAGCAAAGGCTGGTGCTTTGAATTTGTGGGGAATCACCACCCCAGATGACAGACCTAGATCACCAAAGTCCAGACCAGGCACTTTCTGTACCTCCATCACACTCAATCGGTCTTCCAGTTGTTTGTATATATCCTCGTCCAAAGGATATTAGTCTTCTTCGAAGTCTGTCTCATTGTATGAGACCACAGGGCTAGGATCCCTCCTCTCTTCCTGACTATCTTTCCCTCCAGATGAGGTGGTCAAATCAACTTCATCCCGTAGCCTGTTTCCAAACCTGTGACTTGTGTTAAACAGGACTATCCTCTTCTTCTTTTTCTTCTCTTTCAGAATCAGGGTCTTCAGATCTTGCTGACCCTTAGCTAGATTCATGAACAGCTCTTGGAATTGGGCATTCTGGGCATGTAGGGCCTTGATTGCTTGCTCAGTTGATGGTTCAACAGACATGATGAGTGCTGAAATAAACAGCGAAGAAGATAAGAGACATGTAATGGGTACCTGTTATGAAGTGCATGGGATGAAATGCGTATGATATGATTTCAAAGACAATCAAGAGATTCAAATTCCGAAAACAAGAAATGAAACACACTTTTATTAGATAAACTTTAAAATTCAAATTGTTCAACAGAGGCCCTTAAGGCGTTACAAGAAAGGAAATATAGAAAAGTAAATAAAAACGAGAAAGGAAATAATCAAAGGACAATCAGTGCTCCCATGGTCGCTTCTTGTCGGTGCTGACGTAGCCATTGAGAATCCGCTCGTTCTCCAGTCGCCTAGTCAACTTTTGGATCTTCTGCTCTTGCTCGTTAAACTTTTCTCGGTAAGCATCCCGCTCTTCTCTCAGTTGCATCCAAGACCTTTTCAGTTCCCCAATGTCAGTGGGCATATGAGGATGGTGGATGGCCGGAAGAACCCCTTCTTAATTAGCAACTTCAACAATGATAGGAAGGACGGCTTCATACGGCATACCCAGCTTTTGGGCACGGATACGAACCCATCTGAGATATGGCTCCATTAGAAGAGAAGTCTTTGGGCCCAGCTGATGTGGATCAGATCTGTGAACTCTATCCCAAGCCCTTATGAATCTGCGGCGTTGCTCGTCGCTATCCCCTTGAAAATCAAAGATGATACTAGGCATTAGCAGCTCATGAGGCCCTTCTCTTCTGGCTCGCCCAAACTGACGTAAGGCCAAGCACGGATTGTAGGTAATCCCTCTATTGGTTCCTATCAGTGGAACATTGGGGTACTCCCCACATCGATCAATAATAGCCACCTCGTCCATACCCTTGATAGTCCAGATGATGTCATTATGAGAGAGAGACATAACCCTATAAGCCTAGTCCATGCCTTCTTTGTTCTTCAGCACTGATTTGGGGAGGTGCGAAATAAACCACCTCGCCAATAATGGAGCACAGCACATGAAGATTCCCCGCTTTCGAGCAGTACGAGCATAAAGCTGATGAGGAATGTCACCCAAGAGAGTGGGTACAGGATTATGAGAGATGAAGATTTTCACCGCATTCACATCAACAAAGGAGTCAGGATTCGGAAACAATACCAAGCCATATATCAGAAGAGCCAAAATATCTTCGAATTCCTTGAAGTCTAGACTATCCCAGAAATAATTAGCCTTACAAACCAAGAACTTAGTCAGAAAGCCCTTTGCTCCACTTCTAGTCTCCCAATTAGCCATCACCTCATCCTTTGTCATATGAAAGGCTGGAGCAATCTCTTCTGGTCTAAGGATCTTCTCCCAACCAGTAAACGGGGTCTGCTCCAGAATAGAGATACCGAGCAGATCAGAGAACTCTTTTAAGGTGGGAACCAACTGGTAGTCCTGAAAAGTAAAGCAATGGTATTGTGGATCATAGAACTGGACTAGGACACTCATCATCTGCTCGTCCAATTTGGAGGTGACCAAAATGAGAAGATACCCATGTCTTCTGATGAAGGAGGTAGTATCAGGCATCTTTGCAACCAATTCTTTAAGCATGGTGGGAACCTAGACAAAGTTGATCCGGATGGTGTTCCTACGCATGGGCATCATGACCTACAAAACAGAATAAAGATGAATCCCTCTTGTCTTTGAAATAGGTTAGTCCATTGCAAGATGTATTCAATGTTATGATGTCATGATGTCATGATAGAAAGCACATCACAAGTATCCACAAATAGCAAACATGGTAAAGGCACACAAGTCACACTGAGAGCCCTTAGATTTCAGGCTGGCAAGGAGCTTAGGTACTACCCTCTTTCAGTTCAGTTGGTTCAAACCTGTCCTAAAAATAATAATCGGGTTCTAGAGGATCTCAATATGACCGACTACCCTCGATCGGTCATAATTCCAGTTTAGCAACCTTTTCTTTCGGCCGGTATCATCGCGAGAGTTTAGTCTCAATGAGTGTAGCATACTGCTAGTGTTCTATGGCCAAGTTGGTCAATTTAAAGGTTCTAAGGCCAGTTGGTGCTTAATGACCCCTTAGAAGACCCATATTCTCCTCGTTCCAATACAAGGGATATCAGTACAGACTAAAGTGCCACACCAATGTAGCTACTGCTTCAACCGTATCAGTCTACGTCGTACAGTTCCCTCACAGTTTATTGCTACTTACCTAAAGGGTATCCCCCAGATCCATGTTAGGATCTATAGTAACTCCGATACAAGCCCACAAATATAAAGCATACAAAGCAAACAATTGAAAACACAATGATCTAATCCTAAGGTACACCCCACTTATAAGCGTCCCCAGCAAAGTCGCTAGTTCTGTGATACGGTGGGAGAGAACTGACTGTTTTTCGGAATGCTGGTTTGCGTTTTGCGTTTTTTGTTCGCAAAATGTCGCGGTAAGCAAGAGTCGCCACCGTCTTTTATTTTATCCAAAAAGGAAAGGAAAAAAGCACAGAAAAATTCCTTTTTCGAGATGTTTCTCGGGTCCGGGGGGTAGATTATAGAAAGGGAAGGTGTTAGCACCCTTTCTATCCGTGGTTATCCACAGGCTCTTAGGTACTTGCTCATAGTGTTTTCAAAAATTTTCTTTCTTTGTGTTTGTGGGTTTGAAGAAGTTTTTGTTTTGAAAGGAGTGTAAGTGTGAAAATTTGTTTTGTTTTGAAAGAGCAAGTACTTAAGAACCATCTACCTACTCGAAAAAGGAATCGTTCTATGCTATCTTCCTTTAGACAATGCTATCCCACTATTGATGAGTAGGTAGCATCATCGTTGGAGTTTTAAGGGTCGATTCGATTAAGAGACGTGCGGTCACTAAAGCAATGTTAGGACGCCTTAGCGGTAACCCTAATGTCTTAGATCATTTTTCTGAGGCAACCGTTTCGAGGCAACTATGATCTTTGGACAAGAGGACGACCTCTAAAACTTCCTATACTCAATGACCGCGTTCAAAGGCAACCAAGTGAAGTGTACCCTAAGAGTACGCGCGAGTGTGTTGTTTTCAGTTAATTTTGTCTTTGTACATGTCAATGGTTATCTATGTTGATTTTAAGTTAAACATTCGATCTTGTCATGCATTCCCTATTATCAAACATCTAACAGTTTATAAGTTGCGGAAAATTAAGTTGTGGAAATTAAACTAACTATTACAAGGCGTTGGGTATTTACATCGCCAAAAGCAACCCTTGAAATTAAAATGCGGAAAATAAATAAAACGATAAAGATAGTCCTAATTATCTATTACATTCCGGATACAAATACAATATTGAAATAAAATGGATCGCGTGCGAGAAATTAAATCGGGCGAGTTCTAGGGTTTTGACCCTTTGTTATTCAAGAAAAGATTTTTTTGGTTATTTTTTAATTAAGAAAGAAATTAATCTAGGTTAATTATTAAATTAATAAACTAATTAATTAATAAAAATATTTTTGGTTTTTTTTTTGGTATTTAAAGAAATAAAAATAAATTTGATCAATGTTAATAAAACTCAATTGTCTAAGTTAATTTTAATTATTGCAAAATATATTAAAAGTTATGCCTAATTAAGACTAAATTAATTAATTGATTTGTTAAATAAAAGAAAATACTAAAATTTAATTTAAATGAGAAAATATTTTTTTGGTTTTTAATTTTATGAAGAAAAAAGATTTGATTGGTTAGTTAATATAAAAATAATAACAATAAATAATTAAAAGAAATAATAAAAGAAAAGAGAAAAAAGTTAGGGTTTGGGCCTGATTAGGGGGGTTGATTAGCAGTTTTGTGGCCCAATAATCCACTGGCCTGGTTGACTTTGCTGATTCCCTATGGCACTTTGACTTGGTAGCATGGTGGACAGCCTATCTGGACCATCAGATTTGGCCTGGGGCCATCTGTCTATTGATTGAATGAGGGAGTATGATGCATCACACGTTGGGGCTTGCATTGGATCACCTGGAAGAAAAATATAACAAATAACATGGGGACCTGGGATTCGAACCCAGGTCCTGTTGGATTTTGAACACACGCCACTACCACTCAACCATTGTGCGTTAGTTGTTAATGTAATGGACAATAATAATAATATGGGATAACGCGTAATATGCCAGAACAAAAAAAATAAAACGCGCCAAGTTTGAACTGTCCAACCAGGGGGAGACACGTCTTCGTCTTCTTCCTTCAACCCTGTACATTTACCTGCGGATTTATATCCGCAGCTAAATTCGTATGTCCACCCTAAAATCAGTTCTAGGCCATGAAAATCAAATCCAAGACTATGGTTATGCTCGTCTATCTCCCCCGGTTACGTCCATGTCCATCAATGGCACTAATTTTGCCTGTAAAATAAATGCCCAAAAAACAAACTACAAAACCCTAGGTTCGGTTATAGGGTTACAGTCTATATAAATGTAATCAAACAATGCCAAAAGTTCAGAAATTTCATAAGCATCACAAATATATCCATGGTTTGTCAAAATGATGCGAAAATAGAGAGTTGCGATTTGGAATACAGGGCCATGAAACGGGATGCTTACAGTGCGTTTGAGAGGGTGTGAGAGCTTGCTTTTGATTGCAGGAGGTTGAGTAGACACCCATCAATTGATTGGTGTTAAGTTTTGCCTTTGTAAACGCCTCTAAGGATAATTTCAGTTTTGCACTTTTTTGTAAATTTTTCAAGTTTGGTTCTTGGTGTTCTTGCAGCCTCTAGCCCTGGATTTCGTGCCATTGCCTTGTATATGTATGATGGAGTGTATTAGGTCAACTTTTGTGGACTGAATCCTTGCACATTGATGCCTTGAGATTGGATTTGATTCACCATTGATAACTTGCCTAATTTGCCAAAAATCCAATATTTTGGCACATGGAATGCTTGATACGAGTTTGATCATGACATTGATGATGATTAGGTCCTGAAAATAGAAAAAGATCTCATGTAATCAAGTTTTGGGATTTTATTTGATTTAAATTGATTTAAAATGAAATAATTCAATAAAAAATCCAATAAAATAGAAAAATTGATAAATGGACACAAGGCTGAAGCTAGGACACGTGTGCAATGTGGCAAGATCAAATCAAGTGGAAAAGAATGGGCCCATTTGACAAAATTTGATGTTTTGGGGATAGTTGACTTTTGGCAATTTTGTAAAAATGCCTAACTTCAACAATGCATAACTTCTTCAATTTTGAACTTTTGGAAGTGATCTTTGACTTTTTATAAATCTTGAGATGTCCTCTAACCAACACTTTTTGTCTCATCCCATTTTAATATTCCATGCTCAAGTTATAAGCTTTGGCAAAAAAGGTGTTTTTGTTGACTTTCAAAAATGACCTATAATGTCCAAATTTGTAACTTCTTATGAGTGCATTTTCTGATCTTTAGGTATGAAGATGGATTGTAGGAAATTGCATCCTCTTCAAAATGATATTTGGATGGGTCATTTCTCATAAAGTATGAGAAAGTTATGCTTGGTCAAAGTTGAGTTGACTTTTGCTATAAAACCCTAATTTAGCAACTTTTGAGTCTTGATGAATTTTGAGCAATCCTTGATGAATGATGATCAACCCTTGATCAAACGATGAAATATCCTTAAAAATGAGAATGTTGACAAAAAATCTTGAGGTTTGACTGTTTATAGGTCACAGTTGACTTTTGCCCTAGCACGGTCGATTTTTGGACCCCTTGAGCAATTGACTGAGCAAACTTCATCTGCAAGGCTTGAAATTTGGCGTGGATGATCTTGAGAGCATATTAGGACATTGGGGAGCACTTGAGGTCATTTGGACTCAAGGATCTTGATGCAACACAAAACCCTAATTTGGGATTGACTGCCTTAGAAGATAGCTTGACTGTCCAACTCTTGAGCAATCTTGAGCCACTTAGAGATTTTTCTTGCAATGTTTTGAGAAATATGAGAGGGAAAATTTTGGGGTACAACACCCAGCAACAATTAGGGATTTATTTTCCCTCGTTTAGCAATACAGCAATAGAACATTTGACACATTCATACATTGCATTCATGCATCATTCTACAAACATCATAGCATATGCAGCACAAATGAATATATCACAATCTCATTTATTTTGAGAGCATCATGCAATTCATACATCATGACATCGCATGAAACTGGTTTTACCTTTTTAGGTTAAATTAGCAGACAAACAAATACTATCAACTTATACAGTAGGTTAAAGATTAATTCCCGAAACCAGACGGGGAAACTATCTACACGACCAAATGGCATGAACTCCCGGAGTAAGACAGTTTCACCAACGAATGCAGCAGGTCATGGATTAATGCCCGAAACCAGACGGGGAAACTATCTATGTGACCAACAAAATAAGTTCCAGATTAATACATGTAGCAAGCCAGGATAACTATCTGTGAACGACTGATTATAGATTAATACCTGGAACTAGACAGGAAAACTATCTACATGAGCAGATTGAAGATTAATACCCGAAACCAGACGGGAAAACTATCTTTCTTTCTAAGGTCAGAGATTAATACCTGAAACCAGCCAGGACAACTATCTCAACGACCGACAAAAACAAGTTCCAGATTAATACCTGTAACAAGCTAGGACAACTATCTGTGGATGATTGATCATAGATTAATACCTGGAACCAGACAGGAAAACTATCTACATGAGACGATTGAAAATTAATACCCAAAACCAAATGGGAAAACTATCTTTTTTTCTAAGGTCAGAAATTAATACCTGAAACTAGCCAGGACAACTATCTCAACGACCAACAAAATCAAGTTCTGGATTAATACCTGAAACAAGATAGGAAAACTATCTGTGAACAACTGATTGTAGATCAATTCCTGAAACAAGATAGGACAACTATCTGTGAACAGCTGATTATAGATTAATTCCCGAAACCAGACGGGGCCACTATCTACATGACCATCCTGAAGCAATCTTACACGGGTTTCTTCTCATCATCTCCAGATGCAGTCTAACACGGACTCATCTCGAAGTAATCTTACACGGGTTTCTTCTCCTAATCTCCAAATTCAATCTAACACTGACTCATCATGAAGCAATCTTACACGGGTTTCTTCTCCTAGTCTCTAGATTCAGTCTAACACGTACTCATCGTGAAGCAATCTTACACGGATTCCTTCTCAATTTCCAAATGCAGTCTAACACGGACTCATCCTGAAGCAGCCCTACACTAGGCTCCTTCTAATATATTTCCAGATAACAATTAATTTCATACTCCCCTTCAAGTTATTGTGAAGCCTGGAGTTCAACCAAAAAATAACAAACTTTCATCTCCCCGTCCAGAGATAACTCCTCAGTAGAGCCATGGACAACTAAAGTTCCTAGACTCTTTTCCCCATAGAGTTTTCCTTAAGCAGGAGGACAACAGAAATCAACATTCCCCAGAGGACTCCTCATCAGACAACAGGAACAAGAATTCCCCACAAAGAGACCTCTTATGAAGTCAGTAACTCCTTTGGATGGCATCTTTAAGCCCATCTCCAAAAACTCTCAGTCATCTTCTCCAAATGGCATCTTCAAGCCCATTCCTTACATAGTCAATCATCACATCATGCGAGTGCAAATTTCAGGGCACTCTAGTGTTCAATCATCTTCCACCTTCAGATCACGAAAGGCAAACAAGTCAATCTAAATATTCAGGTTTAAGAAGATTGAACAAGGGCAACTGTTGTACCCTAAAATTTCCCCTCTCATGTTTTCCAATATCTTCTCTTGCCTGGGTGGTTACAAACACTTGCTTAAAGAAAATAAATTTTTTGAAGATGGTCAAGTTTCTTTCGATTGGCACTTTAATAAGGTACTTCGATTAAGCATCTAAAATCCTTCGAGCGAGCTCTGCTTCACAAAGTTTCGATTGGCCATTTGGCCCCCCTTCGATGATGCTTGATTCATAAGCTTCAATTGGGTATTTGGCCCCCTTCGATCAAGCTTTGGTCCATCAGCTTTGATTTGGAATTGAGTCACCTTCGAGCAAGCTTTGATCCATAAGCTTTCATTCCAAAGCAGTGGCCTCATGTGTGCAAGCTTCATTTAGTAAAAGGCTTCTTCATGCTTACCTTTGATTCACAAGGCAAAGGCCTCTTCACGCTTGCCTTCGACCCACAAGGCAATAGTCCCTTTCGACTTTGGTCCATAAGCTTTCATTCCAAAGCAGTGGCCTCTTATGTGCAAGCTTCATTTAGTAAAAGGCTTCTTCATGCTTACCTTTGATTCACAAGGCAAAGGCCTCTTCACGCTTGCCTTCGACCCACAAGGCAATAGTCCCTTTCGACTTGCCTTTGACCCACACGACAAAAGGCCTCCTCAACTTGCCTTCGACCCACAAGGCAAAAGCCCCTTCAACTTGCCTTCAATTCACTAGACAAATACTTCCTACATGCCTGCCTTTGATTCACAAAGCAAGAGCTTCTTTCATGTGTGCTTCGACCCACAAGGAAATGACATCCTCTATGCGCACCTTCAGTAGAAAAGGCAAAGGCCTCTTTATGTTTTCCTTTGATCCACAAGGAAAAGACCCCTTTCATACGTGCTTCGATTCATTAAGAAGTTGGCTTCCCTCATGCTAGCTTTGACTCCACCTCTAAACTCTTCAACACACAGTTTTCCACACTTTGACACACAAGATGGTCCCTTTGAAGAAACTTTCCAAAGTTCCATTCGAAGAAAAATTCCAAAGGTCCATTCGAAGGACACATAAATGGTGCCTTCGAAGGACCTACAATTGGCCCATTCAAAGGACACATTATTATGGGAAACCAAATTGTTTTATGATGAATCTTGGTCCAAAATGTTTGCTGGCCAAAGTCCAAAATACTGCCAAGCCCAAGCCTCCTGCACAATTGCATTCGAAGGAAATGACAAAAGAATCTTCGACTGGCCAGAGTGAAGTGTTCGATTGGGCTAGTTGGGTATTTTCAGAGCCATCGAAAGGAGCAGTCCAGAGCCAATCGAAGAACCAAGCGTGGGAGAATTCGAAAGATTCAGGGGGTGAAACATGTCCAAGTTCACTCAAGATTTCAAAATGGCAAGAATTATTCAAATATGGCAAACTTTCAATATGTTGGATTTTTGTCTCATGGCCTTGAAAGTCTTTGTCTCTTGCCATACTTGCTCCCCTCACACCCCTATAAATACAAGGCTAAGGACACATTGCCAGGGACGAAAAAAAGAGAGACGAAAAAAAGGGATAAGAAACACATTATCTCAGAAAGTCACACCAAAAATCTTAAAATCTTCACAAAGTGATCCAAAATCAAAGCAACTTTTACAGGTGTGGTACGGTGGCAGAACCAACTGTTATATACTGGTTTTGCGTTTGCATTCATAAATGTTGTGGTAAGCAACAGTCGTCACCGACTTTTCTTTTATCCAAATTAAGGAAAGGGTGAAAAGAACAGAAAAGACCTTTTTTGTGATTTTCTGAGTAAGGGGGGTAGATTATGGAAAGGGAAGGTGTTAGCACCTTTTCCATCCGTAGTAATCTACGGGCTCTTAGAGGTTTGCTCATTTTTAAAATTCCTTTGTGCTTTGTGTGTTTGAAAATGTTTTGAGAATGCCTTACTGCAATGATTTGCTTTGCGTTTAACTCTTGTATCAGTCCTCAAGAGCGTTAACAAAGCAAATGTTTTTTTAAATTGTTTTTAAAAGTAGTATTTGTGTAAGTGAAAAATGTTTTTGAGCAAACTTCTAACATTTATCAACTTTTATACTCGAAAAGGTCCGTTCTTTTCTTCCTATCCTTTAGACAGTGCTATCCTACTATTAGTGAGTAGGTAGCCCTATCGTTGGATGTAAAAGGGACATTCGAAGGGACGTTACAGTCACGAAGGCAACTTGTGGAGACGCTTTAGCAATTTTGTTTAAGGACTAGATCATTTACCGAGAAGGCAACTGTAGGGTCATCGAGGGACTATGATCTTTTGATTTATGGGTCTTTGCTAAAGCGTTCATGCCTCATAACTATTTTATTTCTGAAGACAACAAAAGTGGGCGTAACTTAGAGGTGCATATGTGCAATAGTATTCAATTCAGTTATTTATCTTTCATTATAGGGTTTGCTAACGTTTAATTTCAGTCTTTTCATACACGCCTAGTTACTAGCAGTTAATATATATTGCAGAAGGTAAAAACCTAGACTATTACATGGCTTCGGGGAGGGAGATAATTACATGTCTAAACTTTGAGGAGAATAAGGAAAGCAATAAAATAAAAGATTCCTAATTACAATCTATTACAACCAGGAGGCAGATACAATAATATGAAACATTGTGAAAGAAAAATAACGCACGAATTTGAAATGACGTCTAAAATCCTAAAAATAAAATATGTTTTTTGTTTTATTTTTTGGTTTTTTATTTTATGAAAAGAAAATAAATTGAGAAAAATAAAAATAAACCTAAATTCTAATTTATTTTAAGTTTTTTGGGAAAAGGATGTTAAAATTAATTAATTAATTAATTCAAAAATTGATTTAATTAATAAAATCTAATCCTATTTTTTTTTATTTAAAGTTAAAATGAAAAAAAAACGAAGTCAATAAAGAAATGAAAAAAGGAGGAATGTTGCCTGTTTCGACAGAAGGAAATGCTTCCTTTCGATCTAGGAGAGGCAATCTGCTTTTCTATTCATATCTGTAAGACAAACATTAGAATAACAAAGATGCAGGACCTGGGTGTCGAACCTAGGTCCTTTGATCTTATGCGCACTGGTATGCAAAGATACGATAGCTAACGAAAAGCATGACCTGGGTGTCAAGCCCAGGTCCTTCGATTCTGTGCACATTGGCCTTACTCATGCTGAATCTGCAACAAGTGTTAGAAACAAAAGGAAACAAATACAGGCCTGGGTACCACACCCAGGCCCTTCGATCATGAATGAAAATCGAACGACTATGACATGCAAAGAAAAAAATAATGGAGTTTAATTCCTTACTTTTCCCTTACCAACAGTGGTGTTGGAGATGCCTAGTTCTTGGGCACGTTCTCTACAAACCTCAAGGAGTGAGTGGAGTGTTTGTTGAAGATTCCTTTGATTTAGATTACTTATGAGATTTTTTTTATAACTTTGGTGGTTTATGGGGCAGCGTATGTGTGTAACTGTGTAAGTCTCATTTTGGCTTGCAAGCATGCTGCTTATATAGAGTAGAAGAGAGGGGACAAGAAGAGAATAGTTTAAACATCCATAAACAAATGTTTTCAAATCCATGAATGAAGTTTTGTAACATTGCAAAAGTCATGGAAACTTGTCCCTTTTTGAATTTGAATGAACCTTGACACGCTTCCCTCTTTCGAACGCCTTCAATCCCTGCCCTTCGAATGGCCTTAAGTTGCCTCCTTTGATTGGCTCTTTTGAATGGACTTTTTGTGTATGCTTTGTGCCCTCTTCGAATGGGCCACCAAAGTGTATCCTCCGAATGGGCCTTCTGCATGCTTCTTCAAATGTATCTCTTGTGCACCCTTCGACTGGCTCATGTTCTCATCACTGGGACTTCTTTGTTTGAACCCCTATTTAGCTAGCCCAAATGAAAACTCTTTCCTGGCCAATGAATGTGCTTGTGCACATTGGCTTGAAACTGGCAGTATGTTGGATTTTGGACCAGCAGGCCTCTTTGAATATTTTTTTTTTCATTTTGACCAACTAGATCCATCCTTCGACCAGACCCCCTTTTTAGACAACAATGTGTGTTTCCCATCAAAGTGTCCTTCGAATGGGACCTTTGTGTATTCTTCGTTTTGAACCAAATATGTGCTCTTTTGAAGGGGTCCCATGCATGCTTTGTGCCTTCTTCGATTGACTCTCCAATGTGTGTCCTTCGACTGGACTTTGGAATGTTCTTTCGAAGGGGCCATATTGTGCTATAGTGCAGAAACTGAGCTGAGGAGTCTCGGCTTTGTGCATTGAAGGAAAGCACAAACGAAGTCTTTGTCTTAGTGAATCCAAGGCAGGCGTGAAGGGGCTTTTGTCCTGATGAATCAAAATACGATTGTAGGGGGTTCCTGCCTTGTGCATCAAAGGCAAGTCGAAAGAATCCTTTTGCCTTGTGCGCTGAAGGCAGGATGAAGAGGGATTATTTGCCTAGTCGAAGCAGGAATTAAGCATGCTCTGAAGAAAATAAAAAGCCAAATCGAAGACCGAATTAAGCTTGCTCCAAAGAGACCAAATGCCCAAATGAAGCAGGAATCCAGCTTGCATGCAGGTAGCCATTGCATTGTGAATCAAGCCAGCATGCAAAGCCAATGGTTCAATCGAAGGAGCACTAACAGGAGGCCCTTCCACTTTGGATTGAAGGAGGTTGTTTCAGAGGAAACACATATCCATTCGAAAGCTTGTATACAGCAAACAAGGAGAATGCCAAGGCTTCAATCGAAGCTTGGAAATTTGAGGAAAGCTTGGAGGAAGTTAGGTGCTCAATCGAAGTCGGTCAAAATGTCAATTGAAAGACACCTTGTTCATGCCAATCGAAATACCTTGTTCATCTTCAAAATTTCTATTTTTCTTTAATCAAGTGTTTGTAATCACCTATGTAAGATAAAAATCTTGGGAAAATATGAGAGGGAAAATTTTGGGGTACAACAACAGGCCTCTTCAACAAGTGCTCCACTCACTCCCTGAAGGTTGCAGGAGGCATTCCCAAGTACTAGGAAGGTCTAACGTACACTGGAGTATCACTCACACAATCTATCCATTGGTAATTTACCTTCGATCTCAAACTAGCTAAGTATGCAGTTTTTTAAATTCATGTTAATCATACATTCATGTTATTGCTAATGTTTGTGATTGCTTTCATGCGTTACATACAAGGTTAAGCACAGGGATGAGATTGTACCATTGCTTGGGAACGATATATATTTTCTTTTTAATCTCAGGATTCATGATGTTGCAAGACGAAATAGCTTTCAATTCAGACTCAGGGGATTCGAACTAGGATGATGCAGCCATGGGCTGTTAAATCCAAGACTAGATTCGATCCAAGTCTGGATTTATATTTTGTTTCTCTAATAAATTTCCTGCAGATCCAGTATTCCCAGATCGAAGGAGTATATCACGCACCTTCGACCAGTTTCCTCATTGATCGAAAGGCAGCTCTAGGCTGCTTTTCGATCCAGGCCTGCGTTCTACAATTTGCATAGCTTCCTTCACTATCATGCCCCTTTAAATTTTGTTTTGTGTTATTAAATTATTTCCGTTTATTTATTTTATTTTATTTACTCAGCAAAATAACTATAAAAAATCACAAAAATTAGGTCTAGTCTTTTATAATTAAAATTAATTATATTAACTAATTAATTAATTACTTTAACCTTTTTCTTTAATTTATAACTAAATAGACTTAGGATTTTAATTAAATCATTTTCCCAAAATAAAAACAAACAAAAAAGATTTTTATACCTTAGGATTTTTTAGACGTTCTTTTCCATTTCGCGTGTGTTTACATTCATATTATTATATCTGTCTACTGGATGTAATATAATTAATTAGGACTTTTAATGTTTTATTTATTTTCCCCCCAATTTTGGACTATATACATAATTCCCCTCCCCGAAGCCTTGTAATAGTTAGGATTTACTTTCCGCATTTTAATTTCTTGTACATATTAACTGTTAGATGTATGGTAATAAGATTGTATGGCAAGAAACTAAAAGCAATGTTAGTAAACCTAACATCAAAGACTAAAACAACTGAAAACAAACACACTTGCACATGCGCACCTCTAGGGTACTGCCACTTTGGTTGCCTTCGGAAAATTGTCACAACTCTCGAAACATGAGATATTTTAGTGGCTACCCTCTGGTTTAAAAAATATCATAAGTCCCTCGATGACCCTCTCGATGTTGCCTCGGTAAACAATGATCTTAAAACCCTAGGGTAGTTACTAATGTTTCTTGCCAAGTTGCCTTCGTGACTATAAAACGTCCCTTTGAATGTCCCGAAAACATCCAACAATAGGGATACCTACTCACTAATAGTAGGATATCACTATCTAAAGGAAAAGAGGAAAAGAACGACTCTTTCGAGTAGAGTAGATAGTTCCTAGATGCTATGCTCAAAACAAATTTTTTACACTTACACAAAACAACTTTCAAAATCTTTTCAAAAACTCTTTATCAACACTCTTGAGGACTGATACAAGAGTTATCATAAAGCAAATCGCCGCACTAAGTCATTTCAAAATACTTTTCAAAACACACAAAAGCACAAGGTATTTTTTCTTCAAATGAGCTAAGCATCTAAGAGCCTGTAGAAAACTACGGATGGAAAGGGTGCTAATACCTTCCCTTTCCATAATCTATCCCCCTTACTCAGAAAACTCTCAAAAGGTCTTTTCTGTTCTTTTCACCATTTCCTTTGTTGGATAAAAGAAAAGTCGATGGCGACTCTTGCTTACCGCAACATTTGCAAACACAAACGCAAAACTAGTATAACAGTCGGTTCTGCTTCTGTATCATAGAAACGTTAGTGTGTAGAAAGACCTTCATCAGCTTTGGCTCCTTAGGGTTTTTGAATTCTATCTTTATTCTCTTGTACTTAGGATTATTGAAACTTGTACTAAAAGTTGTAATCCATTAAAAAGTTATTATTAAAATGAAAATCTTCAGTATTTCCAAATGTGTTAGTTCCTCAATATTTGTAAGTGTTTATAGTTCTTTGAGTTCCTTGAATAAACACAATAAATCATATGCATTGCATATCATGCATCATTTTACACATATTTTTTGCATTCATATCGTTCACAGGTGTCTTACTTGTTTCTCTACTTTGTTCAGTCGACAAGTTGTCTCATTTCTACAATACTCAAGCTAATTTTAAGAAGATAGAAAACATTGAGCAAGAGAATCACGAGTTGTATGAAGAAGTTACTTCTTTGAAAGCCTTTATGGCTAATCTGACTACTTTGGTAGAGTTGTTGGTGGTTGCTCAAAATCAACCACCGCCTCCTTCTCCTCTGTCTCCTCGTGCTACTCAACCACAACAGACGATCGTTATTTCAGAGATTTTGTCAGTTCCCATCTCTGCTACTCCAGTTACTGCTACTCAATATTGTATGCCTCGCGGTTACCCGTGGGAAATTCTTGAGAAATTCATGCCAGAAGGTTACAATCTTGGTGCTCAAGTTGCTCCACTTATTCAAACTGATGTTGTTTCTGCACCTCTTGTGGTGCATTCTGTCCCTATTATTAATTATTAGATTCATCATGCTACACCTCCTACAGTGAATGTTATGCCTGCTATTAATGATGAAGTTTATCATGCACCACTTCGACCAAGTGAAAGTTTGGGCTTTTATGACCGAATGGATGACTTTCTGGATCAATTCAATAAAATGTAGAAAGAAGTTAAGGCTCTACAAGGAAAACAGTTATTCGGAAAGAATGTCAGTGACCTTTGCTTGGTTCCTAATGTGAAAGTGCCAGCAAAGTTTAAAGTATCATAATTTGAGAAGTACAAGGGAAACACTTTCCCCCTTGATCATCTAGTGATGTATATCAGAAGGATGTCCACTCATACTGACGACCAATGCTTGCCTATTCATTTCTTCTAGGATAGTTTAACTGGTGCTGCCTTGAAATGGTATATGGGATTGGACAGTAGTAACATCCATACATTCAATGACGTGGGTGAAGCTTTCATGAAGAAGTATAAGTACAACATGTTTATGGCACCTGACCGGGACCAATTGAGAGTGATGGCTCAGAAAGATAAGGAATCACTTAAAGAGTATGCGCAACATTGGCGCGAGGTTGATGCCCAAGTGGTACCCCCAATGGGAGAGAAAGAAATTACTAAGGTCTTCCTAAAAACCCTTGGTTCATTTTACTATGAAAGAATGGTTTCAAGTGCATTAAGTGATTTTACTGAGATGGTAAGTATGGGTGTCCGTCTAGAGGAAGCCGTCAGGGAAGGACGACTATCAAAAGATGAAGGTTCTAGCGGAACAAAGAAATCATCATATGGGTTTTCTAAAAATAAAGAAGGAGAGATGAATGCTATTGTTCAAGAAAGAAGGACTAGACCTCTAAGAAGACGTCATCAGCATCAACAACAAGTTTCTTCAGTAACTCCCATAATCAATGTAGCTCCGACTGTTGTTGCATATCAGAGAGCACCTCAAAAAGGTAATCAGGAGAGAAGCTTTTGATCCTATCCTAATGATTTATACAAAATTATTTTTGGCTTTGATTTAGAAGAAGTTGGTGCAGACTAGGCCTCCTCCGGCTGTACCCGCAACTTTTCCATGGTATTATAAAGGTGATCAAACTTGTGCTTTTCATCAAGGAGCCCTTGGGCACAATATTGAAAACTGTTATCCATTGAAGTTTGAATTCCAGAAGATGGTAAGATCTGGTCTCCTGTCTTTTAAAGATGTTGGTCCCAATGTGAAGGCTAATCCAATACCCAAGCATGAAGGTGGAGGTACTTTGAATGTGGTTGCTAGTTGTCTAGGAGAATTCAGAATCTTTGACATAAACATGGTAAGAGTAAATTTGGTGAAGATGCATGATTTTCTATGTGTTGTACCCCAAAATTTTCCCTCCCTTTTCTTCAAGACATTTCCTACAAAAATTCTCAAATGCTCAAGGATCCTCAAGGGTTGATCAGACAAGCTCACCTCCTAAGTACTGAGTCCACAACTAGGGTTTTGGTTTTCATAATGAAAATTGGAATTTTAATTCCTAAAATGACTTTCGTTATTCACCACAAGTCTCTAAGAATGCTCATACCAAGTTTCAAGTCTTGCATCACAAATTTGCTCAATTAATTGCTCAGATGACAGAAAATCAACTTTATTGGATAAAAAGTCAACTATGGCCAACATACAGTCAAACTTCAAGATTTTTTTTCCAATATCAACACTTTGATGTGATATTCATCATCTAATCAAGGTTTGATCATAATTCCTCAAGAAAAGTACTCAAATCATCAAAGGGGCAACATTGTCAAAATTAGGGTTTTTTAACTGAGAATGACTGATCATTGACTTTTGACCTAGTACATGAACTAATGGCTCGAAGCATGATCTCACGGACTCAAACATAATATCTTGACCTAATTTCACGGCTCAAATCATTTCTAAAGATCAAGGGATTGATAGTTGAAATTTGGATCAATTGGTAAAAAGTTAACAGGCATACAAAAAATCAAACATTGACTTTTTGGTCAACATTGAATTTCAAAGATCAAGAACCATCAAGACATTCAAAATTATCAAGCTTGATCATCAAGAATCAACAAAGTCAAGAAAAGTCAACAAAAAAGTCAAGATTTCCAATACTTAGAAAAATTCTAAGTGTTTTTGGCCTTAATAAAATCACTACTTCACGACTATTTTTCACTAAGATGCAAGATGATTCAAGGAAAATTTTCAACATGAAAGTTGTAGAGCATAATGATTTCTACAAATTTGTCCTTGAGGAATGATGTCCAAAAAATTCTTGGATTAGGAGATATAGGCCCATGAAGTCATGACATTTTTGTTCTACACTTAGAAAAAATTTCAATGAGTTTGGTCAGATTTTATATCCCAACTTCTTGGGCAATTTCATCAAGTTCCAATTTGATTTAGTCAAAATGGTCAACATGAAAGTTGTAGACAATATTTCAAGATTTCCAAAATGTCTAAGAAATTGAAGAGATCATTTTTGAGCTAGGAGATTCAAAGACTTGAAGTTGGCATGATAAACTTGAATTACAAGTCATTTTGGTGAAGAACATTGTTGTACCCCAAAATTTGCCCTCTCATTTTATCAAGATTCTCCTCACAAGACTCTTTGGACTCCAAACCAGATTAGGATTTGCTCAGCTCAAGACATCTCCTTGCACTAATAACCTGAAATTAGGATTTGAGTTTACACATGGATTTTTGGATTTCCAATGCCCCATGAGACTTTCATACTTCATGTTGGACTCCTAAGATTTCTCATACCAATTTTCAAGCCTTGAATCAAATTTTTGCCCAGTCAATTGGATAGTTGACCTAGAAATCAACTGTATTGGGGAACAAGTCAACTGTGGAAAATTTGCAGTGAAACCTCATAATTTTTGATCCACATCAATGTTATAGAATCATATGAACCATTTGATCAAGTTTGGACCACAACTCCTCAAGAAATTTGATCAGATCATCAAAAGGGCAAAATGGTGATTTTTAGGGTTTTGACTGTAGAAGGGAAATTTTTGATTTTTAACCTAGCCAATGGCAAATTGGTTTCAAGCATGGTTTTAAGGACTCAATGTCATCATCTTTACCTAATCATAAGGTTCAAAAGATCTCAAATGCATTGGATTGACAAATGAATTTTCCAGTCAACTGATCAAAAATCAACTATACACTGAAAAGTCAAACTTTGACTTTTTGGTCAAAATCAAGTGCCAAGGGTCATTTTTCATCAAGATGTGTCAAAACATGAAACTTGTTCACCAAGAAACCTAATTTTGGAAATTAGGGTTTAAGATTGAAAAATTTCATAACTTCGAAATTTTCTAAGTTATGAAAATTTCTTATTTTTTCCCAACTTTTCCAAACTTTTTCACCATGATGAAATTGGATTCAAAGAAAACTTCCAACAAGAAATTTGTAGTCCTCCACAAAATCTACAACTTTTATTCACAAATTTTTTCCAAAATATGCTTGGATCTCAAGTTATGATTTTTTGAATAAGGGTGAATGAAACTTTTAACTTAGTGAAATTTTGCCCTAGTTTAGGCAGATTTTTGACCTAACTTCATGGCAACTTTTCACATAGTTCCAAGTGGAATCTCAAAATGCATTTCAAATATGGATTGTAGAGCATGTTACAAGCTTTCCAAAATGTCAAATAACTCTCCAAGATCATTTATGGTTAGGAAGAATCGAAGGAATGAAAATGGCCATTTCTCACTTTTGTCCATGGCATTTTTCACATTGCTACAAGTTGCAAATCTGTCCTAAGCATGCTTGTACTTGTTTTACAGGTCTTAAACCTTTCCACACTCCTTAATTTAATGCAAATACATTGGACAATGGCATTTTTCTGATCTTTGAAGCTTTGTACAAGGGTTTAATCCAAAAATGGCAAAAAGGTTACAATGCTACTTTGATAAAGTTAGCTTTTAGCAATTTTGTTTATCTTGAGCATTGGACCCAATCTCTTGCAGCAAACAAAGTCCATGAATATCAGGCAATTGGTACTAACTATGTTCAGGCTTTGAGCTAGCCTGTACAGGCTTTGAGTTTTGTCAACTCAACTTTTGCTTCAAAAGCAAGTAAGCTTGCAAAAAGTCCATAACTTGAAAATATGATAAGAGCAAGTCTTAGTATCATTACAAGCAATCTCAGCATATTGTACCAAGCCAGAAACAAGAATTGACAAGCTCCCAAACACCCTCTAACACAGAAAACCCCATTTCTGCCCAAAACAGGGCATCTTCTGCAGAACCACTTCCAAAACATATTCCACTCGTGCGTTTTGCTTGGAACCACTTCAAACACACTCCATATAACCCACCTGAACTATCCAATCACTTGTCCAGCAACTGTAACCTCGTTTTCACACTTCACCATTTTCATTTTGAAGCTTTGCAGGTTGACTTCTACAGGGACATTCAGGCAAGTTCAAAGCAAGCTAAGCATTGGGAAAGGTTGAGACAACTTCAGGTAAGCGAACACGACCTTCAGGCCTCACTCACAACTCCTACATTGCCATATCCAAACTTAACTGAAACAGTTATTTGTCAAGATTCTAACTCCTTATTTAGGCATCATTAGGCTTAGGCTTGTGAAGCAAAAATGTAGTCTTTAATGTGTTTGAGTTGTACATGTGCATAGTTCTTATTTATATTAACTGAGCTATGAGAATTTGGATGATGAACATGCTGAAAATTTTAGGTTAAAATTTAGGGCCACTGAAATTCTCCCTGGTTTCTTAGAGTTAGGTCAAGTTCTTTATATGGTTCGAATCGTGATTGAAAATGCTATAACTTTCATGTTGTAAATTTTTGATTTCATGCAAGCATGAGCAAGAACAGGTTTGAGTTGCAGAATGCGCATTTTTCTGTTTAGAGGACAGGGATAAAGTGAAGTGGGCCTAGGCGCTTGGGCTTGTTTCTTTTGGCACCCCCTGTTTACTTTCTGCACCCCCTTGGCCCATTTGTTTTATTTTTCATTTTTTTATTTCTTTTATATTTTCTGACTTTATTTATTTTTTCTAAACATTGAAAAATCTCAAAAATATTTTCTTAATTTTTTGCATTTTATTTTATTATTTTTATTATTTTTTGGACATAAAAATAGTTTATTAAATGACAACATGCTTTATTTTCTTAAATAAACTTGCAAATAATATAAAATATTATGTATTTTTATTTTTATTATTTATACACTTAAAATATTATTTTCTCACATATTTTATTTTTTAATATTTCTGTATATATTTTTATTTATTTTTCTTGTACATAAAATGAATAAATAAATAATATAGAATATATCTTTTTAAACAAAAATTAGGGTTTCTTCACCCTTTCAAAAATAATCATTTTATTTTCTCTTATTTTTAAGACTTAAATAAATTTATTTTACATACATAAAAATCAATACAAGAACATTTTTTGCATATTTACATTTTTATTGTACATTTAAATAATTGTTCATTTATTTATTGTATAAATTCAATTTGGTTGTAATAGTTTTAGGGTTTTATTTTGAGCAATATCCCCTTATTCAAAACTTGTATCCCCCTTCCCATAATAATGTTGTAATAGTCTAGATTTACTTTACGCATTTATTGCTTTTATATGCATGTTTACTAAACTAGGGTTTGTATGCAAAAGACCAAAATCAAACAAATAGCTAGACCTAAATACAAGACAAAAATGCATGTAAAATGATAACACATTGCACACAAGCACCCCTAGGGTTTCATCCACTTTGTTGCCTTAAAATGGCCATGGTATGCATGCTAGGTATCTTGGTAAAACAAAACAAAACAAAAAGATCATAGTCCCTCGATGACGCTTTCAAAATGTTGCCTAAAAACAAATGATCTTAGTCCCTAAAACTTGCTAAGATACTTGGCACTATTGCTATCATGGTCATACGATGACCCACACCCGTCCCGTTTAACATCCAAATATAGGGTTATTTACCAAATACAATGGTAAAACAACAATGTCAAAGGGTTAAAAATGCACAAGAAAGACTTTTGATTAGGGTAGACAACTCCTAGTTACTTGATCAATTTGCAAACATCCTTGCTATTTTCAAACAAACACATACACATTTCAAAACAATTTCCAAACAAACATTCAAACATTGAAACATTTTTCAAAAGACAAACATCTTTGTATACATTCTTCAAACAAGAATCATTACAAAGATTGCCAAAACGATGGCCTCTTTTCAAAATACTTTCAAAACCACACAAAGCACCATTTCAAACAATTGGAAAATCAAAGCAAGTGATCTAAACAAGTAACTAAGAACCCATGGAAAACCATGGATGAAAAGGGTGCTAGTGTAACACCCCGTTTTCAATTAATTGATTTATTTAAATTTGGGAATTTATTTTATTAGAATTAATAAAATAAAAAGGAATTATTTATTTGGAATATTTGAAGAAATAAGAAATATTGAGATTTTTAAGTCATTGGGCTTAGATGTTGTTAGTAATGAGTGGGGGTGAAAAAGAAGTAAAGTTATGTGTTGGAACTCAAGTTATTCCTCATTTTGGTTTTCACGATAAACAGAAGTTAGAATTGGGAAAATAGAGCTCTGAAGGTACGAGGAACGAAGAACGGAGAACTTCGCTCAAGAATTCAAAGCTGCTAATTGATAAGGTAAGGGGGGTTATACTCGATTATATTTGTTTATGGGTTTATGTACGGTTGATTCGGGTAATCGTAGGAAATCCCAATTGTTAAATGTTTCTAGGGATCGATAACCGTAGGACTGAACTTTGTTAGAAAAGGATTAGGATTCCCAATTCTCATGAATCGGTTAAGAATTTAGGTCCCAAATGGTGAATTGGGCGTATGTCTAATGATCGTGAATTTACCTTGGAAGTTGTAGGGATAATCCCAATGTCAGTAGAATTCCCCAAAAAGTTACGGTTAATCCCCGGTTAAGGTGATTATAATGATTGTTGGTAAATTGGATATTGTGGTATTGTTGTGGATTGTACAAACTCGATGCGTTAGGTACTGAAATACGCGTTTTGGCCGACATTTTTCCGCGTTTGGACGGCTGTTGTGAGCCACTGCAGGTTCAGAAAAATCTGACCCGCGCTCATCAACACGGCCGTGTTGTTTAACACGGGCACCCGTGTTGATGCACTGTAATGCTGAAAAAAAATGTGTTTTCTGGCCACAATTCAACACGGGCGTGTTGTTTAACACGGGCACCCGTGTTGATCCCCTGTAATGAGAAAAAAAGGTGTTTTCTGGACACAATTCAACACGGCCGTGTTGTTTAACACGGGCACCCGTGTTAATGCTGCTGTGTTGAATTTCTGAATTTTGTTTTCTGTGTTTTATTGTGGATTTTATTGCCATGCTTTTAGATATATTATCAAGCATGAAGTATGATATGATTTGATGTGATTGGTTGATGTTTAAATAGTATGCTGAGTGTTTACATGCTATCTGTATCTTGATATGATTGATGTTTGATAGTATGCTGAGTGGTTACATACTATTCATATCATGTGATGTTTGATATTGTTGATGTGCATGATATGTTGAATGATGTTCATAGTATGCTGAGTGTTACATACTTACATATCATGTTGCATTTGTTAATTCCCATTGTGTGGAATTAACATGGTGGCCAATATACGTGTCCGCGATTTAATGGAACGTTGAGGTGGTAGCCGTGTCCGCGATATAATGGAACGGTGAGTTATCCGTGACCCGCGATTTAATGGGGCGGTGTAGTGGTACCACATGCATGGGTGTGTTGCATTACTCGAATATAACATGAATGGATGATTTTTCCAATGTTATATTGATTGTTTGTATGCACATGTGATTGATATATGGTTGATGATGTTTGATGGATATTTGCAATTATGAAAAGCAATATGTCATGGATATATGATTTGTAAAGGTTTTGTAAACTATGAAATATGTTAATTATTGGGTGATGTTTATGATTTCGTGAATTGATTGTTATGAATGTATAACCAAATGTATATTTGAGAAGCTCACCCTTACTGTTGAATATTTCAGATTGAGGAGCTTCGCTCAGGTGCTTGGCGAAGGCTTATCGTGTCTAGTTTAGTTTTGTTCTAGTATGTCCGGGTCATGCTCTGATAGTTGTAACTCCGGGAACGTTTGGTTGTCGAGCTGCTTTAGTCAGACTCATTTATTCCTTTATTTGTTATAATATGATGTTGACTTTTCCAGGTGTTAATCCCTGATGACTTTGGAAATTATTATAACAATTGATTTTATTGAATAAATTATTCCGCTGTGTAAACATGTATGAGTTACTGCTAAAAATTATGCATGACAGGATTGTTTTAATAGAAGAGAATTGTGACATCCTCGATTATACATGTACTCTGAAAATATGATTTTTATTTAAATTGCGAAAATTATATGTGGGGTTTTAGAGGGTGTTACAATAGTGGTATCAGAGCATAGTCGGTCGTTGTGACCAGAGTCTTGAGTCAGTCATTCCTTTTCGTATGCGACTAGTGCAAGGTAACACTGTCGATACTGTATTCTGATGTGGAGTATGTTTTAATTCTCAGAAATATGGCTGGAAGAGGTAATGGACGAAATGATGCTGCACTAGCTGAGGCTTTGGGGATGTTAGCTGGTGTACTTGCTGGAAACCCAACTGGAGGCGTGATTGGTGCTGATAGGCAATTGGGAAATTTCCAGAGGAACAATCCTCCGTTGTTCAAAGGTACACATGACCCCGAAGGTGCTCAGAAGTGGCTGAAGGAAATCGAAAGGATTTTCCGTGTGATCGATTGTGCTGAAGATCTGAAAGTCAGATATGGTACGCATATGTTGGCAGAAGAGGCCGACGACTGGTGGGTTGCCACAAGGACTGAAATGGTTCAGGATGGAGAGGCACTGACTTGGGCTAACTTCAGAAGGGCTTTTCTGAGGAGGTACTTTCCTGAAGATGTTCGGGGAAGAAAGGAAATTGAATTTTTGGAGCTTAAGCAGGGCAACCTGACTGTTAGTGAGTATGCTACTAAGTTCACTGAGCTGGCAAAGTATTATGCTCACTACAACAATGATGAGGCTGGAGAATTCTCTAAATGTGTCAAATTTGAGAATGGTCTCCGAGATGAGATTAAGCAGGGAATCAGGTACCAGCGTATTCGTAGATTTTCTGATCTGGTGGATTGTAGCAGAATCTTGGAAGAAGATATTACCAAGAATCGGTCGTCTCACTCTCGTGGGGCTGTTGATAAAAGAGGGAAGCAACATATGGACCGTGGCAAGCCATATGGTAGAGATAACCAGAGATCAGGCGGTTGGAAAAGGCCTAGTGGGGGAGATTCTAAGGCTCCTATCAGATGCTACAGGTGTGGTGAGCCTGGTCATCACATTCGAGATTGCAAGAGTGATGAGAAGAAGTGCTATAAATGTGGAAAGGCTGGTCATTTGTCTATTGATTGCAAAGGGAAGTCTGTTACTTGTTACAATTGTGGCGAAGAAGGTCACATTCGTCCGCAGTGTCCTAAGCCTAGGAAGGATCAGTCAGGTGGAAAAGTGTTTGCTTTGTCTGGATCTGAGACTACTCCGGGGGATCGATTGATTAAAGGTACGTGTTTTATTCATGGCACACCTTTAGTTGCAATTATTGATACTGGTGCAACTCATTCTTTCATTTCTTTGGATTGTGCTGAGAGGTTGAAACTGGACATATCTGGTATGCGAGGTAGCATGGTTGTTGATACTCCTGCATCGGGTTCAGTGACAACTTCACTTGTATGTAGGAATTGTCCTATTGAGATTTTTGGTAGAGGTTTCGGTATGGATTTAGTGTGCCTACCGCTTGAACAAATTGATATTATCCTTGGGATGAACTGGTTGGAATTTAACCGGGTTCATCTGAACTGCTTTGCTAAGACGGTGATTTTCCCAGAAGCAGTTGGTGTCGAGAATTTGACTATGACTGCTAGGCAGGTGCAAGAAGCAATGGAAGATGGTGCTAATGTGTTTATGTTACTTGCTTCGTTAGATGCAACAGGAAAGGTCAGGAGTAGTGAATTGCCAGTGGTGTGTGATTTTCCAGAAGTCTTTCCTGATGATGTTGGCGAGTTACCTCCTGAGAGAGAAGTGGAATTTTCTATAGATTTAATTCCTGGTACGAGACCGGTGTCGATGGCGCCATATCGTATGTCTGCGTCTGAATTGGCTGAATTGAAGAGTCAGTTGGAAGATTTACTGGAGAAGAAGTTTATTCGTCCAAGTGTTTCGCCTTGGGGTGCTCCGGTATTGTTGGTTAAGAAGAAAGAAGGTTCTATGAGACTGTGTGTTGATTACAGGCAATTGAACAAGGTAACCATTAAGAATCGGTACCCGTTACCGAGGATTGATGATTTAATGGATCAGTTAATTGGAGCCAGTGTATTCAGTAAGATTGATTTGAGATCTGGATATCATCAGATTCGTGTGAAAGCGGAAGATATTCAAAAGACTGCTTTTCGAACGAGGTATGGGCATTATGAATATTCTGTTATGCCGTTCGGAGTTACTAATGCACCTGGTGTTTTCATGGAATATATGAATAGGATTTTTCACCCGTATCTGGATAAGTTTGTTGTGGTTTTTATTGATGACATTCTGATTTATTCCGAGAATGACGAAGATCATGCGGAACATCTCAGAATTGTGTTAGAGTTGTTGAAAGATAAGAAGTTGTATGCAAAGTTGTCCAAATGTGAGTTCTGGCTGAATGAAGTTAGTTTTCTTGGACATGTGATTTCTAAGAATGGTATTGCAGTGGATCCTACGAAAGTAGAAGCGGTATCTCAGTGGGAAGCGCCAAAGACTGTTTCTGAAATTAGAAGTTTTCTTGGTCTTGCAGGTTATTACAGAAAATTTATCGAAGGATTCTCAAAGTTAGCATTGCCGTTGACGAAGTTGACTCGTAAAGGACAAGCGTTTATTTGGGATTCTGATTGTGAGAAAGGTTTCCAAGAACTGAAGCGGAGATTGACTAGTGCTCCTATTCTGATTTTGCCGAATCCGGTGGAATCTTTTGTGGTTTATTGTGATGCATCTCTGTTGGGTTTAGGTGGTGTTTTAATGCAGAATCAGCAGGTAGTTGCGTATGCTTCGAGACAGTTGAAGGTTCATGAAAGGAACTATCCTACTCATGACTTAGAGTTGGCCGCAGTTGTGTTTGTCTTGAAATTGTGGAGACATTATCTGTATGGTTCGAGATTTGAAGTGTATAGTGATCATAAGAGTTTGAAGTATCTTTTCGATCAGAAAGAGCTCAATATGAGGCAAAGAAGGTGGTTAGAATTCCTCAAAGATTATGATTTTGGTTTGAATTACCATCCTGGTAAGGCAAATGTAGTTGCAGATGCTTTGAGCAGGAAGTCCTTGCATATGTCTATGATGATGGTTCGTGAATTGGATTTAATTGAGCAATTCCGAGATTTGAGTTTGGTTTGTGAAAGTACTCCGAAGTGTGTTCGTTTGGGTATGTTGAAACTTACTAGTGGCATTCTAGAAGAGATCAGAATCGGGCAGAAATCTGATGTTAATTTAGTTGATAAATTGACATTGATCAACCAAGGTCAAGGTGGTGAGTTCAGGATTGATGAAAATGATGTTATGAGATTTGGCGATAGAGTTTGTGTTCCTGATGTCGCAGAAATCAAGAAAAGTATATTAGAGGAAGGACATCGCAGTGGGGTGAGCATTCATCCGGGTGCCACGAAAATGTATCATGATTTGAAGAAATTGTTTTGGTGGCCGGGAATGAAAAAGGAAATAGCTGAATTTGTGTATGCATGTTTAATCTGTCAGAAATCGAAGATTGAGCATCAGAAGCCGTCTGGATTTATGCAACCGATGTTCATTCCAGAATGGAAGTGGGATAGTATTTCTATGGATTTCGTATCTGGGTTGCCGAGGACTCCTATGAATTGTGAAGCGATATGGGTCGTTGTGGATAGGTTGACTAAGTCTGCTCATTTTATACCGGTGCGAATGGATTACTCGATGGAGAGATTGGCACAGTTGTATATTGAGAAAATAGTGAGTTTGCATGGAGTTCCTTCTAGTATTGTGTCAGATAGAGATCCGAGGTTCACTTCGAAATTTTGGGAAGGATTGCAGAAGGCTTTGGGTACTAAGTTGAGATTGAGTTCAGCTTACCATCCTCAGACTGACGGACAGACGGAGAGGACGATTCAATCGTTGGAAGATTTATTGCGTGCTTGTGTTTTAGAGAAAGGTGGAGCTTGGGATAGCTATTTGCCATTGATTGAGTTTACTTATAACAATAGTTACCATTCGAGTATTGGCATGGCTCCGTTTGAGGCATTGTATGGTAGACGGTGTAGGACGCCTTTGTGTTGGTATGAATCTGGAGAGAGTTCGGTAATTGGGCCAGAGATTGTTCAGCAGACTACCGAAAAGATCAAATTGATTCAAGAGAAGATGAGAGCTTCTCAGAGTCGTCAGAAAAGTTATCATGATGAGAGGAGAAAGAATTTAGAATTCAGTGCTGGAGATCATGTGTTTATGAGAGTTACTCCGATGACAGGTATTGGTCGGGCGTTGAAGTCTAAGAAGTTGACTCCGCGTTTTATTGGTCCGTTTCAGATTACGGAAAGAGTTGGAGAAGTTGCTTATCGCATTGCTTTACCTCCGAGACTTGCGAATTTGCACGATGTTTTTCATGTTTCTCAGTTGAGGAGATACATTCCAGACCCATCTCATGTAATCCAAATAGATGATGTACAGGTGAGAGATAACCTGACAGTAGAAGCATTGCCTATGAGGATAGAAGATCGGGAAGTGAAACAGTTAAGAGGTAAAGAGATAGCATTAGTGAAGGTTGCTTGGGGAGGTCCAGCAGATGGAAATATCACTTGGGAGCTGGAGAGCCAGATGAAAGAGGCTTATCCGGAGCTGTTCGTCTAAGGTATGTTTTCGAGGACGAAAACTCTTTTAGTGGGGGAGAGTTGTAACACCCCGTTTTCAATTAATTGATTTATTTAAATTTGGGAATTTATTTTATTAGAATTAATAAAATAAAAAGGAATTATTTATTTGGAATATTTGAAGAAATAAGAAATATTGAGATTTTTAAGTCATTGGGCTTAGATGTTGTTAGTAATGAGTGGGGGTGAAAAAGAAGTAAAGTTATGTGTTGGAACTCAAGTTATTCCTCATTTTGGTTTTCACGATAAACAGAAGTTAGAATTGGGAAAATAGAGCTCTGAAGGTACGAGGAACGAAGAACGGAGAACTTCGCTCAAGAATTCAAAGCTGCTAATTGATAAGGTAAGGGGGGTTATACTCGATTATATTTGTTTATGGGTTTATGTACGGTTGATTCGGGTAATCGTAGGAAATCCCAATTGTTAAATGTTTCTAGGGATCGATAACCGTAGGACTGAACTTTGTTAGAAAAGGATTAGGATTCCCAATTCTCATGAATCGGTTAAGAATTTAGGTCCCAAATGGTGAATTGGGCGTATGTCTAATGATCGTGAATTTACCTTGGAAGTTGTAGGGATAATCCCAATGTCAGTAGAATTCCCCAAAAAGTTACGGTTAATCCCCGGTTAAGGTGATTATAATGATTGTTGGTAAATTGGATATTGTGGTATTGTTGTGGATTGTACAAACTCGATGCGTTAGGTACTGAAATACGCGTTTTGGCCGACATTTTTCCGCGTTTGGACGGCTGTTGTGAGCCACTGCAGGTTCAGAAAAATCTGACCCGCGCTCATCAACACGGCCGTGTTGTTTAACACGGGCACCCGTGTTGATGCACTGTAATGCTGAAAAAAAATGTGTTTTCTGGCCACAATTCAACACGGGCGTGTTGTTTAACACGGGCACCCGTGTTGATCCCCTGTAATGAGAAAAAAAGGTGTTTTCTGGACACAATTCAACACGGCCGTGTTGTTTAACACGGGCACCCGTGTTAATGCTGCTGTGTTGAATTTCTGAATTTTGTTTTCTGTGTTTTATTGTGGATTTTATTGCCATGCTTTTAGATATATTATCAAGCATGAAGTATGATATGATTTGATGTGATTGGTTGATGTTTAAATAGTATGCTGAGTGTTTACATGCTATCTGTATCTTGATATGATTGATGTTTGATAGTATGCTGAGTGGTTACATACTATTCATATCATGTGATGTTTGATATTGTTGATGTGCATGATATGTTGAATGATGTTCATAGTATGCTGAGTGTTACATACTTACATATCATGTTGCATTTGTTAATTCCCATTGTGTGGAATTAACATGGTGGCCAATATACGTGTCCGCGATTTAATGGAACGTTGAGGTGGTAGCCGTGTCCGCGATATAATGGAACGGTGAGTTATCCGTGACCCGCGATTTAATGGGGCGGTGTAGTGGTACCACATGCATGGGTGTGTTGCATTACTCGAATATAACATGAATGGATGATTTTTCCAATGTTATATTGATTGTTTGTATGCACATGTGATTGATATATGGTTGATGATGTTTGATGGATATTTGCAATTATGAAAAGCAATATGTCATGGATATATGATTTGTAAAGGTTTTGTAAACTATGAAATATGTTAATTATTGGGTGATGTTTATGATTTCGTGAATTGATTGTTATGAATGTATAACCAAATGTATATTTGAGAAGCTCACCCTTACTGTTGAATATTTCAGATTGAGGAGCTTCGCTCAGGTGCTTGGCGAAGGCTTATCGTGTCTAGTTTAGTTTTGTTCTAGTATGTCCGGGTCATGCTCTGATAGTTGTAACTCCGGGAACGTTTGGTTGTCGAGCTGCTTTAGTCAGACTCATTTATTCCTTTATTTGTTATAATATGATGTTGACTTTTCCAGGTGTTAATCCCTGATGACTTTGGAAATTATTATAACAATTGATTTTATTGAATAAATTATTCCGCTGTGTAAACATGTATGAGTTACTGCTAAAAATTATGCATGACAGGATTGTTTTAATAGAAGAGAATTGTGACATCCTCGATTATACATGTACTCTGAAAATATGATTTTTATTTAAATTGCGAAAATTATATGTGGGGTTTTAGAGGGTGTTACAGCTAGCACCTTCCCTTTTCATAATATACCCCCTGAACCCAAGAAAACATCTCAAAGGTCTTTCCTGTTCTTTTTGACTTTTCCTTTGGATAAAAAAAAGTCGGTGGTGACTCTTGCTAAACCGAAACATTTGCGAACACAAACACAAAACCTCAAGTTAGTTCTCCCACCGTATCACAAACACATAATTCAATCTTCATGCTATGCTGCATAATCTTTCTTTGCAGGCCTCCTAACTTGAAAATCTCACTATAATTAAATGTTTACACAAACTTTTGAGCTATGGTCCATTTGATTTAAGCATTGTCCAAACCACTTTGCCATTTTTGGAAGAAAGGCACCATTGTCATTCTTGAAAAGAAAGCTTTATGCATAATGTCAACTCCTCAAGCCTCTAACTTGTTCCCTCTTATCACACTCCATCTAAAAAGTCATAAGCATTGTGTTTAAAGTGCTTAACCATTCTATGAGCAATGGCACCATACATTGAAATTTGATTTCTCAAGAAATCACATGTGATTTTTCAAAAAACCATAATTTTTTATCTTTGGATTCTGATTTCATGAGCCTTCAAAACCCCTTATACTCTCAAAAACCAGAATTGTCCACAAAACCTCCATTTTTGAGCTTTGAAGTCTAAATCTTTGAATCTCTCAAACCTTGCAAGTTTTGTCCAAACAAATCATCCAAATACTTCACATATATCATATAAAAGTTGTCCAAACACAGGAATAACTTCTGTAACATCATTATCACCATCTTTCAAACTCAAAAACAGTACCTTACAACTTGACTTAGTTAGGGGTGATTCAACAACTTTCAGCATAAAGTAAAGATTGACACCGCTTCAAGAAGGTCTGAGGGAGCTTAACCAATAATAATATTGCAACTGGAACAACTAGAAGAGGTTTCAGGCTTTTCTCCAAAAGAGGACAAGTCTGGGCAAAAGAGTGCAAATATCCAAAAATTCCAAAAAATGCTCCAGGAGCCCTGACACGGGTGGTCGTGTCGCCTGACACGGGTTGTGTCAGGGAGAAGAGATGGCAAGGAGGCAGGGTAAAAGGCAACACGGGTGCCCGTGTCACACGACACAGCCCGTGTGAACTCAGTTGGGACTAAGAACGTGCAGAAGGCATTGAGCAAATTCTGACACCGGTGCCCGTGTATGGTGACACGGCCCGTGTCAGCCTAGGCGCCAAAAAATCCTAATTTTGAGATTTTTGCCATAATTTTGGATCATTAAGAATACATTAGACATTTTGCATCGCTGGGAATTGACATTAACATCCAAATTATTTTCTAAACAATTAAAAATCATTAGACTTAGGTTTTATTTTAATTTTCTTAATTTAAATTAACTCAGTTTTTTTTATAGGTTTTGTTTAAAGTAAATAATTAACTTTTTTAAAACTAATTAGTTTTCTTAGGTTAATGATCAAACTTGATTTTCCATCAAAGAATCCACCAAAACAATTTCTTTTTTCCTTTTTTCTCTACTTCTCATTTTTGCGTATTTTATTATTTTGCATTATCATTTATGTAAATGGTCTGTAATAGATAATTAGAGTTTATTGCTTTCCTGCCCCATTCACAAACTTGTACCCCCATTCCTAAAGCATTGTAATAGCGTAGGACATTTAAATTCTTCAATTTATCGCTTTCCTTATTACTGTTAGTAATTAGGATTTGTATGGTAAGATTAAAAAAAATCGTAGCAAAACCCTAATTCAAGATAAAATATTTGAATCAAACGCACTTCGCACATATGCACCTCTAGGGTTAACCTCACTTGTTGCCTCAGATATAAACAATCATGTCCCTCGAATGTGGGATGTTTTGGAAAAGGCCCTTGATTAAAAGATCGTAGTCCCTCAATGACCCTTCGATGTTGCCTTCGATAAATGATCTGAGTCAATTATGACAATTGTTAAACATCTTACAAGTTGCCTTCTATGACTGTACGATGACCCTCGTCTCTCCCTCACATCCAATGATATGGATTCTTACTAACTAATGGTAGGATAGCACTATCTAAAGTAGGAGGAAAAGAACAAAGACTTTTTGAGTAGGTAGATTTCTCATAATCGCTTACTCACAAACTAAAACAATTTCCACACTTCACACTTTCAAAATGACTATTTTAAAAACACTTCTCAAAACAAACATTTTATATACATTCTCAACGATACGAGAATCATTACAAAAATCACCTTACATTGGCATTTTCAAAACATCTTTCCAAACACTCTCTTTCAACAAATATTTTCAAAACAAACATTTTGTATACATTCTCAATGATACGAGAATCATTACAAAATTATCGTACTTAGGAATTTTCAAAATATTTGCAAACATACAAAAACACAAAGAATTTTTAAAGTGAGCTAGCAATTAAGAGCCTGTAGATAACTACAGATGAAAAGGGTGCTAACACCTTCCCTTTTCATAACCTACCCCCCGAACTCAAGAAAATTCACAAAATGTTTTTCCTGTTCTTTTCACCCTTTCCTTTATTTGATAAAAGAAAACTTGGTGGCGACTCTTTCTATCCGCAACATTTGTGATAAAACGTAAAACACCAAGTCAGTTCTCCCACCGTATTACACTATATCAATACATTCACTATGAGCATGACCATAAAGCCTGCCGGGTATGTAGAGAAAGCACTCACGCTTGTTCCATGGTAGAAGGTGATTTACAAGAGATGTTGGATAAAGGCCTTTTCCATATCATCAGCCCAAAGGCACAATATGGGAATGATGTGAATATGGTTCCTGGATATCCCAGTAAATTTCAGATTTATGACGTGAATGATATGGATGATGATCTGGTTTAGTTGCATGCTAACTTTTGTTATATGAATGGTCAGGAGACACATCATTGTGGTTCCTGTCAGATTTGCTGCAAATATTCACATGGTTGTTCTATTGTGAGAAGAGGTATTCAACTGCTGTTAGACAAAGGTACTATCAGAGTCACAAGAAACATAGATAATTATAATGGAGTTAACATGATTGAAGACTACCATATTGAGGCCATATCTGATGATGAGTATGTTTCCGCTGGTGAATTATTTTATTCTGACAAAGGTATGTTTCCTGAATATGCTGAAGAGGCAGGAGTGAATGTCATTGTACCATATTTTGGTGTTCCTTCTCCTGTAGAGATTACATATCGCAGAAAACCTTCTGTTTCTCCCGTAGTTATTTGTATACCTAGTCTTATCCCAAATAAATCATATAAAGTCGTGCCTTATAAGTACAATGAAACTATCCTAGAAGATGGTGTGGAAATTCCTATCCAACCTTTATCCCATGTTAAGAATATTGCTGAAGCTAGTTGGGTAACTCATAGTGTTCGTGTCTTCGCCCATACCTTTCAAGGAGATGTTAATTCTGGTAAAAAGGTTATTGAGAATGACGAACCTAAGAAATTGGTAGGAGAATCTAATGGAGATGCCTTGGAAAAATATGTTGATGATCTGTTAAAAATCATCAAGATGAGTGATCACAAGATTATGGATCAGTTGTTGCAAACTCCATCTAAGATTTCCATTTTAGCCTTGTTGATGAACTCTTCTACTCACCGGGAATGTCTGACGAGGGTGTTGGATCAGGATTTTGTTGAAAGGGATGTGTCTCTCGATCAGTTCAACAGTTTTATGAGGAATATTACGTCTTGTAATAATATGAGTTTTTGTGATGAGGAATTGCCTAGTGAAGGGAGAAACCATAACCTGGCTCTGCATGTATCTATGAATTATAAGAATGACTTTTTGTCCAATATGCTGATAGAAAATGGACCTGCATTGAATGTTCTACCAAGAAGCACTCTCATGAAGCTCAAATATCAGGTAACTCCTATGCGCCATAGTAGCATTATAGTAAAATCTTTTGATGGTTCGAGAAAATATGTCATTGGGGAGGTGCATTTACCTATTCACATAGGTCCACACTTATTCCAAATCACCTTTCAGTTTATGGATATTGTCCCAGCATATAGTTGTTTATTGGGACGACCCTGGATCCACGAAGTAGGAGCTGTTACTTCAACCTTGCATCAGAAATTGAAATTTTTTCGTGAAGGAAAGATAGTTATTGTGAATGGTAAAAAAGCTATGTTGATATCTCATTTTATTCCTTTAGCATGGTAGAAGCTGATGAAGCCACTATTGGAACCCATTTCCAAGCTTTGTCTATTGATAATATAAGGAAGAATGAAGATTTTATCACCTTACTTAAGGACGTGCAATAGGTAGTGCATAAAGGCCATAGAAAGGTGTTAGGCAAGGTTACTAATCCACCTGTGAACAAGAACGGGACTGGTTTAGGTTTCTCCATAAGGGTTAAGTTGTGAAGCCAAAGTTTCTCCATGGGTCACATATCCCTTTTACTGCAAGGTTGACATTTGATTGTACCAATAACATGGTGAAGTATGAAGCTTGTATCATGGGTCTTGAAGAAGCTATAGATCTCATAATCAAAATTCTTGATGTATATGGTGATTCAGCTTTGGTAATAAATCAGATCAAAGGAGAATAGGAGACTCGTCACACTTGCTTGATTACCTACAAAGATTATGCAAGAAGATTATTACCTCTCTTAAATAAAGTTGAATTCCATCATATTCCCAGAGATGAGAATCAGATGACAGACGATTTAGCCACTTTGGATTCTACGTGCCAAGTAAATGCTTGGAACGATGTACCTCATATTTCAGTTTGGCGTCTTGATAGACAACTTCATGTGTTTGCCACAGAGGGGACGTCAGATGAAAAACCTTGGTATTATGATATCAAGCACTTCCTTCAGACTCAAGAATACCCGCTTGGTGCGTCCAACAAAGATAAAAAGACATTGATAAGGTTGGCAGATAGCTTTTTCCTCAATGAATATGTGTTATACAAGAGAAATTATGACATCGTCTTGCTCAAATGTGTGGATAGACACGAAGTGGACATGTTAATGCATGAGATTCATGAATGTTCCTTTAGTACCCATTCCAATGGACATTTTATGGCAAAGAAGATGCTTAGGGCAAGTTACTATTGGCTGACAAAAGAATATGACTGTTACAAATTTCTGAAGAAGTGCCATAAGTGTCATATTTATGCTGACAAGATTCATGTGCCTCCAACACTTCTCAATGTTATTTCTTCCCCATGGGCTTTTTCTATGCGGGGTATTGATATGATTGGAATGATTAAACCTAAGGCGTCGAATGGACATCGTTTCATCTTAGTGGAAATTGACTACTTCACTAAGTGAGTGGAAGCAGCTTCTTATGCTAATGTCACCAAGCAGGTGGTAGTACGCTTTATCAAGAACAATCTTATATGTCATTATGGTGTGCTAAGTAGGATTATCACTGATAAAGACTCAAATTTGAATAATAAGTTGATGACATAACTTTGTGAAGAATTCAAGATTGTCCATCACAACTTGTCCCCTTACAGGCCTAAGATGAACGGGGCTATTGAAGCTGCTAATAAAAACATTAAGAAGGTTATCCAGAAGATGGTTGTTACCTATAAGGATTGGCATGAGATGCTCCTTTTTCTTTGCATGGGTATCATACATTCGTCCGCACTTGAATAGGGGAAACCCCATTCTCTCTTATGTATGGTATGGAAGCAGTGCTCCCCGTTGAGGTTGAGATTCCCTCTTTGCGTGCAATAATGGAACAGAAGTTGTCAAAGGATGAATGGGTCAAGAACAAGTGTGATCAATTGTATTTAATTGAATAAAAGAGAATGGCGGCCTTATGTCATGGTCAGTTATACCAGAGAAGAATGAATAAAGATTTTGATAAGAAGGTCAAGCCTCGTGAATTCAGAGAAGGCGACCCCGTTCTCAGAAAGATCATGTCTTTTAGCGCTGATTCTAGGGGCAAGTGGACTCCCAATTATGAAGGCCCATATGTCTTCAAGAAAGCCTTCTCTAGCAGTGCATTGATTCTTGAAACTATAGATGGTGAGGAGTTCCCATGTCTCATGAATGCTGATGCAGTCAAGAAATACTTCGCCTAAAGAAATAAAAGAACAATTCGCTAAGTTGAAAACTCGAAAGGGCAGCTTAGGAAAAAAAGAGTGTCTCGGGAGGATGAAAACTCGAAAGGGAGGTCTAGGAAAAAGTTAGAGACATAAACAGAATAAATTTTCCCAGTGGGTTGAAAATCCGCAAGGGAAACCTAGGAAAAAGTTAGAGATTTCCTGGCAAGTAACTGTGTCAGACAAGACTTGATCATTGAAGCAGCAATCTTCTCGAATTCTCATCAGACATCAACTGAAGCCTAAGCTCAGGAGTTCAAAGTTGTTAGGGAGAATAGTGGTCATTGCATTTCAATGTATCATTTCCATGTATTTACCATTTTCCAAAACTTTGTAATCATCCATGGAGTCACGCCATTTACGGACTACCATTCTATTAATAAAGTTTGAGCCTTTATCCAATTCTTTGTAGATCTTATTTTATTATGTCTACAAAAACTTCATTTATTATTGATAGTAATTGTCAAAACAAAAAGACTTAATAATAAAAACATGTTTTTGAAAATAATTTGCAAATTTTACTTTAATTTTGTGATTCAAGCGGGACAAAAGTAGTGGTTCCAAGATTGGGCGAACTTCGAAGTTTTGAAAAGATTCCCCAAGAAGTATTCTCAAGTTACTCTTGCTAATAAGCGCATAGTCCACATGTGATTGTTCCTTGGAGAGTTCGATTTCATACCAGTTGATATGTGGTGTTGGGTTGGGTGGTTTGATACTTCCATCCCATATTCCTCAGTTAGGTCTTGATGCAGATTTCTCTAGCTGAGTGTGATCCTTTCCCCAATAGGGTTGTGATCAAGCAGAGATTTTAAAGTTATGAAGCCTTTGCTCATTTGTTGGAGTCCTTCTCCCTTTGTGTTGAGAATTGATAGAGAATCTCTTGCAGAGTATTGTTCTCTCCAGTTATGACATTGTTTCTATTGTGTGCTACCCAAGTAACCAGACAAAGGCATTATCTGTTGTCTTTTCAAAAGTCTTTCACTCTACCCAAGGTGAAAGTGATGTTGTATGGGCGCGTCTTTTGTTTTGAATTTTAAGATCATTAATAATTTTGATTTCTAAATTGCGTCTTTATTTTTTGTTTTTTTCTTGGAAAATGGTAATCATAAAAAAACGTTTCAAAATAAATAATAATTGTAAATAAATTTACATATTCACTTGTTACGTGTGTCAGTTTCTAAAATCAATCATAAATCATATGTACAAATTAATTTAAAAAAATCATTGAGTGCAATGACCCTGCACCCTCTCCTAACTTTGAATATCTTGTGTATGTGGCCGAAGAAGAATAAAATGATGAAATTGCAGAAGAGGTTTCGCGGTTGCTTGACCGCGAGGAAAATACCATTCAGCCGTTGGAGACGATTAACATGGGTTCAAAAGAAGATTCAAAAGAAGTCAAGATTGGGGCACTGCTTCATCCTGACGTGAAGAGCATATTGATTGAGTTGCTGAAAGAGTATGTGGATATATTTCCTTGGTCTTACCAAGATATGCCTGGTTTGGACATCGATATTGTGGAACATCATTTACCGTTAAAGCCAGAATGTCCGCCAATCAAGCAGAAGCTGCGAAGAACTCATCCTCACATGGAAGTGAAGATTGAAGAAGAGGTTTTGAATAAGATTGATGTTGGCTTTCTTGTGACATCAGTGTACCCTCGATGGATTGCCAATATTGCTACAGTAACTCAGAAAGACGGAAAAGTCCGCATGTGCATTGATTATAGAGATTTAAATAAAGCAAGTCCAAAATATGATTTTCCATTACCAGATATAGATATGTTGGTTGATATCACAAAAAATTCAAAGTGTTCTCATTCATGAATGGGTTTTACGGATACAATAAAATTAGGTTGGCTCCCGAGGACATGGAAAAAACAACGTTTATCACACCCTGGGGAATATTCTGTTACAGAGTGATGCCCTTCGGGTTGAAGAACACTGGTGAAACGTACCAGAGGGCTATGACAACCCTATTATATGATCTGATGCATAAGGAAATAAAATTCTATGTTGATGATATGATCGCCAAATCTCAGACTAAGGAAGGGCATATGGAAGACTTGTTGAAATTATTTCAGTGTTTGAGGAAGTATCGTCTCGGCTTGAATCCAAATAAGTGTACTTTTGGTGTTCTTTCAGGAAAGTTGTTAGATTTCATTGTCAACCAAAAAGGAATTGAAGTTGATCTTGATAAAGTTAAGGCAATTCAAGAAATGCCTGCACCAATAACTGAAAAGCAATTCAGAGGATTCCTTGGGTGTCTGAATTATATTTCCAGGTTCATTTCCCATATGACCACAACATGTGAACCAATCTTCAAGCTTTTGAAGAAGGATCAGGGTTGCGTATGGATGGATGATTGCCAAAGGGAATTTGAAATAATTAAAGAGTATCTGCTTGAGCCCTCCATCTTGCTCCCTCCTATTTAAGGAAGACCATTAATTATGTATCTTACCATGTTGGATAATTCTATGGGTTGTATTTTGAGACAACAAGATGAAAAAGGAAGAAAATAATATGCCATTTATTATTTGAGCAAGAAGTTCACTGATTGTGAGTCACTGTATTCTATGCTAGAAAAAACATGTTGTGCTTTGGCCTGGGTGACAAGGCGATTGCGGAAATATATGTTGAATCATACTACTTAGTTGATATCCAAAATGGACCCAATCAAGTACATATTTGAGAAACCTTCTCTTACTAGAAGAATTGTCCGTTGGCAGATGTTGTTGTCTGAATATGATATTGAATACCGTACTCAGAAGACTATTGAAGGCAATGTGTTGGTGGAGTACCTTGCTCACCAACTAGTTGACGGTTATTAGTCTGTTAAGTATGATTTCTCAGATGCGGATGTGATACATTTGGAAGTTAAAGATTGTGATGAGCCTTTTCCCGAGGAAGGTCCTAATCATGAATCCCAATGGGGTATGGTGTTTGATAGAGATGTAAATGCTTATGGAAAAGAAATTGGTGTCATGAGTATCACTCCCCGTGGGTCACATGTCCCATTTTACTACAAGGTTGACATTCGATTGTACCAATAACATGTCGGAGTATGAAGCTTGTATCATGGGTCTTGAAGAGGCTATAGATCTCATAATCAATTTTTTATGTATATCGTGATTCAGCTTTGGTAATAAATCAGATCAAAGGAGAATAGGAGACTCGTCACACTGGCTTGATTCCCTACAAAGATTATGCAAGAAGATTATTAACTTTCTTCAATAAAGTTGAATTCCATCATATCCCCAGAGATGAGAAGCAAATGGCAGATGCTTTATCCACTTTGGCTTCTGCGTACAGTTCGGCATCTTGATATACCAGTTCATGTGTTTGCCATAGAGGGGACGTCAGATGAAAAACCTTGGTATTATGATATCAAGCACTTCCTTCAGACTCAAGAATACCCGCTTGGTGCATCCAACAAAGATAAAAAGCCATTGAGAAGGTTGGCAGGTAGCTTTTTCCTCAATGAAGATGCGTTATACAAGAGAAATTATGACACAGTCTGGCTCAGATGCGTGGATAGACATGGAGATGACATGTTAATACATGAGATTCATGAAGGCTCTTTTTGTACCCATGCCAATGGACATTGGATGGCAAAGAAGATGCTTAGTGTAGTGGTAGAAATGTTGAGACTAAGCCATTGGATTGACTTGATTCGCATAGATCAAATAAAAATTGCCATTGTGCTTTATTATTTCCAAAGGAATGGGAAAAGAGTGAATAACCCAAAAAGAGGGGGAGATAATATAGGTAAAGGGGTTGGTTATGCAAAGGGAAGGTATTAGCACCCTAAACATCTATGGTACTCCGCAGGAACCTCTTTGAAAATTTGTGTATTTTGGCTATAGGTGTTGTATACAAAAATAGATGGTGGGGATGAGAAAAGAAGTATTTTTTACAATTTTTGCACCTGCTGCAGTTGTGAACCTTTAGTGCCTACGTACCACCTTCCGTGCAATAGGGGATCAGGGTACACATAGTTCACCTTTAAAAAATTTAAAACACAAGTGTGTTGGTTATTTTTTTAAGAGATGAGACATCATCGTCGTATCCGAGTGGAAAGCATACCTACTACCTACAATCATGAGAAAGGAGAACTTGCATCATCTCAAAGTGGAGGATATGGCTTGGATTTTAGAATCAACAAAGCCTCGCTCAACAACCAAGTGGAAAATATCTCACTTCACTACATATCATAGAAGTATAGTAGCTCACATCACTATAATGATTGACAAGAGTCTAATCTTTGGGGAAAAATTTAACATAAGAAGCCAAAGTGGTAAAATGGTTTGAATGAGATTGATTGACTTTTAGTCTTCTCACAAAAATGTCAAAGTATTATTAAGTTGGTTAAAGTTTGATTAAGAAAATGTTTTTAAAATGCATAGACCTAAATCTAAGTTTATTATAAAAGTGGTTCAAGTTTAAAAAACAAGAATAATTTTGAAAAGGAGGGAGAAGATTTTTGAAAATAAAGAAGATAGAAGGAGATGAAGGGACTATCCTAAAGCATAAGATAAAATCTAGAGAAAAGAAATATCTAACCAACAAGAAGCCAACACTTGACACAATGAGTCAATGTAGAATTCCCATCCTTTGGATTGAAACCAACAAGTAGTGTTAATAAACCTCTTAAGAAAACCAAGCTTCAAATGCATTAGGTCTTTCACAAAAATGGGCAGAGTAACGATTGTATGCAGATGAATTCCTGAACACAGATAAAGCATGTAATCAAAATAACCTTCACACAAAGCAAACAAACAACCCAATTTCTTAGGGTAAACCCCAAGAACTCCAGACAAAATAGCAATGAAAGTCACAAGGTCTCAAGGTAGGCCAGGGTCTCTAATCCTAAGTCCAAGAAGTCCATCACTCCCTAATTCCAAAGATAGTAACCAAATAGTCCAAGTAACATTAAAGTTTTTTATGGTTCAACTTGATTATTAGGTATCTTCAAAAAGAAATGAGAAGCTCAAGTGAGCAAAATAAAAATGACATAAAAGTAAATGCTCAAGTGAGAAGAGATGAAAATAGCATGAAATGTAAATGCTAAAAATGGTGCATAAAGTAAAGGCATAAAATAAAAGCATAAAATAAAGGTCATAAAGTGAAAGTCAAATATTAATGAATTAGTAATTAGAGGTTAGTTGAATGACCATCTTGAAACTTGCATTTGAAAACTCATTAGAAGATTGATAAAATCAAAGCCTCTCAACAATAAGTTTCATTTGCTTTTTGTCAAGTATATCATTCATTTTCAAATTCTCAAGGCAACAATAAATGATCAATTATGTTTAAGTGATTCACTTTGATTAAAGTTTATAAATATTCATTAGAGGATTGATAAGACCGAAGCCTCCTAACATTGAATCTGAAGATTATTGGATCAAAGGTTTCAAATTAACATACTTGGGCTTGCAAACATAGGTTTGGGCCACGAATGATCATTTCTCAAATCGGGACGAAATTTAGCGCTATGTTAAGCAATCGTAAGTGGACTTATATAGAAGTCGCACCTATTTTGAGGCTGATCTATAGCAATTTATGTGACATATGTTTGGAGAGATGATATGTAGATCATCCTCTAACAACATGTAGCACAATAAGAAAGGTATAAGATGAAGAGGGGAGGGATATATTTGAAATAAAAATTTAATAAAACTATTATTAAATTCATTCATCCATTTTGGTGGAGTTAAAATCAACACCCAAGATCCAATGATGTTAATGAAGTCCATGATCAAAAGTCACAAGGTCAGAATATATACAAAAAATAAAATTGTATTTAATGAATAAAATAAAAGAGAAAATGATTTTTAAAATGTTTTTTGAAATGAAAATAAAAGGGGAAATAGCAAACTATATTCAAAATATCAAATAAAAATCAGAAGAGACCATAGAAAAATCAGAAATGATCTCAAATTTTTTAATAAATTTTTTTGGTAATTTTTTAATTCAGAAAAGTATTTTTAAACTAATTAAAATTATTTAATTAAGTGAAAAAAAGATCAAAAATAGTAGAATTCAAAAATAAAATTCTAGAAAAATTTCAGAAGGTCGGAAATAAGAAAGATGATTTTGATGAATTTTTCCAGAATTTAAAAATGTCAAAAAGTATTTTTAAACAATTAAAAACAAACCAAAACAAAGGAAAAATTATTAAAAAAATATCAAATATGAAAATAGAATTATGAAAAAATAATAATCAGAAAGAGAATATTTTAAAATATTTTTGTGAAATTTTTCATTATTTTTAAGTCAGAAATGAATTTTCTATGATTTTTTGAAGTTTAAAACATTTAAATATAAAAATCAGAAATAAAAAATAAAGTCAAAAAAATATAGACCATTGGATGAGAGTCAAAACACGTTAGTAAGCTAATCCAATGGATCATACGCGTTGTGTGTATCATGGTCTTTAATGAATAATACATGTGATCAACTATTAAATCAGATTTGAAAAAAATGCGTGGAAAATTCACATTGGTTGAAGAGGGACACGTATGTCGTCTTCAACCTCTGTCCATGCAATTTGCAGGTTCATGAAATGGAAAAATTAGAGCTCGAGACTGGTACCAGTCGCTTTGTCTCTTCAAGATGATTCCAATGATACCCTCACGAAAAATTTATGTAAGGCGTAGCTCAGTCGTTTCAGAAGGAAAGATTTGAAAAGGGATTTTAAAATTAATGGCTAAAACTCACTTCCAGTTGAAAATAATTGTTGCGACTAGAATCATAATGGTGAGAGCTTCATTAGAGTACCAAAGTTTGAGAGAATTGATGAAGGAATCTACCTATTGAAGTTCAAATTCAGAGCTCTGGAACTTGACTTGGCTAGCACGATTTAGGAAGTCGTAGAGCTTGGTTATTCTTCTGTTAGCTTCAGTGAAGTTCAATGATGAAGAATTGACAAAGAAAATGGATTGAGGAATGTTGTAAAACCAAATTCAAAGTTGCAGAAAAATGGGTTGAAGAGAGAGTTTGACAGGGTGATTCTGGTTATCTAAACTTGAGAAAATGAATGAGGTATGACCCTCTATTTATAGGGAAGCTAATTGAATGCTTAAGCGTGTGAAATGATGAAGTTTGGAGGGAAATCGTGTGAAGTTGCAAACATGAAAAGTGTGACTTGTATTTTGCTCAAGACTCAACCAAAACTTGTGTTTCAAGGTGCTAATAACTTTTGGAAGATTGATAAACATGATGTGAAGTAAAAACACGCATAAATTTTGTGTTTAGAGGCCAAATCATGAATTTCAAATTCTGACTTTGGAAGAAACTTCAGTCTCAAGGTACCACCTTTGAATCAATGGTGTGCATGATTTAGGGAACCTTAGGGCTTGACTATTGATGCTTTGGAAATATGAGATCACAAACTTTACAATGTGCAAAGAATGAAATCAAATGGATGCTTGAGCTGAAAGTTGTGATGAGTCAAAGTTGGAAAAAATGCTGACTTTTTGTACTTAGAAAAATTCTATGTTTTTCTTTAAAAAAATGGCCTATAATGTCTTGCATCCAAACATGGCTTTCCATTTAAAATTTTCTCTTGACCCAAAAATATGTCATGAATTAGATCTCTTGAATGACATTTTGAGACTTGAACCATTTAAAAACTCCAAAAATTGAGAATGTTATGACTTTGTGAAGTTGGTGAAAATTAATGAGATGACCTATAATATTTTGCATCCTTATTGCATATTACATCCATTTTAAAGCTTTACACATAAAAGAAGAGTTGCAGTTCACACCTTTAAGATTATTTTGGAAAAAGAATGGGCTCAAGGAGATAAAAATTTACCAAGTTATGATCTTTTGAAGTCACACAAGGGAATTTAATGGCCTATCTAGAGGACTTGTAATCTTTCTCAATCATTAGGCATCTTCCATATAAAATTTTCTTGAAACTTTGAAGAGATTTGTTGATAACCCTTTAAAGAGAAGCATGTCTTTGGAATCACTCAAAAATACCAAAAGATGAACAAGATATAGCCCTTGGAAGTTCAAAACCCTAGCTCCTAGAGCAACAAAATGCTTTGGAAACCCTTTTCAATTTTGACAAACTTTCTTACAAAAATACTTTTTTCATGTAAATAGGAGTTGTTTAGTATGATAATTGGAAACCATAGCAACCATAACCACTTCCAAATATCAATAATTGAGGGAAAATGCACTTGTGACCAAGAAATCAAGAACTTGTCCAATTAGGTCAAACCTCTTCAATCAACTTTTATATCTTTGAACTATCTTTGACAACTTGAGGCATGATGAATCATAATAGAATTTGTCATGATATTACCTCAAAATATCTTCAATGATGAGGCTTGAATCTCATTGAAGCTTTGTTGAAGAAGTCATGGAAATAAACTCATCAACCTATAGATCAACTTGATGGAATGTGTTATGCTCTCACTTATAATATCATTAATTAGGGAAAACATTCATTGTATTTATGAGTTAAAAGTTAATTAATACAAAACATAGATGATCACAATATATAAGTCAAGGTGCTTGGTGATTCCCCATGAGAAAAGCTAAAGATAAGGAGAAAAACCAAACCCTAATGCGATCTTGTTGTAATTTAATTGACATGAGATGATAGAGGGATCTTAGGGGCAAAAATTAGGGTAAAACACTTAGGTCAGGTTACTATTGGCTGACAATGGAATATGACTGTTACAAATTTGCAAAGAAGTTCCATAAGTGTCAGATTTATGTTGACAAGATTCACGTGCCTCCAACGCTTCTCAATGTTATTTCTTCCCCATGGCCTTTTTCTATGTGGGGGTATTGATATGATTGGAATGATTGAACCCAAGGATTCTAATGGACATAGTTTCATCTTAGTTGAAATTGACTACTTCATTAAGTGGGTGGAAGCAGTTTCTTGTGCTAATGTGATCCTTTCCCCAACTGGGTTTTGATCAAGCAGAGATTTTAAAGTTATGAAGCCTTTGCCCATTTGTTGGAGTCCTTCTCCTTTTGTGTTTAGAATTGATAAAAATCTCTTGCAGAGCATTTTTCTCTCCAGTTATGACATTGTTGCTATTGTGTGCTCTCCAAGTAGCTAGACAAGGGCAGTATCTGTTATAAGAAATGTTGAGACAACTGTCAACTTTTTGGGTTGTCTCTCACCATGTGTTGAGTTTGATTTAAAATCCCCATAATTTTGACTTCTTGCTGTAATATTAAATTCTTAACTCCCCAGATGAATCAAGGATGATGTTTCCCTTTAAGTCTGAATATCCCCTTAAAGTTTCTGACTTCCCCAGAGAAGTTTTCACTACCACTACTCTTGATATTAAAGAGTGTATTTGGGATCCCCTAGACGATATGGCATTGTCTTCCCTAATGAAGTCAGTACAGCATCCCCATTAGAAGTCTAGTCGATGCAGCATTGACCTAGCACAATCTATATGATATTCCCTGGTGAAGCCTGAAGGAGTTTATTACATCCCTATAACTGTATTGGTTTTTGCTATCATGTTTTGATTTGATTATTTTCAAGCCATGTTTCTTCCAAGTGAAGTTAAGCCTTGAAGTAGGACTTTATTTTCACAAATTATGGAATTTTCATCCTGGATGTGATTTAGCTGAGTGTTGTCCTTACCCAAGTTGGTTTTGTCTGGTTATCCCCAGTGGAGTATGTCTGTTTTGTCAGCATATACATGAAAACATTAATACATTCATACATACATCATGCATAGCTGAATTAAAATTCATGGTAAATTTTCATTCATTGATGTTTATGTTGATATTTTATTCTCGTTGCAAAGTTGTGTTATCCTCTCTGAGTTATATCCTTTCAATTTCCCCACTGAGTTATCCCTCATGGAAGAATTTTGCTTTAGCCTTCCTACCTAGCTCATTATCTGGATGGAATTTGATCCCCATTTGATTTTATTCCTCATTGAGTGTTGTCTTGGTTGACTGTTTCACTCCAGTTTGTTCCTGGTTTGAATTTTTGGTCCCCGACAACAATATTATTTTGATCCTTATAGGCTGTGAGCCCTGGATTGAGAATGTGCATTTATTTTGCAAGTGAAGACTTTATCCCCTTACCAGGAATGTGTTGGTATTCCCCACGAAGTCAAAATTCATTTCCCAACAGTGTTATTGCAATCCTTTTCATAAAAACAAGTGACGATCTCCTTATTTGAGCAACCTGTACTTCTCCAGTAAGTTTGTTAATGCCAGAGAAGATGTTTTTACTCCGATGAATGGTAGTCTCTATGTTATGAGAGATAGTTTATTGTTGAGATTGGTTGTACGTCGATGATAAAGAGAGTTTGTTGAAAGATCCTTATAGCAGTTATTACCCTTTTCAAGTGATGTCTTTATCAAATAAGAAATTGTTAGCGTTCTCGGAAAAATACAAAAGTTGGTAAGGTTTGTTACCCTTTCTAGGCAGAATGCCTCGCTTAAAGAAAAAGTTGAGACCCGTTCTAGGTGGAAAGCCAGAATTTTAGGGAACTTGTTGTGTTGTTATGTTCTTACCTTTAACCCTGAGTAGTTAGTTCATCGCCATTCGTTAGTCGTCATTTATCTCTTTCTCCTCATTGAACTTTACCCTAGTAGAGTTAAGATGTTCCCAACCATAAGCGCTGATGTCAACCCTTTGTTCCCAGCCATAAGTGATGATGTTAAACATTTGTTTCCAACCATAAGCGATGATGTCAATCATTTTTTTCCAGCCATAAGCGCTGATGTCAACCATTTGTTCCCATCCATAAGTGTTGATGTCAATCCTTTGTTCCCAACCATAAGTGCTGATGTTAACCCTTTGTTCCCGGCCATAAGTGATAATGTTAATCCTTTGTTCCCAGCTGTTGTACCCCAAAATTTTCCCTCTCAATTTCTCAATATATATCTCACAAAGATTTTCAAAGCTCAAGTTTTCATAAGTACAAAGCAGATCGAAAGGAGTGACTGCAGACAAATTCAAAAACTGGAAAATGGCCTCCTTCGATGCAAGCTTGATTCACCAGCTTTCGATTGGGCATCTGGCCTCCTTTAAACTTGCTTCAAATTCCCAAGCTTCGATTGAGGCAATGGCCTCTTGCATGCTTGTTTCATACAAATTTTGATTGAACAAATGGTTATCTTCATGCTAGCTTCGACTGGGCATTGGTTCCCTTTGAAACAGCTTCCTTCGATTCAGAAGACAAGGGCCTCCTATTGGTGTCCTTCGATTCAAAAGTTAGTGGATTCCTACTGGCTTCTTTCGATTAAGAAGGAAATGACCTTCTAAAAGCTTCCTTCGACTCAAAAGTCAATGGCCTTATGAAGGTTTGCTTTGATTCACAAAGCAGTAGCCATCTGTATGCAAGCTTCAATTGCACCATTGGCCCCTTACATGTTTGCCTTTGATTCATAAAGCAGTAGCCTCCTGCACACAAGCATTAGCAGTACATCCCTCATGCCTACAAGGCAAGTACATCTTGCATTCCAGCATGCACAAGGAAAGTGCCTCCTTTGTGTTTGCTTTCGACTCAAAAGGAGATGGATTCCTCTATGCACAAGGAAATGGCTTCCCTTCATGCTAGCACCCATAAAGTGTTGGCTATTTTCACGCTAGCTTCAACTGGACAATATATCCCTTTGAAATAGCTTGCTTCGATTCCACCTTTGAAAACCCTCAACACACATAGTTCATACTCTATGACACACAATGAGTGTCCCATTCGAAGGACATACATTGTTGGATTTAAATCACATAGCTGGATGTCCCATTTGAAGGACATACATTTTTGGATTAGAAGCACATAGCTGGATGTCCCATTTGAAGGATATACATTGTTGGATTTTAAGCACATAGTTGGATGTCCCATTCGAAGGATATACATTGTTGGATTTGAAGCACATAGCTGGATGTCCCATTCGAAGGATATACATTGTTGGGTTTGAAGCACATAGCTGGATGTCCCATTCGAAGGATATATGTTGGTGGGTTTGAAGCACATAGTTGGATGTCCCATTCGAAAGATATACATTGGTGGATTTAAAGCACATAGCTGGATGTCCCATTCGAAGGACACACCTTGGGTGGAAACCAAATATTATTGTCTGAAGAAGATCCTGTTTGAAGTTTGCACCTATGTGGTCAAAATAAAAGGTTGAAGTATCCAAAGATGCTTGCTGGCCAGAGTCCTATGTGCTGCCAAGTATAAGCCTGTTTCACTGATCACAACACTCCAAAAATTCTACAAAGCAGTCCTACTACGTTACTCCCATACTTGCACCAAATTGGTATACAAAAACTGCACCTCAAAGGCTACAAAAGCAGCATACCCAATTTGTTCAAATCTCATTTATTTTCCCTCTCAAACCTCAGCCAATTTCATCTATAAATAAAAGGTTCCACAACACTTCTAGGGTGGCTTTTTGGTAGCTGAAAAACTCTTGTTGTGGGAAAATAATCAAACTCTCAAGCACTCTCAAACATTCAAACTCTAAAACTGTCATAAAAAATCTCAGATCCCTTCATGCATCAGTGAACCCTTTGATTCACTCCCCAACTGCCAGATAACCAACCTTTAATTCATTCCCTAACGACAACATAATAGTCTTTCAATTCACTCCCTAGAATGTTATATAACAACCTTCAATTCACTTACCACTATCACACACCAACCTTCGATTTCCTTATAAATACCACGTACCAACCTTTTGATTCAAGCAGAGAAGTGGTCACATTAGCTTAAGGAAGGTTCCAGCAAAGCTCAATCCATCATCAAGTCTGAGTTATATAGAGGTCCTTCGATTGGCACTTCAAGAGGTAAGTTTCCTCTAAACTTGGAACTTACCATATAAATATCATTCGTACATACAAATAAAATAAAAAAATGTAGATATCATATCTAGGAAGTTGACCCTGCTTTTAGATTATATTATCACTGCCTGTATGTTGAGAATCTCAACTCTGACTAGTTAGCCTTTGACGTTTGTGCCAAACAAGCTTGTACTAACCCCTGGCATGTAGCTTTCGAAAGTTACATTGTTAGATTCATTTTCAAACTTTAGGCAGGTTGTGTGTATCTTTCGATTGGATGAGGATGGAAGCCTTTCGAATCTCAACTTGGGAGTATTTCACTCCTGCAATCGAAGGAAGAAACTGGGCATGTCAAACATTCCGGAATAAGTTCATCTTGTACCCAATTGAAGCTGCCTTATGAACGGATGAAACAGACCACCCCAGTGGTACAAATAGCGCGCGCGAAAGGCATATATGTGTAGGGTCCTGAGTTCAAACCTTGGTAGGACCAGAATAATTTGTACCCTTTGTTTGTTTCCTTTCTATTTTAACAAGTTTCAAACATTTTTCCAACCAATCAAAACAACTCCTTTTCAGTTGATTTTTTACACACTACTTATTTACGAGTTTTATCTTATGAATATATAAAAATATTACAAAAAACATTTTATTTTCATAATTATTAACCAAAACCTTTCTTTAACAAAATCAAGACAACTTCATTTTCTTTTTATTCATATCTTGTATATTATTTTAATTCTTGTACATTTATTCACCTTCAATATGGTTGTTATAGCGGTAGAAATATTTAAGACTAAGCCATTGGATTGACTAGACTTATACAGATCAAAATAAAAATTGCCATTGCGCTTTGTTATTTCCAAAGGAATGGGAAAAGAGCGAGTAACCTAAAAAAGAGGGTGGAAAGATTCAAGGTAAGGGGGTTGGTTATGCAAAGGGGAGGTATTAGCACCCTAAACATCTATGGTACTCCATAGGAACCTCTTTGTAAAATATGTATATTTTGGATATAAAATGTTGTATGTAAAATAGATGGTGGTGGTGAGGAAAGAAATATATTTTTATGATTTTTGCACCCACCGCGGTTGCGAATCTTTAGTGCCTACGTACCACCTTTCATGCAATAGGAGATCAGGGTACACATAGTTCCTCTTTTAAAATTTTTAAAAGAACACAAGTGTGTTGATTGATTTTATGAGATAAGACATCATCGTCATTGTCCGTGTGGAAAACATACTTACTACCCACAATCATGAGAAACGAGAATTTGCATCATCTCAAAGTGGATGATATGGCTTGGATTTTAAAATCAACAATGCCTGACTCAACACCCAAGTGGAAAATATCTCACTTCACTACATATTGTAGAAGTATAGTTGTTTGTATCACTATAAGGATTGACAAGAGTCTAATCTTTTGAGAAAAGTTTTTAAAATGGCAAGCCAAATTGGCAAAAAGGTTTGAAATGAGATTGATTGGCTTTTAGTCTTCTCACAAAAAAAGTCAAAGTATCATTAAGTTGATTGAAATTTATTTATGAAATGGTTTTGAAAATGCATGGGCATAAGCCCAAGTTTATTATGAAATTGGTTCGAGTTTAAAAAACAAGAAGAGTTTTCAAAAGGAGGAAGAAGATTTTTGAAATTAAAGAAGATGGGAGGAGAAGAAAGGACTATCCTAAAGCATAAGGTAAAAGTTAGGGAGAAGAACCATCTAACTAACAAGAAGTCAATACTTGACATTATGAGTCAAGATGGAATTCTCATTCTTTGGATTGAAACCAAACAAGCAAAGATACTAGACCTCTTGAGAACCAAACTTCAAATGTATTAAGTCTTCACAAAAATTGGGCAGAGTAACGGCTGTATACGGGTGAATTCCAGATTACAGACAAAGAATGTAATCACAATAACCTGCACACAAAACAAACAAACAACCCAATATCTTGAGGTAAACCTCAAGAACTCCAGACAAAATATCAATTAAGGTTACAAGATCTCCAACATAGGCCAAGGTCTATAATCCTAAGTCCAAGAAGTCCAATGCTCCATAATTCCAAGGATAGTAACCAAATAGTCTAAGTATCATTAAAGGTTTTTTATGGTTCATGTTGATTATTAGGTGTATTAGAAGAGAAAAGAAAAGCTCAAGTGAGCAAAATAAAAATGGCATGAAATGTAATGCTTAAAGTAAATGGTACATAAAGCATAAAATAATAAAAAGCATAAAGTAAAAACAATTTAATAATTAATGGTTAGTTGGATGACCATCTTGAAACTTGCATTTGGTACTCATTAGAGGATTGGTAGAACCAAAGCCTCCACACAATAAATTGCATTTGCTTTTTGTCAAGTATATCATCCATTTGGAATCCTCAAAAGTACCATTTAATGATCAACGGTGTTTAAGTGATCCGCATTTACCAAAAGTATTGTAGATCCATTAGAGGATTGGTAGAACCAAAGCCTCCACACAATGAATCTCAAGGTTATTGGATCAAAGAGATCAAATTAACACACTTGGGCTTGCAAACATAGGTTTGGGCCACAAATGATCATTTATTCAAATCAGGACAAAATTTAGCCCTATGTTAAGCAATCATAAGTGGACTTATGTAGAAGTCGCACCTATTTTGAGGTCAGACAATAGCAATCTATGCACCATTTGTTTTGAGACATGATATTGTGATCATGCTCCGATAACACTTAGTGCAATAAGAAAGGGATGAGATGAAGAAGGGTGGGAACGAATATACAAACCACTTTTGAATTAAAATTTAATCAAACTATTATTAAAATCATTCATCCATTTTTGTGGAGTTAGACTCAACACCATGGATTCAATAATATTAATAAAGTTCATGATCAAAAATTCAACCCAAGATCAGCCAGGAAATATACAAAAATTAAATTGTATTTTAAAATAAAAGAATTAGAGTTTAAAAATGATTAAAAAAAAATAATAGAGAAAAAAGGTAACTATGTTCAAATTGATAAAGAAATATTAAGTAAGACCATAGAAAAATCAGAAATGAACTCAAATATTTTTATAAAATTTTTGGTAATTTTTTAAAGTTAGAAACTATTTTTTAAAATTAAAAGAAATGAGTAAAATAAACGAAAAATAATAAAACATAACAAAGTCAAAAATAAAAAATAAATGAGGTCATCAATATTTGTCACAATATCATTGGATTATTCTATAATTTTTCAGAATTTAAAAATGCATAAAAGTATTTTTAAACATTTAAAACAATTCAAATAAAGTGAAATTTATAAAAAAAATATCAAAATACAAAATAAAATTGTGAAAAAATAAAAATCAGAAAGAGAAAAATCAAAAATATTTTCCATAATTTTTTCAGATTTTTTGGACTAAAAATGAATTTTCTATGATTTTTTGAAACTTAAAACAATTTAATATAAAAATCAGAAAAGAGAAATAAAGTCAAAAATATGTGGACCATTGGATGAAAGTTAAAATGCGTTAGTAATTAAATTCAAGGGATCTGGTGCGTCGTGTATATCATGGTCATTAGTGAATAAAGTACTAAATCGTTAATTAAATCAAATTAAAAAAAAACAGATGGCGCGCCTTAATTGGTTGGAAGATGACACGTTGGTAATCTTCAACCTCCAGCCAACATGAATTGCAGGTCTCTCAAACTGTAAAATCAGAAGCCCAGACCTATGTCATTCGCTTTGTCTCTTCAAGATGAAGACAACCACACCTTCGCGACAAATTTATATAAACTGTAGCTCAAGCAATTTGGAAGGAAATTTTTGAAAAGGGATTGAAATTTCATGATCAAAATGTGTTTCCAGATAAAAGCAAGTGTTGCAACTAGAACCAGGGCCATGAGAGCATCACAATGATATCAAAGTTTTGAAGAATTGATAGAGAAATCTACCTATTCAAGTTGAGTTGCAGAGCTCTGAAACTGGACTTCTATGGAGCAATATAGGGCGCGATTCTTGAAGGTAATTGTATGTTTAGCTTCAGGGAAGATCAAGGAAGGTGAATTGATAGAAAAAATAGATTGAAAAAGGCTTGAACACTGATTTCGAAGTTATAGAAATTTTAGGTATGGAACAAGTTTGGCAGGGTGATTCTGGTTATCCAAGCTTGAGGAAATGAATGGGGGATGACCCTCTATTTATAGGAGAGTGAATGGGATCCTCAAGTGTGTGAAATGATGAGGTTTAGAGGGAAATCGTGGGAGGTCTGCAGCATGAACAAAGTGTGACTTATTTAGCATCAAAACTCAACCAAATCGTGCGTTTCATGATGCTAAACACCTTTGGAGAGTTGCTAAACATGATTTGAAGCAAAAACGCATGGAAAACTTGTGATTAGAAGCCAAAACAAAGATTTCAAAATCTGACTTGTGATGAAACTTCAGTTTCAAGCTACCAATTTCAAAACAATGGCATTTTCAACTCAAGGGGTCTTAGGGCATGATTCTTGATGCTTTAGAAAGATGAGGTTACAAGATTTGTAATGGAAAAAGAATAGAATCAAATGGATGCTTGAGCTGAGAGTTGCATTGAGTCAAAGTGGGAGAAAAGGGGTTGACTTTCCATACTTAGAAATATTTCAAATTTTTCTTCAAAAGTGACCTATAATGTTTTGCATCCAAACATGGCCTTCCACTTGGAATTTGATCTTGACTAAAAATGAAGGCATGAAATAGACCTCTTGAATGACATTTTGAAACTTTAACCATTCAAAATCTCCAAAAATTGAGAGAGTTATGAATTGTTGAAGTTAGCAAAAAATCATGAAATAACCTATAATATTTTGTATCCTTAGGGCATCTTCCATCCATTTTCTCACTTTGAACATAAAAGAAGGAATAAAGTTCACATCCTCAAGATCATTATGGAAAAAGAGTGGGCTCAATTTAATAAAAATTGACCATGTTATGATCATTTGAAGTCACATATGGGAATCTGGGGGTTCAACTGGAGGACTTGTAATCTTTCTTCATCATCAAGTTTCTTCCACATGAAAACTCCTTGAAACTTTTGAAGTGATTTGTTAATAATCCTTTGAAGAGAAGGATGTCTTTGGAATAACTCAAAAATACCAAAAAATGAGTAAGATATACTTCTTTGAAGTTCAAAACCATGGCTCCTAGACCAAGAAAATTCTTTGAGGAACTTTGACAATTTTGACCAATCTTCTTGTACCAACACTCTTGCTCTGTAAATAGAAGTTATTTAGGATGATAATGAGAACTCATAGCAAACAAAACCACTTCCATATCTTGAGAATTTAGAGAAATTTGCACTTGTGACCAATAGGAACAAGACCTTGTCCAACCATGACAACTTCTTCAATTAACCCCCTTGTACTTTTGAATCAATCTTGATAACCTTGAAATGTGGTGAACCAAGATAAAACTTGTCATTCCATCCTTGCCAAAACAACTTCAATGGTGAGGTTTTAATTTCTCAAACTTTATTGACTAGGGCATGGAAATAAACTCATGAACCCATGGATGAACTTGCTAAGACACATTGCCTTTACCTTCATTATTAACAAGTAAGACAAACCAAAATTGCATTTTATTAATTAGAAGGAGAATCAAGACAAAATATTCATGATCACAAAAGAAAACAAGTCAAGGTGCTTGGGGATTCCTCAAAGGGAAAAGCTAAAGATAGGGAGAAGAACCACAAGCCCTAATGTGATCTTGTTGTGATATAATCAAAATGGTATGATGAAGGGATCTTAGGGGTAAAAATTGGGGTACAACAGCTGCCCTTATTTAAGTTTCTTCTATCTGAAGATACGAAGGTTAAAAACCTTTGTGTCGACGCGATCGAGGATACTTAAATATAAAACAAACCCTACTTTTGGCCCTAAGATGCCATGCAATGATTATGAGTATGAATGCATGTGAACAAATTCAAAGGGATGCAAAACACCATGGGGGATGTAGCAAAGGAAATAAGGAATCAAAAGAGAAACCCGACCAGGAAAATAAATCACTGGTGGATTAAAAGACCCTACTCATAGAGGATGGTAAAGAGGTCAAAGGATACACCAACCTTTACTGAAGGCGAAACTACCAACGTTCACTGAAGGTAGAAAGAGAAAAGAAATATCAACACCGACGTTAACTGAGGGTAGCAAAAAGATAACAATCACCAACGTTCACTGAAGGTGACCTACCAACTTTCACTGAAGGTAGAAAGATAAAATATATCATAGCATCGCCATTCACTGACGATGAACTACCAACGTTCACTGAAGATAGCAAAAAGATAACAATCACCGACGTTCACTGAAGGTGACCTACCAACTTTCACTGAAGGTAGAAAGAGAAAATATATCATAGCATCGCCGTTCACTGACGATGAACTACCAACATTCACTGAGGGTAGCAAAAATATAACAATCATCGACGTTCACTGAAGGTGACCTACCAACTTTCACTGAAGGTAGAAAGAGAAAATGAATCATAGCATCGTCGTTCACTAACGATGAACTACCAACATTCACTTAAGATAGCAAAAAGATAACAATCACCATTGTTCACTGAAGGTGACCTACCAACGTTCACTGAGGGTAGCAAAAAGATAACAAGTTTTTTTCCAAAATTCTGGCGTTTCACCTAGAATGGGTCTCAACTTCTTCTTTAACCAAGGCACTCCGCCTGGAAAGGGTAATATATAAGTTGTCTCAAATAAAGAGACCTGCTACTTGCTACTATGGAGAATTGTAAAATGACTTCCTGGGGGAAATGTCATGACTTCCTGGGGAAAATGTCATGACTTCCTGGGGAATGCAGTATAGCTTCCTGGGGAAAATGCCAACATATTTCTGTTGAGGAGATAAAGTCTTCTTGTGCAAAATAAATGCACATTCTCAAACCAAAACTCAAAGCTTTCAGACATCCAAAGTAATAATACTGCTGGGAAACAAAGATACAATCTAGAGATAAACTAGAGTAAAACGGTCTACCAAAATACATTCTTTAAGAAATAAACTCAAGAGGGAAACCCAAATCAACCAGTCAAGGAGTTGTGTAGGAAGACTAAAGCAAAAATCTTCCACGAGGGATAACTTAGTGGGGAATTGAAAGAATATATACTTTCTGCTTAAAGCTGACACTCTTTTGGAGAGAGGACAACACAAATCTCCAAAACAGGGTAATATCTCAACAAAATATTAATGGATATGAATGAGAAATGATTTGCTAAGTTTAGCTATGCATGATGTACGTATGAATGTATGAGTGATATCATGCATATGCTGACAAAACAAACATATAGTATTGGGGATAAACAAACAAAGCCAACTCGGGCGCACACAACACTCGGCTAAATCACATCCAAGATGAACATCCCAAAAGAAAAAAAAAACACCAACTGAGGAAACAAAGTCCTACTGCATGGCTTAACTTTACTGGGGAGAAACATAATATAGCGACGAAACAGTACAAATACAGGGATATAACATCCTTCTCTAGGCTTCACCAAGGAGTAGCACTCAGAATTCAACGGGGAAATAAATATTTTCAAATGTAACACTTCTACTGGAGATTGCAAAACTAAATTCGAATAAGGCAGATGGAAACCAAATCGTCAAAACATTCACTGGGGAAACTGGAGATACGTGTTTTTCAAGAGTAATTATTGTACCAACTTCTCTGGGAAGAAAGGACTTCTATCAAATAAGCGAAACCTTCACTGGAGAAAACTTGAATTGGATCTACACGTGAACTCAGAAAAGAAGAAAAAACGAACCAAGACTTGATTGGGGACACTGGAGTCACAAACCTAATATAATGAAACTTCCTGAGAAAACCCTCCCAGGGGAAATAAAACTTCTCAAAACCGCTAGAGTTCATCCGTTTCTGGGATCACCACTTTTGTTTTCCTCTTGAATCACAAAATCTAAAGTAAAAGTAAATTGTAAATTCTTTTTGAAAAACAATTTTGTTATTTAATCTTTTCGCTTTGAAAATTATTATCATTGATAAATGGAGTCTTTGCAAGATAAATAAAACAAGAAATACAAAGAATTGGATAAAGCTCAAATTTCATTGATAGAATAGTAGTCTACGAATGGCGAGACTCCATGGATGATTACAAAGTTCGGAAAATGGTATTATATAATGGAAAAGATACATTGAGATACAATGACCACTATCCCCTCTTACAACTTTTGAAATCCTGAGCAGTAGCTTCCGTTGAAGTATGATAAGGATTCAAGAATATTGTTGCTTTCAATGATCAAGTTTTGTCTGATGTAGTTACTTGCCAAGAAAATCCCTAACTTTCGCCTAAACGGCCCTTGCGGGTTTTCAAGTTAGCGGGAAATTTATTTTGTTTATGTCTATAATTTTTGCCTAGACTGCCCTTTCGGGTTTTCGATCTACCGAGACGCTCTTTTTTGCCTAAGCCGCCCTTTCGGATTTTAAACTTAGCGAGCTGTTCTTTTTATTTCTTTAGGCGAAGTATTTCTTGACTGCATCAGCATTCATGGAACGTGGGAACTCCTCGCCATCCATAGTTTCAAGAATTAATGCACCGCCAGAGAAGGATTTCTTGACAACACATGGGACTTCAAAATTAGGAGTCCACTTGCCCCTAGAATCGGCGTTAAAAGACAAGATCTTCCTGAGCACGAGGTCGCCTTCTCTGAATTCACGAGGCTTGACCTTCTTATCAAAAGCCTTCTTCATTCTCTTCTAATATAACTACCCATGACACAAAGTTGTCATTCTCTTTTCTTCGATCAAATTCAATTGGTCAAACCTGTTCTGGACCCATTCAGCCTCTGAAAACTTGGCTTCCATTATCACACGCAAAGAGGGAATCTAAACCTCGATTGGGAGTACCGCTTCCATTCCATACACAAGGGAAAACAGGGTTGCTCCCGTTGAAGTGCGGACAGATGTCTGATATCCACGCAAGGCAAAAGGGAGAATTTCATGCCAATCTTTATAAATAACAATCATCTTCTGGATGATCTTCTTGATATTCTTATTAGCAGCTTCAACAGCCCCATTCATCTTCGGCCTGTACGGAGATGAATTGTGATGGACAATCTTGAATTCTTCACAAAGTTCTATCATCATCTTGTTGTTTATATTCGAGCCATTGTCGGTGATAATTCGGCTTGGCACACCATACCGACATATAAGATTATTCTTAATGAAGCGCACAACCACCTGCTTGGTAACGTTAGCATATGAAACAGCTCCCACCCATTTGGTGAAGTAATCAATTGCTACCAAGATAAAACGGTGTCCATTCGAAGCTTTAGGTTCTATCATCCCAATCATGTCAATACCCCACATAGATAAAGGTCATGGGGAAGAGATCACAATGAGAAGTGTCGGAGGCACATGAATCGTGTCCGCATAAATCTGGCATTTATGACACTTCTTTGCAAATTTGTAACAGTCAGATTCCATTGTCAGCCAATAGTAACCTTCCCTTAGCATCCGTTTAGCCATCGAATGTCCATTGGCGTGTGTGCTAAATGAGCCTTCATGAAACTCATGCATCAACATGTCTGCTTTGTGTCTATCCACGCATCTGAGCAGAACCGTGTCATAATTTCTATTGTACAACACATTTTCACTGAGGAAGAAACTGCCTGTCAATCTTCTCAATGTCTTTTTATCTTTATTCGATGTACCAATCGGGTATTCCTGAGTTTGAAGAAAATGCTTGATATCATAATACTAAGGTTTCTCATCCTCCACCTTCTCTGTTGTAAACACATGAGCGGGCCAATCCATTCGCTGAACCATAATTCGAGGTATATCATTCCAAGTATTTACTTGATACATAGAAGCCAGAGTTTCCAGAGCATCCGCCATTTTATTTTCGTCTCTGGGATGTGATGGAATTCAACTTTACTAAAGAAGGGTAACAATCTTCTAGCATAATCTTTGTAAGGGATCAAGCCGAGGTGACGAGCATCCCACTCTCCTTTAATCTGATTTATTACCAAAGCTGAATTACCATACACATCTAGTATTTTAATTCTGAGATCAATAGCTTCCTCGATACCCATGATGCAAGCCTCATATTCTGCCATATTATTAGTACAATCAAATGTCAACCTTGCAGTGAAAGGAATGTGTGATCCGTGTGGAGTGACAATCACAACACCAATTCCTTTACCATAAGCATTCACATATCCATCAAATATCATACTCCAATGAGATACATGATCAGGACCTTCCTCCGGCAATGGTTCATCACAATCTTTCACTATCATAAACATCACATCCTCATCGGGGAAGTCATACTTCATAGACAGATAATTATTGACTGGTTGGTGAGCAAGATAATCTGCCAACACACTGCTTTTAATAGCTTTTTGAGTGCGGTATTCGATGTCATATTCAGATAACAACATCTGCCAGCGGGAAATTCTCCCAGTAAGAGAAGGCTTTTCAAAAATGTACTTGATTGGATCCATTTTGGAGATCAACCAAGTAGTGTGATTCAACATATACTGTCGCAAATGTTTTGCCGCCCAGGCCAGAGCACAACATGTCTTTTCCAGCATGGAATACCATGACTCATAATCAGTAAACTTTTTACTGAGATAACAAATGGCATACTCTTTATTCCATGTTTCATCTTGTTGTCCCAGAATACAGCCCATGGAGTTATCTAACATTGTCAGATACAAAATCAATGGTCTTCCTTCAACATGAGGGAGCAAGATAGGAGGTTCAAGCAGATATTATTTAATACTTTCAAATGCCCTTTGGCAGTCATCTGTCTACACACAACCTTGATCTTTCTTTAACAACTTAAAGACTGGTTCACACGTTGCAGTCATGTGGGAAATGAATTTGGAAGTATAATTCAGACGCCTGAGGAACCCTCATAATTGCTTTTCAGTTCTCGATGCTAGAATTTCTAGAATTTCTTTGACTTTATTAGGGTCAACTTCAATCCATCTTTGGCTAACAATGAAACTCAACAATTTTCCTTATCGAACACCGAAGGTAAATTGATTTGGATTCAAGTGGAGACAATACTTCCTCAAACGTTGAAACAACTTCAACAAATCTTCAACATGCCCTTCTTCAGTATGGGATTTAGAAATCATATCATCGACATATACCTCAATTTCCTTGTGCATCAGGCCATGGAATAGGGTTGTCATAGCCCTCTGGTACATTGCACCAGCATTCTTCAACCCAAAGGGCATCACTCTGTAACAGAATGTTCCCCATGGTGTGATAAACATTGTTTTTTCCATGTCCTCAGGTGCCATCCTTATTTGATTATACCCAGAAAATCCGTCTATGAATGAGAAAACCTTGAATTTTGATGTGCTATCCACTAACATATCAATGTGTGGCAATGGAAAATCATCTTTTGGACTAGCTTTATTTAGATCTCTGTAATCCACGCACATGCGAACTTTTCTGTCTTTCTTCAGTACCGGGACAATATTGGCAATCCACTAAGGGTACACTGATGTCACAAAAAAATCGGCATTAATCTGCTTTAGAACTTCCTCTTTGATCTTCACTGCCATATCCGGGTGAGTTCTTCCCAACTTCTGTTTGATTGACGGACACTCTGGCTTCAGCGCTAAACGGTGCTCTACAATATCTGTATCTAGACCAGGCATATCTTGGTAAGACCAAGCAAAAATATCCACATACTCTTTCAAAATCTCAATCAACCTGCTCTTCACATCAGGATGCAGTAATGCTTCAATCTTGACTTCCTTCGGATCTTCTTCTGAATCCAAATTGATTACTTCCAATGTCTCTTTATATGGCTGAATGGCATTCTCCTCACGCTTAAGCAACTGTGATACCTCTTCCGGAATCTCATCATATTCTTCTTCTTCGGCCCCATACACAGGATATTCAAAGTTGTGAGAGGGTGCAGGGTCATTGTATTCAACAGGCTTTTTAATCAATCTGCACATACGATTGTTTTTAGAAACTGACACATATAACAAGTGATCATGTATATTGAATTTCAGTTATTATTTATTTATTTTGAAATGTTTTTTCTGATTACCATTTTCCAAGAAAAAGTAAAAAATAAAAACACAATTTGGGAAACAAAGACAACTTTTATTATTGATTTTAAAAGTCACAGCAAATAGATAAGCCCATTCAATATTAATACTTCTACCTTGGGCAGAGTGAAATATTTTCAAAAAGATTAACAAAACAAATTACTTTGAAACATGTATGCAAGAGGGAACATCAATGGTAATCCAGTTCTGAACCCTAACTTCGTGCGTCACAAAATTAGGCATTTCTGGCTATGCTTTATCTTCCACAATGGCATTAATCCCGGAGACAGTTGGATGAAGATAACCCCTGCTACAGAAGATGTCTTGATACTTACCTGCAACAGACTTTGGCTTCATGCCCTTACCATTATCATTCTTCATAGAGAACCCCAAGCCAACTCTATTCTTGTTTACAGGTGGATCCACAATCTGTCCCCAAACTTCACTATAGCCATTACGCACAACCTGCTGAGCATCCTTAAGCGAAACCATGAAATTATCATTTCCCCTGATGTTGTCAATGGATGAAGCTTGGAATTGGGTTCCAACAACAACTTCATCCGCCTCCACAATGCTGAAAGAGGATAAATGAGATATCAATAATGTATGTTCTCCATTTATAATTACCACTTTTCCTTCATGTACAAACTTCAGCTTTTGGTGTAAAGTCGAAGTGACAGCCCCTGCCTCATGTATCCACGGTCGTCCCAGCAAGCATCTATAAGCGGGTATAATATCCATGACCTGGAAAGTAATCTGAAACAAATATGGGCCTATATGAATAGGCAAGTCCACTTCACCAATAACAGATTTCCTTGATCCATCAAACGCTTTCACAATAATGCCACTTAGGCGCATGGGCGTTCCTTGATATTTCAACTTCATAAGTGTACTCCTTGGTATAACATTCAAAGCGGATCCATTATCAATCAGCACATTGGATAGTGAATCATTCTTTCAGTTCATAGAGATGTGGGGGGCCAAGTTGTGATTCCTTCCTTCATCTGGCATATCATCATCGCAGAAACTCAGGTTATTACATGACATAATGTTCCCCACTACGCTGCTAAATTGGTCTACAAGCATGTCACTTTCCACAAAATCTTTTTCCAATACCCTCATCAACGATTCTCTGTGAGCAGAGGAGTTCATCAATAAAGCCAAAATAGATATTTATGAAGGAGTTTGCAGTAGCTGATCCATAATTTTGTAGTCGCTCATCTTGATTATCTTCAAAATATCATCCACCTTTTTTTCTAGCGTAGCTCCACTAGATTCACCCACTGCCTTCTTGGGTTTAACATTTTCAACAATTTTCTTTCCAGCACTAACATCTCCACGAACAATTGGTGCAAATACACGACCGCTGCGGGTCACTTTGCTAGTCTCAGCAATATTTCCAACATCAGACATTGGCTAGATGGGAATTTCCACACCATCCTCTAAAATTGTAGCATTATATTTATAGGGTACAACCTTATCTGCCTTGTAGGGGACAGGACCCGGCAAACTAATCACCAATGGAGTAATAGTTGGCTTGCTGTGATACTCAACTTCAAAATGGGCAGGTGCGCCAAAACAGGGCACAATAACGTTTACCCCTTCTTCAAGACAATCCGTTATTATGGAGTCATCTCTCAAAAACAAATCCTCATCCGAGGAGAAATACTCATATGTAGAGGCATACTCATTATCTGACTCTTCTTCAGCCAAACAGAACTCAATCACATCAACTTCATGATAATCATCCCTTTGTCCTGTAACCTTGATGGTTCCATTATCCAACAACAACTAAACACCTTTCCTTACAATTGAACACCCTCAGGAGTCTATGCAGCAAGTTCAGCAAGATCCATACTGATGTTCCACCTGACCAGCCATGTGGCAGAAAGTAGCATGTAACTGCACAAGATCCTCATTCATATACTCCACATAAAAAATTCTGAACTCTCCAGGACATCCAGAAACCATGTTCACTTCCTCTTCATACTCTGCCTTAGGCCTAATTATGTGGATGAGGCCCTCATCCATCATCTCCTGCAAATCAGCCTTTATTTTATCGCAACCTTGTATGTCTGTACTGCAAATAGCACAACTGGCGTGGTCATGCGTATAGTAGCTAAATTCACAGAGGTCTGCGTGCATTTTCACCAAATCTCCCCTAACGAGATTAACATTAAAAATCCGGAAGTTTCCTAGACAACCGACCACCATATTCACAGTGTTTATCCCTCCATGCTTGGGTAGAGGATTGTCTTTCACATTAGGGCCCATGTGAAAGATAGAATACCAGACTTCACCAATTGTTGTACCTCAGTATTCAAAGGATAGAAATTTTCAACGTTATGCCCTGGTGCTCCCTGATGAAAAGCACATGTTTGGTCTATCTTGTAATACCAAGGCAATGATGATGGTACAGCAGGAGGTGGTCGGGTCTGAACCAAATTCTTCTGAATTAACACTGGTAGTAACTCTGTATAACTCATAGGAATAGGGTCATAAGTCTCCCTTCTCTAATTATACCCTTGATTCCCATGCTGGGATGGTCTCTGATAAGCAACGGTGGTTGGAGCTACACCAACAACCAAAGTAACTGAGGCGACTTGCTGATGACGCTGATAATTTCTTTTAGGAGGATTAACTCTCCTTTCTTGCATGACAACATTTGTATCTCCTTCCTTCTTCTTGGTAAACCTATAAGATGGCTTCTTTTCACTTCCAGAACCTTCACTCTTTGTTAAACGGCCCTCTCTTACAGCCTCTTCTAAGCGGATACCCATGCCTACCATTTCAGTAAAGTCACTTGGTGCACTCGCCACCATCCTCTCATAGTAGAAAGCATCCAGAGTCTTCAAGAAAATCTTAGTCATCTCCTTCTCTTCCATGGGAGGAATCACTTGGGCGGCTACCTCATGCCATCTATGTGCACATTCTTTGAATGATACCCTGTCTTTCTGGACCATGGCCCTGAGTTGATCACGGCCAGGCGCCATATCCACGTTATATTTGTATTGTATGATAAATGCTTCTCCCAAGTCATTGAAAGTATGGATATTGACGCTGTCCAAACTCATATACCACTTCAGCACAACACCGGTTAAATTATCTTGAAAAAAGTAAATCAACAGACGTTGATCATCGGTATGGGTAGAAATTCTCCTTACATACATCACCAGATGAACACGGGGGCAAGTGTTGCCTTTTTACTTTTCAAACTCCGGGACCTTAAACTTTGCAGGTATCTTAACATTCGGGACCAAGCATAATTCATTCACATTCTGCCCGAATAATTCCTTTCCTCTGAGGGCCTTCATCTCCCTCTGCATTTTGTCAAACTGCTCTTGAAAATCATCCATTCTGTCATAGATCCCCAAGTCTTCACTTGGTGGAGGAAAAGGACGATACATATCATCATTAGCAAATGGGACCATATTCACCGAAGGCGGTGCAGCAGGAGCAACATGCACCACAGGAGGTGCAGGAGTAACAGCAGTCTGAACAACTGGTGCTTCTTGAGGACCAAGATTGAAACTTTCAGGCGCAAAGTTCTCTGGCATTCCCCATGTATAACCTTGAGGCATGCGATTTTGAATAATAGCTGGAGTAGCAGACACGGGAACAGTCGGAGCTTCGGCAGTAGCCCTTGTTGGTTGAGGTTGAACACTCGGTGGCTGATTCTGAGCAGCCACTAGAGATTTCATCAGAGCAGTAAGATTGGCCATGCCGACCTTCAAAGCAGAAACTTCCTCGCGCAGCTCACGATTCTCTCGTGATTCTCTTGTTCTAAGTTGTCCATCTTCCTTCTGAAATTAGCTCGAGTATTATAGTGGTGAGACAACTTGTTGAACAAAGTAAAGAAGCTTGGTAAGATACCTGAATATGCAAAAAAATGCAAGAAGTATGTACAATATGATGCATGGTGTGCAATGCATGTGATTAATTTTTATTATTAATATTTCAAGGGACTTAAAGATTTATAGACACATTGCAAATATCGAAGTAATAACATATTTGAAATATTGGAAAAAAAATATTATTATAACTTCAAAATGGATTACAAGTTTCAATAATTCCAAGTACAAGATGAAAATAAAGTCTAAAATCCTAAGAAGAAAAGCTGATGGAGATCACTTTACACGCTGGCGCTTCCTTATAAGCCTGGAAATCTGAGCCTTCAACCTCTGGTTTTCTTCAGCATATCTGGTGGCAACCTCCTTCCAATCACCTGGATCAGGAAATGAGCAACTAGAAACTGACTAAGGCTTAGGAGAAAATAAATCCCCTTGCCTCTCCATCATCTCTACAGCCCGACTCTCAAGAATCTCAATCAAGTCATCTTTCTCCTTCAATTATGCTCTATAGGAAATCTCTAAAGTTTGGCACTTATTCTTCCAAGCGTCCTTTTCTTGCTACATCCTGACTAAAGCAAGATGTAGCTCTTCCACATCATCCAACAAGGGAGGAGTGGTCTTCACAAACAAAGCAGGCATATGTGCTTCCCGGGAATACGACATCTTCAACTGAAAATCTCTCGTTTGGACCCACTAAAGATAAGGATCCAAAGAAACAGCCCCCTAGGTCCCAAGTCTTTCCTACTTTTCCTATGAATGTGACGCCAGGCTTTCACAATATGCTCCCTAACTTTCTTATGGTCTTATCCCTCCTTCAGAAAGAAACTACTCAAATGAATACTATTTGGTTTATCCCTCATTGGATAACCAAGTTGTCGTCATGCAAGAACAAGGTTATAGTTAATTCCTCCCTTTGTACCAAGAAGAGGTACATTGGGGAAACTACCACAACTGTCAATAATCTCTACATCCTGGTAAGCTCGATGGTACCAATCAATATCCGAGTGAGTAAGTGCCATGATCTTATGATCCCAACGGGGTTCTTTCCTGACAACCCAAAAAGCATCAGACTGAAGCATATGAGAGATAAACCATCGGTACAACAGAGGCGTACAACAAATAATCATCCCCCCATGATAAGAATTTTGAAGATGAATAGAGTAATAAGAATCACCCAACAACGTAGGAACTGGGTTTCCAATCATGAAGATCCTGATAGCATTAACGTCAACAAACTTGTCCACATTAGGAAATAAGAACAACCCGTAAGCAAGTAGAGCAAAGATGGCCTCAAAAGTGACTGTACTCTTCATCCTGGCAAAGTAACGAGCTTTCTGCAATAATAATTGAGCTGGTAATCCTTTAATCCCTCCTTTAGTAGTCATATGGGCTTCAACCTCAGACTTCCCCAGGTGGATCAAAGATGCAATCTCATGTGGTTTTGGCTCACCCTCTAAACCAGTAAAAGGAACACGATCAGTAATGGGTAAATCCAACAGATAAGAATACTCCTCCAGTGTAGGCATCAACTGATAGTCGGGGAAAGTAAAGTAATGATACATTAGATCATAGAACTGGACCAAGGTCGAGAGAATACCCTCCTTCATCCTAAGCTTCATGAGAGGAATGATGGATCCATACTTCTTCCGAAAATCTGTAGAACACTCAATCTCGGGAATTAGACTGATCAACTCATCTATCTTGGGATCCTTGAAACTGTATTTTCCGGTCTTTCTTTTTCCAGAATCCATGGTCAAAAAGTACCTGAGATATTCACAAATGTTCAACTTTTAAGTCCCTTAAAATAAAAATTTCTTCAAAAGATGTTCATGAGTGCATGGATGCATGATGCAACAATCACACACATCACAAACAAAGGATTCATAGGTTCAACGTCACGAGCAGGAGGTCAAAGGTACTACCCATAAGGTATGGTCTAAAAGTTATCACCTGTCGAACAAGGTTCTAGAGGTTCCCGGAGTCTACATCCTTCCTTTGGATATTACCAACTTCTCGATTGACTCGGTAATTAGTAATATTCTCAAGAAAAACTCGTCCGAGCATAGTATCGCGTGAAAACTATTTTCAGATTACTCCATCAAATCTTCCACACTACACCTAAAAGGCCAAGATGGGTTCGGTATTCTATGGTCCTCAGCTTCAGCAGGCTCCCAGGTCGAAAGTAGAATGTCTTCCAGATTACTCGGTAAACGACACTATAGTCAATGGGGCCTCCACTGAGTGGAGGGGTCTCATGCCTCCTATTTTGGGATTACTCCTTCAAGGTTAACATGACTATACCGCCCGTCCTATCTTAAAGTTTTCCCAAGTCCGGATATATGACTTATAAGTAATCACCAAGCACCCTGAAAACCAGGAAAATCCAAATAAACATATATACAACATATAACACATAAACAAAAATAACACATATACAGATATAAACAAAGATAGGCTCAACCCACTTAGGGATGGACCAGCAAGAGGTCAATCTTTCCCCAGTGAAGTCGCCATTTTTTCTGTACCGGTAGAAATGTTTAAGACTAAGCCATTGGATTGACTAGACTTATACAGATCAAAATAAAAATCACCACCGCGCTTTATTGTTTCCAAAGGAATGGGAAAAGAGCTAGTAACCCAAAAAAGAGGAGGGAAAGATTCAAGCTAAGGGGGTTGGTTATGCAAAGGGGAGGTATTAGCACCCTAAACATCTACGGTACTCCATAGGAACCTCTTTGTAAAATCTGTATATTTTGGCTATAAAATGTTGTATGTAAAATAGATGGTGGTGGTGAGGAAAGAAATATATTTTTATGATTTTTTCACCCGCCGCGGTTGCGAACCTTTAGTGCCTACATACCACCTTTCGTGTAATAGGGGATCAGGGTACACGTAATTCCTCTTTTAAAAAATTTAAAAGAACACAAGTGTGTTGATTGATTTTATGAGATAAGACATCATCGTCATTGTCCGTGTGGAAAACATACTTACTACCCACAATCATGAGAAAGGAGAATTTGCATCATCTCAAAGTGGAGGATATGGCTACAATGCCTCACTCAACACCCAAGTGGAAAATGTCTCACTTCACTACATATTGTAGAAGTATAGTTGTTGGCATCACTATAAGGATTGAAAAGAGTCTAATCTTTTGAGGAAAGTTTTTAAAATGGAAAGCCAAATTGGCAAAAAGGTTTAAAATGAGATTGATTGACTTTTAGTCTTCTCACAAAAAAAAATGTCAAAGTATCATTAAGTTTATTGAAATTTATTTATGAAATGGTTTTGAAAATGCATGGACATAAGCCCAATTTTATTATGAAATTGGTTCAAGTTTAAAAAACAAGAAGAATTTTCAAAAGGAGGAAGAAGATTTTTGAAATTAAAGAAGCTGGGAGGAGAAGAAAGGACTATCCTAAAGCATAAGGTAAAAGTTAGGGAGAAGAACCATCTAACCAACAAGAAGTCAATACTTGACATTATGAGTCAGGATGGAATTCCCATTCTTTGGATTGAAACCAAACAAGCAAAGATACTAGACCTCTTGAGAACCAAACTTCAAATGTATTAGGTCTTCACAAAAATTGGGCAGAGTAACAGCTGTATACGGGTGAATTCCAGATTACAGATAAAGAATGTAATCACAATAACCTGCACACAAAACAAAAAAACAATCCAATGTCTTGAGGTAAACTTCAATAACTCCAGACAAAATATCAATTAAGGTCACAAGGTCTCCAACATAGACCAAGGTCTCTAATCCTAAGTCCAAGAAGTCCAATGCTCCATAATGCCAAGGATAGTAACCAAATAATTCAAGTATCATTAAAGGTTTTCTATGGTTCATGTTGATTATTAGGTGTATTAGAATAGAAAAGAAAAGCTCAAGTGAGCAAAATAAAAATGGCATGAAATGTAATGCTTAAAGTAAATGGTATATAAAGCATAAAAAAATAAAAAGCATAAAGTAAAAACAATTTAATAATTAATGGTTAGTTGGATGACCATCTTGAAACTTGCATTTGAAACTCATTAGAGGATTGGTAGAACCAAAGCCTCCACACATAGTGCTCCGATAACACTTAGTGCAATAAGAAAGGGATGAGATGAAGAAGGGTGAGAGAATATATACAAACCACTTTTGAATTAAAATTTAATCAAACTATTATTAAAATCATTCATCCATTTTTATGGAGTTAGACTCAATACTATGGATCCAATGATATTAATAAAGTTCATGATCAAAAATTTAACCCAAGATCAGCCAGGAAATATACAAAAATTAAATTGTATTTTAAAATAAAAGAATTAGGGTTTAAAAATGATTACAAAAAAGAAAATAATAGAGAAAAATGGAAACTATGTTCAAATTGATCAAGAAATATTAAGTAAGATCTTGAAAAATCAGAAATGAACTCAAATATTTTTATAAAACTTTTGGTAATTTTTTAAAGTCAGAAACTATTTTTAAAAATTAAAAGAAATGAGTAAAATAAACCAAAAATAAAAAAAAATAACAAAGTCAGAAATAAAAAATAAATGAGGTCACCAATATTTGTCACAATATCATTGGATCATTCCATAATTTTTTTCAGAATTTAAAAATGCATAAAAGTATTTTTAAACATTTAAAACAATTCAAATAAAGTGAAAATTTATAAAAAATATCAAAACACAAAATAAAATTGTGAAAAAATAAAAATCAGAAAGAGAAAAATCAAAAATATTTTCCATAATTTTTTCAGATTTTTTGGACTAAAAATGAATTTTCTATGATTTTTTGAAATTTAAAATAATTTAATATAAAAATCAGAAAAGAGAAATAAAGTCAAAAATATGTGGACCATTGGATGAAAGTCAAAACGCGTTAGTAATCAAATCCAATGGCTGGCGCGTTGTGCATATCATGGTCATTAGTGAATAAAGCACTGAACCATTAATTAAGTCAGATTTCAAAAAAAAAAAACAGATGGCGCGCCTTCATTGGTTGGAAGATGACACGTTGGTCATCTTCAACCTCCAGCCAACGTGAATTACAGGTCTCTCAAACTATAAAATCAGAAGCTCAGACCTATGCCATTCGCTTCGTCTTTTCAAGACGAAGACAACCACACCTTCGCGGCAAATTTATATAAATTATAGCTCAAGCAATTTGGAAGGAAAGTTTTGAAAAGGGATTGAAATTTCATTATCAAAATGTGTTTCCGTATAAAAGAAAGTGTTTCTACTAGAACCAGGGAAATGAGAGCAGCACAATGATATCAAAGTTTTGAAGAATTGATGGAGAAATCTACCTATTGAAGTTGAGTTGCAGAGCTCTGAAACTGGAATTCTATGGAGAAATATAGGACACGATTCTTAAAGGTAATTGTATGGTTAGCTTCAGGAAAGATCAAGGAAGGTGAATTGATAGAAAAATTGGATTGAAAAAGGCTTGAACACTGATTTCGAAGTTACAGAAATTTGAGGTATGGAACAAGTTTGGCAGGGTGATTCTTGCTATCCAAGCTTGAGGAAATGAATGGGGGATGACCCTCAATTTATAGGAGAATGAATAGGATCCTCAAGCATGTGAAATGATGAGGTTTAGAGGGAAATCGTGGGAGGTCTGCAGCATGAACAAAGTGTGACTTGTTTAGCATCAAAACTCAGCCAAATCGTGTGTTTTATGATGCTAAACACCTTTGGAAAGTTGATAAACATGATTAGAAACAAAAACGCGTGGAGAACTTGTGATTAGAAGCCAAAACAAAGATTTCAAAATCTGACTCGTGATGAAACTTCAGTTTCAAGCTACCAATTTCAAAACAATGGCATTTTCAACTCAAAGGGGTCTTATGGCGTGATTCTTGATGCTTTAGAAAGATGAGGTTACAAGCTCTGTAATTGAAAAAGAATGGAATCAAATGGATGCTTGAGCTGAGAGTTGCATTGAGTCAAAGTGGGAGAAAAAGGGTTGACTTTCCATACTTAGAAATATTTCAAAATTTTCTTCAAAAGTGGCCTATAATGTTTTACATCCAAACATGGCCTTCCACTTGGAATTTTCTCTTGGATAAAAAAATGGCATGAAATAGACCTCTTGAATGAAATTTTGAAACTTGAACCATTCAAAATATCCAAAAATTGAGAGAGTTATGAATTGTTGAAGTTGGCAAAAAATCATGAAATGACCTATAATCTTTTGTATCCTTAGGGCATCTTTCATCCATTTTCTCACTTTGCACATAAAAGAAGGAATAAAGTTCACATTATCAAGATCATTTTGGAAAATTAGTAGGCTCAAGGTGATAAAAATTGACCAAGTTATGATCATTTGAAGTAACACATGGGAATTTGGGGGTTCAACTGGAGGACTTGTAATCTTTCTTCATCATCAAGTTTCTTCCACATGAAAACTCATGGAAACTTTTGAAGTGATTTGCTAATAAACCTTTGAAGATAATGATGTATTTTAAATCACTCAAAAATACCAAAATATGAGAAAGATATACTTCTTTGAAGTTCAAAACCCTAGCTCCTAGACCAAGAAAATGCTTTGAGGAACTTTGACAATTTTGACAAACCTTCTTGTACCAACACTCTTGCTTTGTAAATAGAAGTTACTGAGGATGATAATGAGAACTCATAGAAAACAAAACCACTTCCATATTTTGAGAATTGAGAGAAATGTGCACTTGTGACCAATAGGAACAAGACCTTGTCCAACCATGACAACTGCTTCAATCAACCCCCTTGTACTTTTGAATAAATCTTGATAACCTTGAAATATGGTGAACCAAGATAAACCTTGCCATTACATCCTTGCCAAAACAACTTCAATGGTGAGGTTTTAATTTCTCAAGCTTTATTGACTAGGGCATGGAAATAAACTCATGAACCCATGGATCAACTTTCTAAGCCACATTGCCTTTACCTTCATTATTAACAAGTAAGACAAACCAAAATTGCATTTTATTAATTATAAGGAAAATCAAGACAAAATATTCATGATCACAAAAGAAAACAAGTCAAGGTGCTTGGGGATTCCTTAAAGGGCAAAGCTAAAGATAGGGAGAAGAACCACAAGCCCTAATGTGATTGTGTTGTGATTGAATCAAAATGGTATGATGAAGGGATCTTAGCGGAAAAATTGGGGTACAATAGCTGTAATAATTAATTAGGATTTAATTTCTTGCAATCCCCACTTGTAAACTCGTATCCCCCATTCCCAAAAAAAACATGTAATAGGGTAGGACCTTTATTTTCCGCATTTTTATTGCTTTCATAAATGTTAGTAATTAGGGTGTATGGCAAGATAAAACCAACAAATAGACCACCCTAATCAAAGACTAAATGCATGCAATCAAACACACTATTCACACACATGCACCTCTAGGATAATCTCACTTGTTGCCTCGGAAAATAGTCATGTCCCTCGAATATGGGTGTTTTAGCAAAGACCCTCGATAAAAGATCGTAGTCCCTAGATGTCCCTCGATGTTGCCTTCGGTAAACGATCTAGTCCCTAAACGAAATTTCTAAAACGTCTCGTAGGTTGCCTTCTATGACTATACAAATGACCCAATCCTGCCCCTTCACATCCAATGATGGCGCTTCTTACCAAATCGATGGTAAGATAGCAACATCTAAAGGGGGAGGAAAAGAACATTAGACCTTTTGAGTAGGTATGACGCTTGTAGTTGCTTGCTTACTCACAACTAAAAAAACATTTTCACACCAACACTTTCAATTGAAATATTTTCAAAAGTCAAAACACTTTGTACGCATTCTTATAGAGAAGAGGATCATTACAAAGTAACTTTTCAAAATCACTTTCAAAAAAACATCTTTCACAACAAACATCTCTTTGAACTATTTTTGAAACCAACACTTTGTACGCATTCTTATAGAGACGAGAATCATTACAAAGACATTTTTTTAAAAATATTTTCAAACCCACACCACAAAGCATATTTTCAAACAAAAGAAAGTGATCTAGCAAGCAACTAAGAGCCCGTAGATAACTACGGATGAAAATGGTGCTAATACCTTCCCTTTTCATAACCTTCCCCCCGAACTCAAGAAAACATCTCTAAAGGTCCTTCCTGTTCTTTTCACCCTTTCTTATTTGGATAAAATAAAAGTCGGTGGTGACTCTTGCTATCCGCAACAATTGCGATCAAACGCAAAACAACCAAGTTAGTTCTCCCACCGTATTACACCATGCATAAGTGCTGATGTCAACCCTTTATTCCCAACCATAAGTGATGATGTCAATCCTTTGTTCCCAGCCATAAGTGTTGATGTCAACCTTTTGTTCCCAGCCATAAGTGCTGATGTCAACCCTTTGTTCCCAGCCATAAGTGTTGATGTCAATCATTTGTTCCTAGCCATAAGTGTTGATGTCAATCCTTTGTTCCCAAGCATAAGTGCTAATGTCAATCCTTTGTTCCCATTCATTTGTTACCTACCTCAATATTGATGTTTACCGTCATCTTTGAGCCGATATTATCTTACCGTTTCTACTCGCATCCTTCGGGTTGGTAGTTTCCGATCCCCTGTGAGTCATTGTTACTCTCTTTTTACTACCTCCACTGCGAGTGGGTAGTCCATAGTTATCTATCAGTCGTTGTTATCCATTGTTTTTCCTTATTTATTAAGTTGATGCTACTTTGTCTCCTCTTTGGGCTTTACCCCAGTAGAGTTAAGTCTTCTTTTCCCTAGCGGAGTTTGTTTTTTCTACAACGAAGTTAAGTTTATTTCCCCAGTCGAGTCGGTAACTCTTTTAAATGGTTACCTCCTTGTTAGCTTGTTGCTTGCATTGTTAAGAATTTATGTCGTTGAAATATTACTGTGCATTTGGATTCTTTAATCATGATTTTGGTTTTGCCTATTTATAGTCATCCCTAGAATCATGTCGTTACCCAGTAATTTATTTTCCTGATTGAACTCTCTTCATTAGGCTGACTGTTTTATTTTTTGCCTCCCCAGTGGTGTTCTGTGTCACCCATGGAGTTGTTCATTTGCATTCATAATCATAAACATTGCATGGCATCTTAGGGACAAAAATATGGTTTGTTTTATATTTAAGAATCTTCAATCGCGTCGAGTTGAATATTTTAACCTTCGTATCTCTGGATAGAAGACACTTAAATAAGTGCAGCTGTTTATCTCATATCATCAATACATCGAGATCACTTATTAGGGTTGGTTCTCCCTTCTACTTCATTTTATCTTTAAGTTTACTCTTGATGGATCCCAAGCACCTTGATTTGTGTATCTTGTACATGCATATCTTGTGTTGATTAACTTTTAACTAACATCAAAATAGGAGTATATTTGCTCTTTGAATGTTTGTATTGTAGGTGATGACACAATGACATTCATCGAGAAGATTTGTAGGTTCATGTGTTTATTTCCATGCCTTCTTCAACAAATTTTCATTGAGACTTAAGCTCCATCTTTGAGTATGTTTCAAGATAACATCATTTCAAGGCCTAAAAGGATCCATCATTCTTTATTTTTCCAATAAAGCTCAAAAGATTCAAGGTTGATTCAAGAAGTTTGACCTAATTGAGCAAGTGCTTGATTCAGTGATCACAAGTGTACAACGCTCTAAATTTTCAAAAAATTTAGTTGTTTCTTTTTGCTATGGACACTTATAGTCATTTACAACAACTTCACTTCACATGATTAGATCCAATTGTGTAAGAAAAATCATCAAAAGTTGAAAGGAGTTTCAATTCATTTTGACACTCTCTAAGCTAGGGTTTATTGACTTCCAAGGACCATATCTTGCTCATTTTTTGAGATTTTTGATTGATTCCAAAGCTGTGATTCTCTTTAAATGGTTCATAACAACTTCTCCTCAAGGGTTTAAGGCTAATTGATTGGAAAGTCACTAATGATTGGGAAAGATTACAAGTTCTTTGGAAAGCCATCAAATTCTCTTGTGTGACTTCAAAGAATCATAACTTGGTAAATTTTTATCTCCTTGAGTTCATTCTTTTTCTACAATAATCTTTGGTATATGTACTACAACTTTGTTTCAAGGTGCTAGGCTTGAAAATTCTTAGAAGTTTGTTTATGAATTGAAAAGATTATAGGTCATTTGTGAATTTCCCCCAATTTGTTCATCATCTTCCAAAGACCATAAATATTTAAATTTTTATGACTTTTGAGTGATCTCAATTCCATAATTCAATTTGAAGAGTCTACTTCATTTCATCTTCAAGGACCAAGATCAAATTTTGAGTGGAAGGGCTTGTAAGTTTGCAAGACATTATAGGTCATTTTGAGGTTCCATACTCAGAATTTTTTTAAGTATCAAGAATCTGTGTGTTTTCCTCTATTTCAAAATGATGTAACTTTTTGCTCAGATCTCTAATGCAATGCAAAAAGAATGAGACCATAAATCCTCCTACATTGTGTGTCCCATGTGTTGTACCCCAAAATTTGCCCTCGCATTTTTCTACAAGCAATCTCAGCTTCAGACATTTCCTGACTTTTCAAACTGGCACAAGAATCGGACAAACGGACTTTTCTTGACAGTCAAGCAAAATTAGGGTTTTTACTGATTTTCAGAGCTCTGATTTGTCTCATACAGTTGGCTTAGGGTTTGGATGATTTTTGGTTCAATTTTGATCAGGCGAGCGTTATTTAGCATTTAATCAGGAATTAAGGTTTTATGGGCATATTCTCAGAAGAATTTAAATTCTACCGCACCTTGCAGTTTATTCCGAGATTCGGGTTAAAATTCGCGTTATCTTGATTTAAGCAGTAAAGGAGGCAGTTGGTTTGAATTCACCAGTCAAAAGGGATGTGTGCAATGTGGAATTACAGTGCTTGGCAAAAGAATCAGTGAAAAAAGGATTGCATCTGATTAAGTTTTTGTGTTCGACTGTGCGTTGCTTTGAATAATGGATACGTCGAATTCATTTATTTTGATCATCAAAGGTTTAGTTGATTATTTATGGTTCTAAGAATTAAAATATTTGAAATTTAAACTTTCATTTTATTTTATTTAAGGAACTATAAATAACAAGTAAACAATTAAAGAAAAGGAATTGAAAGAGAATTAAATACCAATGAATTTTTTATTTCACATTTAATAATTGTTACAATTGTTATTATTTGGATACGAATATGTATTACAAAATATTAATAATGTACAAGAATTAAATTGAAAATAAAAATTCTATCCTATTTCTAATTCTTCATTCTTCACTCCGTTTCGGTGCTCCATTTTTTATCTGCAAAAAAAGAAAGAAAGAGGAAGTCAGAAAGCAATTGAAATTAAAAGAGACAGTTAAAATTTGCTCATCATTAGAGGCCACTGACTGGGATCAGTTGACCCTCTCTGCAAATCACGGGATTTCTCCCGGTTCACAGAGAGGGAAGATTTTTATTCATGAATGCAAATGTCAAATGCATAAGTTCCAAAATTCAAGCTGCATAGAATCTCAAATCCAAAGTTCAAACTACATAGTTCAAATCCAATTCCACTTTCCACCAAAAGCAAAAAGGCAATTTACTGTCAAAACAGAAAATCTATCCAAACTGTCAAAAAAGAGATAAAGAGGATGCAGTCAAGAAATGTGTTATGCAAGCTAAAATCTTAAATCATCATTTCCCAGCATAGAGGGGCCCCTTCAGAAATAGTACAGGAAATCATATAATAATATTAAACTGTACTGAAAAATGAGAAGAAGAGAGATAAAGCAGCATAGGCAGGTTTTAGGCTTAGGCAGGGAAGACAGAAAAGATATACAAAAAAGAGAATACAATTCAGCATTATTCAAAACTGGGCAGAAGTACACAACATAGACAATTACCAAAAATAGAAAAGTTCCAAGAAACTTTGTAAAACTACCCAGCAAACTTGGATCAAAGAGAATACCAAGGTTTGAATGAAGATTGGGCGCCAAAGACCAAGAGAAAGAGGACAAAAGAACACAAGAAAACATACTGTCAAACCTGATTGAGCCAAGCACCAATATCACAAAATATATAATCTGCAAACAACATAACCAAGCCAGGCAGACATAAACCCACGACAAGTTCAACCTCAAATTCAAAAAGTTCAAAACCTGAAACCAAGTTCAAAAGCATAGAAAACCTGTGGAACATCAAAAACATACAAATTCAAAAACTACCCAAAACCTGCTAATGCCTTAACCTGCCTGTTATCAAACTGAAGCAAATCAAACACATCTCAAACTTGATACCAGCATAACAACCAAATAACCTCATACCTGTCTCAGGCCCTACCATAACCTGAAACACCTCAAAACCCAAGCCTCAAAAACCTGAAAACACAACTCAAAAGACAGATTAGAAGTGATAAACCAGTTGAAAACCTGCAGAACCCAGGCTTCACCCTAAAGAGCCATCAAACACTACCAAAACCTCACCACTACTGTCAAGGCCTAACCACATAACCAGAATCACCATGCCTATTGCCTAATCTCAAGCCTGACCATTACCAAAACACTATACTGTCAACAAACTCACAAGCATAAAAGTTCAAGGCAATGCAGGTGAGGCAACCTAGGCCCTCAGTATGAACATCATCGGGCAATAAAAAGCTTCAGAAGGCATCTAACTCAAGGATCGTTCAAGGGACAAAATCAGAAGAAAGTCAGAAGAAGAGAGGCAAGTTCAAGATAACACAGAACAGCAACTCAAGGCATCAGGGGATCAGGGGAAAACAAAATATTCAAAGGCAACACACGAGCCCTCAGTACAAACATCACTGGGCAAGTTCATCTCAAAGCATCACATTCCAATCCAACATAAGCAACAAGCACGCAATAGAAAAGAAGAAGAAGAAAAGGGAAAATTCAAGAGGGTTCTCAGCACACATCATCATCAAAACCCTAAAATATCAATCAGATAAAGATACCAGGAAAGCATCAAGAAGCAAACATTCGTCACCGAACCTCCGCCATCGAGCCTCCAACTGCCTCCTTCCTCTTCCTTTGTAAAGGTAAAATCTCTTTCACCTTTTTCTTCAAAAAAAAACCTCGTATAAGCCAGTAAACGAAAATCAAACAAATATACAATCACGACATACAAGGACAAAAGAAAGTTAGAATGGGGATGAAAGCAAGTTTCTGTACCTGACATGAGTGATTCATGGAGGATGGTAGACGGAGGAGGAGATGGCACGGTGGCTCTGGGCGGAGGACTGCGTTTCAAAGTTCAAGATGATCGGAGAAGACGAACTCAGTGAACGGCGCGCCGCTGCTAACCCTAAAACCTTCGTTACCAAACTGAACTAACAAAACCTAACCCTAAATTTATTTCCAGATTAACATGGGCCTTGCCCATTCTGCGTCCCTCTAAAGCCCATTAAGATTTTCACTTCTAACCAAGCATTTTCTAAATACTAACCTTTTTTTTTATATATGTTATCTAAGCATTTTATTTTCTTTACAAGAATCATTTTAATAGACAAATATATTATTTTACATTCTTTAATATTCACAAAATAATTAAAACACTTTTTATATGCTTAATCCAATTAACTTGAAAATATTTTTAATACACATTGAAATACATTTGTACATATTATATTTTTTTTATCATATAGTTAAAATATCTCTTTTAAATATATATTTGTATATGAAATAGCAAAATACTTTTTTTTTATCATATAATTAAAATTGAAAACTTTTTAGTTAACATACATATTCATACATAACAATTTAAATACATTTTTTCTCTAATATTAAAATTCACAAATATTTGATTAGAATACTTTCCTTTTTATATATAATACAATTTAATTAAAATTTGAACATACCATTTAATTAAAACATTTTTCTTTTGTACATAATTAAAGATAAAAATCACAGATTCATTAAAATACATTTCTCTAGGTCAAACCCTAATACGCTTTAATCTCACATTTCGCGCATGTAAATAATTACACACAATACATATATACCTCAAATACATCTCACATGTACACTTACACAATACATTGCCCTATACACACTTTTATCTTATATTTGTATATTTGATATTTACATTTGATCGCACATTCGATTTGGTTGTAACTTATTGGATACTATAAGTCTCATCCCCTCTTGTACATTTATACCCCCACTCCCGGACACTATTTTGTAATAGCGTAGATTTTACATTCCGCAATTTACAGTTTTCCAATTATACCATGGTTAGACCTAGGGTTTGTATGTACATAAAATCAAGCGCTAGATAACCTAATACAAGACAAATACATGTAATCAATACACAATCACAATTGCACCCCCTAGGGTGATCCCACATGTTGCCTTCCAAAATGGGCCATGCTTGCACGTCGAGTATCTTTGGCAAAACAAAATCAAATGATCATAAGTCCCTCAAAGTGTTGCCTAAACGGAATGATCATAGTCCCTTAAAGCAAATTGCCAAAGACACTTGGCATCATTGCATTCATGGTCCATACGATGACCCGCGCCCGTCCCGAACAAACTTCCTAAATGCAAGATTGTCCATCAAATTCAATGGTGGAACAAAATTGTTAAAAGGGGTTAAAACATAACAAAAACCTTTGAGTACAATAGGGTAGACAAAACTCTTAGTTACTTGATATCAAACTTGCAAAAACACTTGCCTTGTTTTCAAAAACCACAATCCGCAACACTTTCAAAACAAACTCTCAAAAACATTTGAAAACATCTTTTCGAAAAGATTCACACTTTTGTAAAACACTCAATCACGAGTCAAATACATTAGTTGCCTAAGACAAGGCATCTTTTTCCAAAACATTTTCAAAAAGCACCCACACACACACCATTTTCAAAGCAATCGAAAAACAAGGCAAGTGATCTAAAAAACCAAGTAACTAAGAGCCCATGGATAACCATGGATGAAAAGGGTGCTAATACCTTCCCTTTTCGTAATCTACCCCCCGAACCCACGAAATATCTCAAAAGGTTTTTGCTGTGCTTTTTTAACCTTTCCTTTAGGATAAAATAAAAAGTCGGTGGCGACTCTTGCTCAACCGCACAAGTGCGAATACGAACGCAAAACACTAGTCAGTTCTCCCACCGTATCACAGAACTGGCGACTCTGCTGGGGAAAATTTTTAAAGTGGGGTTACCTTAGGGTTTAGATCACCTTTACTTTCAATCGATTGCTTTGTTTGCTTTACATTTATGGGCTTTGTATCGGAGTTTTATAGATCCTAACCCGGATCTGGGGAAACCCTTTTAGGTAGCAACAAGGCTGTGAGGGAACTGTGCGGGGTATACCGACATGGTTGAAGCAGTCTGCTACGTTGATGTGGCACTTTGGTGTGTACCGGTAACCCTTGAGTTCAGTCAAGGAAAGTACGGGGCCGCCGCGTGGTGTCGCGAAGCATCAACTGACCTTAGGAACCTTAATCGAACCATCTTGGCCTTTTTAGGGTAGTGAGATAACTGACTTTGGTGCAGTCCGAGGTTGGTTGATACTCGATACTACACTCAATTGAGGGTTGCTTTCCTAGAATATTTCGGTCGCCAGTTCAGTGGCTAAATCGAAACGATGAACAATGAAAGCAATCCAGTGACGTTGGGACCTCTAGAACCCGGTTACTTTTGGTAGGACAGGTTTTAACCAACAAACTAAAAGAGGGTAGTACCTGAACCTCATGCAAGCCTAAACCTAAGGCCTTGTTTGCTTTGTGTGAATATTGTTTGCCTGTATATACACTTACTTGCTTTTCGCATACATGGACATAACATCATGACATCATACCATAGCATTTTAGCATTTTCAATAACCATTTCAAGGATCTCGAGGGTTCTGTTGACGCAGGGTTACATGGAACTACGCATCTATCAAGGGGCAAAGAGGTTTCTCCTCTAACCAATCCAGTCAAAGTTCAAGAACAACAACTTGAATCAGTGGCTATGACCCACTCGACATGGTGAGCTTGATTCTAGTGGAAAGACACCCGCCGATACAAAGTTCTCCAATCAAAGATCAAGTGCAACAACTTGAATCAGTGGCTATGACCCGCTCGACATGGTGAGCTTGATTCTCGTGGAAGGACGTCCACCGGTACAGAGATCTCCAATCCAAGAGCAGAGTTCAACCTCTAACATTTTCTTGTGTTTACCCCAAGAGATCCTTGAAGGCATGCATCCACATATCATGCATTGCATTTTGACAATCTTTCCTTTTTCAGGTTTCCTTACTCTCCTGCTGTTTATTTCAGCAAGAGATGGCTCTAGAAAGGTCTGTCAAAGACATCCAAGACCAGACTGCTCAGCTGCAGGAGATGTTCCTGAACTTGTCTCTGGGGCAAGAAGAGATGAAAGCTCTCCTCACCAAGGGCTTGGGGAGTTCCAACAATGCCAGGAGTGATCAGATTGCGGAGCTGCAGTTTGATCTGACAACACTGAGGACTCAAGTGATGGGACAGTTGGTGGGCCAGATGGCTCTCATCTAAGACCTATCTCAAAGACAAGAGGAACTCAGAGTTCTTGTCCGCCAACTGCTTCCAAACAGCCAACTGGGGCAAACATCTGAGGTTGAAGAGCAAGTCACCGCTCAGCCTCCATCCACTCAAGAAGACAAAGGGAAAGCTCCTCTGCTGGCTTCAGGGTCACAAACCCATCAACAACCTCGCCAGCGTCAACGTGGCAATCGGCGTAAGCAAGAAAAGTCGGGAAGACAGTTTACGGAGACTAAAATACCATCATTCTTCATACTGAAGCGCCTGTTGGAGGTCAATTTGCTTACTGTAAAGGACCCTCCTCAGAAGCTCAATATCTCCTCTCCTCACTTTAATCCCGACGCATTCTGTGTTTACCACTCCTACAGCCCGGGACACAGCACCAACGACTGTTGGGCCTTGAAGAATAAGATTCAAGATCTGATCGACATTGGGGTGCTGGAATTCATGCCAGACGGCGAGATGAAGATCTTCCGTTAAAGGGTTCTCCGCTTGAAGTGACGAAGCTCGAAGCTGAAAGACTTTTGCTTCTTTTTGAATTTTCAAAGTTGTAATTTCTTTTGCTATCAAACAATTATCTGTTGATGTTAAACTCTGTTTTCATTAATGCATTGCATATGTTTGTCTTGAATTCATCCATTCGTTTCACTACTCTTATGCTTTTCTTTATGATATTTGACTCTTGATAAAAAGCTGTAAGCCTTTAGAGGGAGGATGACGAAACAATACCGTGATCTTATACAGTATGCTTTTGAACAGACCTTGCTGATGATGTACAGGCATTTCTTTCAATTCCCAAACACTGGAGTTATAAGGAAGTTAATCCCTAGTCAACCCCTTCGAGCCAAAGAAGTAGGAGTTCCCTGTTCTAAACGATCAAAACCTTTGATATAAACCTGGGGCAGGGTAATCTCTCAGTTAATTCAAAAGAAAATGCGCATTGAAGTCGCAAACTCTCAGTTCGTAACACAACGAACGACGTCAAAAAAAAAAGAGAGAAAGCGTTCCTTTGGAATCAAAAGACAAGGGTGGTTCCCTATCATATAGACAGTCAATCTCTCAAAAGAGAAAAGCCCACCAAGCCAAAACCTATCAAGGAGGCTTAAGAAAGCTGGGGCATCCCGCTGACAGTAATCCCGAAAACGATAACAGTCAGGTAAAAGTTAGGGATAACAAATCAAAATCAAAATAGTGAGGTCATTACAAAACCCTCAACAACATGAAAAGTGTTGAAAAAGAAAAAGGAGATGATGACTGTCTCCCAAAATTCAAACTGGTGAACCATCGCCCAAAAGTCGTTCCGAACTCAAAACAGAGTGCGACGCACAGTTAACTGAGCTTAGGTTGAAGAACATCACGAAGAGCGGGTGGGTACAAATATACTTTGAGCCTTTATCCTTTGTTTCTTAAACCGTGAACCAGGCCACGTTACAACCCTCCAAAAGTCCTAATTGAAGCATGGGTTAGTTCGAAAGCATACTGTTACAAAAGGTATCCTGACTCCTGTAGGGCTTTGCTCTAAATCTTGTGTTAACTTGTCTTGTGAAAAGTTTTCTGCTAAAAACGCATTTTTTCAAAACGAAAAAAAAAACTTCGAGACAAACATAAACTTTGCATTATTCGAATATCACTGTCTGCATTTGACCCCTTTTGTTTGACAGCGAAGAAGTTCATACAGCGAATGTTCGGAGGAACGAAAACTCTCTCAGTAAGTCAAAATCACTTCAAGAGGATAACACTTCCATCAAATCCATTATCAACGAAGGGGCATGACATGTCACAATCCAATTAACCTGGGGCAGTCCAGTCAAGGTCCAACAGATCTTTCAAAGTACAGTTAACCTGGGGCAGTCCAGTCAAGATTTCAAGAAATCTCTCAATATGCAGAGTAATCTGATTTAAGACTCCTTCTTCACCACTTGGGGCATTCGAATGTCAAAAGTGTTCAACAAATCAATTACAACATTTCCAGACTCGACTCCTGTATCTAGCCAGGGCACGTCTGAAGAGTTCGAAGATTCGACTCCTGTATCCAGCCAGGGCACATCTATCGACTACAACATCTCCAGATTCGATTCCTGTATCCGGCCAGGGCATATCTGTTGACCACATCTCCAGATTCGATTCCTGTATCCAGCCAGGGCATATCTGTTGACCATATTTCCAGACTCGATTCCTGTATCTAGCCAGGGCACGTCTGAAGAGTTTGAAGATTCGATTCCTGTATCCAGCCAGGGCATATCTACCAACTATTACATTTCCAGACTCGATTCCTGTATCCAGCCAGGGCATGTCTGAAGAATTCCAGATCAACACCCGCAACAACCCAGGACACATCTGTGAACGACCGATTGTAGACCAACACCTGTAATAAGCCAGGAATTTATCTACATCACCACTTGGGGCATTCGAATGTCAAAAGTGTTCAAAACCCGATGCAGTTTTTACACAAGCTCATCTTCAGGAAGCCCTACACCGGTTCCTCTTCAAGACTTCTGAAACAAGTTTACGGATTCTTCCCAACAACGGACGCTAATCTACCGACTTGTTCAGACTCTTCTCAAACCGTTGAAAACAGTTTACGGACGCTTCCCAACAACGGACACGGCTCTATTGCTGATTCAACTTCAAGACTTCTGAAAACAGTTCATGGATTCATCCCAACAACGGATGTTAATCTATCGACTTGTTCAGAGGCAACTTTTGAAAACAGTTTACGGACGCTTCCCAACAACGGATGTTGTTCTATTGCTTATTCAACTTCGAGATTTCTGGAAACAGTTCCCGGGTCCTCCAAGTAAACGGAGGTTAACTTATCGCTTGTTCAGATTCTTCTCAAGCTAACCACCACGGAAGATCGCGCTCGCCAAAATTCTCGCTATCCCCAGCGGAATCCATCATCAAAGTCCTCAGCAGGTCTCTCGTCAAACCTCGGCCAAGTATCTCTTCCACAGAGCAACTCCCCGGTCGGTCGTCAAGGATTTACTTTCCTAAGACGAAAATTACATTCATAAACATTTCACATTCTCATACATCTTGTTTATATACATGATAAAGCGCATACAACACCATCTCATGCCAAACATCATGACATCGTGCATATCATACATCATGACATCGCATACAACTTATGTTTTTGCCTTTTCAGGTAAAAGGCAATCCAAAAGACAATTACCTTCAACAACCACATTTCTAGACTCGATTCCTGTATCTAGCCAGGGCACGTCTGAAGAGTTTGAAGATTCGACCCCTGTATCCAGCCAGGGCATATCTATCAACTATCATTTCCAGATTCGATTCCTGTATCTAGCCAGGGCATGTCTGAAGAGTTTGAAGATTCGACTCCTGTATCCAGCCAGGGCATATCTATCAACTATCATTTCCAGATTCGATTCCTGTATCCAGCCAGGGCATATCTGTTGACCACATTTCTAGACTCGATTCTTGTATCTAGCCAGGGCATGTCTGAAGAGTTTGAAGATTCGACTCCTGTATCCAGCCAGGGCATATCTATCAACTATCATTTCCAGATTCGACTCATGTATCCAGCCAGGGCATATCTATCAACTGTCACAATTCCAGATTCGATTCCTGTATCTAGCCAGGGCATGTCTGAAGAGTTTGAAGATTCGATTCCTATATCCAGCCAGGGCATATCTACCTAAAGAGTTTGAAGATCAATACCTGTAACAAGCCAGGAAAACATCTTCCTTTCTCAAAATACACAAGTTCTCGCTAAGGAATCTCTTACGTGATCAACACTTCCAAATGGCATCTATAAGCCCATTCCCGACAAGATTCTGTCACATCTTCAGATGGCATCTATAAGCCCATCCTCCTATCCACTATCTCTCCAAATGGCATCTATAAGCCCATTCCCGACATCACATTGCTAATACTTCAACATGCGAGTGCAAATTTCCGGGCACTCTAGTGTCCAATCTTCTTTTACCTTCAAGTCGCGAAAGGCAAACTTGCCAATCTAACTCTTCAGGTCTAAGAAGATTGAACAGGGGCAACTGTTGTACCCCAAAATTTGCCATCGCATTTTTCTACAAGCAATCTCAGCTTCAGACATTTCCTGACTTTTCAAACTGGCACAAGAATCGGACAAACGGACTTTTCTTGACAGTCAAGCAAAATTAGGGTTTTTACTGATTTTCAGAGCTCTGATTTGTCTCATACAGTTGGCTTAGGGTTTGGATGATTTTTGGTTCAATTTTGATCAGGCGAGCGTTATTTAGCATTTAATCAGGAATTAAGGTTTTATGGGCATATTCTCAGAAGAATTTAAATTCTACCGCACCTTGCAGTTTATTCCGAGATTCGGGTTAAAATTCGCGTTATCTTGATTTAAGCAGTAAAGGAGGCAGTTGGTTTGAATTCACCAGTCAAAAGGGATGTGTGCAATGTGGAATTACAGTGCTTGGCAAAAGAATCAGTGAAAAAAGGATTGCATCTGATTAAGTTTTTGTGTTCGACTGTGCGTTGCTTTGAATAATGGATACGTCGAATTCATTTATTTTGATCATCAAAGGTTTAGTTGATTATTTATGGTTCTAAGAATTAAAATATTTGAAATTTAAACTTTCATTTTATTTTATTTAAGGAACTATAAATAACAAGTAAACAATTAAAGAAAAGGAATTGAAAGAGAATTAAATACCAATGAATTTTTTATTTCACATTTAATAATTGTTACAATTGTTATTATTTGGATACGAATATGTATTACAAAATATTAATAATATACAAGAATTAAACTGAAAATAAAAATTCTATCCTATTTCTAATTCTTCATTCTTCACTCCGTTTCGGTGCTCCATTTTTTATCTGCAAAAAAAGAAAGAAAGAGGAAGTCAGAAAGCAATTGAAATTAAAAGAGACAGTTAAAATTTGCTCATCATTAGAGGCCACTGACTGGGATCAGTTGACCCTCTCTGCAAATCACGGGATTTCTCCCGGTTCACAGAGAGGGAAGATTTTTATTCATGAATGCAAATGTCAAATGCATAAGTTCCAAAATTCAAGCTGCATAGAATCTCAAATCCAAAGTTCAAACTACATAGTTCAAATCCAATTCCACTTTCCACCAAAAGCAAAAAGGCAATTTACTGTCAAAACAAAAAATCTATCCAAACTGTCAAAAAAGAGATAAAGAGGATGCAGTCAAGAAATGTGTTATGCAAGCTAAAATCTTAAATCATCATTTCCCAGCATAGAGGGGCCCCTTCAGAAATAGTACAGGAAATCATATAATAATATTAAACTGTACTGAAAAATGAGAAGAAGAGAGATAAAGCAGCATAGGCAGGTTTTAGGCTTAGGCAGGGAAGACAGAAAAGATATACAAAAAAGAGAATACAATTCAGCATTATTCAAAACTGGGCAGAAGTACACAACATAGACAATTACCAAAAATAGAAAAGTTCCAAGAAACTTTGTAAAACTACCCAGCAAACTTGGATCAAAGAGAATACCAAGGTTTGAATGAAGATTGGGCGCCAAAGACCAAGAGAAAGAGGACAAAAGAACACAAGAAAACATACTGTCAAACCTGATTGAGCCAAGCACCAATATCACAAAATATATAATCTGCAAACAACATAACCAAGCCAGGCAGACATAAACCCACGACAAGTTCAACCTCAAATTCAAAAAGTTCAAAACCTGAAACCAAGTTCAAAAGCATAGAAAACCTGTGGAACATCAAAAACATACAAATTCAAAAACTACCCAAAACCTGCTAATGCCTTAACCTGCCTGTTATCAAACTGAAGCAAATCAAACACATCTCAAACTTGATACCAGCATAACAACCAAATAACCTCATACCTGTCTCAGGCCCTACCATAACCTGAAACACCTCAAAACCCAAGCCTCAAAAACCTGAAAACACAACTCAAAAGACAGATTAGAAGTGATAAACCAGTTGAAAACCTGCAGAACCCAGGCTTCACCCTAAAGAGCCATCAAACACTACCAAAACCTCACCACTACTGTCAAGGCCTAACCACATAACCAGAATCACCATGCCTATTGCCTAATCTCAAGCCTGACCATTACCAAAACACTATACTGTCAACAAACTCACAAGCATAAAAGTTCAAGGCAATGCAGGTGAGGCAACCTAGGCCCTCAGTATGAACATCATCGGGCAATAAAAAGCTTCAGAAGGCATCTAACTCAAGGATCGTTCAAGGGACAAAATCAGAAGAAAGTCAGAAGAAGAGAGGCAAGTTCAAGATAACACAGAACAGCAACTCAAGGCATCAGGGGATCAGGGGAAAACAAAATATTCAAAGGCAACACACGAGCCCTCAGTACAAACATCACTTGGCAAGTTCATCTCAAAGCATCACATTCCAATCCAACATAAGCAACAAGCACGCAATAGAAAAGAAGAAGAAGAAAAGGGAAAATTCAAGAGGGTTCTCAGCACACATCATCATCAAAACCCTAAAATATCAATCAGATAAAGATACCAGGAAAGCATCAAGAAGCAAACATTCGTCACCGAACCTCCGCCATCGAGCCTCCAACTACCTCCTTCCTCTTCCTTTGTAAAGGTAAAATCTCTTTCACCTTTTTCTTCAAAAAAAAAACCTCGTATAAGCCAGTAAACGAAAATCAAACAAATATACAATCACGACATACAAGGACAAAAGAAAGTTAGAATGGGGATGAAAGCAAGTTTCTGTACCTAACATGAGTGATTCATGGAGGATGGTAGACGGAGGAGGAGATGGCACGGTGGCTCTGGGCGGAGGACTGCGTTTCAAAGTTCAAGATGATCGGAGAAGACGAACTCAGTGAACGGCGCGCCGCTGCTAACCCTAAAACCTTCGTTACCAAACTGAACTAACAAAACCTAACCCTAAATTTATTTCCAGATTAACATGGGCCTTGCCCATTCTGCGTCCCTCTAAAGCCCATTAAGATTTTCACTTCTAACCAAGCATTTTCTAAATACTAACCTTTTTTTTTATATATGTTATCTAAGCATTTTATTTTCTTTACAAGAATCATTTTAATAGACAAATATATTATTTTACATTCTTTAATATTCACAAAATAATTAAAACACTTTTTATATGCTTAATCCAATTAACTTGAAAATATTTTTAATACACATTGAAATACATTTGTACATATTATAGTTTTTTTATCATATAGTTAAAATATCTCTTTTAAATATATATTTGTATATGAAATAGCAAAATACTTTTTTTTTTATCATATAATTAAAATTGAAAACTTTTTAGTTAACATACATATTCATACATAACAATTTAAATACATTTTTTCTCTAATATTAAAATTCACAAATATTTGATTAGAATACTTTCCTTTTTATATATAATACAATTTAATTAAAATTTGAACATACCATTTAATTAAAACATTTTTCTTTTGTACATAATTAAAGATAAAAATCACAGATTCATTAAAATACATTTCTCTAGGTCAAACCCTAATACGCTTTAATCTCACATTTCGCGCCTGTAAATAATTACACACAATACATATATACCTCATATACATCTCACATGTACACTTACACAATACATTGCCCTATACACACTTTTATCTTATATTTGTATATTTGATATTTACATTTGATCGCACATTCGATTTGGTTGTAACTTATTGGATACTATAAGTCTCATCCCCTCTTGTACATTTATACCCCCACTCCCGGACACTATTTTGTAATAGCGTAGATTTTACATTCCGCAATTTACAGTTTTCCAATTATACCATGGTTAGACCTAGGGTTTGTATGTACATAAAATCAAGCGCTAGATAACCTAATACAAGACAAATACATGTAATCAATACACAATCACACTTGCACCCCCTAGGGTGATCCCACATGTTGCCTTCCAAAATGGGCCATGCTTGCACGTCGAGTATCTTTGGCAAAACAAAATCAAATGATCATAAGTCCCTCAAAGTGTTGCCTAAACGGAATGATCATAGTCCCCTAAAGCAAATTGCCAAAGACACTTGGCATCATTGCATTCATGGTCCATACGATGACCCGCGCCCGTCCCGAACAAACTTCCTAAATGCAAGATTGTCCATCAAATTCAATGGTGGAACAAAATTGTTAAAAGGGGTTAAAACATAACAAAAACCTTTGAGTACAATAGGGTAGACAAAACTCTTAGTTACTTGATATCAAACTTGCAAAAACACTTGCCTTGTTTTCAAAAACCACAATCCGCAACACTTTCAAAACAAACTCTCAAAAACATTTGAAAACATCTTTTCGAAAAGATTCACACTTTTGTAAAACACTCAATCACGAGTCAAATACATTAGTTGCCTAAGACAAGGCATCTTTTTCCAAAACATTTTCAAAAAGCACCCACACACACACCATTTTCAAAGCAATCGAAAAACAAGGCAAGTGATCTAAAAAAACCAAGTAACTAAGAGCCCATGGATAACCATGGATGAAAAGGGTGCTAATACCTTCCCTTTTCGTAACCTACCCCCCGAACCCACGAAATATCTCAAAAGGTTTTTGCTGTGCTTTTTTAACCTTTCCTTTAGGATAAAATAAAAAGTCGGTGGCGACTCTTGCTCAACCGCACAAGTGCGAATACGAACGCAAAACACTAGTCAGTTCTCCCACCGTATCACACCATGCTCTTGAAGTTGCTTCTATGAAACTGAGTTTTTGCTTGAAGTCAAAATTTGATTTTCATAATGTGCATTCTAATCACCAATTTTGTGTACTTTTTTCACCTAATCATGTTTAACAAACTTTCCCAAACTTTCTTAAGCATCAAAATGCGGGAATTGAGTGAGTTTTGATGCTAAAAAAGTCACATTTTTTTCATTTTCGGGCTTCACTCAATTTCCCTCCAAACCTCACTATTTCTTCCAATTCTTTTCAACATTCAATTATCCTATAAATATAGACCCTATTCAACTCATTTTGACAAGCATGAACAACCAAAATCACCCTGTCAAACTCTCTCCATATCTCACATTTATGAGTTTTCAAAATCACAAATTCTTTCCTTCTAGCTCTTATTTCTTGGTTGATTCTTCATCACTGAACTATATTGAAGCTAACAGAAGAAGAACCAAGCTTTGAAGTGCTCTAAATCGTACTAGTCAAGTCAAGTTTCAGAAAAATTTCAGTGGACTTTGTTCAGGTAGGAATTGGCATCAATTCTTCTAACTCAAATTATTGTAATCGTCTATGATTTTAATTGATGCTTGCTGATGGTTTAATTTTGGTTAATTGATGCATTTGATTTATCTGTTTTTGAATTCAAGAAACTCTCTGGTTTTTTCCAAATCGAGCGAGCTACACTTTAAAGAAATATTTCGTGAGCATATGGTTGTGATCGTCTTGAAGAGACGCATCTAATGATACTACTATAAATGTGTAAATTTTCAATTTGATGAATTCCATACTTTTCCTAGTTACAGGTGACTGGAGGTTGAAGACGACCCACGTGTCGTTCTTCAACTAATGACACACAACCAAGTATTTTTATTATATTGCCCTGAATTTTTTGTGTGATATGTGCGCGCATTAACTTGGTCCCATCGTACTCCATCCCCTGAGGACCCTTGGATATGTTAGCGTGTATAAGTGAGTTTAGATCCAACACGTCTCATTTTTGTTGTTTTATATTTTTTTCTCTTTTTTTAAAACACTGGTCCGATGTGAAATTCAAAAAGGACCATATCATGCACAACGTGTCAGATCTCTTGGATCTGCTTACTAACACATTTTGACATTGATCCAGTGGTCTACATTATTTTAGTTTTTATTTTTATTTTTTTATTTTCTATTTAATTATTTTAAACTTTAAAAGTTCATTAAAAAATTCATTTCAACTTCTAAAATTGTGAAAAAATTATAAAAAAATACTTTTGATTTTTTTCTTTCTGATTTTTATATTTTTCAGAATTTTATTTTGTGATTTGGTTTTTTTTAATGATTTTTCACTTTATTTGAATTTTTTTAATTGTTTAAAAATACTTTTTGATCTTTTAAAATTCTGAAAAAATTATGGAAGGATCCAATGTCCTCTTAGCAAATATTGGTGACCTGATTTTATTTTTATTTTTGAATTTACTATTTTTTACAAATTTTGGTTTATTTTGCTTATTTCTTTATATTTTAAAAATAGTTTTCAACTTTAAAAAATTCTAAAAAATGTTGTGGACACTTGTTGACTCATGTTTGACCTCTGATATATTTTTAGGATTTTTATTTGGTGTTTTAATACATGTTGTGTATTTTACCAATTATTTCCTTTTTATAAATTATTTAAATTTTGTTTTTATATTAAATATATTTTATTATTTTTTGATTGGTCCTGATTTGGAGATACTTGAGTATTACTTTGGGACAAGTTCTTCAACCTCATTGAATCTTGGATGTTGATAGGTTGAAAAACTAAATCCACTCAAATGGATGAATGGTGTTGATGATATTTGAAATTCTAGTTTCATTTGATACATTGGTTACACTATCATTCCCATCGCTCTTCATCTTATCCCTTTCTTGTTTTTACTTGTGCTGCATATTTTTGAAGAATGATCTAAATATCATTTCTCTAACATGTATGATACATAGACTGCTATTGATTGACCTCAAAATAGGTGTGACTTCTACATAAATCTACTAACAATTGCTTAACATAGCTCTAAATTTATCCTGATTCTAAAAATGATCATTAATGACCCAAACTTTATATTTGAAAGTCCAAGTATAATTGATTATTGGATTTTGGTTCAAAATATCTGCAGCTTATTGTTAGGAGGCTTTGGTCTTATCAATCCTCTAACAAGCCTTCATCAACTTTGGCCTAAGTTTGATCTTCAATTATTATTGGTCATATGTGTTGGCTTTGAGTACTTGAAATGAATGATATATTTGACAAAAGAAAATGAAACTTGTTGTTGAGAGACTTTGATTTTATCAATCTTCTAATGAGTTTTCAAAAGAAAGCTTCAAGATGATCATTCAACTAACCTTTTGTTATACTTGACCCCTAACTTCTAATTCACTAACAATTAACTTTACTTTATGTCTTTATTTTTATGTATCATTTTTTTTTGCATTTACATCTCATGCAATTTGCGTTTTTCTCACTTGAGCATTTATTTTCTGCTTTTTTATCTCTGCTCGCTTGAGCTTTTTTTTTTTGTAAATATACTTAATAATCAACTTGGATATTAAAAAAATATTAAGGGTACTTAGACTACTTAGTTACTATCCCTAGCACTGTGGAGTTGTGGATTCCTGAGACTTAGAATTAAAAGCCATGAGACCTTGAAACTCTGTAATCTTTGGTTAATATTTTTGTGAAGATATTATGAAATCCTTGGGGTTTACTCCAAGGTATTGGTTTGAATGTTTTCTGTGACTGGTTATTTTGATTTTCATACTTTGTCTGTGATTGAGAATACCTCTGTATACAGTTGTTACTCTGGCTAATTTTTGTCAATGAAGACTTTGTTTGGTTCTTAACTCACACGAAGCTTGGTATTCATCGAAGGTTTAGTATTTTTGCTTGCTTGGTTTTAATCCAAAGAATGAGAATTCGACATTGACTTCTTATGTCAAGTGTTGGCTTCTTGTTGGTTAGATCGTTCTTTTCCTTAGCTTTTACTTTATGCTTTAGGATAGTCCCTTCAACTCCTCCCATATTCTTTAATTTCAAAAATCTTCTCCCTCCTTTTCAAAACTCTTCTTGTTTTTCTAACTTGAACTGTTTTCATAATAAACTTAGACTTAGGTCCATGCATTTTCAAAAATATTTTTTTTAATCAAACTTTAATCAAGTTAACCATACTTTGACATTCTTTTTGAAAGACTAAAAGTTATTAATCTCATTCAAACCATTTTGCCACTTTGATTTTTACTTTAAAACTTTTCTCAAAAGATTAGACTCTTGTTGATTCTTGTAGTGACGCAAGATACTATACTTCTACAATATATAGTGAAGAGAGCTATTTTCTACTTGGATGTTGAGTGATGGATTTTAAATCCAAGTTATATCCTCCACTTTGAGATGATGCAAATGCTCATTTATCATAATTGTGGATGGTAAGTATGTTTTTCACTCGGACACGACGATGATATCTTTTCTCTTAAAATTAAACAACACACATGTGTTTTAAATTTTTTGAGGTGAACCACGAGTACCCCGATCCCCTATTACACGAAAGGTGGTACGTAGGCACTAAAGGTTCGCAACTGCGGTGATTGCCAAAGTTGTAAAAAATACTTCTTTTCTCATCTCCACCATCTTAGTTTGTATACATCTTTTATAGCCAAAGTACACAGATTTTCAAAGAGGTTTCTGCGAAGTATCATAGATGTTTAGGGTGCTAATACTTTTCCTTTGCATAACTAACCCCTGTACCTAGATTTTCTCCCCCTCTTTTGGGTTTATTCGCTTTTTTCTCATTTTCTTTGGAAACAATAAAGTGCGGTGATAGTTATTATTTGATTTGTACGAGTTAAGTCAATCCAATGACTTAGTCTCAACATTTCTACCGCTATCTAAGGTGAACCCCATTTTATCACGATAAATGAAAAATTATTAGTCCTGTAATTCAAATCTTTTCACTTCAGATACATTTCACTACAGTTGTTAATTATCACCGTAGTAAAATATCTTTTATTAAACAAAAAAAAAACACCAAAAAAAAATTATTACCATAATTAATATTATATTATAAAAGGTCTATTTTGTAAGAATGAAAACAAAATAATTAGAAGCTTTCTATATTTTTATATTTGCATGCTAAATGATTTATCTCAAATATTGGACGAAAATAAAGAGATGAAAGAAAATTAAGTTACAATTTTATCTTTTTTCTTAATAATCTTCACATACAATTACAATAAATATTTATTTATTTTATTTTAAGATATACAGTAATTTAAAAAATTAAACTAATATTTTTAATTTGTATTACGAAATTTAAATGAATGATTAATTTATACTAATATTGGTTGAGAAATGATTATATTTTTATTCTTATTTCTGAAAATTAAATTTCATATTTATATTATATTTTAGGCTTAATGTTTTTTTGTCTCGTATAATAATTTCAAAGTTTATTTTAATATATTAATTTATTAAATATTTACATTGATTCTTAATTCTTCAAAATATATAATGATGGTTCTTTTCTTTTAATTAACGATGAAAAAATTTAAAAATTAATTATTAATTTTTTTACTAATTGGATGAAAATGACTAATTTGAAGAGTTAAGGTCTAATAAATTTTTTTTTAAATTCAGAAACTAAAATGAACTCGATGTTATAATATTAGACAAAAAAATAATAAATCTATATTTTATAAATATAATATATTTTATTTCATTTTTTATTTATTTTATATTAGATAAATACAACTCATTTCGTTTGAAAATTGTTTTGTTCCTTTAATTTACTATATTTTTATATTTCTTTTCTTCTATTCTCTTCTAATCTATTTGGTAAGATAACTTTTTGAATTTATGATTTATAGTTTATAGTTTATAAATTCATATGACATTTTAGATCAGTTTGATAATGGTCTTTTGATCATGAGTTTATAATTTATTTTAGTAGTTTATAGCTTATTTTCTAGACGCTATTTCAAATAGTATTTTAACTTATAGCTTATAGTTTATTATTTTTTCTTTCATTTTTATTCTTATTATTTAAAAAAAAAACTTACTTTTATCTTCTATAATTTAATTTAATTTAAAATAAAATAGTTATATATTAAATATTTTTTATGTCATTTTACATTTATAAGTTAATTGAATTGTTAATTTTACCAAACACTTCAATTAACTTATCAGCTATTACTTTCAAATTATCAATCATCAGTCATTAGCTATAAGTTATAAGCTATAAGCTATTAATTAATTTATCAATTAACCCTTATTTTTACTAAACAGACCATTTCTATAAAAAAAATTATCAAAAATAATTCTATTTGAAATGTGTGGATCACTAAATTCAGATTTTTTTTTTTAAAAAATAACCAAATTTTAAAGTTTTAATACTAAATTAACCAATCTTCTGCAATAATTCTCAATCTAACCATGTTTCAAAAAAATGAATCTCCTATATATTTTACAAAAATTTTCAGTTATCTATGGACTTTTCTACAGAATTGACACTGCCTGCGAATTTCCTACATAATTGACACTACCTCCGAATTTTCTTACAGAATTACTTGCGAAAAACTAATCTACGGGTAAATCTGTAAATAAAAATATGCAGGAAACGTCAAATCTGTAAAAAAAAATACACATGTAAATAAAAAAAATTGAAAAAAATATAAGAGGCTTCAATTTAAGTGATGCCTTCTTGATTCCTTTTTTTAGAAAAAATTAAGAATTATTGAAAAAAATTGGTTAGTTTGATAATAAAACTTCAAAATTTAATTATTTTAAAATAAAAAATCCTAAATTCAATTACACATTTTTATCAAAATTCAAATGTTATACCAAATAAATATAGCCATATTTAAGAGAGAAAGAAAGAAGTAGAATGTGCTTTTTATTTGAAATCTCAATTCCTAATCTCTCTTGTTTTCTTGGTCATTTTATATGTCTTCAATCTCTGTGTCTCGTAAAAAGAAGCAAAATCATTCACTGTATCTCAATTTGCAAGTTGCTCGGAGCAGAATAATATTCCCTGCGATCTTATTTATAAATAAAAATTTAAATTTTTTTTATTTTAATTATAAACAAATATCTACAAATCTAAGTGAATTTAATATTTGTATTATAAAAATATTCTTATATTAATTATTTAACATTATTAGTGGATGACAATTTAATTATGAATATACTAATAATTATATTATCTCTCTTATATGATATTAAGAAAAATAAATATATTTAATTCTCCTTTTTAATAAATATGAAATTTATTATTTTTATTTATAAATCAGATAAGATTAATACAAAGAAGTAAACTTGAATCCCATGTGAATGACTGTACACGTCTCAGAACACACAATTATTAGAATTTTCCATATAGATTTGTTTTAACTGTTGTTTTGTAGTGCTCAAAATTAAAATTGGATTTCAGAGATAAAATAAAATAAAATCAACCTCAAAGTTGGAATAGGAAAATGGTCCCCCATTTATCTCAAATTCACCATTCCTCCTTCTCTCTCTTTTATTATTTCTCTGCAAAGTTCAAATCTTTGTGTCTCATTAAAAGAAACAAAACACTCTCATGCCTCACATTTTCCGTCTTGTTTCCCCCATTGGGAGTAACACTCAAATGCTTTAGGAATGATTACACGTGTCAGAATCTTAGCATATAGTATGATTGGAATTTTCCATGCATCCATATGCATTGAAACTGTTCTTTAATACTTTTAATAATAACGATGATGATCCAAATTATAAGCTCCATCTTCGGTATAAAGAAAAAGTTTCAAAAGAGACATGGCACGTTCAAATTAAAAGAATTTAATCACTATTCTTTTGATGGATGTCGATTTTGTCAATTTTTAATAAATAAATTTGAAGAGTAGTCTATATCTCAAATTAGATTTTAAACGAGTATTATTTGACAGATTTATTTAATAAAACTAAAACTTTCAGGATAAGAAACATAAAACCATTCACTACCAAAAAAAAAAATCCTTTAGTTAGGAGTTTAACTTCTCACTAAGTCAAAAAATATCTCACAAAATTAATATTTGCGAGGGCTTATGTTTCCTAACTCAATCACTGATCGCAGATAAGAGGCGAGAGACTAAGCACCTAGCCAATTAGCTTGGGGCTAAACTCTTCGCTAAAGACAAAATTTGATTGGCCATTGGCTAGGGGCTTTACCCTCCTGTCTTTGGCGCAGGCGCTCAGTAAACGCAGTAAGTATGCAGGAAGGAAGCGTGCAGAAAGGTGCATAGTACGGGTGATATTAGCTAGGGGGTTTACCCTAAATTAAAAACCATAATTTATTTTTTAAATTATAAATGTAATTATTTAATTTATTTATTATTATTATATTTATAATCAATGAATTTCATAATTATAATTTAATAAAATAAAAAATTCAATATTAATAATATTAGTAATATATTTTTAAATATAATACATAATATAATTTATAATTAATATTATATTAATAAAATACTGAATCAAAATTAAAATATTACGAGAACATTGTTTATAATTATAAATAAAAAGTGTTATTGATAAAAAATAATTTTCTTCATTGATGTTACTGTCTTCATTGTCATTTTCTTCATCGGTATATCAACAAATTTTTAAGATTTTATTAATAAATATACTTTAAACTAAATAAGAATACTAAATAACTATAATCATGCACAGTTTTTATGAATAATACAGTATACTAAATAAGTAAGTATACTATTTTTTATATAAATTAAATATATTATGTTTTATTTAAATTAAATATGCTTTTCTTATATACTAAATAAGTAAATATACAATTTTTTAAATAAGTAAATATATTATTTTTTTATATAAATTAAATATATTATATTTTATTTATACTAAATATTTAAATTACATATAAACTAAATATACTGGTTTTTCTATAAACTAAATATACTAATATTATATAGATTAACTATATATTTGACATATTTTATATAAATTAAATATATATTATTTTCCAAAATAATTAAGTAAACTATTTATAAACTAAATATACTATTTTTTTATATAAATTAAATATATTATGATTTATTTAAATTAAATATTTATTAAATATACTAAATATTTAAGTTAGATATAAATTAAATATATACTGTTTTTTCTATAAATTAAATATACTATTATTTAGATTAATTAAATATTTATTATATTTTATATAAACTAAATATACTTTTTTTAATACAAACTAAATATATAATATTTTTCAAAATAACTAAGTATATACGTATTTATAATCTAAATAAACTATTTTTATATAAATTAATATATGTTTTTATATAACTGTTTTTATGATATATAATATATAATATATAAACTATTTAATATAATTAAATATAGTAACTGTTTTAATATAATAAAATATATAATATATAATATATTTTGGAATAAAAAATTTAATATATATATATATAAACTATTTTAATAATCTATTTAATATAATAAAATATATAATATATTTTTGGAATAAAAAATTATATATATATATATATATATATATATATATATATATATATATATATATATATATATAATATATATATATATATATATATATATATATATATATATATATATATATATATATATATATATATATATATATATATATATATATATATATATATATATATATAAATTGTTTTAATATACTATTTAATATAATAAATATATTTTATATAATATATTTTTGAAATAAAAAAATATATAATATATAAACGGT